>JAVJGG010000074.1:11032840-11080920 GCA_035590195.1 Aviceda cuculoides | reverse complement strand
CTGAGGGGAGACCTCATAACTCTCTACAACTACCTGAAGGGGGGCTGTAGTGAGGTGGGTGCTGGTCTCTTCTGTCAAGTGGCTGGAGATAGGATGAGAGGAAATGGCCTCAAGTTGCAGCAAGGGAGATTTAGGTTGAATACTAGGAAAAAATTCTCTACTGAAAGGGATGTCAGACATTGGAACAGGCTGCCCAGGGAAGTGGTTGAGTCACCATCCCTGGAGGTATTTAAGACATGTAGATGTGGTGCTTAAGGACATGGTTTAGTGGTGGACTCGGCAGTGTTAGGTTAACGGTTGGACTTGATGATCTCAAAGGTCTTTTCCAACCTAAATTATTCTGTGATTCTATGGCAAATAAATAAATACAATACATAGAGAACAGGGAAGTGAAAAATTGCAGGGAGGGAGGGACAACGTGGGAGAGAACCCTCTACCTTGTATGCAGGATTTGGTTTATGATCCTTTCAAAGGCTTTCTGGCAAGTTCAGGAAGGGATTTGGGGTTGTGGGCCTTTTTCTCTTGGAAAGAATAATACCCTTTCCATGACATTATTTTTTTTTCTGTCTGATGGAAGACTTTGTTGGTTTAGGTGTATTTCATTTATTAAAAGCTCAAAAGGCCAACTGAAACAAAGAGAAACCTTCCCATTTCCCACCCACACTCATCACAAAATTAAACTGTTTTTATATAAATGGTGTTTTACCACTAAAAGATGGAAGGATTCTTCAAGGACTGACATAGGTTATTTTTTTCACTTCTCTGTTTTTCCAAGGTTCATAATATCTGGATATTTTAATGCTTGTTCTGCCACAGATTTTGAAGTTTGTACATTCTTCTTGTTCTCAAGTGTCTCTTTGCAATCCTGCTTTTTCAAAATATGTAAACACTCCTTAGTTCAAGGGAGTTACTCAAAAATCTGCCTGCTTTGAGCTAGTCCAGCTGCTATTGCCTTCTAGACAACTCTCCTGTTTGCTCACAGTGCGGTCTGATTTTGAGCCACAACTAGATGCTAGCAAGTGACAATTATTTTGTTTAGAAATTCTTCTGTCAGGGAAGATGCCAATATCATATATATGTCCTTACAGCTACTGTAATATACTGCAGGCAAGCTGTCTGCCCCTATGGCATTTCTTAAAGAGGCACGTCAGGGAAACAGATTTCCTGATCTGGGATGGGTTAAGGGTTTGAAAAAGATTATTGACCCTTCTTTTATTTTTGAAACATCATTCCTACATCTTTGCATGAACATGCTTAGGGGTGAACTGTTGTTTAGTCTTCAGTTCATCTGTCCTTTCTCCTGCTGTTCAAAGATATGCATGCTCCTGTCCATGGCCCTACTCCCCCCAGCAGTGTGAGTGGAAGCAGTGGTGGGACAAGGAGTGCTTGACCTGGGACAGGCACAGGGGCAGAAGGAGGAAAGGGTCTGTCAAAGGGCTCAGGAACAGTCCAGCTCTGGACAGCACAGGCTTGCACTGAGCCACTGGTGTCAGCAATGCCCTGTGGGCTCCTGGATCCCAAGCTTGGCAGTACCCACCACTCATTTTGGAGGTGGCCAACACATTGGGGAGGAGGAAAAGGAGAAGGAGGAGGAGGAGGAGGAGGAGGTGAAAGAAGGTTCCCAGCCTGTGCCTGAGGAAGTGAAGGGTAAAATTGTGATCCTGTGGACAACTGCAGAAGACTGGTTCTTAGCATTGCTTTTACTCATGGCTCTTTTCCTCTCCCCATATCACTTATTTTATCTCGGATGTCCAGGTGGGGGCATCCCTCTGGGGTTATAAAGTACCCAGCACACAGGGGCCAAGCAGCAAACTGAGAGTTTTCAGTTGCTGGCCAAAGGGTCATGTGCTCAACGAGCAGTGATGGTGACAGCACCAGTCCAGGAAACTGTGACCTGGCATGCCCGTGCCCTCTTCCCTCCTCAGCTAGGGGAGAGAGAGAAACAGCTTCTCCATTTTGGGGGAAGAAAGGTAGTTCCGAGACCCCGGGTGCAGGAGCTTGTGGAGGCTGGTGCATGTGGGCTGTCAGCTCTTTGGCACACGCCTGCAAGGGAGAGCAGCCTCGTGCTGGGGAAGGGGAGGTCAGGCTGGGCATCTGGGCACGACCACATTAAGCTTGCACTGACCCACGGCAGCGGGGGAGTGCACTGGAAATGGCAAGTGCCAGTGGTTCAGAAGCACCAGCCTTCCTTGCGGAGTATCATTTTCCTCAGAAACATAGCTCAGGAGAAAAAAAAAAAAAAAAAGAAAAAACCTGCAAATTTTCTATAAACTGGAAATCCTGCTTTTCAGCCCACATGGTTAAAAGCACGAGCCATCCACACCTGATCTACCAGAGGGAGCACACAGGAAACTAAAGCGGGAACCGGGGCCCTTGACTGTCAGACCTCTTTTCTCGTCAGCTGGGCACATGCTTAGTGTCTGTGCTGTGATGTCTATTTTGGTCTCGGAACACCGAGCTTGTTTAATGATTTATTCTAAGTGCATAAATAAAATGCAATTGTGACACAGGCAACAATTTTGCATAGACAAACTCCATGAAAACTTGCAGGATTAGAAGAATGTCACTTAAAAGGGCGTATTTTTTAATTACTATTTTATATTTCTGTGCAGAAAACTGACAAACACTGGGCAGCGTTACTTTATTTTTCCTAAGCAGAATACCCTGAATCTAAGTGCTCCAAGATCCTGGAAAAGCACAAAGAGCAACTGTAAAGGGAGAAATGATGATTTTTTTTATCACCATCCATAGATGACAGCTTCCTTTCTTAAACCGACCATGTAAACCTAGCTGCTATAGAAGGACTGCAGTCCTTGAAAACTGCCCTCTCTAGCTTCTGAATCTGACCTGTGCCCAGTGAGCTCAGGGAAGGGGATGTGGTCGGGGCGGTTTTGTTCACCCTCCCCAGTTTCTGCCCTGCCACGGGTGCAGCAGTGCAGTGGGAGGCAGGGACTAAAGGGGCTATGGAGGGGAGGGGGAGCCCCCATGTCACTCTGGGGGGAGAAGTCAGCCTGGGTGGGTAGCTGTGCCAGGGGAGCCTTGCCAAGAGCAGCAGCCGCAGGTAAGCTACATGGCCATGTTGCAAGAGGGATATGGCAAAAAATGTTTGCAAGCAGCAATATGAAATGGAGCCAGGCTGGACTACTCTCTTCCCTGCCTTTAGCATTTTGTGAAGAGGTGAAATCTCTCTTGGGATACAGCAGAACGCCACTAGATTGGGATGGACGGAATGATATGGTTATAATAAACCAATGATGTGGATTATGATTGCAGACCTGTCTCAGAAAGCAAGGGTATAAATTTTGTCTGGGCTGAGGCTTTAAGGGTTGTTGTCAGGAGATGTCAATCGCAGTGCTCCAAAATGAGCTTGGGATGGACTCCTTGGCAGTGGCTTTAACTTGTGCTCCATGGCTATAACTCATCCAAGAAGGACGTGTCAAAGAACATATATGGCTTTGTCAGTATGAGGAGGTCTTCCCTGGAGTGTGGAAAAAATGACAGCCTGATGGCACCTCTGCCTCTCCAGTGGCTCCCAGCCAGTGGGCATTTCTGGCTTGCATTGCCTGACTGGGAGGTTGAGCTGTGGCACCAGAATCCATCCCGCCACAGATACTACCAGCAGGATGCGTGCATCCCGTGCATTCCAGCAGTCTTTGGGATTTTCTTTTTCACCAGCATTTGAATAGTATTTTGGAAGTTTCCTGCAGCACAGCTGTAGCCAAGCTAGACATTTTATTACTGAGCAGACACCAGGCAGTGGTGTAAGAAAAGACACTTAAGTCATCTATGCAAAATTCAAGTTCCTGCTTTTTCTTCCGATTTTCCAGTGCACAGTGGTATAACAGTAATCCTTTGTAGCATGGATTTATTTTGTTTTTAATGTTAGTGCTCTGTCCCTTTACTTGCAAGGGTAGCATTTCCCCAAAACATTTGCATAGCTGAAGCAGCATGTAGTTTTGGTAGAATACTTTGGCTGAAAGTCAAAAGGACTTTTTTTCCCAAGCGCCCTAAGTCACTCACGAATGTGACTGTGTTAATTTTGCTGAGTACAATGGAAGTGACACAACTCCTCTTGCGTCAATATGTCTGTACTAGTCTACCATTGCTTGTGCCAGTCCAGGTTATTCTGGTTCAGGAACCAAAAAGAAACTGTGCTAGTAAAAGACACCTTTGTTCCAGTGCCTCATATTACTGTATGAAGGTGCAACCATTGAAGGAAAAATATCACATCCAGTCCAGCATGCACCAGTGAAATTTTTCTGGTGTAGGCCATGGACTCATAAGTAGCTCAGACACTTTTGAAAATATTACTCTTCATCCAAATAAAGTAAAAGAGCAGCCAATATTCAGAGTAAGTGGCTTTGCTAGTAATGTTGCTTAAAGCAACCTCCCACATGCTTCCACCTTCAGTAACTCCATAACTGAAAAGTCTGGGGATGGTCCAAACAAAACAGTGTGTTTTTCATTAAGAGTGGAAAAAAATTACACGCTGTATAAATTTACTATGAAGCCATGTTGTTTGCTATGAACTAACAGTGACATACGTGTGATTTTAATAAAGAAAACCATGATTTCATTAGTTAACGCTGTGTGCAAGTCAAGCATACACTGAAAAACAAAGCAGATCCAGTCATTCATCAAAGAATAGTTCATCCATAAAGCTACATGAGCCTTTGCAATCACACCACCAGGCTGGGTGGGCTTCTGCCTTCTCCTTCTTCCCTAGCCATCCCCAGCCCCTTTGCAGTTGGATTTGCCCCTGCAGCTGGCAGTGGAGCACTGCGCTGAGAAGGGCTGTGGCTGTGGTTCCAGTGCATGCCCCTCCCGTGGAGCTCAGTACCCATGCACAGGGCTGCTGCATGATACGATGCAGCAGTCCAGTCACTGTACCATCCTGTGCCTTCCCTTCTGGCCCTTCCTCTAACCCAGAGACACAGGACACAGTCAACAAATGAAAGGGGTAATCAAAAGGAAGAGGAAATACAGACAGCTGAGTAAAATATTGTGCCAAGACTCCAGAGACAGACATGATACCTGGCTCTGCCATAAGCTGTATATGACTAGGCAGTTTCCCCACAGTATCTAAGTTTTCCATTTCAGTAAGGGGTAATAGGTTTATTCCCTCTGCTCCCCTTCCACCGTGAATTCCGCAGTATGGGGAATGCCTTTTTGTAATGTGTTTTTTCAGAACCCAGAGCAATGAATGAACACCCCATGGGAGAGCATTTCCACCAGGAAATGAGGCCATTTCTGGTGCAGGACTCAAGAGTCCCTCAGTTGAGCAACAAAGTCACCCAGCTGACTCACTGTCAACTCAGGCGTGAGCTGGTTAGTAATGTACTTACCTCATTCTTGGAGAAGAGTTGGGGCAGGAAAGCAGAAAGAGGGAGTTACATCAGAATGCTGTTGGACACCAAAAAATAATGAAGAAGGAAGAAGGCAGAATATATGTTCAGTGATGATAAACAAAAGAGGAGAAAAGTAGAAAATTGTAAATGTAATGGATTAAATCTAAAGTTGAAAAACTCCTTGCGGTTCAGCTTTGCTGGACCACAGCCAGAAACCTAATGGGACTGCAAGGCTTGATTTTCTGCAGGACTGGAGATGAGGAAGCCATCAAAGGACCTGCTGAAAAGTAGGATGCTGAAGTAGTGTCCAGCAGGAAATGGCTGTTTTTCCTGAAAGCCTGGAAAGCTTGACTTAGTCAGCAGGTTTATCATTTAAGCAAACCCAGACCCTTACAGTTGCTAAGGAGGGTTATGGAAAATCAGTGGGACTATGTGGACCTGTGGAGTGCTGTTAAAGGTGAGCCTGTGGTGCTTGGGAGGAGAGAGGAGGGAATGGACTCTGCCTGAAAAACAAGAAGAGCCATTCAGCCCCAAAATGTGACTACAGCACAGAGCACCATTTGTTAGAGCAGACTGACTTGACAATGAGAGATCCATTATGGAAGCTCTTGGCTGGAACCTACAGCATCAAACTCACTAGCAGGTGAGATGGCTGTTGGATGGGAGCATGAATCCACAACACCTTATGAAAAAACATGACCTGGCTTTTCTCTAGCCATTTTCCCTGGTTTCGTATCCTGGGTCTGTGGTCCTTTTATGCATGGTAATTCCCCAGGGGCAACTAAGAGATTTCATTCCTAAAGACAGAGATGAAATGTCTAATCCAGGGAGGAGAAGGGCTCCAGTGACTGTGTCAAACCAACCCTCTGTGGGCTAGCTGCCAGCTCGCTGGGCTGGTTTCCATCGGACTTTGTGCAGGATGGAGCCCAAGCCATCCAGCTGCAGGTCCCTCTGTTTCCTGTTATGTTGAGTTTAGCTGGGCTTATTTCTTTCCTCCCCTTTGTGATGGCTGAAAATGTGCTCCTGGTTTCCCTCACCAGAGCAAAGGCCATGGCCATAGCCATGTTTTGGTGAAACAGTCTGCCTGACACTCTCTTGCTGAATTTTGTTGTAATAAGTTCAGCCAAGCTGAAGGAAGGTAGTACAGTGGCTCGAAATCAACCTCACGGCAGAGTGGTCATGCCTCTGTGTAGAGACAGAGAGAAAGGCAGCACAGATTTTCCCCTGCAAGCACAAGCGTAACTGAATGGTAATATGGCACCCGAGAGTGACAAGGTTGGTGCCATTGAAGGGGTTTTCTTCTAGTGTAACCAAATTTAGAGTGTTAATGCCTCAGGGCACATGCAAACCTTCTCATTTAAGTTATTTTGAAAAATCATTGAGTTCAGGGGTCTGCTGCCTTCTCCCAGCCCATTAAAGGAAAGGAAGTCCTGCAAACTTCAGAGAGGTTTGGGTGGGAACATCCCTGCCATAGAGGGAATCATGAGTCTCATCGACGGTCCCAGGGACTGAAGCCAGCACAGAGCTTCCCACACTGCCCAGCAGCACGCCTCAGGGTGGGATGTTCAGGATGCTCAGGATGCCAATACCTGCTCAGTTCTTGGACATCTCTTTGGAGGCAGAAAAGAAGGGGTCACACCAGTGGTTTAACTGGAATGCACAATGCCAACCCTTTGCATCCATTTCATAAGAGCATTTGTCCATTAGAACAAACAAGTGCTATTCAGACAGGCCAGTGGACATTTTTAGAAGGAAACAGCATTCCTTTTTCATGAAGTCTCCATCAGGTTTGCTGCAGTGTTCAATACACCAGTGGCAACTACTTCTGCAATAAGATGATCAACTTGTTTGCGTGGATTTGCAGGTGGCATACCCTGGAAAAATCACTTTTTACAGGTTAACAGCTTTAAATTCTTACTAAAATAGATCATTTAAGCTGTTTTCAGAACCACATAAGACGAAATAAAGGAAGTGGTGTTACTGTCATTCATACAAACATGATCTTGTCCCATTTCTCTGTAAATGCCAGATGATCCTACTGCAATCAGAAAAGCAACTCCAGATGTATGTCTACAAAACCAGAATCAAAACCTGGGCAATGCTTCTACTCTTTTTCAAGTTGGAGCTAAACCTGCCTTTGACAATATGTAATCCCTGAAAACTCATAAAAATAAAAACGAAGGCTAAAAACCGTATTAATATTCAGGTCGGGGCAAAGTTTCCCTGTGAGAAGGTCTGGTAATAAGTCTCTGATCTGTCTCCACTACAGCAAGTGATCAGGGCATGGAAGGCTTTAAGTGTTACTGTGGGGCACTGATAATACCTGGGTGAGCATTGGCTCTGAACCTGGATTTCCTACTGTCCTTATCGTTATCCTCATAACACTTTTGCTGTTGTTTTTTTTTTTTAAGGTAAAGATCAAGTTCTTAGTTTGAATTCATACTGATGCAATGGCTGAGATTTCCAAAGAAAAGCCTTCAACATGATTTTTAGTATCTCAGATAGAATTAGTGCTAATGATGGGGAAAAATTAAATCTTGTTCACAACCAGTGAGAATTCTAGACTGACACTGGAAATGTGTTTCAGAGAAACATTCCCATCCAGCTTCATCATCTCCTACAAACTTGCCACTACAATTTGTGGGCCATTCATGTCATATAAGTTTCAGAGACTTTTCAGAGTCAGAAGAGAAAAATTTCCCGTTGTTGAAAAACTGGAGCTCTGAATTCAGGTAATAATCCACATCCAGTGGGGGAAATGCCTGTTGCCTGGCACATTGTCCTCCCTGGAGAAGCAAGTGTGAATGCTTGGAGACCCAGCAACATGATGGCAACTTTGGCAAGAGATAGGGGGATTGTTCATATTATCAAAGGTGGGTTTCAGAGTAAGTGGAGCAACCTGCTTTTCCTGCAGCTCCTTTTCAACATTGTGGACATTTAAAAATCATATTCCTGGAAGACAACTACTGAAATGCATTTACCTTTTAATTTTTCAAATCTGTTTCACTATCCATTGTTCTTCCAAGAATTAAAAAAAAGAGCTGTGGATAAAACTAATTATCATTTAGTTTGATATTCACTGTTTTTACCTGCTACCTAGCTGGGTATCCAGCTACAATAAATTTTACACTGATAGAAAAAGTAATTTTCTTTAAGATATTTCTTTTTCAACAAATAATTTGGCATCCAAAAGAAAAATTAGAAGGAGGACCACCAGTAATATAGGTGCAGTGTTTGGCCTGTAAGTCCCTTCTCTGTACAAAAAAAGCCTCCCATTTAGTTCTGCAGTCGGTTGTTCTCAGGAGGTGTTCACAAAGTTTGTACATCTGCTGAGGGGTGACTGGCTCCCTCGTGCAAAAATCCTCACTGTGTTGTGATTTTTCTAATAAACAGAAGTCATGGGATGGTGTGGAGAGTGGAAAGCTTAGGGTTTGTATAGGAGACTGGCTGAAGGATGCTTTTGGTGTATGCTTTATTGGCCAAAAGGGATGATCTTGAACAGCTGGTGAATGCTCACAGCTCCAGGCATGAAGATGGGGCTGCCTTTAGAAAATACCTTGCAATTTTGACCTCCAAAGATTATTTCTGGGAGTTGCAAGGCAGGGCCCAGTATATCACCAGCCCTTACAAATCCCAGAAAGTGCCTCTCCCATCTCCAGCTGCAGCAGGAGGGCTGAGGAGCCAGAGCCGCTCTGCGACTGCTTGCCATTAGCAAATTCTGAAGCAACAAACAGCAAACCCTGACAGAATGAACAGAAATAACATAGCTGAATGAGGACAGGCTGCTGGAGGTCTTTCCGGAAATGATCCATTATACATTATCACAGACCTATTAGGAGCGCTGACTGCATTTCCTATTATTTTGTGAATGAGGACTAATAGCTGATGTGGGAAGACTAGAAATGAGCTGAATGATGACTCTAGGAAAGGGATGGCATGACGACATTCACAGTGTGGAGAGGTGTTTACAGCAGGAAGGGAGAAATTGTTGGAAAAAGAAAGTGCAGAGGCTGTAAAAAGGAAATGGAAACTGAAAGCAGAGCCCACATAGACAGAGGGTTTTCTGTCTGTCTGATCCAGGGAGTGGTGTCACTACAAAGTGATTTGAGAACCATTGCTTGGGTATTCCAATGCAGTGCATACAATGTATGCACCCAGATAAATGTGTCTCTCATACACGTGTTTAAAACAACTTCTTCATGGTTCAAGGAGTGTCTTTTTCCTTAGCGCTTGGCACTACCCTGTCTCTGAAACTGATGCTAAAATTCATGGTGGCTTCAGAAAGAGAAGAGTTAGCCCAACACTGGATAGTTCTCAAACCCTCATCCCCCATGCTCTGATTAGCTATAGCCAGTGACATACTATGGCTTTGTAGGCTTCAGTGGTAGTCACAAGAGCCAAGATTTCAATAATGTAAACCCAAACAGCAGCAAAAATACTGTTGCTGGTCCATTCCCTCTTGGTTTGCCAAAGAGGAGCTGTTGTCCCCTCAAAATCCTACTCAGACCCAGTCTTTCAGTGAAGGGTGAGCTGATAGGTACAAGCAGCTACAGCATGAGGGGACCAATCTGTGTCAGAGATGAGTAGCTCTACAGTTTGCTGAAAAACATCATTCATCTTCCTGCTTCATGCACATCTCTCTTGTGCTACTATACTTTGTATTCATCATTCCTAAATCTTGGTGACCTTTGAGCAAATCCTGTCCTTCTGGTTGTCTGTCAGTTCTGATGCTTTGGCAATATACAAAAGTTTGACAGAGCCCCTTGAGCTGAAAGGGTATGCTGAGACAAACATCCTGTTGGTAACTTCAGCTGATTCAATAGCTCACCTTAAAGTGCTGTTATGTGTTAGTGTGTAATGCTGTTAATAAACCCCTACACCTAGCCAATTTGAAGTATTACGTGATCATTGCCTAGAGGAGATAATCCAAGGAGCACATTATTTTGAAAAGGCTAAAGAAAAGAAAAAAGCTGACAAATGGAAGAAAAAAGAAGCAGCCAATATGGTTGTGCCATCAGTTTGAC
Organism: Aviceda cuculoides; assembly: GCA_035590195.1. NCBI lineage: Eukaryota > Metazoa > Chordata > Aves > Accipitriformes > Accipitridae > Aviceda > Aviceda cuculoides. Next base: position 11,070,548 of record JAVJGG010000074.1, on the reverse strand, counting down.
TTTTCATGAGTAATTGGGGGGTTCTCTCATTCGCTGTATTTTCTAACGTTTCAGAATGCCACTTCTCAAGGTTTGGCTGGAAAAAGAGCTTTTGGTGGCTAAAATGTAGTCAAAACCACTAGCACTTGGAGAGCTGGAAAACTCATAGATCGGTGTGGGTGACCCAGAGGAAGCATTTCTAGGAGCCATTTGAGTCGCTCTTCACAAGTCTCCTGATGCCGCTGTGGGTGGAAGTGCTGGAGATGTGGTACAGTTGGTTGCATGCTGTGTCCCTGGGGGCTGATTCCTTTGCCGGAGGAGGGAGCTCCGGGACCACACTAGCTGGACAACCCTTGGCTCCAGGTCTGCCATGCCAGGGTGTGCAGCAAGGCTATGCCAGGAGGCTGTGGCCATACCAGTTTGTGCTGTGCAGGAGGAGGAAGAGGGCTTAAGGGTATAAGGCCAAAGATCGAACCCTTTCTGCAAGTCATAAACACAAAGACTGACCTGCAAAAGCACAGAAACAGTGTGTCAGCTGTCTTCCCTAGAAGCAATGTCAGTATCCACTACAGGAGAGGAAAGCAGCAAAACTAGTAAAAAGAATTTTTTTTTTCTTTTTTAAAAGTATCCTTGGTTGGCTACTATGGGATGGAAATAGCTTTTAACTCCCATGCTGACACAACCCAAACACCAGTGGTCAGGAAATGCTTGTAATCCCAACTGGAACCTGAGCTACTGGCAGACCAAAGAGGGGGAAAGGCAGGCAGGCATCTGTCCTGAGGCACCTGAGAGAAAAAAAGAAACATCAATGCAGCAAGGAGAAAATGTCACCGTCTTCCACTGAGAAGTCCTTGCACCACAGTGGGGCCCAAAGCACTTTACAGACCGTGCGCCTGGATGCCAGGCCGCAGGGATGGTAATGACTGTGGGCCTTGGGAGGAACAGGCCAAACCTTGTGTGTTGGTGCAGGAGGATCTCTTCATCCACAGCTGTCATCTCTGTGGTGAAACGGGAATCTGGAAATCCACTAACACTGAGTGTCTTAGTTCTGTGTCCAGAACAGGCAGATAATCATCTAGTCTGTCTTCCAAATTATCTTAAACTGAATCAAAACATGTGCTTCTGAGGAAACTGTGCAAAGCACCATAGGCATGTGAGCTGTGCTGTAAAAAGCTATCCCAGGATTTGGGGCTGCTTGCCTTAGCAAGTCTCTTACCGTGGCTGGGAAATTCATATTTCAGCAATGAGGTGGCCAAGGGATGGTTGGACATTCTTGTGGGATTAATTCTTGCAGGAAGGGGTGTCATTAAGTCACCTTTCCTGCCATAAAAGTCTAGAGGTGATCTGGAAAAATCTAACTGCCTGGAAGAAACTCAAGACAGCTAAAAGGTAGCTTGAACATTGCAGATGCAAAGTGTCCTCCTTAAAAACAGAGGACAATTCCTCATTTTCCACCAGCTGGAGATGCTGATGTTTCAGCTCTGTTGCCACAAAGCAGGGCCCTCCCTCCCCTCTCCATTCACCTTCTCCTCTCCATTCACCTTCTCCTCATCTCTCTTTGACCATGCTCCTTATCTCCCAAGAGCGTCCTGACTCAGTGATGCTCTGCCAGTCAGTTCTGCTCCCTGTTGCATTACCTGGTTTGACCAATGCTCCACCAGGTTTCTTTCTGTTAGCAAATTTCTTCCATTTCTGGGTCACACTATCTGTAAAAGCAGGACCTGAAGATGAAACAATACCCAACATTCCTATCTTTCAGAACTTCCACTTAAGGCACTCCTCTCTCCATTTTAAGCTCACCTCTCAGTCTTGTGAAAGAAGCTCTCAGCCGTAGCCCTGGATGTCCCAAGTGTAATTCCTCAGGAACATCCAGTCACAACATCTCTTCGTGTCCAAGTGCCAGGAGAAGAGCAGAAGCAGTTTCCATGATCTAGGAAGAAACACATCTGCAAAAGGTTGACTTCTGATGGCAGCTTTCAACAATTTAGCTGCTCTTGTCTACAAGAAAATGTGTTTATATTGCTATCTTGGTCTCTCCTCTCTCTCCCTGCCCTCTTGTTTCCCCCACACGTTGCGTGTTGTCACAGACGTGGCACCAAAATATCCTCTTTCCTGCATGCTTCTGCAGCACCTAGCACCATGAAGTCCTAACTTTACAGAGAGCCTCCGGGCACCACCAAGAATTTCGCAGCAAATTTAAACCTGTTGGGTTAGGGTCAAGGGATATGTTTTGAGGATTTGCTCCAGCAGGAAGAAATAAAAGTTTGGAGTTTTGCACATGTGTAATGATCGTATCAAAATTATACTACTTTTTTTTCTAAATGAGCCCACCCTACAGAAAGAAATATCTGGGAGGCTCTGGTCTGCCTATCCTTGCGTGTTAAACCAAGGGAAGAAGTCTGCTGTCAGAGAAATGGCATGCTAAACTTATGAGCTGCATACTTGGTGGTGTGGAGCATCGCATATGAAGTTCTGTCTCAATCTGTTGCTAAGCCCTTTAAAATGCTTTTGGACAAATATACAGTTACTCCTCCAAGGACACTGATTCAATTATAAAACTGTCTATTGGATCAGTGAATATATGAATCAGGCAAGATGTTTTCTGATGTTCTTTGGATTCCACAACTTGAAATAATCTTGCTGGAAAAAACAAAGTCAGGACTGTGGGGAGCAGTTAACATGAGTTTGAGAAGATACATGATAGATGTCTATTTCCAGGCCATTTTTTCCCCCTTTCTTTCACAGTGCTCTGTTCATTTTGTTCATGCACATCAGAATTTCTCCCTTTTCTATTTCATAAACCTTCCTCTTCTGTAGCTGTATGCCAATAACAAAGAAGCAGCAGCAGAAGAAGAAATAGCTATTTAAATGGTAATATAAATATCTCCCCATTTATCAGACTCATTAGTCCTGGTCATCTGCGGCAGCTGGTTGTACTGTTTTTAGTGGGACTGAATGAGCAGGTAAGTGTGACCTGGGTAAGGAGTCCCAGCTTGTCCCTGTTGCAGGTATGATGTCACTCCTGCAGTCCCAGGGAGAAGAAGGGTGGCTGTGGGCACACAGAGACTGTTCAAATAATATGGAAATTTGAGGGTTACTTCATACAATTCATTCAAGACTATTCCCAGCCCACTTCCTATCAGCAGTCTGGTTAATGAATCAAAACTGTCTAAGCTGGCAACTGTTTTCCACAAAACTGTTCTGGGAGGAATTTTTGGCTAGTCACAGAGGCCCTTTATTCAGAAATAAATTTTCTGAGTGAAGAACTGGTATGGGAATTTTATCACATTGCAGTGGTACAACCATATGCAAAGATGAAAAATTGTTCCCAAAGTGACTCTAAAGAAGGGAAAAAAACAGAATGACCCCATACCAAGTCACTCCTTACAGCCACATGCCTTGAAATTAAAACTTTAGGAAATCATTAGCAGGTTTAGTAATAACCCCCATTACTTTTAATGAAAAACTGCTGCAGGGCTACAACCACAATTCCTATAAATCAGCACAGCCCCATCAAAGTCATTCTTCACTTTCCCAGACCTGAGGTACTCTCCTGGAGAAGATTACAGGAAGGGCAGGCTATCTTATCATATGTCATCCTAGCGGCATAGGTGCATTCTGTAGGACACTTTAAGTATCTATCCAGACAGGAAGGGCACCATGCACTGCAGAACAGCTTCAGTCATAACTTGCACGAAAGTTCTGCTTGAAAAGGCTTATTATAGGTTAATACAAGATTTTAAATACTTCATGCCTAATGTATGTCATGCTGGATTTCAGGTAGCTCTGAAATAATTGATGGCTAGAGGCAACTCATTGCCCTTTGGACTCTTTAAAAATTGATTGCCAGTCACTAAGGCAATCTATTGAGCACTATTAATAACATTTTGTAAGTTATTTGTTTATAAACCTCAATGCAAACTATGACATTTAAATTCTAAACCATCTTCATCTGCAAAACTCCCTGTTTTGCAGCAAGTAATTGCTGTCTCTACTTACTTGGAGCTCATGGCACAATTCACCGATTTCAAAGGAGCTGTTCTCCAAGGACAATACACTGATCAGAAAAGGCAAAATCTATCTCACAATCCCTGTTATTCTAAGAGGGGTTTTTTTTCCATAAAGAAGGAGAAAATTGGCGGCATATTCATGGGGAGATAGCAAGTAGGAGATGTTTTCAGCCAGTTGCAATGCAGAAGACAGAGCCAGAATGGGTGAGGCACTGTGCCTGCTAGGCACTGAGGCAGGAGCAGATACACGCTCCTCCAGATGACAAAACCACCTTCCCTGCCCCTGGAAAATGCATCTGCACTCTGACTAACTCATTAAACCCACCCTGCCTAACTCATTAAACCTATCCTGCCTTGTCCTCTGCAGTAACGTAAAAGCAGCCTGTTCATCTTCACAGAAGGAAAGAGCATAAAAGAAGGCAACAAGGTAGTTTTAATAGCTTGGCTCACAAAGCTAGGAAAAACCCCAGCACACAATTAGAAAATCAGATTTTCTGCACTTCAGTTCAGATTATTAGAAAACACTCCATGGAAAGCTCGTGAGGAGGTGTTTAGGGGTAAATTAGTTTCCATATCTTTCTACCCACAGCTACAACTTTTTAAGGACTAACCATCTTGAATTAGCACAGCAGAGCACCAAAGATGCAGCTGGCCAGAAAGGACCTTCAGAGACCCACTGTGGTGACAGAGGAGTTAACAGCAAAGGCTGGCATGGGGGCTGCAGTTTGGGAGGTGTGCTTGGGGCTCTTTAGGGAGCGTGAAAGGGAAGTTTTTTTCATCTGACTTGTCTTGTGTTCAATTGTAGGCTCAAGAGAGGAGCTCCTGTTTCATTATGTTACTTTTTCTCAGCCAAAATTCCTCTTGAGAAAGGCATCAGGGTTTTTTTCCACTTCTGTTTCCTACTCCTTTGTTTGTTTACAGTCGCTTGACTGAAAGCCCAGGAGCACTGGGTGAGGGCATTGCTGAGGAGTGGTCCCGCAGCTGCGCGGTGTGGTTTTTCTCAAGTTCAGTAGGAGGCATGTTGCATTTTTTTTCAGCTGCACCTTGCCTTTCATCCCCTCTCTGCTCACAGACCCCTCCACTGTGTGTCACTCGTGATCCACAGCTGAGGAGTCTGTGCATCCGGACCTTGAAAAATGAGTGTCTGGCATGCTGGCTTCGCACTGTCCCTGCCCACTTCCCCCAGCCCAAAGTGGGCACACGTCACCCTTCAGTCTTCATGGGTTTCGAATGCACCAGCACCTGGAAATGATGGGAATACACGAGACCATTCATTTCCATATTGGGTTTTGATGGCCTTTTTTGTTTCTAGTTGGATCTTTCTCAGTAAATCTTTTCAGAACTTGGAGAACTTAGAAATGGTAGCGCCTTCTCTCCCCTCAACTCTTCCCCATATATGCCACTCCATCCAATTCAGCAGGCAAATGATTCAGCCTGACATGACCTATGTCTTGTGAAAGCTGGGATTTGGCCAATAAACCACTTTCTAAATCTTTTGGGTGGAGATCTAGCTGGCGCCATGGTTAAATGCCATGCGCTAACAAGTTTTTTCTTGCTGTCAGAAATTGAACTACACCAGCAAAAGTAACAGGAAAAAACCTGAAAAGGAGAAAAAAAAAGCTTTGTATAGACAAGGCCAAGGAGTATGAAGCACCAGGCTGCCCAGACAGATGATCCAGCCCTTGCTGGATCCAGACCAGTGATCTGCTTGTAATAAAATAATAGAGATCCTGAGCCATTCACCATGTTACAGAGCCTGGTGGAACAGCACAGCCCTGCCATTTGGCCTTTCAGCATCTTTCTGCTCCATTAATTTTCCGTATCTTGCCTCTCCTTGCTTTTATCTCTGGATTTCGCTTTCCCTCTCTTGTTTCATTTTTGCATTGTGCATGAGAAAGCATGGTGCAAAGTGAAGTGAGCAGAACCATGGCTGTGGCTCATTCCCACGCAGGCCTGGTGCAACGCAGCCAGGCAGCAATAAAGCTGCTGGCTTTCATGGGGGGAGTTATGTGTATTTTTTTTTTTTTTTCCTTGGAAAACATGTGGTAAGTTCCTGTGTGGATTTTGCCAATTGTGAAGTTTCCCAAGCTGCTTAATAGATTCATGTTATTATTTTGTAACACAGTCTTCAAAAACTGTCCCTGGCTGGCTTTACTGACTCCCCTATCCTTTAAGTCAGACCTTCAGGACAATGGATGTCTGTGTTTTTGCCACTGAAAGACAGAGCAGGGATCCATTTGTTAGTTGGATCATTGTGTTATTTTGGCCTTAGGCAAGAGATGGAGAAGGGAAAAAGGAAGGTAATAGTTTGTAAGTGTGGACAGACTTTCAACCATTTTCCATTTTCACCAGGAACTTATCCTGCTATTTTCACCCTTCTCGGTGCCCCTGCCATGGATTGGCCTGTTCGCACTTGGCGAAGATGAGACACTTTCTTTTTAAGTGGCAACAGGATTGGGCTCAATGCCCTTAAAGCCAGGTCTGGACCAGTCCCTTTTGCTGAAATAAAGACCCTTCTGGCACTGCACCAATATTTTCAGCTTCTGCAGATCTGCACTACATTCAGGATCAAAAGCAGTCAGTTTCTTCTTTTTTTTTTTTTTCTTTAATTTTCTAGGCTTACTTATAGCTAAGACTAGAAATTGATAGAAAGAAATAATCTGAAAGATAGATTCCTGTGATATTGCTAGCTTGCATGAAGCCAGAAATCACACACACACCAGGGATCAAGCACAGTCATTTCTGTACATTTCTGGAAAGAACACATTTTCAACTCCTCAAGGTTTTCTGCAGTAGCACTAACAATTTCTTTCATACGTGCTGCTTTTTACATTTTGTTTCATTTTAACAAAATTGTTCAATATAAACGCAGAAATTTAAGTTACTTTTGAGCATGTGACCTCATTACACATTACATTTTAAAATCATTTAGCATATTAAAGTTTGACATGAACTTAGTATTATTCTGATTCACTTAATCCTCTGACAAGAAAATAAATGTGCACTCCTCTGCTTTTCCTGTTCTGTCCTAAAGTAGTTATGTCAACTATTTTTTGGATCTTTGCCAACCTCTTTCTCCAGCATTTTGTGATTTCATATTGATGGCTGCTCTGACTTGACTCTTTGTGTGTAATGAATCATTGTGTAACAGTATATGCACACCATGAGATACAGAGGAACTGAGTGAGGGAATACATGGAGACATTAAAAATCTGTCATGTGAAACTCAGAGTTAAAACCCTGCAGTGTGCAACTGCATCTGTGGTTAAATGTTGGAGGTTTGATGTGGGAACACAGCCTCTGAGCAAAAAAGACCGTGCTTGTTACACACAGTATTTTTGGAAGACCCAGGACTGAATGCATTGCTTTGGTATCAAAATTTAGCAGTAATTCTAGACTCAAACATCTACAAGTCATGACATTGCATTAAAAGCCATGAATAGTTAAAAACAATACCTTTATAGCAGTTTTGCCCGCTGGTTGTTCCTCCTCCGAGTATTCTAGTATTTTTCCAGCATTTTCCTATCAGCTACAGGAAGGTTCAGAGCTCGTGTCTGGACTCGGACAAATGCTGGGATCTATCCCAGGGATCTCTGGGATGCAGACTTTAAGACTTAAACACCAGCATTTACTGAATTTTTAATCTTGGGTTACTTTGGGTTAGTTTTTCACCTGCTCTGTGCTCTACCCCAAGTAATCCCTGCTCAGCCAGTTCCCCTGTAGTCTGCAGAGAGCTAGGTGGTCAAGTTTTGCAAGCTGCCTTGAAAACTCCAATCTGTGCTTTTAAACTGAGTTCATTGCACTATCTTGTGTTTAATGGCACCTCTGTGGTAGTCTGCAGAGTCAGATAGAAGAATGTCCCTGACCCAACTCATACCTTCACAGACTTACTTGTTTGTGGACAGACTAGCTTTGCCTTTGCATTGCTTGGTTCTGTTATGGAGCAGCAAAGAGAGTTGCCCTAAAGAGGTTGCCCCCTGGCTTGGGGCAACCTCACTCTGTAGCTTGCAAATGGGGCATTTATTACTATTTTCTTAAGATAATAGCAGCAAACCTTTTAAAATTGCAGTTAACAGCATCACTGAAACTTTCCTCTCCTTTCCTCATGTCCATAGCTTGCAGTAGTGTGCGGTCCTTAACAATGTGGGAGGTGAAGAGGTGTATATCACTTTTGAAGACTCTTTTTTGACCTCTGGTCTCTGAGAAAATGCTTTCTTCAGGACCTGGGCACCAAAGCAGTAACACTACATAAGTAGATAAACTGAAGGAAACTCTTGTTTAGCATGGAGGTTGCTGACTTATTGTTGCTTCTTGGGATTTATTTTGGCTCAGTGCAGGCTCAATCCTCCAATGTCCTGAACACCTCCTGCCAGGGATCGGGCCTTGTTTTGTTTTCAGCTGACCACAATGTTTTACAGAACTCCTGGAAAATTTCCCTCCGACAATATTGTTTAATTGTTTATTCGCAAGCCTCCCTTAGCCAGCAGCTAGAGAGCTGAGAAACAGAGGGCATCCAGGGCTGCAAACACGAGCAGCTCGGCAGCCAAAGCTTTGTAACATCTTCCATCTTCTGTGGCGTGAAACACAATACATGTTCCCCTCTGGGACATGTACTTCCTCTGCACAAAAGACATTGTCCCCATTGTTTGAGACATGTCATGTCTCAAAGGCTGTGACCCTCCTCTTACATCACAGCCACCACTTGGCCACATGTGGGACCTGTCGAGCAAGGATTGCAAGGCTTTGTGCTTCTCAGGGTGCTGCCTGCAGGAGGTTTATGCATTGGGCAGGGAGAGGCACTTCTTTTTTGCACTGAATAATGCAGGAAGATCTTGTCCTTGGTTTTAGGTGAGAGTTTCTCTCAACTGTAGCAGAGACTGAGATGAAAATTTCTATGGCATCTTCAATGAAAAAAAGGAGTTGGGAAGAACTTGACTAGGTACATGTGAATGAAAGGGTAGGCTGGGGTCATACATCTTCCTGAATTTTTGCCTGCTAACAAAGTGGGACACTGTATAAGTTACAGACACACAGATGGTGACCTGTAATGGAAATGTGTTTCAGAAACACATGACAGACCTTAGGAGATCATATTTCTTAAGCAAGTCCTGCAGTGCCTCTATACTCTGTAGATATGGTTTAATTAGGGGAAAAGCACTGGCTGAAGACCAGTTATTTTCTGGTTTTTATTGTGTTTCGGGAAGTCAATGCAATTTACTGATGCAGAAAGAAGGAGTAAGGCTTGAGTGACACCAGGTCATCCTCTAAGGACTCTTACTTCTACCCTGTCTTTCTTAGGTCCTTTAATAAAACTAACCTGCAACAAATACAGCCTTAAACAGACTATATGTTGCAGTTCCTGACAATTGCTGTGTCATGTGAAAATTTTAAGTTCACCCTACAGCAGACATTCCTCCTCCAGAGAGTGGGCAGGGAAGCATTTGCATAGTTCAGGCACATAATATTGCCAACAGGTTCATGGTCCTACTGCTTCGCTGCGGGGAAGGCAAAGGAGATCTGGCTGAAGGCTGTACAAAAGCTTCCTGGGAGTGCTCAGGAACCAAATGGGCAGAGCACAACATTTCAGGTCCCGTTTTCTCTTAAAGAGAAGAGCTTGATCCCTCACACGCTGAGCGATTCCTATGGGGTGCTGGAGCAAATTCCCAGCTCTGCTGGCTTCCCCGGTGCTGGGGTGTCACAGCAGCCCTTGTGAAGGTCAGCTTCAACCAGGGACATAAGGCTCTGTACTGATCCAGCAAAGCATCTGAGCACATGGTTGAAATTAAACATGCATTTCTGTGTGGCTGCATAGGGAAGGGCAGTAGAATTAAGGCCAATCATAAGGAAAAGGTGATATTTTGAAGTATAATATAAAGGCCAGGTTAAGTCACTGAGTTATACAGCTTTTTCTTACTTTCAGAAAAGCACTTTTATTTACATGTGATTGAGACAAACGTGAACAGACATTTGAAAAGCCTCTAGTCCCACAGGCTAGAGTCCAGATTTGTCCTGCTTATTTTGTAGGTCCTGACACAATAGTGAAATTAGGCTGCATCTCTTCAAGTAAGTGTCTATCTTGCTGAGAGATACTTCTTATTTTTGCAAAACATCTGTTGTGTTCACCATAGCTCTTCAGAACTTTTTCAGACATTTAGGTTTATCCATCATATATCTAGTTTTCTCCTTCATACGTGTAGTTTTACCTTTCTCTGTCTCTGCAAAAGCACTGCAAATGCAGAAGATGCTGCAAGAGATCTGTTGTTCTACACTTCAAAAGACTGAGTCCCCACCAAAAATGGTGGTATTTTTTTCTCTGTCCCCCAACAAAGAAAAAGTAACACTCTAGTGAGTCCTAGCATTGATTTTTTAAAAACATTTTCAGCTTTTTTATCGTAACTTAATAATTTTCCATTGTTTTTTCCACTTTTAAATTTATCTCCCAAATCAGTTATCAAGTTTGTAGTTCATTAGTCCCCCACCATTCATATTTTATAGTATGAGGCAAATCAAGAGCTGCGAAAAGAACATGCTGTAGTCTGTCTCATCATTCTGCATCCAGTTTCCCTCCTAGAGACTCCTGACCTCCCACAGAACACTCATTAGCAGTTTCTATAATTTACCACCAGATCAGAGCAAGCAGAATGTGTACAGAGCTTTTGAAAGGAAGATTTTGGTGGAGAAGGAAGGGGCTGACATGGCCTCAGGACTCACGTCCAGTCAGGAAGGATTGATGCCATGAGAGATAGGGAACTGCATGCTGTCATTCCAGCTGTGTTAGGACTTGGCCCTGCAGATGCTCACCTCTGCAGCATCTGGTAGGACAGCAGAGCTGCCAGTGCCAGGTTTTTTTGTGAGTTGCGTCAGGGGTAGACAGCATGGGCAGGATCGGGTACATTATTGGCATCTTTGGCAAAAATCTCATGTACCGGCCCTCTGTTTTTGTCACGTCAGACACCCTACAGATGCTGGGCATCTGTCTCATCTTGTCTTGCTGAACATCAGAGTGTCTCATCTGGTCACTGGTGCAATGAGTGTGTGTGTTGCTCTTCACCAGACAAGCTGGGGAGAGGAAGTGTAGCGAAGCTTCACAAATTCCCCAGGGTGGATGTGGACTCAGGATTTTCAGCATCTGCTGGCAGAGTCCCTTTGTTCCCAGCACACCTTAAAAGGTGTCCAACACCCTGAGTTTCTGTGCCTTGCAAGAGCCACAAGGAAACTTAACAAAGCTGCTTCTGTTCCCACTTAATGTAGTGGGACAGGTGAGAGACAAAACAAACAGCAAAAAGAGCAGGACTTGAGAGTCTTCCTGTGTAGACACAAAAATGTGCAGAAGTACTGACCAAAACACTTCTTGAGCATAAGCCATGGCTTAAGACATGTAGTTGCTCTACAAAGTGAGTACCTAGTGGATAAAATACACAAAAGGCTGCTGCTCTCATGCCCTTGTTGCATGACTTGCACACCCAGACTTGACTAGGATCACAGCTCCATTAAGCTGAGTGCTGGAAAAACACAGAGTAAGAGGCAGCCTCTTTCCAAGTAATCTTGCCTTCAACACCTGACCCACAATTAAATCTATATGGATAAAGCCTTGTGTGCTCCAGGGTTACACCTGGAGCATTGCATACGGGAAGGTGCCTAAAAATAAGTCAGTCAGAACAAGGTCTAAACCAGTGCTACATGCTGGGCCAAAAGGAATGTTCAGAAGAAGCAGGGGAAGAGAAACAACTGGAAATGGAGCAATGGACCACTCCATGCATTATTCACAGGCCTCAGGCTTTTCCACATCTGACAAAACTGTGGACTTCTGACCAAACCAGGATCTCCAAGTCCCTCTCAATCCCTGTTGCTGAGCTTCCTGCAGACCAGTCCAGCCCATACTCCCAGAACTTTGGGTTCTGCTAGTGGATGGATCCTCTAGTGGATAGAATCCACTAGTTCTCATATGGATTGGATCAGGGAAAATGAGGTGATCCATATCAAACCTCTCATTCCCTCGTGTGCTGGAGTCTCTCACCTAACCACAGTGGCTCACCTTTTATTTTCTTTTCTATCCCCTGGATTACTGATATGAAGTACTCTGGTTCAGAACACTGTGCCAAACCTTGAGATCTTTTACCACATGGTCATTTGAAAAAAAAAAACAAAAACAAAAACAAAAAAAAACTTCCTAATTTTTAACACTAAACTTCTACTAAAAAATCCATGACCTTTTTAAAAAAAAAAAAAAATCCATTTAAATTTTGAGGCAGGCATTACTTTTTCCAAGGACCTGTCCTCCAAGTTCGCAAGTTGGCTCCTTCAGACAAGGACGGCATCCAGCTTGCAGCATTGAATTTCTGGTTCTGTGAAGGCCAGAGTAGCCTTCAGAGGCTTGATTTAGTGCCTGCAGATGTGACCCAGCCACAGAGAGTTCCAAGGGAGATTAGGAGCAAGCCCTCGCCCCGAGACATAAGCGCCTAGCCATTAAGTCCGTGGACCGCCCTACCAAAAGGAAAGCCAGAGCAGCATTTGTGCCTGCAGGAGATGCTCAGCATGGCCACGTCTCCTCATTAGGAAACAGTGCAGTGAGTCAAGACACCAGGGTGACCTCTGAGTCTCTCCCATTGGCACTTGCCTGAGTGGGGCCGGGGCTGTGTGACCTGGGACTCTGGGTGATGATTATGCTGGTGTATTCAGGCTTGATTTCCTACAACACAAAAGGGTGCGGGGAGAAGTTATTTAGCCCCCCTAAGAAAGAGGCATGCTTAAATATGGATTGAAAAATGCAGTCTCAAGGGTCACATTTTGAGCAGTGCTGGATTTTGCAGCCATTCTCCAGTGTACACTGTTGCTTTATTTGTGAAGCAGAGGAAGGGAAACTGCCTTCCTTGTGCTCATAAATTATTTTTCTGGGCAATTACCAGACTAGAATAGACAGGCATGCTGATGCCCTATCTCCCATATTTTGATCAGAACTGCCTTGCTAACAGCTCTGCGTCTCAGTAACTGACAGTCTTGTAAATATTTATGAGCTAATTCCCCGCCCCAAAAAGCAACGGCTGTTATTTCTAGAAGCCCACAGATGCTGCATGTGGCCCAAGCCTGCTCAAGTTGGCAGACATTGCTTCAAGCTTTCAAGCACACACACAGACACACAAAATGTGCTGGCAAAGAAAACCGTGGTCCAGAAACAAAGCATGAAATGAAAGCTGTAAACCTTTATGGTTTCCCTCCTGGAAGTGATATCAGCTAGCTGAAAGTCAGTTTTGTCTCCTTCGCAGGGTGTGCAAGGAGAATTGAACTGAAGGAACTGGTAAATGACCTTCAATCAGCTCCTACCTCATGACTTTTTATTTTCTGGCTCTTCTGATTTCATTCTACTCACAGAAAAATATGCTATGTTATCTTTTCCCTTGTGGCAGCATAGTCTGTGGCTGCAATTTGAGTGTGCATCACATTTTGGCAGACCAGCATCCCCTAAGGAATAGACACACGCCCCTGCTAAGACATCCGACCTCCACAAACCTGTTGTCACTTTCCCAGCCCTTTACTCTTTACACCTGCATAGCTCTCTCTTGTGTAACCCCCTGCTCACTCAGCTGCACAAGCCTTGGAGCTCAGCAGTTATAACTTGTCTTGTTTGGATTTTTTTCTTTATCTTTTGTAGGGAGAAACTTGTTTTTTCCTAACATTTCTTAATCCCACATGGAGAGCCACAGGTGATTTCTGTTTTGATTTTTTTTCCCTTTGCGAAGGTCTAACTCTCTGTGCTTCCAGCTGATAAAGATACAGTGTGTAGCTTTATATGCAGCCAAGAGCTAGTGACTACTCGTGTCTCAACCTCCACAAACCTCAATGCTACTGAGTGCAATGCTTAGCCTTATCTTGTCCTCAATTTGCTGTTGCAATGAGAGGAGGGAGGAGAGCAAAGCAGCCTGACTCAAAGAGGCGTTTGGTCATGCAAGTTACTGCCTTGTTTTCTTGGGATCTGAAGGGAGGAGAGGGAAGAAGGTCACCGTTGGTCAGGTCTGTGAAAATTTGGTGCAGTGTGAGAGCTGATGAGTGATTCCCCCACCCCTCTTCACTTTCCTTCAAACAAATAACACTCAATCAGAGATAACACAAAGGTGCCCAGCCAGGAGTGCTGTCTATTAGTGATGATGCAACTTGTGTGGTCCCAACTGCTTCCAAGCCTGAAGCAGTATTAATTTTGTCCACTATTCATCAAACAGCAATTCTTTGTGCCCCAGGACTGCTGCATAAATTTGTCACTGCCTTGTCAGAGAAAGCCAGCGGACATCCAGCTCCAAAAGCCAGAAAAGTGATATACATAGGAATGAAAGAAAGCAATAGAAATACTCACCCTCTGCCTCCAAGACAGTTTCCCAAATACTGTTCTAGCACACGTTCAGTCTAACTGATTTAGTATAGTACCTCTGTAGAAGAAGTTGGTTCATGCCTGGAAGAAGCAGCCTGTAAAAGGGCCTGTTTCTTTGTGAAATAACTTCTCCCAGAAGTTCAGGTTCAAGCACATTTACTGTCTTGAATCCTCAAGGATGCCAAAACGAGGGGAAAACAGCCATCATGGCACTCATCATTGCTTTCTGAATGATTGGGTTTGTGTCTAACTTAAAGACAGTTTGCTGTGTATTGCAGCCATCTCCCAAGTGAGGTCAATGGAAATTGTTCAACTGACTTGAATGAAAGCTAGATCAGACTCCATTATGCTACATATAATAGATAGTTTTAATGACACAGACCCTATTTTTGTTTGCATTTTACCCAAGATTGTGGGAAGGAAAAAAAAAAAAACAGGAGCAGAGTGAAGAACATGGCCAAGCATGTTTTAGAGATCTCTCCTGTTTGTTTGGTAATAGGTTTTTGGTTCCTAGTCAGATGTTTATGGGCAAGTGTCTGTGTCAAACACTGAACTTTTGTGCTCAGAAAGGGATAAACTGCACACACCCCTATGGCAAGCTCTGTTAAGTATTCTCACCTATTGCCTCCACAGGAGTAGCTCTCAGCAGCTCAAACAAAATACACAACAGGGATTAATTACTAGCTTGATCCTGACACATTCACAATAGCAGTAGAGAGTTTCTCTTTGCTCACCAGCAGACAGACTATCCCATTTTGTATGAGCCTCAAATAATGAGTTGGCTGTGGTAGGTCTCTCAAAATTTCCATTATGCTACTGTGGGTGTATGTTTGATGCCTCTGTTTGGACAGAGTAAGGAAAAAGGTTTTTAGACAAATCCATGCTTCACTGAACATTGCTGGGCAATTCACCATGGCCCTAAGGCCACCCATTTGCCTGTTCAGGCTAGGTAAAACTAAGGGTAAAGTATCTCAGTGGCCCCAGCACCCTTTGTCTGCCAGATCTCCCATGGGGCTGGCACTATACCTCTAGTTGTCCTAGGACTGGCCTTCAATTCAGTCCTGCGGCTGATAGTTTGCCTGATTGCCATGGGTGACAGCTTGCCCTTCCCACCACTGCAGGTTTAGGTGATAAATACCTGATCTAGCAAGGTGGTTTATGTCTCCTTGTTTTTCCCACTTGCTCTCTTTCTGCTGCAGTGATAAACACTGTGTCACAGCATTAAGGAGGCAGGGGACATCCAACGCCCTCCTGTCATTTTGACTTGGGAGCCTCAAAGTGTAAACTTGCTTTGGTGTTGGTGGCAGACAGCAGCATTTTTACCATATCAAAATATAAGTTTGGTGTTAAAGAAGGCAAACCTCATAGGAAGGGCACTTCCTCAGAGCTCGCTGTAACCTATTAATTCAGGCAGGCAGTGGATGCCAGGATTCTATTCCTTATGAAAGCGAGGCAAGAGGAAAGGAGAAAGAGGGAGAGGGGAAATTTTCCTTGTCATTCTGCCACCAAAAGTGTGCATCCCTCAGGAAGATGTCTCAGGGGTAGCATCAGGCTATTTGGATTCGCAGCTTGCCAGAAATTACTATATCTGGAATTTGCCAAACTGTTTGGATCCAAGCATAAATTTGTCGCCAGGAGATCTCTAATTACACGCAGGAAGCTGCCAGAGGAGGTCAGGTACAGGTCACTCGTATAAATCCAGTATCAATATGCAGCAACTCAAAAAGCTGCATTACATGTTCAAAACTGTCCAGATTCACATCAGCATAAATATTAGAAATCTTTGCCTTGCATAAGCACTGACGTTATGAAAACGTCACTGTCAACAGTGAGGGTGGCATTTTCAAGCATGCTCTGAGCAAGGTAAGTTCTCCTGCTGGCGCCAAAATCAAGGGAAGTTTGACTTTGAGCAGCACTGACTATGCAGGGGAAGGGTGAAGGATGAGTATTATACTTCTGCCCCACTTTTCCTTCCCCAGGAAACGGAGCGGGTCAGGAAATGATCCCTCCTGTATCCCACTGTGCCTGTTAGTAACAGCATCAACAGGCTTGCTGCTGCTCAGCCAGGACAAATTGCGTTCCTCAGGAGGAGAGAAAAGCCATCCCAAAAGTAGTCACACCCATCCTTGGGTCCCTCATGGATGTTGTCCTGCAGTATCACAGTGTCTCTGCAAAGCAGATTTGCAGCAGAATGGTTTCACCACGAAAATGGTGTGCCTGCAAGCCATTCTCCTTCCTATCACGCAGCCAAGCATTGAGCCCAAAATGAATGGGAAGAAGCTTCTGGACATGCAGGGACATCCATGTCAGAGCTGGGGTTCACATCTTTGCTGGGGCAGCGAGCACTGGAGTTGCCGGTTTTCTTGGCTGTGGGTGGAGCTGCCTGCCGATCCAGGGACCCATCTGTGGATGAATCACGGATTTCCTTGGAAAAAGGCCTGCCTAGGGGAGACGAGGCAGCCAGCTGCTTAGGTCGACAGTTTCAGGGTTTGGAACTGAAAGAATAATGTTTGGCTGCAATCATTTGAAGCCCAGAGACTGATAGCTGGTAGGGACTGAATGGAAAGGGCACTTGTTAAGAAATTATGATGATGATGCTGTGTCAGTGTTTTACAAGTAATGGCATTGCCAGATCTGGAGGAAGAAAATTACCCAATCCTGAAATGTTGACATACCAAATCAGTTCAGCACAGGGGTAGCCTTAGGGACACAACTGGACTCCAGAAACTTGTGGGGTGTGCATTCAGCTTTCAGCACATGTTTCCCTATGGCTGGCTCAAAGGCAAGGGCTTGAAATGCATGTTTTCTTGATTTTAACTTGGAAAATGGCTGTGTGCAATCCCAGCCAGCACGGTGGGATCACAAAGTTGGAGTCCCCTGTTGCAGTGCAGGTACTACATGGGCAGCTGTAGGGCTTCAGCTCGGGCCACTAGCAGTTGCCTCTGCAGATGAGCTTAGCTCCTTGCTCTGTATTCTCTAGTCTATTTTTCATTATATCTCCAGTAATTTCCCTTCAATTTTTAGTACTGTTGCATCTTTGTCAGCTGGAAACATGCTGAAGGCTTCAAAAGTCAGTGGGTAACAAGACTTTGAGTTACACCAGTAAGAGTTGTCCTGATCCCCTTGGCCCTGCAGATGCACACAAGGCATTTGCCCGTTGAAGGGTGCTCAGATGTTGGTTTGGTAGGTATTATAGCATTATCCAAGAGACACTAAAACACTGCACAGGGAAACAGAAAGTTAACATTTTTTTGTCCAGTTACATGCCTTACGTCAAGCTCAGACCAACCAAGTATGCTTCAGGTAGGAGACATATGTGGTCTGAGCTCAGATTTTACAACCCAGGCCCTTTTGCAAATGAACCTCGCAATAGAAGTAGTAAATCAGGCATCAGAAGGTCAGACATTTGGTATCCTGACTCCATCTGCGGCCAGCAGATGTTTTAAGAAAAGCACCAGATCAAGTCACACCTATATCTATAAAGTCATTTTTTTTGCCCTGTGTTCCTCTAGAAGCTTCTAGAAAACAGCACCGTAAGGCATTGAAACCATCAAATTTAATAAAAATTGGTGGGCCTTCCCTCTGTGAATTCGTGTGATCTCTTTTTTTTCTTTAGATTTGTCCATACTTTTGGCATCTGTAGCCTCTTTTGCGTGTAATTGCACCCTGTGTAACATTTTTTCCTTCCTCGTTGTTAAGTTCATTGGAGGCCCCTTCATTCCTGTGTTGGGAGATGCAGTGAATAATTATCAGCCCCACTAAATTCTGAGTAAAGTTAGAAGGGTTGCCAGTGAAGCCAAAGAGATCTCAGAGTCCCAAAAGGATGAACAGTGCATATTTTTTATCGTAGACAGGGCTACATTTATCTCATGTGTAAGATTTCAATCTAACATTTCATCTCAAGTTATTTTTAAAATCTTCTTGCTAACAGATAATCCTTTGTCTGGAGTGGCATAAAAGGGCAAATGTGTAGTAGCAGCTACTTGACTGTATGGTAGCTGTCCAAGAAAAATATTTGTGCAAGC
This sequence comes from Aviceda cuculoides, assembly GCA_035590195.1. Taxonomy (NCBI): domain Eukaryota; kingdom Metazoa; phylum Chordata; class Aves; order Accipitriformes; family Accipitridae; genus Aviceda; species Aviceda cuculoides. Next base: position 11,052,174 of record JAVJGG010000074.1, on the reverse strand, counting down.
CTTGCTGAGTCAGGGTATGTTTCCAAATAGGCAGTGTGTCCCTTTCATTGACAGGATTTATCTCATGCAAGCCAAATCCAATACTCTGCTGCACTGCACACTCAGGGAAATAGTGCTCCTTGTTTGAAAAAGAGACAGCAACCCTGTTCAGCACAGTGTGTAGGTATCATAGTGTCATGTCTGCATGTGGTGTGTTACACAGTAAAATAGATTGTCCAAAAACTTTATTGTTTTGTCCAGACAGGTGCCACCTGGTGCCCAGACAGTATTTCACAATTTTTCACATCCTAGATTAATGAGAGGGCAGATCATTAGCGTGGTTTGCTATTGACTTGAAGATCTCACATGCAAGACATACCGATACCAAGTCATCTTGGCCATTCCCCTGCCAGTCCGTGACTGTTGGACTGTGATGTGCTACTGACACCAAGCTATAAATCAAGCCAGTTTCTCTTGAAATGGAGCCGAGCAGCAGCCTAGCGGCTCGCAGGTCCTCTTAGCAAACCTCAGCAGGGCAAGTAATGACACTCAAATGCAAGTGGCTTCATATTGCTGGAGGTTTTGATCTGAACATTTTGTACAGTCCTCGCCAGGAACTCCTTCTAAACAAGGCACTGCCTCCCAGCCCTGCAGAGACTTGCAGCCATGTCACACATCGGGTCCCTACCTGGGGCAGTGGTAGCACCGGTCTGAGCAGGGGCCATGCAGCCAACATCCCTTCTCTGCCGTAGGAGTCGTGGAAACATGTCCCTTGTTTGCTGGCGCTGCCCCTCTCTGCAGATGTTCACCTGCCCAGACCCTGCGGTCAAATGAAAGCGGTGCAGCGTTGAGGAGACGGGAGGGGAGAGGGAAGCGAGGCTGTTCTGCCACTTTCCTTGAGAAGAGCACACGGCATGGGAAGTTCAGGGTCTTGGAGCACCAAGACAGCTCACTGTGCTCCAGAACAGGAGGAACAATGGCAAAGGCACTGGGAGTAAATCCCAGCCAAATCCGAGTGAATTCAGCACGGGAGCGAGCACGCCTGGTATCACATCTCTTGGGAAAATGGCATGCTCCTGCAGTAAGGAACGCCCCATTCCCTGCTGCCCTTTCCACACAGAGATCCTGTGTCATCCTGCCTGCTCCCAGCCAGCCACGGGAAGTTCCCCGTCTTCACCGTAACCAAAGCCCTCCTGTTCTCCAGCGTCGCTGCTGTGAAGTTAGCACCGCTTTAAATAAGAAGTTAAATTTAGCACAGCATGAGCTCACCATCCAGGAGAGTCAATAACCCCCATTCATTCATCCAGCACTCCTCGTTTCTGCACAGATCCCCTCTTCCATTAAGTTGTTTGTTTACATAAAACTTTGCTAGCCTATATAAAGTCCTGAGCTGTAACATCTCTTTTACATAAGAGCTGTGGGGGAGGGCAGATAAACATGCAAGTGCCTCAACGTGTTCACTCATGCCCAGTAGAAATGTATAGTGTGGTTATCTCAGAGTCGCAAAGTAAATATGTCAGCCTATAAATGACATGAGATTTAAAGCATCCCAGCAGGCAGAAAAAAATATTTCTTTAATAAACATAATCAATTAACTAATTGACTGCATGTTAGTCCAAATCTGTCATAAAACATCCTGTCTATCAGTTGCTGATGAAACTGTTATTTACTCAATTCTACTAGAAGCTGCTGTGTAAGCACAGAAATATGTCAGTGGCATAAAGTACAACCTTCACTTCAGGCTACCACCTCCTGCTTTGGAAGAAAATTGTAGGTACTGGCTTTAAGGGCAGCATTGAGCTCCTCAGATATTACCCTTTGTACAGTTACAGCTGGCCACTGTACCACCAGTATGGAGAACTGCCTCTAGGGAATACCCTTGGCCACACATAGCAAGGCTAAATAAAAAAGTGAGTTTCTAAAGATTTTCCAGTGAATGAGTGCATATTTTCTCTGCTAAGTTTGAGAAACTTGAAAAACATCCATGACGTTATTACGGCAGGTTCTATGTCTTTGGTGGAGTTGGTAAATTGACAGGATTTTTCTTTTTTTTTTTTTCCCTTTTTCCTCCTTGCTAATAATAATAAGATCCTAGTCCTGCAATTGAGAACCACTGGCAGCCTCCAATTTCTTCATGAAATAAGAAAAGCAACTTCACATGTACTTCAGAGCTCCACACCAGCAGCAGAGAGGGGCAGCAGCTCCCATGTCACCGGACTGTCAGAGACTTTGCAAAGGCCTCTTAGGACCTTAGGTTTACTTTGAGAAAGCAAGATGTCAGTATGTCCAGCTGGAGATGAGAAGTTTGAAACAGAATTAAATGGATGAAGTGAAGGTTTTGAAAGACTTAACGGGAAATTTGCACAGAGGGCTGACTAAAACAAATCTCTTTCTCCCCTTGCACAAAGCGTGCTTCCTCACCCTGCCCGTTCCCATACACACAAACACAAGCACAGGCACATGCATTCATGAGAACACAAATAAAAGCCAAGGAAAATTAAATAATCTATTACACGTTTCTGCTCTCCCCAGCCACGTGTTAGTCTCTTTGCTTCACGCAGTGTACTACCCAGAATACTCAGGGTGACTCATGATGTTGGGGATGTCTGCTTGTGCTGGCCAGTTCAGGTGATCTCAGAGGGGGTTTGGAAGGACAGGAGCCTGGCACTGATCACGCTGCTGAAGGTGACAGGTTCTGTCATAGGGTCAGCCTTTTAACCCAGGCTAAAATAATGTGTCTCTAAAGATTCAAAAACAATTTGGTTTGTGATGGGAAAGGGTCTCACTTCCCCTTGCACCTTGAAAAAACTTGGCATATAAGAGCCAACCCCTTTAATATGAATCATCCCAACTGAAAGAACAAAAAGTAACTCTTTTCCTACTTCATTACTGACTTTTTCAGTGAGGGTAATATTTACAAAACATTTTTTTCTAAGATTTCAAGGAAGACTATTTGCAAAAAATATTTACATTATATTTGGACAAATGAAAAGAAAAAAAAAAAAAGAATGTAATTCATGGTTTGCCTGGCTAAATGCAGTCAGGAAGTTTGGTTTTACTCCCCAGTTCTGATTGTCAAATATCTGCAATTAATTTTAAAATAGTTAAAATTCCCTCACTGAATGAGTTCATGTTCAAGAATCATGTGCAGAAAAAGGAGTTATGGCTCTCTAGAAAAAAGCATATCAGTGACAAACTTTTCTGTGTTCTACAGACAGCAAACTCAATTCCCTTTTGATTTTATTCCCAGCACATCTAGGTGTGAGATCAGAATCCAGGCACAAATGCCTGCAGAAATTGAAAGGAAGGCAGATGTCATTCCCATCTACATGAAACATCTTTCATCTTGGGAAAGTGGTCAAGGGACTCCAACCCATGCTGCTGTAAAAAACATCCTCCTTTGTCTCCTCCTCATATCTTTAGTGTCAGGTCATGGATCTGTCATGCTGAGACCCCAGCGCTCTCCCATTCTGACCTGGACGCCAGAGCAACCTGACCAGCTTCTTCATCTGAAGTCTTATTCAGTCTATAGTGTCTTAATGCGTTCCTATAGCACGCAATTTAGCCCATCAAAACAACATGCCTTTGAGCACACATTATAGACTTATAACTGCGATTGCCTACAGTAAGCCACTGTGATATTAAAGCTGTAATAAAGCTGCTTGAATAAAATGAAATGCATCCGTTATCAGAAACAAATCCAGTGCTGGAGGAGGAAAAGATCAGAGAGATCAGAATTAGTATTATCCTTTTCTGATATCTCTTTATTTTATAAAATATTGCACACATGAGTTACACGGGTTGGGATAATGAGAAATGAACATCTCTGCTTGGGATGTACCATCATTCATGAAATGTATAACAAACAATCACAGGATAATAATTATTATATACCATTGGAGAAAGGAGACCAGACAGTTCAATTAGTCCACAGTGTGTTTGAGAGGCAATTCCTCTAAACCAAATTTGATCATGTTGCAGGCTGTGTCCAATCAATTACAGAATTTATGCTTTTAACATGCATTTTAATAATTTAAATACAACAACTGTTAAATAGAGTCACAGGAACATGAGAGGATTTCTGTGCTGTTTTGTTGATCAGATTTCACAATATGTCATCCGGGATAAAGCTGTATACATGTTGCAAATGGTCTAGTCAGGGCACTTGCAGAGGGAATGGGTACATCAAATGTGCTCCAAATCCTCTTCTCCTCAGGATTCTCATCTGGTGCCACTGACTGCAAGGGTCCCTCTGCCATCAGTGGGAATGGGAACCAAAGCACCGACAATGTTCCAAACTAGAGACTGAAAAATATTTTTGTTTGCAAACAACTTTTTGAGTAACAAATTTTTCTTTCTCTTCTACTCTCTCACAATCCCTTTGTTTACTCCCATTCAAAACAATTTGAGTTACATGATAGTTATACAGAAAGTATAGAAGTCTCTAGAGTAGCAACACTGTATAACATGCATTGAAGAAAGCAGAAGTCTCAAACAAAAGGAGGAGAAAGGAAAGCTGTGAAAGAAGGTAAATTGTGAAAGCAATTCAACTTCCAGCTTTTAGCAAGCTGAAAAGTGTACAACAGGAGGAAACTCTCAGGGTAAAATCCATCTACATACCAAGGCAGCAGAAGGTCTGTCTGCCATTTAATCCTCAAAGGACATCACCATTTAGGTGCTAAGTCCTCCTGCTGGATCACGATGCAGAAGTGATTATCATCCTTGGGGAGCATGCTGCAGAGAGCTTCCCTGTGAGTCAATCTTGAAATCATCTCTTTCCTCTTACAATGCAGGAAGCATTTTCCATCCCCACCTGAACATTTCAGTGTAGGCTTATAGTGCAAAGGCTGGAATGCTGGACAAGGAAAACTAAATTTTCCACTCTTTTATAACTGCAGACCCATGTTGACCTGAACATGGGGGTCACTGAGAGAAGGAATTGGGCTAGGAAAGTGCAATGAAAAGGGCTACCCTTCTGAGTTTGTGGGAGTCCTTCCTGCATAAAGAAACTGAGGGAAACTTCATAGCACGTGATATTACAGGCATCTAACTTCACCCTACCTGAAAACAAGAAGAAAACCATGATCATGGTTTCAAAGCAATCTAGCTGGGGGATATGGAGAGTGAACGACTGAAGCCAGTGCTGGGATCCTGGAAGGCAGAAAGGCAGACAGTCCTTTGGACTGTAAACGGGTTACATTTACGTCTGTAAATGCTAAATAGGAGGTGCTGGGTGCCTGGACCCACACCGCTACCCACATACAAGGTCTGACCCTGCCCTCTTTAGAGAGAGTGATGAAACCCCTGCTGCCACAAGCACTGCAAGGCTCTTGAATTTGCACCCTCCATTACAGAGATGGAGCAGCTGCTGGGCTGTGCACTGGGGCTCAGCTCAGCAGAGGCTGCAGGCACCTCTGCTCAGCTGGGGATGCAGCTCACCTCCCATCCCTCCAGATACCCCTCCACCCCTCTCTCCTCTTCCACTGCAGAGAAGGGAGGACAGCAAGGTAGCTGACAAAACCTAACAGAAATTAGTGCTCAGGACTGTGAGGTGGTCATAATGTGGTAACAGAAGCTATGTAAGGATCTCCAGTAATTATTTTATTTAAATTGAGGGCTTTGGGGTCCTTAAGGGGTTGTTTTTAGCATCCAAACCTCCGTAAACTGTTGCATCACAGTAGCATGATGGCAGGACTGCTAAATGAGTAAGACAGCGCTGATCATTTTGTGCTCACTGTGCAGATATCCAAGCATTTTAATGTTTTGCAGCCCAAGCAGAGCTTCCTCTTTCTTTCCACTGTCTTGGGCAGTCGTAAGCTCTTTGCTTCAAGTGAAACTGACACCAGTGGTCTGAAAACACTAAACTATGCTCTTGTGGCCAGCACCAGAATGAACTATGGTTATTTAAAAAAAAAAAAAAAGGTTGTGATGTAGCAGAGATTAGCTCACATTATAGGAAAACAGCAGAGGAAGGTATGTGCTTTCCAGTTTTGTTCTTCGTAATGGTTGGCAGAGCTTTTCAAGCTTAGCTTTCAGAAACCAAGGCTACTCCTGGTAGCCCCACAGATGGCTGCTCACCACTGCTGTTTCTTGGATAGACTTAACCAGTGTGTCCCAGTTATGGAAGCCACACCAACCGCTCACCCACTGTCATTCCTGCTTTGCAGGGATAATATACATCCCTGCCTCTGGCTATATTTCATATCAGCAATGAGGCTCTGGGACAACTGTTTCTCATTGCCCAAAGAAATAGAAAGTTAAACCTGTCCTCAGAGGAACAAAATTTCTCTGGTACTGAAGTATCTATTGCAATTTAGAGAACTTTACCAGGGACTTGACATTTGGTGTTTGGAGGTGGACTGTGGACCATGTGTAACCAAGGCAGTCTTATCTTTGCTCTGCAGATGGACAGTCTGCAACATGTCTTGTGCAGAGTGTGAACTCCCCCTTTTTCTACCTTCTCCTAACTGGTGGGTTGTCCCTGAAGGCCACTCACGGCAGGCATCCACCTTCCTTCTGAGCCTGTAAACTGCAGCACAAGGAAAGGTGGCCAGCAAACGTTGCAGTGGAGCCTACAGCTGTTAGGAGCTGCTGTCAGGAAGGGAAAACCAGAAACAGAAGGCAAAGATTGGAATGGAAAAGGAGATAAATAAGTAACACAGCCTGCCACATTTCTGCAAGAGGGGCTGAGTTTTTCCCTGCTTTTGGTGCAGGGAGGATCATACTGCAGGCAGAGGCAATTAAACACACCTCGGAGACCTACCAGGTGCCGGACCAGGCCTTTGGGATGAATTTCTCCCTTAGCACCAAACAGCTTTGTTGCAGGGAAAGGCAGGAAAGATGAGCTGCAATGCTTGAGGCAAGCTTTTGGGTGAGATCTTAACAGACATCAAATGAACCTCCCTGTGGATTTCCCACTCTTGAAAATGTAAGGCTCCATGCTTGACAGGAGTTTGCCCATCCACCTAACATGAGATGCAGGCGGCTGCCAATGGTCCTGCAGGCTCCTGTTTTGACTCTGTCAATGTTGTGTTCATGAGTGTCAAAGAGGGTGTGGAAGTTAAAAGGAAAAAGAAAGTGGCCTATGGCTTCAGAAACATCCTTTTTCTACAAAAGGAAGTGAGTATGTGAAAAGAAAATAGTAAAAAGTATCCCCAAAAAGATTAAATTCTACAATCTTTTTTTTTTTTTTTTTAAATAATACTTGAAAACATTTGAGGAAGGGAAGAAAAAGGTAAAAGCCAAGAGCGTAAATGCAGAAGGACATGGAGGGACCTGTTAGAAAGGGAAGTGCTGCCAGAGAAACGTTGGTTTGCTTTCCCTGGGGAACTCTGTGCTCCTGGAAATGCCTGATATAGGTACTGAGTTAGCATGGCCAGCACCCTCTCCAACCCAAGGAGTCCAAGCTTGGTGGCCAGGGGTCAGCTCTGTCATTTGGGAGGTATAGTCCCACTCAGGGAGTTATAGCCCACGGTAGGGGGGTGCAGTCCACACTTCTTGCCTGGCAGAGGAATAAGCCGTTTCTCCTCCCCCAAAAGCAGGGCTTCGTGTGGAGCTGCCGTTCAGGAGCCCATGGGCCTGTCCAAGTCAGTCTGGACAGGTGGACACAGGGGACCACCTGGCCTGTCCCTCAGACTGACAGGGTGGCCACAGCCCTCTCGTACATGCGTTCCAAGATGCGGTGGATGCTGGCGAAGCCTGGCCGGTCAGCAGGCAGCTTGCTCCAGCACAGGCGCATCAGGTTGTAGAGCTCCAGGGGACAATTGTCCGGGCAGGAGAGGACGTTCCCATCCCTTACATAGTAGATGACCTCCTCATGAGCCATCCCGTAGTAGGGCTGCATGCCGTAGGAGAAGATCTCCCACAGCACCACGCCGTAGGCCCACACATCAGACTCCGTGGTATAGCGGTTGTAGAAAATGGACTCGGGGGGCATCCAGCGAATGGGGATGGCGTCGTTCTCATTCGCTTTGTAATAGTCAGCTGAATACATGTTCCGCGAGAGACCAAAATCGGCAATTTTGACCACCATGTTCTCCCCCACCAGGCAGTTCCTGGTAGCCAAATCCCGGTGGACAAACTTGCGCTCAGAGAGGTACGCCATGCCGGCAGCCACCTGCTTGGCAATGCAGAGCTGGCTGGTGCAGCACAGCGCCATGGGGTTGGGGAGGCGAATCCGTGCGTCCAGGCTACTGCGCACCAGGCTGCAGAGGTTGCGGGGTGAGCGGTCACGCAAGTACTCGTTGAGATCCCCGTAGGCCATATACTCGAACAGCAAGCACATCGGTTTCCCAACAGCACACACACCTGGAAGAAGATAGATGCACCACACAGGTCATTTGGGTAGCACAGAGGGTTCTGTTGTGCAAAACCAAAAGACTCAGAAAATACTCACTCAAAGGGGAGACTTTCCACAATGCATGGAGGGACAGAGAGAAACATGAAGCATGCAAATACCATCACGTTTTCAAGCATCCCTTTGTGTCTTTGAAGCTCCTTCACCAGGGCTCTATTGCTGAACTCTGTGGGAGATGCTAACAAGTCATGTAGTTGCCTGATTTCTCTGGACATCCCAGGAAAAAAGATACACTTTTGGAGCTATGTTTAATTAAGAGTCCTATCCTGCTTAAGTTGGCATTAACAGAAGTATTGCCTCTTCCCAGCTGCAACTGGAATGACATACTTTCAGGAAGTAACCTTTATAGTTCTGATCGTGGTATTTTTTCAGAACCTAGTCCCACTGAAGGGCACATGCTTGGACCTAAACAAGCTTTACTGGGGGCCAGCATCAGTACAGGACCCCAATCCCGTATCACTGAGCATACAGTGATCTGGCAAAAAATGTTTGCATGCCTATTATTAAATTGCCAACCAGCAAAAGCCAGCCTTTAAAGTGTATGTGTTTTGCTTTCTTAGGGCCATCATTTAGCAATTGGTGATCCAATTTATTGTGAAATCTGAAGTTCTTGTTGATGACCTAACATTTGAATATTTGAGGAAAGACAGACAGTTGTTCCCAGTGTGATAAAATCAGGATCTGACAAGCATGAGGGGTGTATGTGAGAGCTTTATTGTCTTAGCTGTCTTCAACAACATGGCTGTTTTCTCCACACCCCCACAATGTGAAACTAGTTTGTTCCTGTACCTTTGCACTTTCCTGACCTAAAATGTGTTGGCAATAAACACAGTGTTTATTTGAGTTTGGGGCATTTCCTGCTTTTCTTTTCTACAGACAAAGTAACTGCATCAACCCAGCTTTCCCAAAACTGGGGTTTATCTATTTCCAAATTTTTTGGAGCTTCCTATTGAAATAAATGAAGTTCTCAGCTGCCTGTTCACAGGGATCAGATCTGCATACAACAACTTAGAGCGGGATTGTCAGGTGAAGGTGGCTAGCAAGATCTAGTTGAGTCAAAAACCGAAAATTTACTGAAATAAAATTTGGCCAGCAGCTGTCTTCTCAGAATAATGTCCTATTAGCCAAGCTGCAGCATTGAGAATTTCTAAAAAAATCAAGGGGGGGAAGGGAAGGGAAGAGAAAGGGAAAGGGAATGGGAAAGGGAAGGGGAAGAGGGAGACCATTTTTGCAGTTGTCATTTTTGTTTATTTGTTTAATTTTCTTTTTTTAATGTTGGTGACTGTTCAGACATCACAATAGTAAGTGGGACCATAAAACTAACAAGACTTGTGCCTAGTTTTTCTAATTACCAGCAAAATATATCTCAGTTTCAGGAAGCTCATGCCTTCCCTGCAAGACATGTGTGCCAATGTTATTACACTGGAAGCAGAGCTAGGCAGCAAGATGGCCAACAGTATACTCAATGCAGGACAGGGGGGGTTTATTACAATGCACCATCCTCTTAAGGTAACAGGATCAGACCTATGTTTCGAGACTTGTTCTGGTGGACAGTTTAGCAGAGCATGCAGTGGCACATAGAAAAGCTTACCTTTTTTGCAAGAGGCATTTTGTTTTGCAAAAGAGACCAATATTGCCATTTGCATTAAGCGCCAGTCATGCACGTGTGTTTACCCCCGCATGCCCAACAACCCCACAGCAGATTTGCAGAAGGTGGTACCCTGGACATGGGCACCTCGTTCAGATACCTAAAAGCTTGACAATATTTGGGTTGTCAAACTCTGCCATGAGGGCTGCCTCCCTCTGAAAGTCAGCCTGCATGTCGGCAGAAGCTTCCTCCTTCAGCATTTTCACTGCCACCATTGTGAAAGGCTCATATGGCAGCAGCCCTGGGGCCCTGCAGGGAGAGGGGAGAAAGGAAGGCATCAGTGATGGATGCATGCACACCAAATGTAGGGTCTGTTTCTGGTGCAAAAGGATAGGCTGACAGAAGAAAAAAAAAAAAAAAGGAAAAAAAAAATAGGTAGAAGGCCCCGGCACCGACTGAAGGAACATGAAAGACCATCTTCACCTCTCAGGCATATCTGCATTGCATAGTACAGAGACATTTAATTTAGTTCAGAGGGGACTAAATCCAGTATAGCTTTTTTTGATCACTGCTCTTTCTGCTTACAGACTCTTCACTATGACTGGTAAAGAGATAAATAAATAAGAGGTTGGTAAGCCTCCCTGGGTTGAAGGTCATATCAGAAACTTCATGGAGAGCAGGATGGACTCTTCAGTCGAAACAATTTGCTTTTGGGGTACAGTAATTGAGCTTACCAGAGTTAAAAATAAACCAATTTTATATGAAAATGATGAAAGAGCCTCTTTTCACTGCAACTTGTCCCATACCTGGCACAATGGTGGCACTGGTACATCTGGCTACTATTACAGTGAAAGTAACAATTACGGTAAGTATGTTCCCCTGGTTTTATAAGGAAAATAGCCTTTTGCCACTGTTCTCTGTGTGTGTGGCATGTGTGTGTGCCTGTAATTCAACAAGTTTTAAACCCATTAGCTAATTTCAGCTGAATTTAACGTGGTGGAGCTGAGGTCTAGGAAACAGTAATGCTCATGCAAGTTTTGTGGAAACAGGTAACAGGACATAAGGGACAAAGCATAGAGGTGCCCTGTCTGAAGAATGGCGTAATGCTTGAATACACCCAAGTTAAGACACTGGTGAATCTTCAGCTAGAGCTTAGAGACACAAATCTATAGGAAACAGAGCTTCCTGTCTTAGAGCAACCACAGACTCATTTTGTTTTCTTATCCACAGGTCACTGCACCCTCAACAAGTTTAATTAGATGGGCTTGCCAAAGATTTAGGGGTAGCTGTTGCCAAAGAAGAGTAACTTTCCACTCTTCAAACATGCGTCAAACCTCAGACGTGCATTTTGTTGCCCACGTGCATTCTTCCCATGGGTCCTGCAGTTAAAACACATTCCTTACAGGTAGCTAGCCAGAGCCCATGGAAAGCGGTGCCCATTTACGTGTCATGTTACTACGCCAGCCCAACTTCCCTCCCATTGCTCAAATGCCAGGTTGTTTTACTGCTTCAGTAGCCCCAGGAGGAGGTTCTGATTTCCAAAGCAAACTTCCATTTTCCTTGTCATCTACTCCAGACATACGACAGTTGCAACAGTTGCACTTGGATGCTGTAAATGTCAAATGTTAGGAGATGGCAGGGTGCCCATCAAGAAAGGAATCTCACAGGTGGCCAGATCACAGCTGAGACGCTTAGGCAAGGAGGTCCAGCATGCCAGAGCAGACTCCACACTTGTCTGCCACTGCCTCCATTACAGCAAAATGTCTTCCTTTTTCTCCCATGCTGGCAGCAAGTTTCCAGTCTAGCAGGAGTGGGGAAGTACCAGCACCTACCAGCTGCTGTGTAATCTCAGCGCTCAAGAAAGTCAGCAGCAACAGCCTGAAGAAACCAGTAGGGCCTTTAAAAGTAAAAAGAGGACGGCCTTTATCTCTTCCAAACAGCCTCATTGCAGATTACCATTCATCACTGGCTAGTGGACCTAGTGCAGTGCCAGAGCAGGGGCAGGCAGAGCTTCATCTTGTGTGCTTCGGAGAGAGAAACTCACCCCAGGCTAACGCCTGAAGTACACCCATCCATCTACTCTTCACTGAAATCCTGTAATGTAAACTAACCTAAATTTAACATAAGTGAGATTAAGCTGCACAGAGCCTTTTAACAGGCCTTCAGGAAACAGCAAGTAATTTCACCCTCGGTAGCTCATGTGCTACTTAAACCCAGTTCTTAGCAGACCTGGGAAAATGATGCTGATGTGAGACAAAAGACAGACCAGATCACAGACAGACAAGACAGATAGACAAGACACAGGCTCTGTTTGCAGTCTTGGCAGAGAGCTGTTGAAGTTGACCCCTTTGGTGCCCAAAAGACAGTCTTTGCACAAAGGGATAGGGTCACATCTGCAGGGGAGCAATGGGTAGCTGCTGCTTCTGAAATTAACAGGAGAATTCAGGTGGTAGGTGAGAACATGGCGTGTTTTCTAGAAAATAGGTACATTTCTGCTAGAACTGGGAAGCATCAACAGAAATTACCTTGGTTTTCCTCTCTTGTGATTGTCTAAATGCTTAGGAGAGATGCCCACTGTTTGCACACAGGATGGACACCAGCTGTCCTCGCCTTCTTCACCATCAATGGATTTGTGCAACACTGACAGCATTTGGCGTTTAAGTACCTGTCATTCAAAGAACTAGCCACTGGTACAGCTAGGGATTTCACTCCAAGCCTATCTACAGAGAGCCTGACTTTAAGTTTCCAGTCAGGTGTTCTTTCCAGAGCAGTAATTGTGAAAAAACTGAGGAGCAGCTTGAACCTGTATTTGGGATTGTGTCCTGTCTCCCATCTTCTTCAGCATCACAGCTGGGTGGCTTCTGTTAGATCATGACATGATGAAACTAACATCTACTGAGGCTGGTGGAGACCTACCTTTACCTGCCCTTTGGAGAAATTTGTATTTGGGCAGGAGAGTGCTCTGAATTGGCAGAGGCTCGTTTTGTTGTGGGTTTTTTTTAATGAACATCCACATTGTTCTTCAGCTGTATTTGAGACAGCAGGTCAAAGAAACACCCTTTGCACTTGCAAAGAACATGAGGAGACTGCTGTCAAAGAAACTCTGACCTTAGGGACAGCGTTGTCTCTTGCAGAGACAACAAGCTGTGCCTTTACAGTGAGGGTCTACTGGACTGCTAGCAAAGACCCTACATCCAGGCTTTTCAGCAATCCTGGGCTTCAGGCTTAACCTGGACCATGCAGGTCCAGCTCTGGGAGAAGACTTGTATACTGGTCTGCATTGAACCACATGGGGCTGGTGCTCTGGTGGCACGTGGGGCCAGCGTGGTCCTCCCAGGGGCAGAGGACCCTGAGTCGGCCATCAAACACAGTAGGGACAGACCCGAGCCAGCTCCTGAATCTTGTTTTAAGGACAACTGTTAGTGTAACTGGTTACTTTCGCATCCTTTCCAGTGTGAAGCTGCGCCCTGTGAAGACAGCAGCCTTTCAGGAGAAGCTAGTAAATGATAGCCAAACGCTTCCTGTCCTAACATGTTGTTTGACCCAAGAGTGGGTAAACACTGAATCAGGACTCACAGAAAGCCAACTGGCAAAGGCATTGCTGGCACCGTGCATAGAGTTGTGTTTACAGGAGAGAGAGAAATATGAGACCAGAAGAAGTAAGAGAGTTACTAAACTTAGCTCGAGATGTCCATTTAACACATTTAGACAAGTACATTTTATCCGTCTGAGATGGGAAGGCAACAATTTGAGTTGTGATACCTTCAGTAACAGGGAGGGATGCACAGCTGGCACTACTGGATCAGAGTCTGTGCTGATCTGCCAGAGGTGCACAGAAATGCCAGTGGCTTAAGTGTTCCCTGGAAATACAAGGCCCTGAAGGGACTTTTGATAGAGATATTAACAAAAATAAGGAAGCCCCTCAGAAGAAATATTTCTATGGCTCCTCCTTGAGCCACAGAGAGCAGGCATATCTGAGGGTATGGTACTCTCCATTTTGCAAATGCTGGCTAAGAAGATTTGTTGCTTTTTTTCTTCTCCTTCTCTTTTTCTCCCAGTTTCCACTGATAATAAGAAAAACATTTTATTAAAAGAAATTGCAGCACTGGGGTGGATGAAGTCCACATAAAAGGTCTCTACACCACTTTAGCACTTGCTTAACCCAGGCAGTTAGTGACATTTGAATGCCCTTTGAGAGGTCCTGCGTGATGTGGGTGAGAGTCATTTCCAGCTCAGAAAGGTCTGTGCAGCAGTTATATGGAGGCTTCCAGTGCAGGGCCAAAGCGGCACTTGGCAGGAAGACCTCTTGCCCTGCTTCCACACCCACAGCGTGGTGAAGACCCCCACCAGGTGAGCAGGATGGCGATGCTCCGCAGGGCATCTTGAGCACCGTGCTGAGGCTGGGATAAGGACTGTCCCGTGCCTCTGCTCTGGCTGGCGTGTGGCGCCCCGAGCACAGCTGCGGTGCAGTTCCTGCAGCTTTGTTCTCGTTTCAAACTCAGATGCGTTTGGCTTTGCCATCCAGGCTAACAATCAATCACAGGCTAAGCATCTGTGATTTTCCTACTGCGCGCCCTTCGAACTTTGTTATTTTTAGCTCTCTCTGTATTAAAGAAAAGTATGCCTGCATTTCTTCCGTTAGAAAAAATGCATCCCCTCATTAGAAAAAAAATCCATCACAGCTATTGAAACCGTTTCCCTGCTCTAATGCATTTAACCTGCATGTAACTCATTTCCTAGCATATACATCAACAGCATAACTACAAACATTTAAAGCATCTGCAATTATGACTGCTTTTTGCAAGGAGAGTCCTTTGTCTTTGAAGTCGATGGGAGCAGTCCCACCAGGCAGGTCTTGGCCTGTGGTGGGACTCTGATACTCCCCTGGTTTTTTTGAGGTCATCATACAGTACTCCAGATTCAGATACAAAATCAGCCACATCCCTGAATTGTTGACTTGTGAAGGATAAAGAAAACCATCCTGAGTAAACATGGAACTGGACAGTCTGTCCAATTTCTTTCAGGAATTTGGAGATGGGATTTTCCAAGGAGACCAGTACTGGCCAAGGACTGTCCTGCAGAAATTATGGACTCTGTCAAGGCTAACAAGACACCCTCCATACACATCAGTCTAGGCAGGGCTGGGTTCATCTCCGGGTTTTTCAATGAAACGTTTTTTGTACTTGAAGAAGTGCATGATGTCGCCTCCCATGAGATTTAACAGAACTGGGATCTCATCTAATACCTTAAATTTAAAACAGGCAACAATGGTTGCAAATTCCAAGAATAAAAAATTAGTAACTAAAGGGGACACACAGAAAAAAAATATTATTGGCCTAAGTGGATTGGGTTTTTAGGGGATTTTTGGTTTGGTTTGGTTTGGCCACTGAATCAAATGGAAACTGGGTCAGGACCTAACTGCAGCATGACACATTGCCTTCTGTGGTAATTACTGGCCAGTGTTGGCGTTATAATGGAGGACACCACACACTGACAATTTGCAAATACTGGAAAATGCAAGAATTTCACAATAGGTCACATGTCACAGGCAATACTCTTGGCAAAAACAGTGATGATAAATATAGCTAAGCTTTTACACCAGACTTTGGTATGTGAGTAAGACATTATATCTACTAGAGAGAAGAACAGGAGAGTCATGTGTGACAAAAGTTTAACAAATACCAGCAGAAAGCAGTGGACAGCAGAAACAGTTCTTCAAGCCTGAGTGTACCATTTGGTACACATGCATTTGATCTTGGCTTGAGTGGAAGAATGAACGATTTCCAGCACCCAGATAAGTGGCTGGCCGACTGCCAGTTTTTCCCAGGCACCTCCAGATAAAGAAGACTCACATACAGGCTGCTCACCTTGCTTGGAAGACTCTCCCAAATGCTCCTTCCCCAATATCTCTCACGTATTCAATATTGTTCCTGGGATACTCCAAGCTGAGCAATTTCGGATTGAGGAGAAGGGGCATTCGCTGGTACATCGGGTTGGGGTGCAACCGGTCCAGGAGGAGTTCAGAGGGCAGAGTGGTGAGCGTCGGTGTCTCTGACTCTCTGCAATGACAGAGCAGTTTTCGGTCAGCGTGTACACAGCCCTCAACCAGGAAATAACCATGTGCATCTCCTCTGGGGCTGGTTTCTTCCACGATGGAAAAGGAAGGTGCAGCAGGGCTGTAGAAAGAGCGTTGCAGTAAGGCATCATGCCATTTCCCCAAAACAGCCACCAGACCACCTTCTGCTCTGGCACAGGAACTCACCAGAGCTTGCACTGGGCTGCCACAGGCAAAAGGAGGGCTGCTCCCCCCCACCAGGTGTTTGCAGGACTGTGCTCTTAGAAACAGGCAAGCCCTTTTTCAAAGCAGCATTTTCTGCCTTGAATTAAGCCCCGGGCTTTACCTTTTTTTGGTTTTCCACTGCTTTCGCCGACGGCAGCAAACCAGGGTGACAACGCCGAGGATCACGACCAGGGCAAAGCTGGAGATGATTGAGATGATAACAGTCATGGAGTATGTAGGGGAAAAGGGAGGAGGAGGAGGGGGGAGATGTGGAGTCTCTCCATTTGGTTTTCTTGTTCCTAGTGGTAACGATGCTGTAATGCAAACAAAATCAGAAGGTTATGCTTCTCCTAGTTTATAGGGCTTTCTCTAAGAGGTATTTACGGAGTCAGCCTCATGTGCTAGGAATTACTGACATTACAGATACAACTGTATGACCGCATGAGAGGACCGTACTAGGGAAGCCTGGTTTGCAGAAAGCAAAACACATTTCTGCTTGCCAACTGTGAAAACCCAGGATCTGGTAAAGACCAAGATACAGTTCCCATTGATCTGGGAACACAGTTTTGGTAAGGAATGTTTGCAAGAGGTACAGATGGGAGATCACATCTGATGGAATTAACAGTATTCAAATATAGTAATGTCTGCAGTGGGAAAGATCAATGGTCTACAATGTGGACCACAATGTATCATGTGTCCTAAAAGGAATCTGCAGGGAGGAGTGTATGACCAAGTAAGTACACAGTGATACTTTCCTGAAATATCCCTTTGCCTCCAACAATTTGCATCTCAGTGTGTTTATGGGGCAAATATGTTAAACTAGTGTAAAATACCTTTGGCTGTATCATTAGAAAAATAATACTCAGGCAGTCAACTACTGAGTAATTTATGAGACATTCTAGAAAATGCTAATCTGTACATGCAGTGATTGAGAACTGAAAGAAATTTAAACCATTCATTTTAAGGCCAGCTAAACTGATACTGACTTGCGTTCTCTTAAGTCCACAGCACCCCTGTTCTGTGTGCAAGCAGAATTGTTTTATTTCAAAACACTGAGATCCAGAAACTGTGCACCTTGGATGAAGTATGTTTCAAAAATTGTTCTATTCTTTGAACAAGAAATAAGGGGAAGACTTAGTTTCAACATCACAGAGTGAAGATGTTTCTGTCTTTTTCAGATTTCTTTTTAGTTAGAATTGGTTTTTATCATTGAAAAAAGTTGCCAGAACCAAAATAACGTTAAACTATTAAAAGTAGGCCCAAACCTTACCCTCTCCTCAAAACGCAGTGTGGCAAATCCATTTTTCGTAATACCACAGGAAATTCGATTTCATCCTTTGGCCTTAATATAATCCAGGGCAAGGTGCTCAATTTGCCTGTCTTCATTTTCCCATCTTTAAGGTGCACATTACACCTTCTGGTTAAATATGCTGACTGAATTTATGAGAAGAACTAGGCCTGGCTGAATCCAGAAGACATAACAGATCGGTGTGGCTGTGAGCACTTGGGATGCAAACATCTTGCAAACACAGTGGCAGAAATCATAAATCGCAGTTGCCTACCATCTCCACAGGGAGACACGCTGCAGTATTCCCAGGTCACGGATGGGTCTTTTGTGTAGCACCAGGGACGTTCATTCTCACCGCCTGGATTGCGGCAGTAATTCTCAGCATCATATAGCTCAGGAAAAACCTGAGGAGTCCTCCTGTGCAAATGGGGAGCCTTGGGGGAGGAAACGAATTGGATAAGTGGTTCAGTATAATTTTTCCTGCTGGCATTAGCAAAACAAAACCGAACAAAACAAAGGAGCAAAGAAAGGCAGAGGTAAAACAGACTTTCAGTAGCCTGCTAGAATGACAGAGAACACATCTTGCCATGGGAAGGGGAACTTGCAGGTTGAAATACGAAGAGGGTTTGAAACACCAATGAACTCAAGAATGAAGGCAACTTGTGCCCTGCTCAGCCCTTCCACTGTGACTGGGCTGCCTGGCTCTGGGAAACTCTTTGGAAAAGCAGACCTCGAGCATGGCTCTCCATTTGGTGGGTCTCACACTGATGCGCACCTGGTCGCTCCACTTCTGGCAGGGAATGCCGGAGGCTGTGACGTTGGCCCAGCCCTGGTAAAACTGGCCATTGCCACTGTAGCAAGTCCCTGGGGAAAAAAAAAAAAAACGCAGGGTCACGGCATCTCAGGCCATGTCCTGCAGCAAGGACTTGCAAGAGTAAACTTCACGTCATTACATGAGAGCATGTGGCAATTAGCAACAGATCTGAAGCACATAAAAGGACCAGACAACTGCAGGCAGGGAACTGCTTAGCCTGTTTTTTGCACTTAAATGGATTTTGAACTCAATACATAAGATCAAATCTGATAATCTGATACAACTCCAAGAGGGAACTGGAGCTTTTTCGGATTGAGAAAACAGGCCATGCACCTGCAATGGTTGTACCACATCTACCTAGTTCACAGCACTTCCACACAGAAAGTGCAGAGCAGAACCACAGTGAAGCCACCCATGCCAAACCAAACCAGAAAGCAAATTGCAGCACTGTTTGCATGATTTCCAGCCTGCAGTCTTACAGGTGAGCTAACAGGAAGACATCCACATTCCTAGGGTAGGTAGCAGAGGGCTGGGATTCATAAAGTCCCAGAGATACAGTGGTATCCCTCCTCCTTGCCTCTGTACAGTGCTTGTCCTCTTAGACTGAATGTTTGGGAACAGCCTATGGTTTCCAGCAAGCGTGGAAACCACACAGATCTGAAGGAATAGTATCAGTATAAAATAATGTTTTTTTATAATGAGGAATGTGTAGTTCACTTTCTATACACAAGGCTTACTCCAGCTCCAGAAAAATTAAGCAGAAAATCTTGAGAGGATTTTACTGCAGAAACATGTTCCCAAAACATAAATGTAGATACCACCTGTCATCACGGGAGACTTTAATGCACGCTGGCATAATCTAGGAAGCAGGAAGACAACAGAGGGGGTGCAGTCTTATAGACTTCAACACATGCTAACTAATCTTACGTAAACTCTGCTGACCAGGGGCTAGAATTCTGGTTGATGGCATGCATTAGGGTCCACTGCATTATTAACCTTGTTAGATAAATTAACAAGCCAGCGAACACT
>JAVJGG010000074.1:10980137-11032830 GCA_035590195.1 Aviceda cuculoides | reverse complement strand
AAAAAAAAAAAAAAAAAAAAAAAAAAAAAACAAAACAGGAGGAAACCTGGCCTGTTTTGAAATAAAGATTTTTTTTTTAAGCAAATCTTTTGCAGCTTCATGAAAGCTGCTTTGTATAAGTTTTGATCCAAGTTTGAACAAAGCCTATGTGTTTTAATTTATCTTCACAGATTGTCCTGTTTCTCCTGTTGGAGGAACACAGTAAATGCATCATGATGACTATCTGCTTTTTTCTTCTTGCATTACCCACTGCACTCAGGATTGCAGTTATGGGTCTTTTATAGACCCTTAGCTTTCTGAACTTTCACCAGGCACTACACATGTGTAGGCAGAAACACCACCATGACAATATTGCTCCAGGTGAGTGAGCTCAAACACAGGATCAAGTTCCTGTAGCCCAAGGCATGCAAGTACCTCAGTACAGGAACAGCCGTGGACTTCATGAGCAAACTTAACCCATCACAAATGCAAAGTAAAATGATCTAACTTGGACTTCTTTGAGTGATATGTAAGCTACCATGTTATGCCTTACCTCTGCAACAAGATAGCAGCCCCCACATGACCAGCACCTGTAGCTCTGCAGAGGTGTAAAATTTTGTTAGGTTGCCCTAGAACATAGTTGTGTGTCTGGGCCCAGCATTTTAAATGTCTTGCATTCAGAGGCAAGGAAAGCAATGCCTGAAACCTGCCTCGTGACTGAGCTAGTAACAACATGAAAAAAACTTTTGCACAGATCCGAAATAAACATCAATGTGACACCTTAGAGGAGCAATATGGAGAGATTTAGGGGCAACAGCAACACTGAGAAAGCACCCCTGAGTCCTTGGTGGCCTGGAAAATGCAGATGTTCTCATACATGGTCTTTCTACAATGAGGATGGAGGGAATAATAAAGATGGTCCAATGGGGCTTTAATGAATAACTTTGATGGGCAAAATAGAAAACAGTTTGGTTCATGCTCCCCAAACCTTTGTACACATAACAGTGTCTGTAAAGTAAAAAAGAGGGGGCAATATCACTAGAATGTTACTGTTATGTCTCCCTGATTCATGACTGAATAGTGCACATCTATACAATGCCACCCTGGGAAAATACTGAGAAAGCTGAACAGAAAGGTCACACATTTACACAAGAGACAGAGGCCATGTCCTGAACTTGCAAACATCCAAGGGGAGGCTGAAACCATCCCATGAATGCACCACTCATTTGCTGGCATCCCTCCCTTGTGCTCCTTTCCCCAGGGAGGGGATGGCTGCAGCTGCAGGCTGTAAGCATTGGGCAGTGATGCTGGAGCACCCACAGGCTGCTAAAGCTCTTGTCTCCCAGGTGTGCACCACAAGGTGCCTGGGGATTGGGTGGCCAAGTGGAGCCAAGGCCTTCTCATGAGAGAAAATTCCCCAAAATTCTCAACTTCACTTTTTTTCACTTTCTCTTTCCAAGCAGAAAGTGCCTGCCACTGCCAAATCTACAGACCCTGCCTGCTCAGAAGCATGGCAGGAGGGAGGTCCTTCCTTCTTCCAAGAGGACAAGTTCAGTGGCTGAGCTTTAAACTCCAGTTGCATGTCAGCTGGAAGAGCTGGATGTGCATGTTTCAACTGTGACCAGCAGCAGGGTAGGAGGCCAGCAGAAGTCACAGCAGTGCCATGGGGGATGGTTGGGTCTCGCCATTGGTCATGGGGGTCACGCAAGAAACAGCCAGACTTCAGAGATAATTGGAAGAGAGTGGGCCCTTTGGGTAGTAAGATCTTGCAAGGCCAGCCTGACGTAGGTAACCATGTCAGTAACAGCATATATGGCTGGGGTGACCTCAGTAGCAGTGTCAGAAATACCAAATATGTGTAAAGCAAAACTAGAAGCAATGGGCAGAAAGAAGAAACAGCTGGAGGGGAGGGTACCAACTAAAAGCACTATGTCTCTCTAATCACCTTCAACAGCTCCAGCCCACACTCTGCCCAAGCTCTGAAGAGCTGGAAATGTGTTTTCCCATGCCTTGGATGTGGAAGTTCAGGCATTCTCTGGTAATAACCTGAATCCAGCCAGTCAGGACCAGAGCAAAACACAAAAATGCTGTGCAAGCTGCATCTTCAACAAAGAATATCATGCCCACCTCTAGAAACATAGAGCCTGGAGCAGCCTACTTACTGGTTGTATTCTCCTTCTTAAAATCTGTAAAAAGACAAGACAAGATGTAAGGAGGGGTTGTCCAGGATGTGATATAACTGGGTGCTCGCTTAGGAGCATGCTATGGGAAAAAGTCCTCTCCCAGCAGTGCTTAAGCGGCTTGTTTCTTTGCAATGGCAATTGAATAGCAATTTTGCCATCATTAAGAGTGATTTTGGCAATGAGATTTCTATGACCCTCCCAATAAAGAGCCAGGCTTTATTCACTTGAAGGATTTTTCCCACATCGCAGTCGGACAAGACATGCAAACAGCCGATATGGCTGTCGCATCTCTGTGCACAGGCACTGACAGGACAGAACCCACCATCATCCTTTACTTTAGTTGTAAATTATGGATCACATCCTTCCCCCTCCCTCATCAAGACCACAGCTTTCCGGACAATGGGCAGCCTGTGCCACCTTACCGAAGAATGGGACGCGGGTGCAGGCGCTGGGGTCCTGGTGCAGGCTGGGCAGCCTGTTGCATTCAGGAAGCGTGAGCAGCATCAGCCCTGGCTTGTAAATCCCCCTCTGAGAGTTTTCCTCCATTGAGAGCCATTCCTTAAAGCAGTAGAGATCCTTTACAGCAAGGCAATTCTCTCTACATTATTTTGCAAAAAACAGTGAAATACAGCAGTCAATGTCTTGATAACAATGGCTGCACTTAGCAGTGCTGTGCAGGGGCTGTGTAGGCTGACAGAAATCCATTAACAGCACTGTGCTTCGTTAAGCCAGTCTGTCTGGCTCATAAACCATAAAGGAAACTCTGTATAAAATGTAACAGCTTCCTTTAGGAAACCCACAAAGCTGCTTTTTTAATGAGAAGGGTTATGCTCAAAACACAACACACATCACAGTCTGTGAAGAGTTCATTCCCATGTTTTCCTACAGATTTATTGCCATCTTCTGCTAATAAACATCATGTCTGGGAGTTATCTTAGCATTTTTCAGCACATTCTAAAAATCTTACCTATCTTCTGTAAACTGTACACTAAAGTGTCATCTATTAAAGATGGGGAATTCTTAACCTTCTTAAACTAAATATTTGCCTGTATTTTTAATCTCACAAAATCACCCATCCAATTTTCTTCTTTCCTTGACAGACAACTTTCAGTCCCTTTTTTATCTCTCAGCTATCTGCAGCAAAACCTTTACCGTGCCTGGTAAAACAAGACACCTGTCTCCTACCCACTGTATTACCTCCATAACAATGTGAAACATTCACTGATAAGAAGTGCTTTGGATGTTTAAATGTTGCTTAGATCAGAAACTGTTTGTGAAGAAGGCCAAGGCAGAAATACCTGCTCTAGAAAAAAAAAAAAAACAACAACAATGTATCTGTGATTGGCTTATTTGTGTACTCATTTGTGAGATCCTGAGTTGCAAAATCAGCTTTGAGGTCATGTGCAGTGATTACTTTTTCCGAGCTCAGCTGAAGTTCTTTGCAGATTCACATCCTTCCCAACCATGACACAGTGATGCAGAAAAGTACTGCTGGGGTCCATGGTGAAAGTTTTTGCCAAATTTATCACCTGGTGGGCTGATGTAGTCCCTTTACTTATACAACAGTTCTGGCAAGAGCAGATGGCCATGAGTCTCAGTGATGACTACCAAGACTGCAAACCATCTAAAGCACCTGAAGGATGGAGGCCATGGGAATTCTATGAAGGCAGCAGCTTTTCTGCAACAGCAATGGATGCCCTTCAAGTCTGGAGGCTGAAGCCATAGAAGCCCAGCTGCCACATGCTTGGTTTTAGCCAGTGCTGGTTTATTCCTTCCTCACTTCCCTGAAAGCCAGAATGCAGCCAGATGGGGTAATTTATCTTTTTTATGTTAACCAACATGTGGAACAGGAATGACCTTCTGAAGTAAAGAAATGTTTAGCTATACAAATGAGAAAATCTTGCATTTGAAGCGCTTGGAAATGTGGATTGCATTAGCTGCCTTCACTCCTGAAGACTGACCATCGTTAAACAAGCCCCAGTGTTTCAGTGTGCAACTGCAAAATGCAAAAGACCATTCCTCTGCAATCCTGTCCATTCTAGCATTAAAGGCATGTTATCTTCACCCACGAACCCACCCCAGGAGCATGTTGAGGCAGCCAGAGGAAGGAATGGTCAGTCTTCTCAAGCTGGGTTCATACCATTGTTACAACACTTAATCCTCAGCAGTGAGAGCTTGATGAGATCATATGCAAAGATTACTTCAGATTATTATTAGAAATTTTATGTCACGTAAATGACAGATGGACAAAGAACAGTAGCAGCAGGAGAGGACAAGTGGGTCAGTAGCGTTTCAGGGACCAAAAAGGACTGTTTAAGAGGAGGTGGGGAACACAGACCCGACAAAAGTGAGATGTTTCCCAACACAAGTCTGTTCCCTGCAGCCTGGTCACTTCATATCAGCAGTGGTTGAAACAGAAATTGAGGGGCTTTCTTTTGCTATTACAGAAGCAGCCAACAGTAAAAGGTATACGTAATCAAGAACTATCAGATGAGACATCACTCTCCCTTAAAAACAGGAAAACTCTGATTTTTTAATCCTAATTTATATGAAGTTAAATATTGCCCACATTTTCTTCTGTTTCACTTCGTCTTGTTTTACCCCCAATTGTTTTTATGAAAGCTTTACTTAAGCTGTTTGTCAGTTGTTATTCTTGCTAACTAGCTTCCAAACCAAAATGAACATAAAAAATTACATGCGGAGAGAAAAAAGTGGTGCAGAGAATAAATAACAAGACAAAAACACATGGAAATATGTCAAGCGAAGTGTGTCCCTCAAAAACTGGGAGGAATCTCTGGCCTCTGAGTTAGTTAAATTCTTACTCATGAGGTATTTCATCTGAAAACTGGTGCAGTCTAGCCAGTTTCTGCAGAGGTATAAAGTTGTCAGTAAAAAGCAGGTAAGATAACTGGAAAGTAACCAAGACCATGTGAAATGTGTTCAAGAGCCCCCAGAGGTCTCAGCTGTTCAGAAATACGTATTAGATGTCTGAGTTATCAAACGGAATATTGGGTTAGGGCTTTGGAAGTACTGTTGTCCAGCTGAATTGCTCTGGGAACAGGAAACAGGAAGGATGCCGTTCCAGGGCTTGTCATGAAAAAAGCTGCATTTAAAGCTGCATTAAAATCACTGGGAAAAATCATTAGAGGGGAAAAAAAACATAACATTGACTCATGGATTTGAAGAAAGATGATGCCAGGTAAGTCCATTAAGATTTAGATATATTTGCAAATGCTGTACCTGTTAGCTCCAGATCAAGTGCAGTTTTATGCTGATTTATATCACTCTGACTTCAAGTGCAGGCCTTCAGTCTAATCATCATGAGTCCTGGTCCTGCAGGGCCACTCATGAACAGGGGTAAATGAAGCAAGACCCAGATCTCACTGAAATGCCTTGTGCAGCACTGTGCAAAATCCTCAGCTGACAAATGTGCTGTGCATATGTGGCTTAGATATAAATACTGTCACACCTCTTGAAAAAAGGCAGAAAGATTATGTACTAAAGGGCACAATGACAAAGAGCAGAACAACAAGGGGGCAGGGAGGAGTCTGCCAGCAAAAAGCAAGTTTCGGTACTTGGCTGCATGATTATCTGTGGATACTTGCACATGCACTCCTTTTAGTGTAGGATATATAGCACTACTGTGCTGGTGGAGGAACACCAAGCAGCATAGGCACCAAATAAACAGAATATGTTGTCAAGATTCGTGCTGGGATTTTCCTCCGTGCCTTCGTTTTGGAGGTATTAAACGAGGAGCAATCAGAAAGGTCCAGATTACAAAGACAACATGCTGCTTATTGTCCTAAAAAGCCCCTATATAACTGGAAAAATAATTGCCAGTAGACTACACCTGGCCCAAGTCCAGCTGGTGGTGTGCTTGCCAAGTCTGCATAGAAGACTTGTATTTTAGCTGAGACAATAGAGTTGGGGCTGCTCTCCTGACAAACACAAATCTGAATAATCTAAGATGTGGTTCAAGGAGGGCAAAAGCAAAGTACTGAACTTAGGCAGGGATGTCAGCTGTCCAAACGTGAAACAGGTAATAACCAGACAACAGTCCTCCAGGGGCTGAAAATTGATATTAATCAGTTGTGGCCAACAGTTGTATTAAGAAAAAAGAAAGCTTCACCCTGAGATACCTACATGGGGCTGTCCTCTGCAAGGCACATCAAACAGTAATTGTTCTGTTATAGTTAACACTAGCAGAACCTGGGCTGGAGGCTATATACATTTATTGCTCAAGGAAAGATGAGGACCAGAATCTTCAGAGGCTGGAAAAACAGGACCTATGGGCCAAGCTTGGAAAAAACCTACTTTGTTCTAGTTTGAGAAGTTGGGGAAGACATAAAATCTCTCTGCAAAGAGGGAGGGAAGAAACTCGTCTCTGTAGCCATGGTGGGAGGACAAGGAGCAAGGAGGAAAGGGCTGCTCAGGAGGTTGCATGGGGAGGGAGAGGTGTCTCTGTCACTGGGACGTGTCACACAAACACCTGTCAGCAGTGGATTAGCTGTAGTGGGAGATGCTTTGGACTCCTTGGGGTCCCTGCCAGCCCTGTTTCAAGTCACATTTCTCTGCATATGGTAGGATACAAGAGCCAGATACGAGGTTTGGTTGAGCAGGTACAATTACATTGGCAATGTCTGTGGTGTCGTCTTTTTTTGTTTCATCTTCGTCGTGGTGGGAAGTGCTGAATGATTCGTGTATTGCCTTGGCCAGATTTTTTGCATGCACTGTGACCATATTTAGTCAAAATCCAAACAAGCAGTTACTTTTGACAGTAATAATGAGCACATACTGACCTAGTAAGATTTAACCGATAGCAATATGTTAATTATTTAAATCAATTATGTCATTCAAATGGATATTTCTTTTCAACACTGTCCGCTGAAAGCCTGATATAACACATACATCTGGGCCTGTAAGTCAGTCTGTACCCTAGCAATGAGCACAGAGAAAGCTGGATCAGGTCATCTTTGTGCATACAGAGGAGAGAGCAAAGGGAAAACCCATGCAAACCTAGAGGGCCCATTTTCACTCAGTGCTACTGCAGGTCTGGACAGATCCTCACCACTCCCCTGCTGCCTACACATCCCCACAAAATGAAAGTGAAAGATGAGTTTTTTTTTTCATTTACCTGCACACTGGTTTTGGAGCTGGCCCAGCTCCCGAGGGATTGCACTCCTGGAAGATGTAGTTACACAGCAGAGACTCAGCGGCCGGTTGGCAGAACGAACTCACCATTTTCAGTTCAGTCCAGGCAGTGTGCACAAGCAGCTCTTGGGTCTCCTCTGGGTCAGCATAGGAGGAGTTGAAGAAAACAAGAGCATTCTTCGCCAAGATAGCACTACACACCTCACCTCTGTATGTGCTGCAGTAGCCTGCATCACCCTTGTACAGCTTGCTGTCAAGGACAAGAGCATACGCACACAGTAAGCTCACAGACCTGAACACCTGCAGGAGCAGGATGCCTAGTGTCTGTTTCTGAATAAAGTGGCATCTGTAAAGCTAACAGAGGGTGGAGGAGGGGGTAGAGGGTTATAACCACTAAAACCAGCTAATACCATCCCAAAATGAAACTTTTGCAAGGATCCCTGCTGTGAGCGCAGGGCCCTCCTGGTGAGCCCCAGGGCTGAGGCTCTGGCTGAAGGTTGCTAGCATCGTAAGTGGGCAAAAAGACTGAACAATTATGCACAACCGTGACATAGCACGGCCTCTCATCCTGCCCCCATGGGTGGAAATGGGGAAAAGTTTTGTTTTCCTGCTTCCCTGAAGTAGACATCAGCTGTGCTGCTTGCTGCACACCCGTGATAACTCAGGCATTTTTGCTCTGCTGGCGAGCAACAGCTTAATTTTGGATGGACTCGATGAGCAGGAGCCAGGTGAGTCCCATCAAACACATGCCAGGAAATTCTTCACAAGACCAGACCAGCCAAGGTCCTGCCTGCCACTCATCAGCTCCTGCACCCCTCCTGACCCTGCCTTTCTTCCACGCACGTTTGGGTGGGAGACACAGGGAGGAGGAAGGCACAAGCCTCTGCAATTTTCGTTCTGGTGCTTCCCTGCAAGGTCTGTCCTCTCCTCTCTTCACCATATCTCCCACTTTGCAAACTCCTGCCACAAAGCGTGGGGCCAGAGCTATGCTGGAGCAATAAATTACACAGCAGGGTCACGTCCTCCGTGGGCTGTTTATTTATCTTTCCCGTGTTTTTCACATCCAGCAGGAGATGGCTGTCATCCCTCCCTCCTTTCTTCCCCACAGCCATCAAAAGGGAGCAGCAGGGCAAGGGCATGCACAGGTCAGCCGTGCTCCCAGCGGCTCCCACAGCTGCCCCACAGCCTCGCCTGCGGGCGAGGATGCGCCCTCCACTCAGGCAAACTGTGGGATACAGTGCCCTCAGCGAGGGGAGAGGGGGAAACCTGGGAAAACAGCCTCCCCTGTGTGCACGGGATGGCCAAACTGGGGAGGGAGGAGGGCTGGGTGCAGCTGTCCCCACTGCTCATTCGGTCAGTGTAACCGGGGTCAGGGAGTTCAATTCACAACACGCCAACCATTTGGAGTAGCCAGCAGAGTATTTGTAACTTTGCTTTTTATTTCTTGTCCCTGTCCAAATAATCACCCATTGTCCACCCTGAGGGTTCTTGCTGTTTTTCTTCTGGAAGTTGGAGGTACATGGATGAGGGATTATAAAGGACAGCCAAATTTCTGCTTCTCAGATGCCACTCTCTGCAGATGACACTCTCTGGCCCTGGTTTAGCTGCACTACTTTGGGCTCAATGTCAATTTTTTTGAAAAATTTTTTTTTTCCTATATGTCACACTGTCTAAAAATACAGGAAGGCACCAATTCCTTGAGGTGGTACCAAAACAGCAAAGATGCTGTGACACCCTGCATCACCCCAGGCTCCAGGGACACCCCTTCGTGTTATACAGGCAGCCCCCAGGATCCTGCACTGGTCCCTGATGGTGACATCTCCCTGACATAGAGCAGGTTTCCCCACAACACTGTGCTGCTTCCTCCAGCAGCCTTCTAGGCTGTCCTTGGCATGACAGGGGTCACGTTATTCACATTTTCCTAATGATGTCCATTGTGCTTAATCTGAAAGATGCATCCTTCCTGTGACCCAAGAGGAAAAAGAGGGCACAGGTGTGCATGGGGCAGCTGTGCTGCTGACTTCAGTGGGCTGCAGAAGAATCCTGACAAGAGCTACCGGTGCTAACACTGCATTTCCTCATTTTTTTAAAACCTGCAGGGAGACATGGACCAGGCTGTGATGGAGAAGCAGCAACAATGTGTTTCTCACAATGCCTTGTCACGTAAAGGGAATTTCATGCAGCAAATGTTGAGAACTGCAGGACAGAAGGGCTGAGCATTTGATCACTGTTCCCACATCTGTCACACCTACATGGGTGCAGGTGTAAGGCATAAGTCTGCCATCACCATCAGGTGGTCACTAAATCACTTACAAACTTCCTGAATCAATCTTGCAAGCCCCTGTGAGGGAGGCAAAAGCCTTTGCAGGGAGCCTGTGTCAGCAGAGTGGCAAAGCCATTTGCTCAGATTTTCTCAGGGTCTGCTCTTTTCTCTGAGGGCCGGCAGCTCCCAGCCCTGCTCACAGGCTAAACTTCTCATTTTCCTTCCAGACTGATCTGCCAGTGCAACATGCAGAAATACTCTAGGACTCTAAAAAGAAAAAGCCAGCCAAATTGTTCAGTACTCCAAAAAATACTAAGCAAATGTGCATGTCTGATCACATAGAAATGGTTTTACTCATCCATAAATCTGCTTGGAACAAAAATCTAAACTTCTCTTGCCCTAATCTGGTTATCACCAAACCAAAATACATTTATTGGCTGTGTACAGACAGGAGTTTAACAGGCAGTTAAGCTTTTGCCTGTAAATTTATAAGCTCAGTGAAGCTGTGGATGTGTAACTGTGAACAGAATTTACCCCAGAATATTCTGCCCACTACTGTATTTTAAACACCCTTACTGACATGTGATACACTGCTTGCTTGATATAGAAGCATCCTTATCTACCCGGGCCAAGTCTCCAATTATGCCTGTATAAACGAGCTCAGTGTTCCTTCAGGTGAACCTCATCTGCATGCTTGGCATCCAGAAACCCAGTCCCTTCATTGAAGCCAAGTTAACCAAATCCCCTTGGTTCATCGTTCTCCTCCCTGGCCCAGAGGAAACCCCCAGGCAGCCACAGAAAGATGTTCTTACCTCCACTCTGCCGAGAGGCACCAGGTCCAGGAATTGTGATGAGCCAGGAGAAGGAAAGAATGGAAAAGACATCAATGACATTTCATTGCCCCCTCTGAAATGTGGGAGTTAAGATTTCCATGCTAGGAAATCTGTCTGAGACCTGTAAGCTGTCTGAAAAGGATGCAGCTAAATTCTGTCCTTATTTTGCAGCTTCTTGTGGGGAGGAAGAGTTGGGCAACGCTGGATGCCATATGGGGAGAGGGAACGAGGGGGAAGTGCATTGTTGACTGCAGTTCGCACTGAGGTGGACAGTTGCACCCCAGACCCACACCTTTACCCTTATACTTCAGGTCCTAGATAACTGGCATGTAGCATTCCCTGTTTAAGCCACCCCTGCACGCCTCACTGCAGGCAGCATCTGTAACAGGTGGGAGAAACTAGGGCTGGAGGAGCAGCGCAGGCACACGGCTGTGCCCCCCGCTTGCAGCACCAAGGGGACCTGGGCTGCACCAGCACGGGGAGCAGGCACTCAGCATTGGCCAAGGACCGGGGTACCTCTGCCCTGGGACCCTTGGAAGCTGGAACGAGACCATGGCGGCCTCCTGCTCAGGTCTGGGGGGCTGGTCCCCTCTTGCTGAGCACACGCAGCCTGGAGAAGAGCAGTGCAGCTTCTGCCACCAGCCTAAGGCACCTGCCCTCCCTACTGCGTTTGCAGCTCTGCCTTGTGGGGCAAAGCCTTGCCCGGGCTAAAAGCAGGAGTGGGGATGTGAATACGGCACAAGTGCTGAGCGTCTTATGGGGAAGAGCTTGCCACTAGGTCTCAATGCCCAGTGTAAGAAAGGGCATGGTTATTTTCTCAACAGAGCAGAAGCTGAGGCACAGAGAGAGGGGCAGGTGCATGCCTCATTGACAGCAGGACCAGGGCTACCACTCCCTGTCTAGAGTCCAGGGCGATTCTTCTTCCCTCTAACTAAACCTCTTCTTTCCTGTCCCAAGAGGGAAGGCACAAGCTTCCACCTTTCTCTTGACGTGACAAATGCTGTCAGCTAGCTCAGACTATTGGTATTTCTCCTCTTTGGATCACCCTTTCCCTGTTTGGGAGATGCACTTGGGAGCGGAGTTTACCCAGGAACAGGATTGCTCTGACCGCAACCTTCCTGCTTTCTGGATGCAACCCCCTGAGAAGCCAAACTGCTCACAAAAGCTATTTTCACCTTGCTGTTAGGTGATACCAATGCTGGGTCATGGCCATGACTTCCTCCGCAGGGATGAACTTACCAAGTGTGCTTCTGGGACACAAAGTACAAGACGGCATCAAACATTCAGGAAATGACAGCAGTGCCAGTCTCCAAAGTCTAAGCATATATAAGGAAATAGCCTAGCGATGGATGTGCTTGTACTCAAATTTAGCCCCCTGCACACTATCAACTCTCCAAGGCTTTCCCTCCTCCTTCAAATTACTTCACACCCCTTTCCTCTCCCCCAGCAGGGAAGCTAGGACTGCGATTGCAAGGGTAAAAAACTAATGACCCCTTCTCTGCCAGCATACCTGAAACGCTGATGGTTGCTGCAGCTTTTGCCGCTCCAAAAGTTTTGCTGTGTTTGTTTGTGGCAAGGCAAGTGAACAGGCCAGGTCGGGTGACATACACCTGCAGTCTGGAGTCAACCACTCTGTCCTTGACACTTTCCGCTACAGACCCTGCAGAAACCTAAGACATCGAGAAGCCCGGTGCAGTGATATTTCCAACAAAGGCAAACAAACAAACCAAGGAAAAATCTAAGACACCCAGCCTCAAGCATTTAAATTTGCAGAGAAAGATGTAGCAAACAGATAGAAGTGGCAAAGAGCTAAAGCTGCTGGCATTTTTTCAGTGCTTTCATAGCAGCCGACTCCACAAACAAAAGCAAATGTTGAAGACCTCTCCTATTTTGTACTTCAGCAATACTTTTGCAATTAATTTTCAGTTCCAGAGGGCTGTAGTCTCAGTTTTGCTCATGTAATTGAGCCGGCTAATTACTCAGGACCTCTTCTCATAAGTTGTTTGCCTATTCATGCCTTAGCAAGGAAGGACATAAGATGGCTTTGTGGACCATGGCTGTATAGAAGGAGAAAAGAAAATAGTTTGGAAGTTGTTGAGTCTGGGTTAATACAACCACTGCCACAATTCCAAAGCAGTCGTGAGCAAAGCAAGTGCTCTGGCTCCTACACTTTGGAAGATATCTAATAGATTTTCTTATCTCACACCTAGAAATATGGAAGGGGCTGCAGATGTGGTAATTTTGGCCAACTCTTTCCACGGGTCAGAAATTCCCAGTAAATGAGCTTGGAGCCTGCTGATTTTGGCCAACAGCTTTCCTGCTCATATGGCATTTATTAAAGTAGGAGGACATAGTACACAAAGACTGTACCTTGCAAAGGCAGTAGGAAGGAGCAGCACTGCCTGCTCTACCCTTCATACTGATAGGAAACATCAAATGTAATTCAAGCAAGGTGCGGTTGCCCGTGAATCCCACCAGTGTGACCTGGTCCTAAGGACAGTGAGAGTTGTCTCCCTGGATCCATCCCAGCAAAGCACTGCATCTATGCATCTATCTGAGAGGTTAGAGAGACCAATCTGACCTTCCTGGAGATTAGTAGAAATGTGATTTCAATGGGATCTGTGTCTGTTCCCAAAGGTATAAACAGTGGTAATTGAAAAAGCAAGACAGGATGCATCAGCGTTTTATCGTATCTTTAGTAAAGATGTGTTTTTCTGAAAACAAAATGCTGAAATTAATGTATTCGTTTTGCCTCACTCAAGCTCAACTTGGAGTTGTGGTGAGATAATGTGCATGGGAAGAAATCACTAAATAACCAGACCAACACACTTATTGTAAGTACTGCATCAGGGGTGGGTGGTATGCCAGTCACCATTGCAAATGGAGGGATCAGGGATCGTCCACCCAGGAGAGGTGGGCGCTCGCCCTGAGCCACTTGTGCTGATCCAGTCCTCTCTCCCTCCTTACCCCTCGGGCCTCAGGCATACCCCATCCTCAGGCATACCCTCAGGCTCCCCTCCTGGCAGTGCTGGACTCTGCCTGGTAAGCATGGAGAGCCAGGATTGTTCCTCCTGGCTTCGGCCACAGGAACAAAAGGGTGCTCAGGTAGCTGCAAGCGGTACGAGCAGTATCCATGGTCACATATATTGTGAAAAATCACAGGTGAAGGTGTCAGGTAGTTGTGTCTAGGACTTCCACACCAGCCAGCTGTTGTTTACTCTACTGGGAACCTCAAGCCATTCCCCTGTGTTAATTGATTCCTTTCCCTTTTCAAATATGTTCCCTGAGATTTTGCTTCCAGCAGGTCTTTTTTTAGCCTCTAAAATGCCACCTCAGCCACCACCAAAGCAGACACCTCTTCACATCTTCACACCTGGCTCACTTATTCCTTGTGGTGTGGAAAACTACAGTTTAAGGTCCATGATGCCCCACAGTGCATAGTGGGAGGAAAAGGAATTGTGTTTCTGTTTAGGTAGGCAAGGCAGCTGCTGCACAGAGGAGTTTCCATCCTCCTCTTCAAAGGCATCTCAATAACCTCTGCAGATTCCCACTCTTTAAACCTCAGGACAATTACAGGTCAGCACTCAGAGACCATAATGCCGCCAGCACATTGCATCTTCAAATGACTCACCATTGTTTGCTTGTGAGCCAGCCCTCAAATGCACGAGCTTCAGTCCACCCCCTTCCTGGCCTGACTTTCCCAGTGTTGGGCTCTCGTTAAGGTCTCCTTGCCATATTTAAAATGAGGCAGTCTGGAGCACCACCCTCCAGGGACTGGACTTTGCCTCACAGACAGGAATGGGGCAGAGTGAATCTGACCAGACAGGCAGCGGCCCCTGGTAGGAGCTGAGCATCATCTCACACACAGCTCTCTGTGGTACCGATGCACTGGTGGCAGCTTGGCAGAGCAGCAGTCTGTGCTCTGGAAATACTCTGCCCTTGCCAGGGACCCCAGATACCCCGAAAGGTTTCTTCCCCGGTGAGGAAGGAGTCTTGAATGCACACCGGCAGTTGTCTCAAAATAATTATCTCCAGAAACTATTGAGGACCCACAGGGCTCTGCAGAGGCTGATCTGATCCCTTTGCTGTTCTCCCTAGCAACTTCAAGGGAATATTGAAAATTAGCCTTTGTCAGACTGGAGGACACAATAAGGTTTAGAGGAGATAAGGAAGGCAAGACAGCCTGCAGAGTAGCTCAGGCTCCTTAATATGTATTTTAATACGTTGAAAGAGGGGATACAGCCCAGGATGGGGATAGCCTCCTGAAGTAAGGAACTTGAGCAAGAGGATTTATTCATCCTGTTGGACAAGCAAGTCTGCAAGAATGGTCATGGCCAACTGATGGCCAGAAGGACTTGTGGTTGACTGGGGTCAATAAAGAACAGAGGCAAAGTGCCAGCCTGCAAGCAGCGGCTGCTCCACCTGCCTCCACAGCATCACGCCCTGGGGCTCACATCCTTAAAAAAGCTGTTGAAAGACCACAGAGAGTATAAAACATGTCCACCATAACCATATGAAGACTGGAGGAAACCTGTGGCAGGCTCAGGCTGCAGAGCTGCTGTGACTGTGGTGCACCGCTCACTGCTGGGGAGGCAATATCGGGTGTCAAGCAGCTCTTCAGTTCAGCTCAAGGGAAGGCATTGCAATAGCCTACACACAGACATGAAAGCCAGATGAATTCAATGCAGGCACCTATTTTAACTGGTCAGGATAATTAGACCACAGAACAATTTCCTGTGAGAAGCAGTGGATTTGCATCTCTTGGCGCCTGCCGCTGAAGAGAGTGTGCCTTTCTTGAGGACATGCTTCTAGCCAGGAATAAATTGATGACATACTTCAGTGCGTCACCTAGGTCAGTCTAGAAAATTTCAGATCTATTCACCTGCAAATGTGCTGTGCATATATGCTGTCCCATAGGTATTTTGCCTCAAGACAGTTTGCTCTACCTAACTACCTTGGTTTGTGTTATTTTGTCAAATAAGCAATTTTGCCATGTTATTGTTACTACATTAGGAGAAAGGAGAGGAAAGGTAGCTGCAGAAATGCTTAAACCCACAGTGACTTCCTAGAAACCCTGTCTCAGAGGAAGGTTGTAAGCATCTAAAGCATCCTTCACCTTGGGCTTTCCAGACTCTAAAAAATTAACCCACACAACACCCTGGAGAAGGGGGACAGTGTTTTGCAGAGGAGAAAACTGCAGCAAGGAGATGAGGTGGACTCAACCTGATTGCACAGCAAGGTGCTAAGTAAGGCAGGAATAGAAACTACAGGCACTGGCTCACAGCCCCACATTTTAATCCCTTGGCTGTGCTTCCAGATGCTAGCAGCCCCCAGGGCCAAAAGGATGAAAAAAGAACACTTACAGCTTTCCCATTTTCCAGCCAGGTGACAGTGGGGACTGGAAGGCCGGTCGCAGCACACCGCAACGTCACCACAGACCCAAAGGTAATATTTTGGGATTCAGGAGCCTTCAAGATTCTGGCAAAAACTGCAGGAGAAGACAAAGGTGCTAGTTGAACAGCAATGTAAAGCTGAGGCTGTGCTGGCATGGAGATGCTTCCTCCCCAATAGGTCTTGAAATAACCCATGGCCCCATGATTAAAAGCAAAGCTTAGCACAGACTTCCCAGTGAGTGACTGTCTGGGGAGAGGGACAAGGAAGAGAGAGAAAGTGAGTGGTGTGGTTATGTTCCACACCTTACAGACCAAAATTTTACCTCTGGAAACTTCTACATCATCTGAGTTCGACACCTCAGAGGAGGTAATCTGCCAAAAACCCAGGGCAAACTCATTGGTAGCGTGCAGATGGGACAGTTTACAGCAAATAAGTGGCAAGTTACCATGCTGCCCTGCCAAGGGTGACCTCATGAGAAACTTGTTCAAAACCATCAAAGGGGACCACCAGCGCAGTCACATACCATGAAGGTTAAGGGTCAGATGAGCTCCTCAGTGTGATCACAGTGATTAGGACTTACCATGGAGAGACACAAAGCCCAGCATTTTCCATGCCATGTCAACCTGCCCTCAGGGGTGAGAGTCTAACATCAGGTTATAGGGGACTGGTTGGCAAAGATTTTGAGAAGATGAGGCTGCAGGGGGAAAGTAGGTTTTTAAAGTGACATTTCTTCTCTAGAGCTCTTGCTTCTTTTGTGGCAATATGGTTACCGGGCAGTTTGAAGATAAGCAAGATAACCGGCACCCTGCCCTGAGAAATTTTTTTTTAGTGAAGTATTTTTGCTGAAAACTTATTTTGATCCAGAAACACAACCCTGATGGCCTTCACAAGCTGTATTTCAGCTGCTGTACTTGGACCATATAGAGGAAAGCAGAGAAGAGAGACATTTCCCATATGGAACATTTGAGTTTTGACCCAAAATTTTTAATGGATATGCCTGAATGTCTGTGCAGAAGCAGGTTGAATAGCTCTGTGCCATTTCTTTCTCCAATTCCTTGTGCTAAGTGAGTAATGCTCGCTCTCTACCTTCTGGGCTGCTCAGCTTTGACTAAAAGTCTCCATCAGAAATTTTAGTAAGCAGAGGAGTTTCTCTTGGAGCTCTCAGACAAGCCTGATAACTTGTTCGTGACTTTTGCTATCTGTATGGTTCCTCTTACCAACATATCTGATCATGTCACAGCCTTCTGTGCCTCTGCCTGACGTACCTCTTGGCACTGGCCACTGGTTGCTCCCAGGTGGAGACTTCCAGTGCAGAGCAATTAGGAGACCAGTGAGAGTCCCTTCAGAAACTGAACATCTGTCCACACCATTTGGGATGGGAAGGCTTCGTCTGCAAAATTTCAGTTGGAGAAAAAAAAGTATATGCTTTCCCCATAGTCCTTCCACTCAGTCCTGTCCTGGGAAGGGGCTGACATTTGTGCTAACAAAGAGTCTAAAACCAGCTTTTGCTCATGGATAGGCAACACTAGCAGTACATTTCAGGGTAGAAATTTTTTGTCATAGGAGCACAGCCATTCAATAGGCTCCTGGGCAGGGGTTTTTAGGAGGATTACATTTAATGTAAGTGAAGTGAAAAGAGTGGGAGAATACATATTGCATTCAGCTTCTTAATTCCTTTACGGTCTCCGAGCAGTTTCTCACTGTCAATGCTCAGTGCCAGTTGCTTAAACTTAAACTCAAAGCAGAGCAGCATCGGGGCTGATGCATCCCCCCTGCCCCTCAGCGAGGCAGCAGGTACAAAGCTCCACCTCTAACAAGGAAACCTGCAGTCACTGTCCAGGGACTTTCCTGATGAATAGTAAGAGAAATTAAACCTTTGCCTGAAGTGAAACTTAAAGCTATTGACAACAGATGGTTACAAATTCAGCCCTGAGTGCCCTGGGCCAAGCTCATATTATCCTTCATTTGCAGAAATACTAAACTTTTGAGCCTGTCCTCTGGCAGCCGTTATGTGCACACAGCTCCTGCTAGAGCCAGCACGTTAGCTCCCAGAGCTGGAATACAGCCCTTGGTGCTTTTCTCATGCTGCTGTTGGTTTCTCGGTGTGCTACTGGGACCCTGCCTGCCTGACAACTCTGTTCCTTGGATCCTGCCTAGCTTAATTAATCCTGAAGTGACAAATTAACAGCACCCCACTAGCTGGAGCCAGGCACAGGTACATATGCCCTCCTCTCTACTGGCTGCTCTCAAAAAATCTGTGAGGATCTTTCAGCCAGGAGAAAAAAAGGCGCATTTTGAAAATTATGATAGTTGCACAGGTGGGGAGCAAAGCCACAGCGAGCGTGGCCGCTGGTCCAGCTCACTCGTGGCACCTGCGGGGAGGCCAGAAACCTGCATCCCACTCCCAGGGGTCCTCCCTCCAGCACTGATCACAGCACTTGCTTTAGTAGACCAGCATACTGCTGGCATGAGCACTCGTCAGCCAGCATAGAGAAGGCAAAGGGTCCAGGCCATTCAAGCTTAAAACACAAATACAGGGATAAAAAATCCAGTGACAGCTGCTAAGCATCCACGTATTTCTTGTGGAAAGTACTGCAAGTGTATTATCTAGCACAGGGAGGGATGGCTAAATAAAAGTGGGTCTATAAGGAAATAAGCTGATTTCCAAAGTGTGGAAGAATGGAAGCTCCTGCTACCCCCAGTGCCACCCTGTGCATTTCCAGGACATTCAAAATTGAGGTTACAGATTTAATACTTCTGTATTCCAAGTACTTACATTTGCATGCTTTTTAAAAATATTTTACTTAAAGTTTAGCTATTTAACTTAAGTACTTATCTCTAGATACTGTGAATGGAACAACCTGGGGTTTTTTAGATTATTTTATTTTTAATTGAGAAATTCCCTGCAACAAGGGCTGGACTCCCCACATCCCAACAGGTTTTGGAGCACTGCTGACTGGCACAACCAGGGACATATTTTCCAAAGAGCTCTTCATCACTTTAGGAAACAGCATTAAAAAAAATAGCATCAGCTGTTTCTCAGTCCCATCATCTATGGGCAGATGATCAACACACTGCCATTGCTGGCAGACTCAGTGCTGTGGGAAAGCCAGGATGGGTTGTGCGAGAGCTGCGAGTGTCACCTTCCACCAGTGCAAAGCCGGGTAAGACCGCCAGGATGACCTTAAAGTCCATTTTGGCAACTGCATGGGGAAGAAAATCTTTCCTGTAGGTAAATGGAGGAACCCAGGCCCCGAAACTACGACTTTTTTTCCCCCCTCCATATTACACAGGGAAAGAAAAGACGCAAAGGTGAGGAAGAAATGGCTACCCTGATAGTGCCAACCTGAGCAGCTGGTGGGGAGAGGCAGCTGAAAGGCAAGAAGAAGAAGGAACAGGAAATGGCAATAAATGTTCTTAAAATTCACGTTATTTGGTGGGCTCAGGACATCGTTTTGGTTTCATTTTGCCTCACAGTGAATTCCCAACAATCAGGTGATTTTTAACACCTCCATTATTTGCCCTCCTTTTCCAGATCCTCCCAAAAGTGGATTTTGCCAGGAACTTTGCCTGTTTAGCTAGATCACCACAAGGTTAACAACATTCACATCAAGACCCCCAGGCTTCCAGCACAGGATTTACCCAAAGGCATGTCAAAAAGCAGTTAGGGACAGTGGGTGAAGAGGGCTTAATTTATTTATTTATTTAAGTGGAAAATAAAACAGAGGAGCTGGAAATTAAATCCAGTGAGCTAAAGGCCAAGCCAGCATGTTAATTTTCATTCCCAAGCCCCCTAATAAATGTCCTTTCTTTTACAGCCCTGCTAAATGATGTGATGTGCACTGCAGAGCTTGCTAGGAGGTATCTGCACTGCGGCCAGCTGCTCTCATTTCTGAGAATTAGGTAACATCATCCAGTCCAAACAGTAGGGCTTTAATTCAGTCAGAAAATTTTTATACTATAAAAAGATTAAAGCAGGCCTGCCCCCCCCCCCAGCCCCTGGTTTGAATGGCTAACTCTTTCCAGGTGACTTTGTTTTCCCGTCGCCTTTGACTGAGCTGTGTTTCATTTCCAGGGTTTGGGGCCCAATCCTGAAGTTCTGGCGGATGCCTCCCCCCTGACGGGGTAATGCCTGGGGTTTTTTTAAAACAGGCTGGATTGGGCCAGTCACATCCAGACAGCAGCCTGGGTGGCCTGGGGCCATACTGTTGCTTTCAGGAGAGGAAAAGTGATGCCCAGAGCTCACTGGATACCCTCATGCATGCAGCCCCGCCGCAAGAAGACACCCCTTTTAGCCAGGGTTTCGTAAGCCTTAACGCTGGCTTTGACACATCAGGCCCAGTCAAGCACTGCTTTTGGGGTGGGTTTTTTTTTTCCAGAGCCTCCACTGCCTTTGGTGAACCTCAACTTTCAGAGAACATGAACAACATTTACCAGTGTACATGAATTAACCCAGCCCGTCAACATCTGCACGTATTCAAGCCCAGGAGTTTGTTGCTGGTCCTGGATTACTGTAAAGCCTACCTGATAATCCAAACTGAGATAAGGCCACCGAGACCTAAACTTGTGTTAGCAACCACCTGGCAACAGTGGATGCACGCTGCCTTCCCACCACAGTCTGAGCCTGGCCTAACACGTGAGCCAGACCTGATGTGTCCACACTGTCAGATCTGATATCTCAGCTTGCTCCGCTTTCCCCAGTTGTTTTGCTTTTATCATGAAAAATGGCCTTTTAGGTGATTACGGTTGGGTCTTACACCGAAATTTTTTTTCCAGCTAAGCTGCAAAACATGGTGGGTAAAGGCAACTCCTATGTGGAAAAAGGCATTTTCCGCTGGTACGGCTGGTGCCATGTTGAGAACAAATGTGTCTGCATTTCTGGGGGAACTGGTAAGCTACACATCACGTCAGAAACTTTCCTGTTATAAATACCCTGGCAAAGCCTTTGCACTGCATACTATTCATGTGTAAGCATTTAGGAGCTAAACTGCAAGCACTTTTTTGTTCACATTCACCGATGTTCCTATAGCTCTTTCATACCTGAAGTGTGAAAGATTGAAATGACTCCTTCCCCACAGAGACTTTCTCTGGGCTTGGACTTTTCTTACTAATCCATAAAAAATCATTTATGCTTTCCATCTGTATGCTCTGAAGAACCATAAACTTGTGCCATGGTGTTGGCAGTCTTTTGCCAGTGAGAAGTCTCGTCGTCTAAATCCCCGTTCAGATTCATTCATCTCACATCCATTCACTTTTCCTGACAAGTCTAAAGCAGGCAGTCAAGGAGAGATAACAAGCAGAGGGGCTACCATTTCCTTCCCACTGGTGAGACATGAGGGGAGGTCTGACAAATACATTTATAAACACATAGAAATCCACAGTATTTGTGTTTTCTGACATTTCAAATTAATCTGTGTAAAATCCCAACAATTCTTGAAATACCAGGGCTAAGAACATGCCATACATCATACTCGTGCATCAGTGGTCACAGAAACAGATGCGCTGAGCTGTGTGCGGCAGCTTAACACATGCCAAGAGCCAGGGCTGGACAAGTGAGGCACAGCCTCCGCAGCTGACATGGTGGGACCGAATCCCAGCTTGGAGAGCAAACAGATTCTTCAGTAAGCACAGTCAGCAACTCCTTTCTCAGTGATGGGCTCTGTGCATGGCTCACCACATGCCTCCATATGGGAATTACTCATGTTGTACCTTTGCCACTGCTCAAAGCGTGCTGCCACTGTCCCACCCAATTCCAAAATT
This sequence comes from Aviceda cuculoides, assembly GCA_035590195.1. Taxonomy (NCBI): domain Eukaryota; kingdom Metazoa; phylum Chordata; class Aves; order Accipitriformes; family Accipitridae; genus Aviceda; species Aviceda cuculoides. The sequence goes on along the minus strand of JAVJGG010000074.1, from coordinate 11,011,267 downwards.
GCTGGGTTAGTAGTTAAATCCCAAGATAACTACACCGTCAGTTTTGCTTTGATCTCTGAGTATTTCTTACCAAAACTGCAATATTTATCTTTTTGCAAAACTACCAAGTAATCACAAAGAGGAGCAAAATGACACAGGCACAGCTGATATGAGACTCGTCCACTTATCTTTATCAAACTGCTTGCCTATTTTTATTTAATCCCTGTCCAAACATGTTTATTTCCAGAGAACCACATGTATACAGATTATCAAAAGAAAAAAAATGTACAAATACAGTAGGAAATGCACACAACCACTGTATTATTTCCCAGGGAACAGCACTGTCAGGTGTGGGCCCCAGAACAGTAAGCTGCAGAAGTGCTATAAGCAAGCAGTGCTTCATCATTCACCTGCCCCTCACCTGGTTACCAGGGTAATCTGGGAGGAGAACCCCCCAATGCATTCAAAATATCAATGTTTTGTACAAAATCTCAAAATCTCCAAGCTCTTCTGGCTCCTGATACATGATTTGGGAGGTTTGGGGCTTACAGTAGTTCTAACACCTCATGCAGCACAGCAATACATAGATACTGAACCTGGAGCCTGAGCCTGTGAGATGGACGGCAGGGGCAACTCAAGATCTGTGTGGAAGGGAGATGGAGGAAACCACAACATCTCCATCCTGAAGCATATGCCTTCAGATTCTAAGCTGTGGTGTGTAATATCAAAGCAAGACTTTCTTAGCAAGACAAGAGCTTTTCCAGGTAACTTTTTTCTAGGGTAAGCTCCAAGATTTATGGATGGTAGGACAATTTGCATCAGCAGAAGGACTCATATAATGCTAAATGCATCAGCCAGCACAGGAACGTCTCAGCTGTGAAAGATTGCATCGCATCTAGATGTCTCTGGAATCCTAAAAGCAGACCCTGCAAATATGCAAAGCTATAATAACCAGGAGTAAAATGTAAATAGATAGCTTATATCCTGTGTAACTATATAAAACCTGTTCTGTACAAGTGTTCATTTCTATATACGGAGCAAACACCAGATTCAAGGACAAGCGAGGATAACGTGTTCAAATTACTTCCCAAGGAAATGAATAAGGAAATTCTTTTCATGTCAGTACTGGTCTTATATATGTGTTTGGTTTCTCTGAAGGAAAGACCCTTCTAAACCTCCCCTAAAGTTCTCTGGCTTTTCTACAGTATGGAGACACACTGTGAGCCATTTAACTCTGCCATTACCTGCAATTGCATGTGAAACTGGAAAAGAAGTTCCCAGTCTCCTGAGTCGAAGAGCAGCTCTTGCTCATTCCTGTTCTGTTTAGCAACCAGAGGGAAAGAGACTGGTACACACAGGCAGACTGGCAGCCTCAGCAGCCATTGTGATGGGCCATGGACAATGGATCACAATGGCTGCCGGAGCTGCCAGTCTGCCTGCGTGTACTGAAATCTCCACAGCTGCACACAAGTCTCCCTCTCTCCCACTCTCAAGAGTGGAGCATGCAATTACAGGATACCCAAAACTGAGATAAGCCCTGCAGCATCCTGACATCTGGTCTCCACCAATGTGTAACAGCAATGCCATAAATTTAATTACATGCCATGTGAAAAGTACTTCCTTTCATCTATTTAAAAGTGCTGCTAGCAGTAGCTGCTAGGATGTTTCTTGTTTTGGGGTGGTAGCAAGTAGCCTGTTCCCTGCTTACCTTATCCACCATGCATGCTTGCTTTTCAACACTGAAAACTCTGCTAGTCCCTCCTGACACAGAGATCCAGCATTGTTCCCTATTCTCAAATCCTAGTTTGAGATGCCCTTTTTCTGAGGGGATGCCTGTGGCTACATTCAATTTCAGAGATGTGAGGGCACCATTCCTACACAAAGTAGCACAATAGCAGACACTTTCTGTTCCATAGTATAGGCCCACACACCCTAGAATTATTGTGTGACACTAGAACTGGCATTTGTGCTAGAAGCAAAATCTAGATTTGTAAAGTTTGGAAGAGTCAGTTACAGCAGAAAATAATAGCAGAGCTTTCACCTCCCCCAAGGCTACCTGAATGAGAAAGATGGAAGAGGTCCTTGGAAGACAGAAAGCATCAGCCTCAGAAAAATGGTATTGGTCCACAGACAACTTAGCAAAACTGGTCTTTTAAATAGATTCTATAAAATTTCCAGGTTGCCTTCAAACCTGTCCTTTCTGTATCTTCAGCCCCAGCTCTATCTTGGTTTCTCAGTGTAAAAAAGCAATCATTTCAGAATACTTGTCTCAGTTTGCTCTGGCCCCCTTTATCTGATAGCCACGGATATTCTCTATCTTCTACTGCCTTTGTTCTTGTGCAGGAAGCGCATGCTTCCTAGCTACCCAAGACAGTTTACAAGCCAGAGGGATTTTGTCTGCAATATCTGTTTTTTTTCTTAAAACCACAACTCACGCAATGATGTGAGAAATTCATATATTTTTTAAGTGCCTTTCCAAACTCTGTTAGGGGAAAGCGGCTTTTGCAAAAGGGGATAGCAGGCTCAAATGCCCATTAAAGAAGAGTTGCTCTTACATGCCTTGTCAGAAACCTCACGTTCCCAGGAGGCCTGCTTTGCAGCTCCTCAGTGCAGGAGGCCACCCCATGACAACTACTCGAAGGCAGCGTGCACCACATATCTCTGTCACAGAAGAGCAAGCCTCAGTAATAAACTGAATAGTTTACGCTTGTTTATTCATTCGCTGAAGGTCTGGGGCTGTTTTCTTTCTCCTGCGGCTTGCCCTGTTGCCCTGTAATTAGGGCTATGGTCATATCTGCAGCATCTGAGAACCTTGGGATGTCTCTGGTGAATGCAGTAGGTGGGAGGAGATTTAATGAGATATTCTGGGCTTTTAGTTATGCCCATGCAACCCTGCTAAGCCCAGTCAATTCCTCTGGTGTAATTAGAGGCAAGGTCAGTACTATTTTCTTTCCCTGTAATGCTCCCTCCCCGCAAACCCTTTGCAATTTTTAGCAGCAAACTGGAATATTCACCATTTACTGCCATAGGACACTGCAGGCAGGTACGTACACCAGCATCACTGAGGACAGGGAAGGCAGTCTTTTCCCAGCATTTCTGCCTCTGCTCACGGCAGAGCCAAACACTCTTCCTTGGTGTCGGTATCAGAATTTCCCTGAGGAAATTTCAGCCAGCACTTAAATACAAAACTGCAAACTTCCTTGTCAGTCTGCTATTGGCAATTTGCCTCACCCAAAACTTCCTACCTCAGAAGATGGCACAGATAAAAATTCAGATTTCACATCTATAGCTGATCTGGGCAACGTGGCAAGAGTCAGGGTAACACTGCTGACTGGCTGCTTTGGTGGTCTCTTAGTATCTCCCTTCCCTATTTTGTCTACGCCAAGTACAGACATGTTGACACAAAACTGCAGAAAACTTTCAGGATGGCACATCTGGAGTCAGTTTTCATTTGAAATAGGGCCCATCTCTGGAATGTGGTCCATCCAAATTGATAGATTAGCTGGACTAAATACATACTTTCATACTTGTTACCTGAATTACGTTGTGACTTTCTTGTCTTTTGATTTATCTGTGATGCAGATTTGTCCCAAGGCTACTTAAGAGGTCCACAAAACAGCTGAAGGAAGCTAGTGCTTTAGACTTTGTAGGCATAGCCTCTTAACTAAATAGTCAAGACACTGCTTTCTATTGTCATCTAGACTGCTGTCCCCTCACTGCCTCCAAGAATTAGACAAAACAATTAAAAAAAAAAAAAAAATCAAAAATCTAGACCAAATCTACCCTTGTCCTTACAGATCCTTCCCTCTGAAGGGATGATTCTCCAAGGAATCTTCCTATTTTTAAGCCTAAGGTGGTTCTCACCAGTGGCTTAGAGGGGAACAATTTTGTGGCCTGTGGTGGGGTATTACTTTAGTAGCTAGTAATAAGCAATAAACTGTGGGCAGGAAAAGACTTCTATCTACCAGGATTGGAATGCAAAAAAAACCAATGTCTAAGTCAGGGGAGCATGAAGAGCACTGCTTCTATGCTTGTTTTGATTTGTTTGCTTCGTGTGCTGTCACATAGTAGTGTAGGAGGAAGTGGAGGAGCAACACTTCGACAGAAGGATGAATGAAACTGCCTGGATAAAGAAAGGATCAGTAGCCCTCAATCAATCAGCCCTGTTGAGCCAGTTGGAAACTGCACAGAAGATTTGATCCAAACATGTTATTAAATCCGCGGAGAATCCAGTTGGTTTCTTGATGAGCACACTGGATCTTCCAGCACTTGTACTGGCTAATTTGTTTGTTTGTTTGTTTCCTGACAGATTTAGGATTGCTAATTTCTAGACCCGCCTTTGTATTGTGATGACTTCAAAACCAAACCTTATCACACAGTATAGGCCAAAACTCTTGAATTCCACAACTCTCTGGTGCCACAGGCTGGAGATCAAGCTCAACTTCACATAAATTGTAAGATGGAGGTGCATCTAACTCAGCATGCAACCAACGGGACTATCTGTGTACTCTTTCCTTTCACATTACAGTCCATGCATTTATGGTCTTTTTCTTTCTGGTTCAACTTTAAAAATGCATCACTGAGCAAACTGGGAACATCAGAGGTTTTACTGGTTGGGTGCAACAGCTAGAAAGGCACCACAGGAAGTTTGATATTCAACCTCAGGGGAAGAAAACCCTTTTTTTCAGGATTTCTGCACTCAAAGTCCCAGTATGCAAGGGTAAAAAGCACAGTAGACAATTCAGACTGTCTGCCTACAGCAGAGGACTTGCATGCACATGCTTCTGTTGAAATGGAAGGACACCTCTCAGAAGAACATTCTACCTTCAGTCGTGTTAGTGCCTAATCCACCACAACCCTTTGTACATTTTAATGTCAATAACTCCATTCATTACCAGAAAATGCTTTTTCCACAGCTGAAGATAAATTTAGGCTGATAAAGAAATATATGGTTTATAGCTTTATGCTTCATCTATAAACAGCTGTTACTTCTAAACTGTGAGTAATTCACTGTCAACTTCTCGATTTCTTTTGTGACTTTTTTGTTTGAAAGAATGAGGAACATATAGGACAGGATCCCATCTTCCAGTTCATAAAGTGGCACTTTCCCTCCCACAAGGAGAGAAGGAAACATTCTCCAAAGCAGAGAAGAAGACTCTGCCAGAACACTGAGCCCAGGTCAGGCGACCAAGCCTGTAAGTCATTGCAAAACATATTGTTCTACTGCTGTTTTGCAATAGACGCTTCTTATTTGACACAGGAATTGTATATGATTTGCATACTCGTTATAAGCACCACATCTGAAAAAGATAGCAAGAGATTAAAGCAAAACCAGTGGAATTTATTTTGCACATTGAAAAAAACCTACCAGGCAGCTTCTCTCTATGTCCCAGTGACAAGTGTACTCAGGAATATCGCCATGTCTCTTAACAGGCAAGAGCTCATGGCTTTAAATTTGTTCTTTCAATGTCCTACAATTTATACATAATGGGTATGGAGAAGATCATTGTTACACACGTCAAGCCGAGGGGACCACAGAGTGTGTACAGTTTTAGGCAGCAGGCCCAGAAGCTGAACCTGATGACCTCTTGCATTGCTTTTGATGAACTGGTCCTATTAATGGACTGGATCAATGTCACTGCAAACAGCAATGAAAACTGAAATTCCTCCTGTTCTACAGCCTATGTTACATAAACAGCTGTCCAATGCATGAAGGAAAAAACAGATGAATGTCTCACTAATGATGCCTTTCATGCAAACACTACAAATTTCAAATGGTCCGATGAGGGCCAAGAAATGCATTCTTGGTACAGCCTAAAAGTCTATACCCTGCTCTCAGTTTTCACTGACATCAATGGGAATTTCTGCACTTGAGGACAACTCTCAACATTACTGAAGGCAACAGTCGCTCTCCTATTTATTTCGAAAGGAGTGATCTTCAGGTAAAGCTGGATGGAACATCTTAGCCATCTCAGCCAACACCTTGTCACTAACTTTCAGCCTTCAGACACCTGTGTGAACTACAGAATCAGGTAAGCAAGCAAATGCTTTTATTCCACCATAGTCCTGAATCTTGGATTCATCCAGGAACCTTTCAGCCACAGGTTCACTTTAGGCATCAGTACAGCAATCAACAGGAAATTTGTATAAATCATTTGGCAAGGTACTGCTTCACTATATAAATGCTCTTCTCTTCTAGGGTTCACAGAAGTTCATTATCAAAACTGATAATGTAGCAATTAAACAGCTAGTTAGCAAAATGCTTAACATGATAGAAAATCAGTACAAAACTGCAGGTCAGAAATGTTGCCTCTAGGAAACCAAAACCACATTTCTTGGCAAACAGCCAAGCTTATAATATTGCTCCTTCATCTAAACGCATGTTACCTCCTTTAGCCATGTCTGGACATACATGAGCAGCAGGAAGTCATCCTCACATGCTAATTTTAACAGAACCAGCAAACTGATTGTTGCTCATTTGTTCTGCTTTGCAGAGCGGTGTGGAGAAGGCTCGTTTCTGCCTACTGCACTTCTGCCTCATGCCAGTACTTCTGTTAGTCCTTTCCTCCATAAGTTGTGTGGGCTGTAACTAATCTGACAAAGGAACTGAACAGGGTAAAGCCAACTCAATACACCCTTGCAGCTTCCACACAGCTGGAAAACAGCGAGCTGGTGGAGAACCACTTCACAGTGACCCCAGCACATATTGGAAAGAACAAACCCTGCTCCTCTGAGGTGTCCCCTCAGAGCTAAACCAGAGGCATGTGTCATTTTATTGCTATGGGACACACTAATATCATAAAAATAGTGTACAACCCTCCTTCAGCAGGAGGGCTGTCTACCTTGCATGGTCACTCACTTGGCTCTCTTGGCTAACGCTTGCCTCTTGCGTCCCTTCCCTGTCCCTCACCTCCTGTGCCTGCTCCCTGGTGTCAAATCAAGAGGATGCCCCGTGCTCTGCTTCTCCTCCTAACACCCTCCAAGCACACCAGACAGCCTTTCAGTAAGGGCAGTGCTCTCCATGGGCTCAGCATGGTTCCCAATGAAGATCCTGGCTCTTCCCACAGACCCAGCAGTCAGTTCTGTTGTGATCATGTTTCCACCCCTAATGGATTATGCCTTTTAAGGAGAGAATCAGCTTCACCATCACATGTCCAAATTCATGTGGGTTTGCCCCAAACTGGGGAAAAAACACAGTCCAAAAGGGCAGGTTTTTTCAACCCTTCTAATTAAAAACCTGACCCAGTTCTGGACACTAAAACTCATGAAATTATGAGAGTTCACTAGTTCATCACCTGAACTCTGGTGCCTGAAAAGTGCCCCAGGAGAGAAAGCAGGCTGCACTGGCAAGGGACCAGTCCATGCAGGGAGCAGCACCCAGAGGATCCTTATATCCTTTGCCCCATTCACTGACAAAAATCAAGAACAAATGAAAATTCAGTTCTACTAAGAAAGGCCTCCACTGCTTTCTTTCTCCTGACAAGACTGCACCTCAATATTAATCTAAAATTGTTGCTCAAACTATTTTGACTTTGCTTTAAAAATAATAAAGCTTTAAAAATATTAAAGCTGTGCTTTAAAAGTAATAGATAGAGGCCAGTATTATAAATGTTGAGGAAAGCCAACAGGGAATGGAGAAAAAATATTTGGAAAATCAGAATAGCAGCATTTTTCAAATTATTTTACCCAGGACCACTGAAATCAGACAAGAAGTAGGACTGTAAGGAACCTCAGTGGTGTAAACTTGGGCCAAGTTTATCATCAGTTTGAATGAGTGGATCCAGCATAGATAATTTTATCTATTTGAGACTTACTTTATTTTCTGGGCCCAGCTTCAGCAAGTTATTTAAGCATGTGCCTGACCTTACATACTTTAAGGAGCCTGACTGCATGCAGGAGGCGAAGAGTCTATCTTTCAAGAAATTAGACAACCCTGCACTTTGAACAAGGCGTGAAAATAATTCCAAGACTAACACTGAACCTGTTCAAATGGAAGCTCACAACAGAAAACTAGAAACCTCTTCCAGAAATCAGGACCCTCCTGATCTAGATTTAGCTGGGCATAAATATTTGCACTGCTCTTTGAATGGGCATTTGCTTTGGGATTAAGTATTCATAGTTAATCAGCCATGCTTAGTCATTTTATTTTAATATTAAGCCACACTATGCAGGGTAGTAACTCCAGTGAATGGTAGCACCAAGATTTAAGAAAAAATGTTGTAGTGTTATTACAGAGAAGCAACAAATAACATATTTTCATAAGTTTTCTGAACATAGCAAATGCTCAAAGAAGACTGACTGAAGTGTGATTTTTCTGTATCAAGTAATTTTAGATTGTTATTTGCTTGAAGTTATTTTAAAATGCTGATACTAAGGAGGTTGAAGAGGTAGGAGGGGAGGGATACTAAAAATAATGATAAAAGTTCCATGGAGGGAGGTATGTGTGTGCTCATACCTGCGTGCATACACAGGTATGTGCATATGTATGTATGCTAAATATCCATGAGAATTAATATAAAATACTGGGTGGGGGAGGAATCTGTATACACAGCAAGCTGCAGTCAGGATTATTACCTTTGGATTTTGGAAGCCCCAAAAGTAAAACAAACATGCATCAGTCTAGTTTGGGTGGCAGTCTGAAACAAGGTATATTATATGGGTGCCCTACCAGAGAAACCAAGGCGAGCCTGGAGAACAGTATTGCTTTGTTCACCCAACACATGAATGGAACATGAGGGGATAGTTTGTGTGGGAGCACTAAGAGCCCATTGATTAATTAAGAACTAATCTTCCTCATTTTAAAAAGAGCAACACACAGGCTCTCCTTTGCAAGTAGGATATTTGTGGATTATTTTGCCATTTCTTGAATTAACAGGCAGTTGCATAATTCTGGAGACAGTGACAAAATAAGATATCAATCTTAGCAGCCGGGATTTTTGTGTAGTTCCAGGCCACTTCTGGATTTCCCAACTGACTCTGGTAGATCCCAAGCAATAAAATCCCAGTGCCTGAGGTCTTTCAGCACGGGGGGAGTGGGGAGTTGGGGGTGGCATTGTATGCATGTCACTGAGTATTTGCCATTCACAGTTAATTCTTAACAAGCCTTTGGCCACTGCCTCAGTGATGGGGCCAAACCAAAACCCAGGATGCAAGCAGTTCACAGCCAGATCCCAGTGTCTTTAGTGTGCCCCATCACTTGTAGCTCAGGAGAAGTACAGCTCTGAATCCAGATTAGGAATAGCTGCCTTCCTGTTTTAAAGTATTTAAGGAATTTTTAACATACTTGAAGTCTGTACGTGTAAATATGGAAAAAAAAAAAAAAAAAAAAAAAACAAGCTTGAAAAATGAATGCATTTCTTAGGGAAACAACAGACCTACAGTAATTTGTAGTTGGAGCTAATATACCTGATCCTGCTCCCAGAAGAAAGTCAATGGTCCTCTTAGAAATGGGATTGCACCCTAAGTAACCTCTGATAGTCCCAAGCCAAATGTAACCTACAAAAATCTTTTGAAGCTTACTAGGCAAATGGGGACCCTTCTCCACTTTCTACAGTACAGTCATTCTGAAAAAGAAATAAAAATTAGTTCATCTACTGAGTCAGTCAACCCTTCTCCCACTTCGCAAAACCTTGTGTAACCCAACTTTTCTCGTAGAATGCCTCACTGCCTACATTTGGGTTCCCCTGCAGTCCACTGGTCTCACCACTCTGAAACTGGTGATGATTTATACCACAAAGCAAACACCTTCTGTAAATAAGAAAGAGACACTGAGTACATAAAGAACAGAAACTGAAAAATCAATCTGGTGTTCAGTTTAGCAGGCAGAAAATATTCAAGACCTCAAAGAGAAAAGCTCTGTTTACCTGAAGAATCAAGCAATTCAGGTGGAAAATAAGAGGAAAGGAAGAAGGACATACACACAATGCTGCAAAATGCCTCACTGTTTGCTGCGAGAGAGCTGCAGCTCTCTCTGATCAGGCTCTTTGCAGTGAGTTTCCAGGGCCATCAGCTTTCTACTTGTCCATCTCCACAAGCCCTAGTGTATAACCCACAGGTCGGGTGGGACTTCTCAAGCCATAGGGTATAACCCACAGGTCTGGTGGGACTTCTCAAACAAGAAACAAGGTGGCATCTTGGAAACCATCAGTCAGAAGGAAAAACATGTTTGGGAGTCCCTACTCAGACAAATATCCCACCAGAGCAGACATGGACAAGGACCTCCACTGATAGTCCCTTTCACCATCAGCCAGCAATGGGAGCAGGTGTGGACAAACTTTCTCTGTTTCTCACTCTGCTTTCCCTTCCTTTCCCTCCTTCTGCCTTTGGGGTCACACCCTAGGATGTTTTTGTCAACATTAATGTGATACTTCAGGTTAATTCAGGTTAATCAGGTATGCATGAGGAGCTAGCAAGTGGAGCTGGAGCTCAGTGCAAGGGTTACTCACCTTCCACTACCACAGTTGCGGGTTTCGAATAGGCTGTGCCCAGGCTGTTCTTGGCAACACATCGATATTGTCCTGCATCTTCTCTCTGAACGTTGTGGATCCTTAAATTCCCTGAATCAAGGACAGCAATGCGAGCATTCTCCTGCCGCAGGAAGAAGCGATCAAGGTGAGAGCTTTACATGAAGGCTGCACACAAGCAGCACCAAAAATCTGCTTGCAAAGATTGGGCTTACATACATGAAAATTATGTATCTTGTCCTACAACTGAAGGGTTTACGGCCAGCTCTTCCTGCTCAGCATTGTCATGACACACTCACCTATCCCCGGTTTTGCAGATCAGTGCATTACAGCTTCAAAAGAGCCCTGAGTCTTAGCTAGGCTGCTCAGTAGCTGTTATTTATGAGAATACTGACAAGTGCATTCAGCAGCATTTGGCAACCCTTACCAGTAATAAATATGTATAATATAAAATCTAGATACACAGAGAATGTTTGATTTATAGGCAGAATTACTGCAGATGCAGACCTTTGAGATGAGCCCTGGATTTTCCAAATGCTTGCTTCCTAGCAACTAGAATTTACAAATGCTGTAATTGATGCTAATATTTTAACAAGGTACTTTTAAGGAATAGTTAGCATTACTTAAATTTCACTCTCTACTCACCTTTACAACTGTTTCTCCTTTGATCCATGAAACAGAAGGTTTTGGATTCCCCATTGTGGTGCATGGAAGAACAGCCTTTAATCCTTCTATTATTTCCACATTTATAGGTGGTCGAGTTATTTTGGGTCCTGAAATTTGAAAAGTCTAAAATTAAAGTTGAACTGAAACTAAGAGATACTAGAACAGGACAAGTTCAGAAATGACAACAAAATCTCTGCTGCTTTTTCTGTACATTGCTGAAAGATAGAGCGAGCGATCTTAGTAGGTCATGAGCTGCCTTGAAAAGAAAAAACTTTCTTAAGCACAGCATTCAGAGTTTCAGTTTATGGACAGAAAAGCAGCTAACTTGCATGGGCTATTTGTTTTCAGCAGTGGAGTTTGACAGTCATTTGAATTAGGGCCTGGGCTAAAATCCAAATCCAGATAAGAGTATTTCCAATATTGAAGAAAGTTTGCATTCCAGGATTTGACTTTCTTCACTGCATAAACAATGTCTTGCGTGAAAACTCAGATCTGGAGTGAATCGGTTTTGAAATAGTTTTAACCCAGGCTTCTCTCTAGCTCAGCAAGAAGGGCATGTAAACTCAATTAATGTCCCTAATTGAAGGACTTATAACTATGCTAGTAAAAAGGAGAAAGAATCCTTAAAGAAAACAAAAAAACAATCAAACTCCCTTAAAGTTAATATGGGACTAATTTAAATCCATTTTACCCAAAGAAATACATAGCTTAGCTTACTCTGAACTGGGAGTAAAAAAGATCTTCGTCTCGGTGTTTTGGGACATCTGAAGTTTTGCCTCCCTTGCATGACACTGAACCAGCAGAAAAACAATCTTCAGCGAGCATCACCTCCTGGCCCCTATGTGCAGGCAACTGGGGTGCTGGAGAGCCCCAGAATTACCAGGCTTGGAGGGTCATGCTCATTAGTGCAAACAAATCCTTTACTACACACAGATGCTTTAGCTGGGATATATCTCAGCTGCCCTTTTAAGTGTTTGTGTAAATAACTGCAGCCTTTTGAGTTCGGCTTGACTGAGTTCAGCACGTACATAACCCTTTGCAAGAACCAGTCCTCAGCCTTCCACGTGGGATGATGAGATTTACACCACTGTGCTCCAGACCTTTCAAGACTGCTATTAGGAACATCTGAACAGCATTTACTTGCTTTTGCTATCCTCAGGCATAAATCTGATTAGTGAGATCTTATGTTTAAAATTCACAAGGGATTTATGCAGTATTGCTATGGAGGCCTCATCTATCAAATTGTGCTGCTTTTACAAAGTTTTGTACAAAGGGCGTTCTTCAAAGCATTGTATTTTATCCCCTGCTATGCAAACATTTCCTCTGATCCTAGCACAAGTGTGTGTTATTCAAAGTGAATAATCACAACTGCTTTTAGTTAAGATATGATCCAGTATGCTATGTATCTGCCTCTAAGGACTGCACCCAGCCCCGCAGGAGCATGGGTCTGCCCTGAATACGGACCTCCAGGGGCAATACCTGGGGGTCTACTCAGGCTCTCAATTACATGCTCACATAGTGTCAGGAAGAAACTACATTCCTACTTACGCATTTTCACTTGGAGAGCCCCACAGCTCTGCGCGGCTGCTCCAACCCCATTATCCGCCGTGCAGCAGTACACCCCATCATCGCTGTCCTCCACACTCAGAATGGTGAGGAGCTGCCCATTTCTCTGTATGCTGTACCTGGTGTCGAACAGCCTGCGGGGCACAGCACAGATTGTCAGGGGCAGGGGGACAGCTGGGGACAGACAGGGGGAATTGCATTTGTATCTGCAGACCACTGGTGACACTACAAATGACAAGAAGTTTTACTTTTTATTCCAACCTGCAAAGAGAAGGGAAGGGACTGAAATTGTTGAGTTGGGCCTTAAGATTTGGTTTGGTCCTAACTAGAACATCCGGTTCTTGACTGCCCCAGCATGGTGCCAACTCTTCCTCCAGTCAGCTATTGGTAATGTAAGTACGTACCACAGCTGGGTTTCTGTCTGGCCAAGGACAGGCGTGAGCAAAAGTAATCCTATCCAGCTGGGTCCTGTTTTAGAAATAATCACTCAGTGCAAGGGAAGGACTGCCTATATAGGAACTGGAACTGGCTGAAGTTTTTTTAAAGAAACCTTCTTCAGATTAAAAAAAAAGCATCTTTTTTTCACTAAACAGATAATGTTATGGAAAGATTTTTGCTGTTGCAGAAAAAAGATGCAAACCAAAAAACAAGTACTTTTGTGTCTGCACCCAGGAGTGGTTTTGTCTATTTTTTGGAAAAAAAACCTAACCAACAAACAAGCAAAGAAATGTGCTGAAGAAAATAAGCTATCTAAAGATTAGAGGATGCAAGGATAGCTATAGTTTAATGACAGCAGGCTTTAACCTGCAGACTTCAGAGAAGTAAAGAAAAGCCCAGAAGGTGGAGCAACAAAGGTACAAGATATTGTAACAAAGTCTGCAGAGTAAAGACCAATTCTATATGTGACCATGGAGTGTGCACTTGTGTGTGTGTGTGTGTATGTGTGCAACAGCAAGGGAGAGACAGAAAGAGAGGTGGTGAGAAAGCAGAGGGCTGATGTCTGATTTTCACTGTAAAACTGGAAAAGCATAGTAAAACTTCAGTGGAACAAGATTTGCATGACATTTCATAAATTCCTCCATGTTTGATTTTCACACCTTTGTTGATGCTTTTTGGAAGCACTTTCATTCAATTGGCCTTTGATTCTGAAGAATGGTAGCAAAAGGGATCTGACCTGAGGATCGTCTCCCAAACTATCACAAATACCTGATGCCTAAGTATGTCCTGTTTCGCCTATTACTGTTAAAAATTGTACGGCAGTCACCAAGTAATCTGGATGTGCCATTTATATTTCCTTTCAACAGCTTTTTGCCTTTCAGTCTGGTATCTCTCTCATCTTTTTCACCCTGAGAAGAAAGAATACAATGAACTCATCTGTCATGTAAAAGATGTGCATGCTCCATTCCCTTCTTTCCCTGAGGAAGGCTCACCCCAGGCAGCCCTGTCCTGGAGATGGGGAAGGTAATCATTTCACTCAGCACAGGGCACCTGTCAGTCTGCTTGCACAGGTTATGATGCCAAAAGGAAAGGCGCTTCCAGAAGACTAACGCTGACAAGAGCCTCTGTCCTGGCACTATTCCCATTGAAGCTGAATGTTTACATACTCTTTTGTTTTGAAGGTTAGCTTAGCCTTCTGTTCAGGGTGCTGGGACCTTGGCAAGAGAAGAAAATTTTGTAAATAAAATAGCTGATATTTATTGTTTGCAATAACCAGCAGCTTTGAAGTTTGATACATAGACAAACACAAGCACATAAATATGTTTATATGTTTTTTTCAGAAAAAAAAGCCCACTGATCTGATCCTTTTCCATTGTCAAATACTTCCATCCATGTTCTTGGAAAGTAATAGAAATATTTTCAGCTTATTTATTTCCCTATCTTTGGTCTGATTTTTTGTATCCAGCAGCACTGACTATTAATGCCAACACAGCTTTGGGAAAGTGAAATAGTTGCTGCTATTAATGTTGCTCCAGAAGCCCCAGTAAAGGAACGAAGCACCTGAGCTCTCTGGCCTCACCAGCAGAGCTTTTTGATCAGTATTTTCCCTTTTGGTCAAGGTTGTGAAAAAGGCACTGTGCCTCAGAGAGAGAGGGATGGCTTTTAGAAATGTGTGTTGGGCTTCTGGAGGTTGGGATTGGTGTGAGAAATGATCTGGTTTTCATATGATCTTAGAACAGAGAGAGAGTGAAGTTTTAGAGACCATGGCATGTAGTCTCCATGGTCCTGCATGAATGGCTTCCTCTTCCAGCTTTGCTTTTCAGGCATGGTGTCACTGATGGGGAAGGAATTAGGACAAAGGTGACCTGATTTGGAAATAACATCTGTGGAAATTCAGACCTCTATCCTGCAACAAGGCCAGGGTCACAGGGTTGGGACTGGGGTTTTGCTGAGATTCTGTTGCAGGCAATGAAGAAAAGATTTCTGAAAGCCAGCATGCGTACATGTAGTGTTCTGCTTTTCTCCTATTCTAAAATGGAGAATTTTAGAATTCCTAGTAGTAAGACTCCTTCTGCTCCTGACTTATTTGGAGTTTCCCCGAGCCAATGGTTCAAGGGCTCTTTGGATGTTTGACCCCAATAGCAAGAACTGTGCTTCAGGTGACCATCTGCCCAAGATGGACATCTCTTGTGGAGAGCAGGCCTTAACTGTGTTACACAGAGATTGTTCTGTAATTTTCCCTTACAGAGGGAGCCACTAACAGTGATCTAGAACGAGAAACTGATGTGAAGCCATGTGGCAGACGTAATGTGATTTCAGAGTTGGAAGATCAGGTACAGTTTACTTTGCAGGAGCTTGTCTGCAGCAGCAGAGCTAAAGCAATGGTAGCAACTTCCATAACATGTTTCGAAGGCTGCCTTCTTCAGTGGCACCTTGATGCCTGGTGGTTCATGTCTGACTGCATATAACAACAAGAAGCCAGTTTTCTATGGTCAGATCCAGAACTAGAAGCAAACAAGAATAGGATGATATGACCCCTTCTATGCAAAGTTTCCAACCATGTTGCAGACACTCAGGAAACAAGTCTGGCAATGCTCCTTTTAAATATTACACTGCATCATCCTCCTTTGTAAATGCATGAACCGAGGAACAGAGCAGATTGCATTGTCTGAAGCTGGAGAGCAAACTCCTTGCATTGCTTGCAACTGTCTCCAAGCTCAAATGTGTGAAGCTGTAAGAGCAATCCCCAGGTGCTCCTATCACTCCCTAAGGAAAACAGATGCCTATATAATTACAGCCACTCACCCTCTTCCCTGCCACAGACCCATTTTAATATTTCCAGATATCTTCTTTATCATGAAGGAAAGTCCTGACGACTTTGACAGGAGATGGTGGAGAGGGCTGGGTCTGCTCCCTACCTGATGGGTATGCTGTTGCGCGTCCACGTAATCTCTGGCTCAGGGTATGACTCCACTACACAGACGAACTTGGCAACATCTTCTACCAGCGCATCCACAGTTTCCAGAGGAGTGCTGATCAAGGGAGCTGTGTGAAGGAAGTGAAAATGTTAAAACTTCCTGGCGCCTCACACACAGGCATGCATCCTGCCAGACCCCTTTGGTGGAGGCAGCAGTGTCCCTGCAGGGTCATCCATGGCTTTTTCCCCAGTGCAGAGGTTCTTTGCACAGCCTCCAAGCATTTGCTGTAACACAGGTCCCTTCACATTTGCAGCTACAGCCTTCCGTTGTTTGCATTTTCCCTCATGCTCTCTCTATATGGTGCAAAACAGAAAGACCCAAGACGGGGCAGCTGCAGCAAGCCCAGTCCATCCTGTGTTTCTAACGCTCCTCTCCCCCAGGGTGCACAGCACCAGGTGCCATACTGTGAGGACACAGGTGAGGTTGTGCCCCTGCTACAGGGGTGACATTGCATGGGCTGGAAGTGCAATGAACAGCATGCAAATTGAAGCTAAGATGACCTGTCTCTGGAGTGGGCACAGTGCCTCCTTATTAACGCATAATGCATGAGATTTGGGCTTCTTCGTCATTAATATGGGATTTGTTCCACTTAGCTATTTCTCTTTTTAAAAAAAACCTGTTATACGGCACTATATTTTTCAAAGCCAGGCTTGTAAAGGCCCTTGAGGTCTTCCAGATTTGTGGCGCAACTAGCACACGATCACTTTTTCTCACCTTTGCTAACCAAGTAGCACCAGGTTTACAACTCTAATAGCTGTGTCTGATGCTTATTATCGCAGACCTGTCATCATACATTATTTGAATGTATCTTTACAAACATTTTCCATTGCCCTAGTAAAAGACTTGAAGCACGGCTGGAAGATATCAAAGGGTACCCCTAGTGAATTGCTCTCACTGAGCATGATATGCATTGCAGCCATTGCCTCCAAAGACACTTGAATGACTTTTAATCTATGGCTGTGAGGGACACGCATCCAATATTTGTTGGACTGGATTTCATTGACAGCTGTGCTGAGATGAACTAGGTTCATACCATATTCCTGAAATACCACCTTGAAAATGTACAGCGGATGCAGGAATCTTCCTGTTCCTCACTGACTGTACCAGTATGTGGTACACTGTGTCTTTTCACTGGAAAATCCTGCCTGCCCTGTATCTGTTGGCCCTCCTCAATACAGTAAAATTTAAATCCAGGCAAAAAATAAACTACATCCATTTTATCCCTCCCTCCTAAAAAAAAAAAGGCAAAATACAAGACACTTCAATTTAAGTGACTGAGAATAATAGAAAGCCTTTACCTCAATGTTTTTTCAATTTACATGGGAGTAAAAATTAGAATGTCATTGGAGTTCAGTTGGAACAAAGCTAGAGGAAGAAAGGATTGGCTTCCACTATCAGGTTTATGTAAAAGTCCTAACACTTTTGAAATGTCATTAGAGTGAATCTGCCTCAATAATATTTCTAGATTACATGACTTCAGACTGCATAATTGGCAATGACTTTACTTCTATAAAAAGATCTTAAAACTACAGCTAAGGTAGCACTAAAGATTATATTAACTAAAAATTAGTTAAAACATTTGTGTCAGATTCGTTGTTTAAGATCACTGCTTCAAATTGTATCAGGCTTGAACTTACTGAGTCATTTTGGATCACACTAGGTAGAAGTGATCACCTGTACTGCACCCCAGATGAATACCACGCCAGTGAAACCAAATGGAAGATTTTCATAATGCCTAAATTTCCCTGCTACTGAAGGTTGTCTTAGGAGAGTAACCTCCACCGATGGCTATCTTGTCTACTTCAAAGGGGACAATGTTATTTTATGACAGAGTTTATCGGGTTTTGATGGCATTAAGCCTGGCTGAAATGGAGTTTTACAATCTAGTTTTATATAGTATGTTTTTACTGCTGTTGTCCCCATGCCTTGATCTCTGGAAGGATGCTTTTTTTAACCCTGAGAAATGTAAACTTTTACAGTAACCAAAATTCAAAGCAACCAGTTTTATAACTGTGTTGTCACGATAAGCATGGCCATTCTCACAACTAATAAAGTTAGATTTGTACCAAGAGCCAGCGTGCATCACAACAGTATTTTATTCTTTGGGCAAACAAGGGCTGTCAGTTTTATACATCAAATAAATTCTCTAGCAGCAGCTAAGTACTTCTATGGTATCTCTTTTATTCAACAGATGACAGAATTATCCTTAGCAATATTGCTTACACCGGTCTGATCTGGGATCTTCTGAAAGCCAGCATGCAGCCCTTAGGTCAGAATCAAGCCCATACTCATAGAAAATACTGTCCAAACCGACAGCACTGTAACTGTGGTAAAAGCAGAACGGGAACTTTTTTTTAACAGCTACCTCCCCAAATTCTACATCCTCGAAGAGCAACCGTGACAGCCACAGCGATGTGTCATTTTCTCATATGCTCTTTTTTACCTCTCTGATATTAAAACCAAGTGCTGGGCCAGCAGGGAGGTGAAGGCAATGCTCCTGTAGCCAGGGTGAGGGGGCAGAGGGCACGAGGCTGAAGGATGTGCAGTGTGTCTGCAGGGGACAGCAAGCAGTGGAGCACGTCGCCATTTTGTCGTGAGGTGGCGAGAGAGCCCCAAAATGGATGGTATGGTGTCTGCTTCTAAATGCCATCCCAAAAGGTCAGGTGTTGGTGTCAGTCCGTGTTTTCTCAGGAAAGCAATCAGAACTTATGACGCCTTCATTACTAGATTTTAACGTGGGAAAATGAAATCCAAACAATGTGTACAAACATACGTATCAGCATATAGAAATGGTGCCAGACCTTTCTGTGCACATCCATTGGGGCTCTCTGACACTTTTCAGGTAGCCTGTGGCTTTAAATAACATTGAAAGTCGTTTATGTATCTGTAAAGCCACACATGTGCCATTTTTCTGGATGTCAGCTGTAGTTTCTGGAGACAGCAAAATGACCCAAGGCCAGTCACAGGGCCCATGAGAAAGCCAAATCCTCTTCTATCCCCAGCCCACCAGAAGCTCCCAAATTGCTCAGCTTCAGTTTTGGATTCTCACTTTCAAAACAAGACAAGCGAGGCAAACAAAACAAAACAGAAAACAGAGCCAGTCTCCCCTGCAGCATTGCAGACACATGGAGATACTGCAGTTCCTCTGGTCAAAAACTGCTCATTCATGTTTCCAGCTAATGCTGCAAAATCTCTATAGGGTGCCGCTGGGCTGTAGTCGTGTTTCAGCCTCTCTCGGGGAACAAGGCAATTCAGCCACCTGTGACATTTTAAGAAAGGATGTGTATCTCTTCATTGCACTGCACCACCAACAAAAATCAATCCCCTTCCTCTTTCTTTTTCTTGTCTCTCCAATCCCATTTTACCACAGCGTTCGAAAAGACCTGGGTTCACCAACTTACTTTAGTGCCTTAGGAAAAAATTAACATTTTTATTTCAAAACTTTTTTATAAAGAAAAGACCTTCGTTTTTTTCCATTTTGAGGCCAACGTGACTAACAATTGTAAGAGCACAACCCTGCAAGAGCAGTGGTTTTGGCCTAACTGATGAATATTGGCATCCTTCTTGAGGGTTTTTTTTTTGTTTTCCTGAAGCTGCAGTTTCTGGAATACTTTGAATGGCTCCTGACAATCACCATGCAGCAAATCACCTTTTGTCCACAGGGTTACCAGACTGTACGTCCAGAAGACTACTTTTGCACTTTGTCCCTCAAAGACTTTTCTAAACAGGTTTTTTTCTGTTCTTGTGTTGGCTAAGTATGTGTGCTTGTGTCCATGTGTGTACACACAAGAGAGGAAGAAGGTATAATAACTTTTACCTTATATGCAATACAAACCATGCATATTTGTATTTCTATACATATGCTCTGTAAAGACATTATAGCTATTTACTTCTTCTTTGAGCTTTATATATTTATAAGCATACACAGGCAAGCAGAACACCACAAATCTTGGGCTCTGCAGCAATGGGTGCTACTAGCCATTAAAACCTGCAAGCTTCCTTTGACATGAGAAATGTCCATCCCACCCAGGCTGAACACCAAAGTCTCCCCTGCCCATTGCAACGGGACTACACGCCCTACCTAGACAAAGAACCTTCAATCCCAGACACAAATATGAGATTATTTTCACTGCTATCCTTCTAAAAGCAGTAAAGTGACCACCAAAAGCAGCAGTTTTTTTCCTTCCGGGAACGCTACCGCACCACCCAACCCACTGTTACCAGAAACGCGCTCCCCTTTGCAAAACTTCCTTCAGCAAGTGGCAGAAGCAGAGTAGAGCAAAAGCCCCTCCAAGCAAACCTTTTGGGAGCGTCTCAGCCAAACTGAGGGCTGCCAGGGTGAGGACGTGCACCAGGAGCACCTTCAGCAGGTCATTCATATTTGATACAGAAGGCATCCGGCTTCTTCAGGCAAGGCGTGCGGAGCTCCCAGCCAGCTGCATTTCGGACGGTGGTGCGCAAGCAGAGCTTGTCCGCTAATGACAGAGCAGGGTCTGTGGGATCTAAGTATAATCAGGAATTCTCCCACCCGGCAGGGGTGATGGACGTGGCCAGCTGGTGAGTATCCACTTCGGTCATTGTGAAAGCGTGGGGCTCATGAAACAAGAGAAAGCAAATCCCTTCTGAATTCCTTCTAAGCAAACAGAGAGGAGTACAATGGGCAAATGCATTTCCAGGGCAGTACCCTACCCCACTGCTGCGAAGTCACCAGGCATTTATTTCAGCACTGTGTAAGTGCAGAAGTGGAAAAAAATGCTTGCCACTGGATTTTCATTCAGCCTAGTCCCCCTCTTTTTTGTTTTTTCTCCTCTCTCACACACACTCCCTCTGTCTTATTATAAACTTTGATGATTGGCTGCAATATGCCACCTGTTGCCCTGCTGATAGCATTTCTTTTCTTAACAGATGCATTTGCTGGAGCAGGAGAGGGTGCCATTGGGGGATGAAAGTGCCCTTCTTTGCCAAGGAGACTGTCGGTGTTTGAGATCTGCTGCAGCACACTGAAAAAGCAGAGCCTTGTCCTGGAAATAGACCCCCAAACAAGTGAACAACCACAGCAGGAGCAACCTTTATACCCTGGGAGAAAACGAGCATTTCTTTTCAACATCAGCAGCAGCCCAGTGGATTTGGGCACGGGTAGAGTCATTGCCATAGGGAAATATGACTGTGGGGTACTGACATTATTAATCCCTCATAAATATCTTATTATCCACCTGGTCTCTGCCTAAAGAGAAAGACTGAAAATTAGAGCTCATTTTCTAGGAAGCTTAAGAGGAGCATCAGACTTGAGGCAATCTCCTGACTAACTCCATCTTGCCTCACCCTAGCACAGAAGACTACATGACATCATCTTTTTAAAAAAATGTCAAGTCATTTGCACTCCCTATTTTTCCGGCATAAATATTTGTATGAAGAGTGTTTGCAATCAGTCTTGCCACTGTGGAAAGGCTAATGTGGGGGCAACATCTGCATGAGCAGAAGAGAAAAAGATGAATAATCAGGCTTGGGAGAATCTAATTGATGATGATGCCCTGGGAACATGACTCCAGATACTTTTCATCACATTATCAGCAGAGCAGATGTGAGCTTTGCACTAAAAGGCATGGTTTGAGGAAAGGGAATGTGCAATCATAACATATCACAGTACAAAGTACTTAGAGATCTCTGGAATTTCCTTATTTGCTGAACCTCTTGTTTTCAACCACTTCTTAACAGTCGTTTCTGCAATAAATGTATGTAGCTCAGCAATGCTTCCTCTGAGGAGCAAATAGAGTAAAGCTGGCCAGAGCTACATGTGTATGAATCCCAATGGTTTGGCATGGTGTGATAATGGCAATGTTACTTTGTGGACACACAATGGCTGATTAGGAGCAAAGATCCCTAGACAAGTGCTCCTCTAAAGATGAATAAAGGCAGAAGCACTCACCGAACATGTGTTAAAGATCTTCCAGGAATTCTGGAGCTAGTAACAACAACAAATCAAAACAAGACAACAATGAAACAACAATAATCCTACTAGGGAAGAGAGAAATCCTGACTTATGGCTGAACTTACAAATATTTCTTTTGTTTTGTTTAAGTCCAAACACATCAATTAATCTGCTCCATAGAAATGCAACTTGGTCTTTTAGGGTAAAATTCTCTCCATGGAGAGACTTGACCAAAGACCTCTACATCACTGGATTCCTGTCTGGGCTGTGTTATGAGGACTTTGAATCTGCAACATCCCATACAAGTCAAAAAATTAATCTTTCCCTTTTACTTGCCAGTTACAGCACTTAGAAATGACATTGACACCAATGGCTGTTAAATGTAAATAATGTCTTTGCATTTTTAGGATTACCAAACTACTCCTAACCTCTCACTTTCTCTCCTTTATAAATTTTTATTAAGGACCACAGTAAGCTACACTGGTCTACACTGAGAGGATGTAAATTTACATTATAAATGGGAGTAGAGAGGATACACGTGCACAAGGTAGAGTTATTTTGTTCTCCAGTTACACATGCCATACAGCTAACAAACAATATATATGGGAAGCTGGTGATCATCTGTATCCATCATGGAAAGATGTTTCCGTATAGAGTGAAATCAGTGGAAGTGAAATACCAGTGACATCGAATATTCTTTGATTCCAAGCATTTTCCAAATTTACCTTATAAAAGTAAATTGTTCCTTTAATTTTTACTCCCAGTAGTTATGAGTTTGCTCTTTGTTGGTTGTTGGGGTTTTTCTTCTAACAAAGCTGAGATGCATACAGTTTACAGCTAGTTGTTATTTACAGCTGTTTCTATTTGTAGTCATGCCCCAAGGCCTCTGCCGAGATGAGATCCCAGCAGCCTACACAACTAATAACTAGAAGCAGCCCATGGCTTTCAGGTGTTGCAGGTGAAGCTTTGTTCCCACAAAGATTTGTGCACCTCCTTAGCTCTCTGCACTGCAAACACCTCCACAGAAGTCACTTCATGAAGTTCAGGGTGCAAAGACAAGACACGCTGCAGCATTCATTCATCTAGCTACCTTTTTTTCCCCTTTGCAAATTGTTTGCGCAGTGACTTTTAATAAATACAATAGTGAGAATTTTTGAGAGTTTGCTGAATAGTTCAGATAACTGTCTTCCCATTAATTAATTGCTTGGCATCTCCCCACCATGATGAGGTGAAATTTGCTCTTTACCCTTTGCAGGAAAGGATGATGCTATACCTTTTCACTGTACACCTCTTCTCTCTCTCCTTCTTCCAAGTGCTTCTCTGGAGGCTGACCGTTTTACACTCTAATGCAACATGATTTGATCACCAGATACTTTGAAAACTGCCTTTTGCCCTACACCACCATCTGGGATGTCTTCTCCCTCGGTAGTCCCAGATGTTCATCCAAGTAGACAGGCTAGGGCAGGTATTTCTAGCAGAAACTGTCCAGGCAGGGAACAAACTCCTTCTAGAGAGGGACCCAATGAAGTTGCTTTGACAATGGCCCCGGTCACCCAGTGTCTGGTGACTTGCACAGAAATATCCAAGTCAGCACTAATCCAGCCTGACCAGTGTCCATTTTAATGAAGTGTTGTGAATGTCTGTGCTGGCAACCTACCTGAGCAAATACAGGGACCACCGGTCTTCAGCTTTGGTGCTGCCGGTCCTGCAGCCACCCTGTTGAATGCAACAGAGACATAGTCTCTGAAGCATGAGACCAGACCAGGCCAGGCTATTTTTACTTGCTTTTCAGCAGCAATAAGAATCCTTAAAAATTACTAAGTCACTAGTATTCAGCTCAATTCATATATGTACAATCAAGCCAGAAAACGAGTGAGCCTTAACCTGCCAAGGTAACAGATGAGTACAGGTACAAAAGACAAGTTGTCTTCAAACCCCAACCCCAACCTTGAAACCCAGGTTCCAAGTCTCTTCCAGTCAGCCCAGAGCCCAGAAGGACATATACTGTGTGGTCTTTCCCCAAGATACACGCATGCACATGTCCCTGCATGCACTAACCCTGTTCTTGGCGTCCCTTTGCTGCTTCCCTCAAAGCTGCTGGCCTCTCAGATACAGGCATCCTCACCCAACATTTGACAGTGAAACCCATCTGACCACCTGGGCCTGCACGTGTGCCTTCCTACACAGAAATCAATCAAGGTCACATTGCCATAGGGATATGGGCACAGCAGTCCTCCCAGTACACCCTGCCAGCAGTACCTAAATGCAGCACGCACTCTTGAGTGTATGTCATGGAAAGGGCATCTCTGACAATGCATGCGAGCATTTGTGGAGGAGATAAACATTGGTTTAGCTGTTTTATTACGCATTGCAACCCGCTTCTTTACAGTAGTCCTCAGTGGAAGCAGCTGTTACAGCCACTGGCTCCAAGGGATTTAACCCAACCTGCAACACACATATGGCCAGTAAGGTATCATTGCTTGTATCAGTAATAGCAAATGCTGTATTCAGTGTAACATGTGAGGGAATAAGCTATGTCGCTGCAGTTCTTCACCCTGTACTTGTGGGGTTTTGGTTTTTGTTGGGGTTTTTTGGGGGGAGTGGGGGGAGGTTAATTGTCAAAATGAAAGAAAGACTTTTTTCTAAAGTCCTTTAAGAAACACAGACCCATCCCAGAGCCCCACTTACTGTGTTTAAGTTGTAGCGTTTCAGGCGTGCTTGGCTTGGCCTCTGCCCTCAGCCATCTGGACCAATCTCTGATCTCTTACTAATATTTCAACACTTACTGAGCTCTGATGCTTGACTCTAAAATGGTCCCCTTTTCTTCTCCTGATATTTTGTGGGTATTGGGAAACCTAAGAATTGCATTAATTTCTTGCTATCATCTTGCTATAAACTGTCTTATAATTTTTCAGCTCTCAAGATCTGCCAGTACTGGCTAATGCTCATCTAACCTGCTGTCCTGTGTTTTGCAGTGGGGCAAAATTATGTAGTATTATGAGATGTAATTACTGAAATGAAATAAAGTAAATACTGTAATGAAAGAGGAAGATCCCTTGTCAGGCAGCTAGCTAACTGTGCACTGGTTTATAGAGCACAGAGGGTGAGCTGAATGCAGGTGTTTTGTAATAAATGAAATTAATTTCTCTGCTGGGAGACCTGCCCCCTGTTTCACCTCACTGCCCAGAGCAGTCAGCCCCAAACCATAACAGAGGGAAAGCTCCCACCCTTGATAATCCTCTCCTCTCCGCAAGGATAACGCTGTTGCTGTGCTGAGCTGGGGCAACTCAGAGATGCCCATGTTTCCCCAAACAGGGATGCCACAGGCAAGCATCCCCCTTGCTCCCCAGCCTCTGATTTCAGTCCTTCATCCTTTGGCTGCCATCAGAAAAGTGCAGTCTGTGGGGCTAGGGTGGCTGCTGAGGCATGAAACCCACTCTCCATCACATGGTACCACAACCTGGCAAGCGAGACACAAGACCTGCATTTAGAACCAGTTGTAGCAGAGCCCTGAGCGAAACCCCTAGGGAAGCGGGGGAAGGAGGGACTTGGTGTGGATTTCCAGGCCACGGGGACCACACGACAGAGAACATCTCCCTGCAGAATCCCTTTTTGCAGAAATGAGGAACTGCTTCAGGACAGGAATGTGTTAGCTATATAACATATCCCATTGATTTCGATCCCAGAATACTGCACCTTGTAAAATCTCACTCTGACCAAGAAGTAAATTCAACCTCAGCTTGATCTGATGGTAATATTAGCAGTTATTACATGAATACAGGCACTACGAAATAGAATCTGTTACACCAGAACTCCTGTGAGTAACATTTTAATTATTGTCAGCACCTCTTTAAAACAATCCAAACTAAAATGAAGGAAAAGCACAATGAAATGAATCTATGTACTGTGATGCCTTATGTGTCAGATTGAAAAATGTTCGATTTTCAATTTTTGGCTGTCATTATTTGTTGTTCATGATTGCTGTTTTAGAGAGTGGAGGAGTAAAAGCCAAGAAGCAGTAGTTATAGGCATGCCACAAGCAAGCAGCCAGTTAGGTTTCAAATATACAGCATCTAGCACGACTGCCTTCAAGAGGTAGACTGTGGCCCTGTACACAGTGTAGAAATTAGCTTTCCTAAGTGATTTGTGTACATAGGCCTGTAAATACCTTTCCCACCCATCACTATGGCATCTCTGAAATGCCACAGCATCTCTCTTGAGCCAAATGGGATCTGGGAGATGTTACAACATATGGGTGTGATATGAGGAAACACTCAGGTTTCAAAAGTACCTGCACCCATGCAATAGCATGTCTGCCAGTGGAACAGGACACCTGAAACGGAGCTGCCACGTCCTGCCAGCTGATGGCAGGTTGCCACGACCGGTTGCAGGAGGTGTGCAGCACACGAGTTCCAGGGGCATCCTATCCCCTTTCGTTTCACTGAACCGTCTGCAGCGTGCTGCGCCATGTGGAACAGCTCCACGAGTTTTTCTGGATGAGATAGCTTTTTTCTGTTGCTGTGATAGGAGGAACTTTACAGCATGTGTAGCCCAGGGGTAACTGCTGACATTTTTAGACACTGTACCATATATGCTGAAAAAAATTGGGGGGGGCTTCAGCTATATGCATTGAAAACAAGGAACTAAATTCTGCTCTGAGTTAACCCCAGGCAACCCCACTGACGTCAATGGAGTGTAACTGAGAGCAGAAGGTTGCCTGTGATCTTTATTTCTTAAGAGTTCACCTGCTGCTCATTTGAAGCCGTAATCCTTGGTGACATCCCAGCCATTTCTATTGGAGAGAGGCTTGTACTGTAGAGATCAGGTCCCAGTGTGAACTTCACTCAATGCCCAGTTCTTGGGTACAGTGTTTTGGACCATCCCAACATCTACCTACATCCATCTACCCAATATCTATCTATTGCTACAGCAGTCTTGTTGGCTGCTATTTAAACACTGCTGCTTATTATTTGGAAGCACCGCAATTAGCATGGCAATATATGTGGATATGTCTCCTTAGTCAAATGGCTGGTCTTTAGCTGAAAGATGCATCCAACACACTCAGCACATTTAACAGCAAACACTGCAATAGTTTTACGCACCCTGATGACTGACATGAGGCAAGAAATGAGAGCAGAACCAAAGACACAAGCCTCAGGAAAATGTCCTTAGCAATGCACAGCTCCCAGTGGACGATGGACTCCTGCACCAGTTGCAGGGGGATTGCAGCCATGGCACCACTTTCTGCACAACCATGGGTGGGTTCCGTGCCCCAGCAGCACAACCATGCTTGCACAGTCCTCCCGCAGCCTTTGCAGGCCTGCAAAAAAGCCTGAGGGGCACACAGGGTGTTGAGAGGGGTGAGTCCAGGGACCCCTAGGACACTACAAAAGAGGGATAGGTATGGAATTCTGCACATGCCTGACAAGCTTAGGGAAGAAGAGTAGGCAGTGAGAAGAAACTTCTGTAGGCTTTGCATAGCAGGTGGCATTTATGACCATCCATGAGATCTTATGCTCTCCTGCCCCATGTTTATAAGCACTGTCCAATATTTTTCCCTAGGAGTTAGTTTAGTCCTGAAAAAGAGTTAGAGCATAGAAGACCTGGTCCAAAACACTGGCATATCCACAGGATCAGTCCTGTAACTTCAGTGGACTTGGCCTGAGGGTCCTGTCCCTTCCTGTTGTTGATGTAGCATCATTAAACCTGTTTGAAGCAAGGGCAATGTCCAAAGTTTTTGGGCCTGGCCCTACAGCCCATGTCTTTGGCCAGCACAATGTACATCTGTCACTTAAGATACTGTGAATAATTAATGAATGGTGGATCAGCAGTACAGCTGGTCAGGAGATAATACACAAGGGGGTCAAGGTGTTGCATCAAAACGTAAACCGGAATTCCTTTGAGGCTAACTGCTTCACCATGCCATATCCATCTGTTGGGAAGGGAGTAGTAAAGGACAGAATTCACCTTATGCTCTGAAAAGATGTTCATAAGGCAAAACACTTTGACTCAAAAGTTGTAGAGGGTAGAAGTCACCCTGATTAATTCTGCAAGAGGCTGAGGCTCAGGCTGAGAGCTCTTCCCAAGAGCCATAGCTGCTCTGCCAAGGGGCAAGTGAATTCTCCTATATACACCTGCCCTGACCTGCTGTCCACAGAGGGCAGCTAGAGTGGGACATTTTCCCAGGTGAGGGTCCTTTTCCCCCTCCACCTCCTCCATCCCACCCCAGATGGAGAGGGGGTTTCTGGTTGCTGCTTCAGCACATTTCCACCTTGGACCTTCTTCCCCCTACAGTGGCAGATTTGCTGTGGGAGGGTGGTCTCTGGGAAAGGAGGCCACATTAGGGAAACCCGCATGAGTTTAGCAATGCAGATATTCCTCAGGAGTGGTAAGATACCTGAGCACCTTTGCAGAGGCTTCACCCTGTCCCAGGCATCACACTTGGCAAGTGGCAGCAGGCTCCAGTCCCCAAAAGAGCTTGCGATCAGTCATTTCTAAGTGTCAGTTGTTTCATGGAAAGCTTTTGTCTGGGGTGTTTTCACAGTATTTGCCTTTTTTTCCATTAATATCAGTAGCAGCTCTGGAGCATCTGGATGAATAAAAAATGCACTGGGCCAAATTGGTCTCTGAGGTGTCTCCTCTGACCACAGCAGGCATGTAGCAGGGCTGGATTTCCCCCTCCCCAACATCGCGCTTAATGTGCCGCAGCTGCTGAGCAGTGCCTGCCGGCACGTCTGGAGCAGGCAGGGGCTTTCCCACAGCGGGCTCCTCATCGTGGTGCAGCCTGAGTCCGCCAAACTGCAGCACATGCGCTTGGACAGGCCACACAGCTCCACAGAAAGCCACCAGCTGTGCCCCTGGGCTCTCCCTGCTCTACATCAAGTTGTCACATCCCAAATCCATGACTCTTGCCCAACTGTTTGGGGACGCAGGAGATGGTCCATGAGATGTGCAAAGACTAGCTCCTCTCTCAGCAGGGGCTGGAAATCCCACTTTTGCTGACACCAGAGGCCCAGTTCTTACTGGTGTCAGTAAGACAGTTGAAGGTGCAAGACAGAAAAAGCAGGATGGACTTGAATTTCCACAAAACGTCTGCAGATTTCTAGCTGGTGTAAACTGTTACCGTTCCCTTGGCAATAGTTGAGCTATGTCAGTTTGTCCTTGCTGGAGAACTGGGTCTGTACTTCATATTTGATTAGCATCACTGAGGCTTCAGCTGCTTGTCTTATATGCGCATCAGAGGTTCCCCATGCAGCTGCTATGCTCTGTAAACGGCTCTGCTCTCCCGTGCCTTGTCTCCGGCTGAAAAAAAAGTATTTTAGCCCATGGAGACATTTTAAATCAAGCCTCTGTGAAGACTTGTGCCACTGAGGTTGTGTAGCATCTAAATTACAGCTTTAGTAGATGTATCTTCCTACTACAACCAAATCATACCAGAAGCTAGATTCTGCATTTTGAATGTGAAGTTTCTGTTAAGCCTGAATCTTTTATAACATGATAATACCACATGTGAGGCAAAATGCAGTTTCTCTTCACCAGGCCTAGAAGTGAGAAGGCTCTGTCTATAACAGCAAACACCACCCACCAGCCTATATCCATGTTGTTGAACCACACGAGAACCACGTGTTGAACCACGACAACCTCGCAACCTGCTGGCAAGGGCCCATCCTAAAACCCAAACCACCCCTGAGAATTGTTTTAATATGGCCCGAAACCATGTTAAAGAGCACTGAATAGTACAGACCTTGAGCTACCAGCACTGGGAGCATTTCCCGTTGCTGTGCAATCTACAGGTATACACAGGGCTACAACATCCAACTGAAGTCAGGGACACCCTTTTAGTGCAACAAGGAGAGCCTAGCATTTTAGTCCAGGCAAAAAAAATATCTTTGGTGTATCTGGGTGTTTGGCTCCTCCCCAGGGTACGTGAACCGCAGAGCTACAATCCCAACTCCTGCCAGTGTGCTTTTCACACCAGCAGGAGCAATGTGGACAGCCTTTCACAAATGGCAGTCACTTTCCTTTCTACGCCCAGCTGAGTTGGGCAGCTATTAGGCAATTGTCTACAGCTCTCTGTAGAGAGCCTAGCCCTAGCTCTGGGGGCTGTTGTCACTGGTGCCAGCTGGCAATGCTTGTCCCATGCCATGCGCTTGTCCCAGTAAACCCCTCCCAAGCACTGCCGCCTATTCCCTTTAGCCCAGAGCTGTAGCACAATAATTTGTGGTGTCACACTTTGATGGAGGCATTGTCTACTTCCCACCCAGTTCTCTCCTTTGCCTCCTACAAGCAGGGAAAAGCATTGCACAGTCCATCAGTGACTGCAAGTGGCAACACCACCCACCAGCACTGTCGGGGGTCAGACAACAGGGGATGCTTTTTCTTCCAGGAGCCACCTCAGGGTGAGGAAGACATGTTCCTGAGGCAATAGGCAACTTCATCTCCCCAGATATTGTGTCAGCAAAAGGACGAATTAATTGGACCTGTAAAGTCACAAAAGCACGTGGGATGGCTGCACATAGAATCAAGGCGCACACATGGGTACTTCACTGCTGTTGCGTCCATGCTTTCAGACATTGGAAAAAGAAAGATCCCTGCTATCCTTGATGGAATTTGCATCCTGAAGAAAGTTCAGTTATGGAAATGGTGCCAGAAGTGAAATATCTAGCAACCACTTTTTTTGCAGACAAGCATGATTTTGAAACTATAAACGTGCTGTAGGACATTTGTTAAGGCACCTCCAATGACAAATGCATGACAGAGGCTCCTGGGGGCTTGCTTCTGGAATGTCAGAAATGCATTACAGAGCTGCAGTGTTTAAAACATTCAGAGAAAAAAAAAAATGCCTGAATTAGGCAATGTTGTCAGGCTGAGGAAATAAGAAATCAAGCTGAAAAGTTGAACAATATCTGTATTTTTGAAAATACACTAGTGTTCCTCAGGCATTCAAAAATCAGAAGTCAGATCTTAAAAAAATCATAGTTGGTGTCCTGGTTTCAGCTGGGATAGAGTTAATTGTCTTCCTAGTAGCTGGTATAGTGCTGTGTTTTGAGTTCAGTATGAGAAGAATGTTGATAACACCCTGATGTTTTCAGTTGTTGCTCAGTAGTGTTT
>JAVJGG010000074.1:10959285-10980037 GCA_035590195.1 Aviceda cuculoides | reverse complement strand
TTCTTTTCTGTTCTATTACACTGTTCTTATCTCAACCCACGAGTTTTACTTCTTTTTCCTGATTGCCGCCCCCATCCCACCGGCGGGGGGGAGTGAGTGAGCGGCTGCGTGGTGCTTAGTTGCTGGCTGGGTTTAAACCACGACAGTTGGCTTAAACATAATAGTTGGGGTGGTTAGTAACCTTGCATTGTCTGCACTATTAAGGGTCACATTTCTAAGTTCTTCTGGAAAAACTAGAAAATGAACTTTATTTTGTAATAAAAGCAGAGATTCTTACATAATCTTACAGCCCTAGGCACTGAGGCATTAAGCAGAACATCAGATAATGTGATAAAATCCCAACGGTGGAAACACTGGAGCAAAACTAACTTTTGTAGCCCTGGCAATAGGTTTGGGACCTAGTTCAAGAACCCACATCCACAGGAATAGTGTGCTCTGGTGGAGTGATTCACAGCCATAATTTTTCCAGGCTGCAGTTTTCAGACTATAGCTGTCAGAAATTACGATAGCCCTGTTCCAGTGGAAAAAGTCTCTCTGAATAGCAGAAAAGAAAAGCCCCTGAGGGACAGAATTCTGCAGTGACAAATTAACTAGCACAACAAAATGTAGAGTTTCAAAGGACCTTCTGAGGATTTAGGAGCTTTACTCAGGGAGAATGAGTCCCATTGTATTTCAGTAGATGCAGCGGGTTCCTCTAAAACTTGTCCCTTGTGTGGGGGCCCACCCCACTGTGGTAACATTCATGCGTAGCATGAGGTTTGGCTAACATACATTTATTTATTTACTAACAACTTAGCTTTTAAGGGGACCTAAAGTTTGGTTCAAAAGCAAGAAGAAGTCTCAGCTTCTGACACTTCCACAAGCCCTTCCAGTTGCCCGGCCTCTCCTAGGCACAGATCAGAGCTCTTCCCATCAACCAGCCACTCATGCTGGGAGATGGCCTGGGAGCCCCGCGTCTCCACCATCACACTGAGGATGGATCTGGGATGAGTCCCCAGTCTTGAAGGATGTCACCATGGACTTTGCATGGGGAGAAACAATTCCCATATTTGATGGGGGACAATTCCATATTTAGAAACAATTCCGGAAGCATGGACTTACCCTGAATGTCACATTCTCAACATGGGTTTTTTTTCTGGAACACAGGTAGCTATAATCCATTGCCAGACCTTTCATTCACTCCTTTGGATCCACCCACCCTCAGTTTGTTACCATACGTCACACACTGACCAAATGCACAGCATGTTTTTCAGAAAGTGTGTGTCAACATTTCCAGCAAGGGCACTTCATTACAATTTCTCTGCCAAATGATTCTGCATCTGGCTGTGGCTCTGTTACAAAAGACAGAGCACGATATTAATTTGCTAAGAAAAGGCATGTGGCTCTTCCTCACGAGAATTTGCCTTTAAAAGCAAAGGTGCCACCAGTATAGCACTCTGTGCTGAAGCCATCCCCATCTGCTGCTCCCTGCCTGTCAGAAGCACAAAATTACACAATCCTTTCTATGCAGCTGCTATTTGAGATACTGTGATAATGTCTAGACTCTCCTCTCTCCTGTGTGAGCTCAGAAGCATCACAGACACAGGCTTTGCCCCACTTCTACAAGGTTCAATAAAAGATCTGTTGCCCTTCTTGTGTGCCAGCCAAGAACTTATACCCATCAACCTGATCCACCAACATAGCAGGATTTAGGCTGTCACATACTGTACCTCAAGCTCAGTTAGATTAGAGAAGTTGGTGTAGGGACTAATGAAGACCTGCTGTGCTGTGGCAATGGTCCTGCTGTTTCTTCAGAGGCTGTAGTACCTGTCCATGACAATGCACAGCCTTCACTGATGGCCAGGCAGGATGGGAAACACTAATTTGCCTCCATCCTGCAGCTACTTAACCCCAACATCGGTGTTGGGGAAAAAGAATAGGGGCATGTAACAAGAGATTAAGTTGAGTATGATAGTAGCTACTGCTATTGCCAGTGGCATAGCACAAGGCAAGGAAGGGGTTAGCACAGGCAGCAGAAAAGAAAGCAAGTGAGAAACAACCCCAGCCCACAGCAGAGAGAGAAGGGGAAGTGGAGGATCCTAAAAGATACAGAGTTGGCCAGGGGTGTGGGCAGAAGCAGAGGTTGGCCTTGAGAGATGAAGGCACTTGGAGGGCCAGAAGTAGGTCTCACAGACCAAGGAGAATTGTGCTGGTGAAGAGGATAATGCTTGGTGATGTCTGGCTGAATGAGACTTGGTGTGGTTACTGTGACTGCACCAGTGCATGCAACCTGACTGCTCTGTTCTGAAATGGCACCCCTGCAAATGCAAGCAAGTTCACCGAGACTTTCCCACCAAGTGGCTGCACATCACACATTTCCATTGCTGCCTACACTAGGGGAGGTCAGAAACCCATGCTAAACACTACTGCAAAAAGAGCAGATTGATTTCTTCTTCACTAAAGTTCAGAGGGAGATGGAGATACTTCCTTTGTTTGCTGCAATGTGAGCTAAAAAGCATAACCTGGGGATCTCAAACTGAGAAACTAAGGACCAATCAAGGGTGATTGAAGTCAGTAGAAAGTCTATTAGAATACAAACTTCAATTCACCTTGTGCCTCTCTCACCATTCTTGTTCTGGCAGCCTGAGTCTGCTGCCAGCCTGCTGGCTTAGTAATGCTCTTTAAACCCTTGCTCCACTATGGAGGCATTAATCTAGAAGTATCTACACCAACCACTGGGCACCAGCAACACCCAAGTCACTGTGCAACCAAAGAGGCAGTGATTAAACCTTGCCAGAATAGTAGCTTCTCCATTTATTAGCTGCTGTCCTGTAAGTTACCTTGTGAGCAGCCATTTTAGTACTAGACAGCATGGAGTAAGAAATCTAGCCAGAAAATCCCTGTCTGCTGTGGCCCAAGGTGTGACAGCATTTCCCTAGTTCACCCAGCACCGTGAGAGAGTGGGACCAGAGGCCACGGAGAGTACCCATTGCACAAGCCTCATGCAATAGTGGGTGGGAGGATAGAGCAGCAATGAAGAGGTCCAGTAGATTTTAACCATGTTGGAGCTAACTGTTGACCTGGGAGCCAGTGTGAGTGGCTTGTGCCTCTGGCGTGATTTTCCAGGGGACACCCTTCCCCCCCGCAGCAATGTGTCCATAAGGATGTGAAACTCTACAGTGTTACTTAGCATGGGAGGAGCTAAATCACATACAAAGCACTTGTACTGAGCAAACTCTGACACCTGGACAAAGGGATAGATGTCCTAAAATGGCTGCCAAGGTGCCAAAAATTTTGTTCTAGTGATGCACCTTAATTTTGATGTCTTTATTCATTACAAGCATATTAAAAAGTTTAAGTAACACCAGTAATAAAAAGAAAAAAGATAAGTTGTTGTTCAGAAGTGTATTATGAAGATCTCTTCCACTTCTTTTGCAGAGATATGCATTAATTTCAAAAGACTTTGAATTACAACTGGGAGTCATCTAAAGAAGACTTTCCTACATAAGTTTTTCTGTGCATTGAATATCAGTGCTACAGATCCTCATACAAAGAATTGGCAATGAATGAAAATGTAAAGAAAGTCTCCTGATTTTTAGTTGGATTCTTATCCAATCTTCAGATAATCATTCTTTAATACTGTGTGAAGTGTCTGATTTTATCTAAAAGCTATTACTTTTTTCAAGTCAATTAATAGGGATCATTGAACATTGCCAAGTTAAACTCTCCCAAAGACTAGGAAAAATAAGTGAGGCCTTAAAAAGAAAAATGCAGTCTGGGAATAATTCCCATGAGATTTTTGGCATACAGAGCCTCTATTAAATTCAAAGTACTGATAATTCATAGGAATAGGCCATGGATAATCTTCCTTTGATTTAATTATGATCTGATTCATGGTAGTTGAAATCTAACTGAGTTTGGACTACTGAAACATCTGCAGCAGGGTTTCAGGTTTGAGGAAAGCCAACATGAATGGGATTCTGTGGTGCAGTGTCCATTTGCTGATATGAATAATAGCCTCACTTGGTACAAAATGCAACATCCCATGTGGTTTGGTTTTAAAACATAGTCCCTGGCAATGGCAAGTGCAAAGACTGAAGTGACTCACTCTGTGCACCACAATGGGGCAGCACTTTAGGAACGTATCTGAAATTGTGCACCCTTTTTACCTCCAGTGAGCTTGCTCTGTCAGCAAGAAACTTCTGTGGTTCATGGTATCTGAATTTCCGGGAACAGAGGCTCTTAAGACCAGTATATAGGGCATGTGCAAGTTTACTGACTAAAGACCATTTTAAGAAATGTTGAGGATGAGCTTGGGAGGTTACAACCGAATCAAAAACAAGTGAGAAGTTCAACTGTGCAATAAGGTCACTTCAGAAGGAAAATTCTGTCTATATCCAAAGAGAGCCATTGCTGTGTGAGTTCCCTCCCATGCCCCTGTGTTGGCTAAAGACACAGAATAATCTGCTTCCTTTGCACATGCTCTCTGCTAAGAGGACAGGAATGGGCCTTGAATATTGTTTAATATTCATTAAACTCCTAGAGAGCAAGACATCTATTTCCAAAAGAGTCAAGCTTGAACTGGTTGAAGACATTTCATGGGGAACTCTCAGGCTTGGTCACGTTTTTGCCTTGTGTTGAGGATCACAGCCCGTAAGAAACATTGTTCTATGATGTGAAATTACATACAGCCTGGTGGGTGGCATAAATCTCTGTTTTGAACATGCAGCCTTAAGACCCTCCAGTAGTCCTAGAGACCAGCATCTGGCAACTGGATAATATCCACGATACAAGAATTAAATCAAAACTATTAAGATAATTGTTCTGGGGCCCCTTGTCAGGCCATGCTCTGTTTAATTTCTTTCTGGATGATCCTGAATACTCTGGTATGAAAGCACAAGGAAATCTATTCTCAGGCTGCAGCAAATAATGCTGTTCCTCACAGCTGAAGAGCCAGGGCACTGATAGCACACAAAACTGTGAGAAGTTAACACAATTCGACATGTCTAACAGGAGAAAGAAAATCTTAACTGCTGGGGCATCAGTTCTTCCCAGTCTGGCCATTATAACAACACACAGGGAAAACCGCAGAGTTGACTTGGACTGGATAGGACTTTGTTTGGGTCCTACTGCAGCAGTCTCCATCTGTGGTGTGCCTGGCAAAATATGACCATGGCCCTTCTGAGACTGAATATTATGCTGCTGAAAACCTTGCGCAAGTCCTCACCAGCATTTTTCATAAGCTGCTTTCATGCCTCCATCTCTGATTTCCTTCAAAAGGCATGATTCTGTCATGGGCACAGATGGGGGAAAAGTCCATTCTTTCAAAAGCAGAGAACCTGGTTTGTTTCTATACTACTGTTTATTTTATGACAGTGTAACAAAGCCTGTAAATGTCGTTAAGCCACAGTCAGTATTAGCAATGGAAATAATAACTACTGCTTTAACTGACGTTTTGTTAATGTTACTGTAGCGCTGTCTCATGAGTCATGACAGGATGGAAATTAATTTGTCACTGCTGTAGGTCTCTTTCTTTACTATAAAGCCAGTTTCTCCTCTTACATTCATCTGCTCGAGTGTCTGTAATAGAACTAATAAACCAAAAACATGCTTAAACATCCTTGTACGTGCTGCCTTCTCCATGGCCAAGACATTTTAAATGTCATTTTTCTTAGGTAATGGAACAGTCGGGTGAAAACTGAGGCCCTTAAGAAGGCACCTCTGAAATTCATGGAAAGGCTCTGAACTCCTTCAGCCTTTGAAAAGATGTATTTTAACATGCTTTGCAAAATTTCTGCTTCTGATGACTTTGTGGCAGAAAAGTTGTGCCTCCACAAAAGTGGAACTCAATTTCTATCAATTCACAGCAAAACCAGCTGTCCTCTGCCCAAGCTCACCTGCCCTGCCAGCATGGTGGTGCACAGAGCCCATGTGGTCCCCTTGGCAACCAACAGTGGTTCTTCATTCCTTCACATCCTTTCCAGGATGCCACCTTCTTGTGATTCAAAGGCTTCATGACGATAAACTAAAATAGAGTGAAGCTATATACAGAATAAGCAAGAAGATGCATATTCTACCTGGTGACCACAGGATGTCCTTGCAACAGTTGGGGCTGGAGCATAGGGCATATGAGGGAAGGCAGAGGGTGCTGGGCTGGTTCAGCCTGGAGAAGAGGAGGGGAAGGGCAGACCTTATGTCCAGCCATTCTGTGGAGCACAAGAGGCAAGAGGACACAATTTGCAAAAACGGTCATTCTCGTTTACCTGTTCAGGAAAATTTTTCACCATGAGGGTGGTCAATCACTGGAAGAGGGGCTTGGAGATGTTGCCTTGAAAATACTCAAATTTTAACTGCACAAGGTACACACGAACCTGCTCTAACAGGGCCTGTTTCATGCGGGGAGTTGGACAGCCAGAGGTCCCTTCCCACCTGTTATTCCATGAGTTAACAAAGTCTTTGGAGGTCCATTGGTTTGTTTCTTTGTGTAAAGAACTGGCTTCCAATCCCTGTTTAATTTCTCTGCCTTGGATTTAGCAAATGCACAATGTTTCAAACAAAGTCTTTGACCAGCTTTCCATATAAGGGTTTTTTATTCTAAAGAATCCAATAGGAGAAAATAGGTAGATTCCTAGACAAAAATATTTAAAGAGGAAATTCTTCTTCACTTTTCCTTTGCCTGTTGAAACAGGAATTTGTTCTATTTGTGCATCCATTTTGCCATTTGCTGTGGATATGTTTAGCCCTTTCTGTAATACACACAGACTTCAGCAGCCTGTTCAGTCTTTAGACAATGGCATAACCTGCATTTCCCCATGTGGATTATGACTGAGCCAGTTGCAAACTTAGCTGACTTCACCTGGCACTCTCCAGATCTGCTTTCAAACTTTTTCTGAAGAGCTAATAAGTAGGAGTGCTAATGCTCAACTGTTTCTACTGAGGAGTTTTTTTCTCATTTTCAGAGCTCGAAGAAGCCTTTCTCTGTTGTTAAGTGATTTTATATATTCAATTTAGCCTTTACTGAAACTTGAATTTGTTGTAAGTTGGAGGAACATACATTGCGGGGTTTTGTGATGTTTTAATGTCTGAAAGTGACGCAGTCAGAAAAGCTGGAAGAAATTAGACTTATGATGAAAAACAATTTTTTTTTAAAACAGACTCCAACAGTGAGGTCTGAGGAAGCCTGAGGCTCTCATCCACATGTGCAGGAATCCAGCTTTGTCCCTGGGAAAGTATGCCTACTTTCTGTGACCAATGATGAATCATAGCCAATAGCTTTCCTGCCTTGTAGTTCAAGGGCAAGACCTGAGTCCACAGCACACCTCCATTTGCTTGTTCCCTTCACCCAGGGTGGTGCACTGCTCCATGGCCTGAGCATCTTTGGGAAGACGATAGTTCACTTCTAGCATGATGCTATACTCTCCCAGCAGCTTGCACGTAGGGCATATGCACCTACCCATGAAAGGACCTGGTGACACAGAAAATGTCAGACTTCTTTTCATTGCTTCAAACATGTAGTTTAACACTTAAATGTTTCATTAGCCCAGGATGTGCTTTGACAATACACAGGAAATAACAGTGGGCTTTCGGTCTGCAAACTCCATTTTTCAGGTGAAATTTCAGCTCTTGAAACTAGATCCTATTATGAAATTCCTTCCAAAGGGCCTTCTGTGAGCTTGATGCATATTCCATAAGTTCTGAAACAATACAATACCCCCCTCGTGATGTGGGTAAACTACACCATTTTCCTCGTTTCACAATGGGTGTCTGGTTTTTAGCACTGCAGCAATACAGACGCATATTTAAGACTTGAGAAAAAACAGAACATTGATAGTCAGCATGGTATACTGGTCAACAAGGCACTCTCTTGCATCAGGCAGAGCAGTCCTATCAGAGAAGGACCTGAAGAAGGAAACACAGACTAGAACATGCCAAACATGGCTGCTCACCTTAGGGGTTAGGAGACATTGGCATAACTTCTTTCTATCCTGGTGGCAGTCTCATTTAATTCAGTTCTGCTGGAATATGTTTGGACCTGGGGGTTTGTTCCCAAAAGTTCACAAAGTTTCTCTAACTACTGCCTAAGAGAAGCGTGACCACAATGTCAGTATGTTATCCACAGCTTTCACAGCACCCACTAATTAAGACCTGAAGGGCATTTTCTCAGAGTGACTGAACAAGACGCCAAAAAGTTGGTAGCAAGCTTGAAAAGGTGTCATATCCTGGCTGTTTCCCATCTCTTCCTCCATCTCTCTTCAGTCTCTTGACCCATGACTTTCACAGCATGCACCTGCATATCTTTTCCTAAGTGAGTGGATCTCATCATTTGACGAACAACACATAGCAGAAGTGGAGGAAAGCTACAAATTTATTTCAGTAGATGTTGCACTTTAGCATCTGGACTCATCGTGGGTCA
Organism: Aviceda cuculoides; assembly: GCA_035590195.1. NCBI lineage: Eukaryota > Metazoa > Chordata > Aves > Accipitriformes > Accipitridae > Aviceda > Aviceda cuculoides. Next base: position 10,971,645 of record JAVJGG010000074.1, on the reverse strand, counting down.
AATGCTATGCTGCAGTGCTGATGGAAGCCAACAGTGTGCCTCCACAAAGACATGAATATTTGCTTAACTAAGTAGACTGAGAAAACCTGGATTCTTCTTGTAGATCACAGATGATTTCCATTGACTTGACATGGACTGCAACAAAGATCTTTAAAACAAACAAGATCTGGCTTCTAATAGATTATGTAGGAATACATCATCTTGCCTCCTTCAAATATAGAGATGTTTAGCCACTCTTACAGACCTAAGCTGTAGAGCTGAGCACATTCAGCCTGAGACGGTTCCTAAAGCTCTTGAGATATCCATTTTTCAGAGGCGTTTTACTTTTTTCTGGGTGTATAGATGCTGTCACTGAATGATATATGGAAAGATGGCCAGTGCATGATTCAAGTCAAGGACAGTTCTCTTGCAAGTTTGACTAGGCAAATAACTAAGTCCTATTTGTTGCCTTCTATCTTATCAACTTACTTTGAAAATGTTGTCGTGGGTGAGAGAGAATGGAAGGAATGCCTAAGACATGAATAAGTTCTGCAATTGTCCCTATTGCTTCCTCAAGCTGCCTGTAAGGAAGTAGCTTGCTCTTTTTGACCACCACTTCTTGGTGTCTTTGGCATATTTGCTCTGGGTGTTGTTAGCAGCCCTGATTTATGACATGGGGGATGTCTGTTCACAAGAAATTGCATGGAGATCATTAAATCAGAGGCACAAAACACTTTTCAAATGTTCACAGTATCCAACCAATAAAATCTGAGACAGGTGTGAGCCAGCAACCTAGAGGCCATGAGCATTTTCAGTAAAGAGTAGCTCTGACTTTCAGCATTTCTTTTGTTTTCTCTTTACTTGCAGCCCTTTTGTGGAGTATGAGCTGTGGAGGGGTAACAGCAAACTATTATATTTTAGAAATAGGATGGCCACTGCCTGACCTACCTTGTCCATGGGTAAAATAAAGGTGCAGGCGTGGTAGTAGTTTTCCTATGCAAATATTGAACAATTCTAATTCTCCAGGAAGAATCCTTTTCCTGAGCCATGTCATATATAAAAGATATCATCCAAATATTAACTTTGCAAGAGAAACTAAGCATCAGTTCCTTAAAGTGTCTTCTGCACTGCTTAAAACCACCTCCTGTGGTTTTTTGTTTGTGAGCATACTGACATCTCCTGGTTGCATCTGAAACTGTGACCAGCTTATGTGCAAAAGAGTAGTTTCTGCAAGGGATACTCTAACTTTTTTTACATAAATTCATTGTTTCGGCCGATTCCAGGAACATAGATCACTGAGAGGGAAAAAAAAAAAAAAAAAAATTAGATGTGAAACTTGAAAAGCAGAAGGGGTTTTTTTAAGCCAGCTGTTTCCAAAATGCCCAATCAGACCCTGAAGCCTGGAGCACTGCAGTTCAGGGATTCACAGTTTCTGGCAGAGCCACCAAAGGTAAGACTAAAATCTGTTTCCACCATTCACTGCACTGTCTTCAGATGGAGATAGGTGAAGTGATTGTCTGGGGGATGCTGACGCAGTGTGACTCAGCCTTGTCCTTCTCTCCAGACCCCTGCAGATGCACTTATGTGTGCATTGACCCAGATCACTGGTGTGACCATGCATGCTTACAAGATCAGTTCTGTTCATGCCAGAAAGCATTTCCAAAAAGTTGGCCAAATCAAGACAAAGGACAGCTGAGTGACCTGTGAAATTCAGGCCACAAATTATCCCTTTTGTCACTAAAAATCTTAACATCTCCAGACAAAGAGCTTTAACAAAGTCTGTGCTTGGTATGTAGGTGCAATTTTTATTGTGGTTTTGGTTTCAGGAGATTCCAAGCAAAAATAAACCTCCTGACTGTGAACTTTTGAAATATTTTATTCAAAAATACTGAAAGAAGATGGTCTGAATTTTTGTCCTTCCCTTTCTTTCTGTGTTCTTCTCAGGAGAGCTCTTACTGATCTTTAACTGCTTTTCTGATAAGAAAAATGTCCAGACTTTTCAGCTGCTTTGTTATATTGATTTACTTGATGAGTAAATATACTCAGCTTCTTAGTAAAGCATCGCTTTGAGCTAAACCTTCTAACTATGCTTGATGGTTGAATTTTTTGTGATTCTAGTCAATGAAATTCTGTTATGCAACAATTATACTGGAAGTGAGAAGAAAGTGAGAAACGTCATTTAAAAAAAAAAAAACAGCTCTCTGCATATAGGGGTAATGTAGCCAGTTCCCAGCCGTTCCGCCTAAGATATAAAAAGCCTAGAGTGGGGGCTGAGCCTGAGCTCACCAAGGCACATTCACTGCCTGTCTGGTGAAGGGCACTGTGGAAAATCTTCCTGCATCTAACTTCAGTTAATTAATCTGTTTCAAGAAAATTTAAACCCGGGAGGTGGTCCTTGATCATGTCTGAGGGGGGAGTGTTGTCCTTCTTAAGATCCCAGTGGTGCTGGCGGCTTGCAGAGGATGAGGGAAGACCGAGACAGCCACACTTGCTTCCTCCACAAAGCCAGAAATAAGCAGAGCTGGGATGCTGTGAAAAGCTAAGGAGGGCAGTGGAAGTGATTCTGAGGCTGTACTGTGGGCATCTTGATGGGGGGGGGGTTCACCAAAGACTTGAAAAGGAAGGCCTGGCAAAAAGGCTCTGGAAGAAGCAAGCCTCAGAGCCAACACGCTCTGCATTATTGCTGACTCTCCTCTAGACCTAGTGCTGTGATGGGCATTCCCACCGAGCAGTGACCCCGAGGGGGAGTCCCATGGGGACGGCCACGTTTCCCTTTCCTCACCCTTTGGCAGGAGATGGACTCCCATGCCGATCGGAAAAGCCAAGACAGCACCAGCATCAGTGGAAGCTGTAATGAAAGGGAATAGACAGGGATGTGAAGAGGAAATCCAGCAGATACAATGTTTGGCTGTGGTGATTGTTCACACACTATTGATTTGTCATGGAGCTACTCCAACTCAGCCGTGCAAGTTGTCTCTTGCAGACTTAATGGAAAAAGACATTTTTTCCCCCTGAGTGGTATTCATGGGGAATAGGGGAAACAAGAAACAGGGTTGCTCTTAACATAAGCAAAGATTATGTGATCAATTTCTAGCTCTGTCAAGCAGTGAAAAGTGGATCAGGCATTCACAAAACACTCATGCATTACGCATGCAAACATCATATAACAACAGCTGCTGTGTCTACGCATGGAGTTGGTGGCCGGACAGCAGCACTTGGCAAAGGCCAAGCCTGGGGAGCCTACAGCCACTCACCATGGGGCACTTTGCCTCCCTTATGGGTCGGGGTGCCCCATCCACACCAGCAGACTGCTGCACAGGCAGCTGCCATGCTCTTTCCCTGGCTGGCCTCCATCACTGTCCCCAGGGAAGTAGCATACAAAACAGGTAAGGCCAAAAAGTGCTCATCTAGGGATGGGCTGATGTTTCTAAACCATCTCTCTGCTTGAGACAGGAGGAAGGTAATCTGAAGGCACTGGGACCAGTCAGTATGCTGGGGAGCAGGCCCAATATTAATCCGTGTTCATCAAAACATGCAGGACTGTTGTGCCTAAAGCCAAACTAGCCTTTGTGGAAAGCTAGGGGTGAGGATAAGTCTGGGGCTCAGGCTGTAATTGTCATCCAGGTCCCTGTAGTGATGCTTGTTACACTGCAACTTAAATTCCCCCAGAGAGGCCCTCGTTACTGTAGAGGACATGGTGCAGGAGGCAAACCGCATGTGCCAGAGGCATTGTACAGTGTGGTATAACAGGGGAAGAGCTGTTGCTTCCTCACTTCAGAGCCTCCTGAAAATAAAATTTTAAAAAAGCAGAGATCTTGTGAGAGAGACTATTTAGTTTTCACAAGAGCTCACAGATGGTACTGCATTGAATGGTTCGTTAAATCTTTCATTAGCCAAAGGACATTGCCTGCCTTCCCAGAAAAGTGTATTCCAGCTGGCCAGAGTTAAAATTAGCTATTCATGGCTGGAAAGCTCAAAGTATTTATTCCAGAGCAAAAGGCTGGAGATTCGGTCATTCCTATAAATGTTTAGGGTGTATTGCTCCCAGCTCCAGCCTTTCAGAAGTTGTGAAGAGTGCTTTACTCCAAGGAAGTCCCATGCTGCAGTCCTCCGCAGGATCTACACAGTGCCTCAGCTCACACCAGGTCCGCTGCATTTTAGTTATTTTGTGACGGGTTTTCCTAAGAGCACAAGAACTTGCAGGCTTGGAGAGATGTGAGCAGCCTTTAGAGGACAGGGAGTTTTCTCTCAAAAACATGTGAGACTTCACTGTTTACAGTCTGTGTTTATAACGTGTCATAAAATCCACGCCAGCCCCTTCTCCTGGCTTTCTTTCCTGACTTGGCTGAACCTTAATGATGCCCACACAGGAGAGGCTCTGGCAGAGTGCACGGCCACCCACAGCAAAGGTTGCCATGTGTGGGCTCCTTTGATCTGGGTGGCAGGCAGACTTTGTGACAGAGGGAGCAACAAGTAAATGTCAAGCTGTCAGCTCTGGCCAGAAATAAGCCTTGTGGGGAGTGGAGTGCGTAGCCGAGTGGAGAGGCTACCCTGCAGGTTTGGCCTCTCTCGGATCTCTGAGGTGCTCTCCCCAGCTCTGTAGTGTAGCATCTCATCCTTCCCTAGGCAATATCAAAGGCCTGGGGGAGGGGGGTGGGTGTCAAAGTAAAATTACTATAAAATGTTCTTTCAAATTGTAAAGTCCCTGACAAGGGGAAAATAAAAGCAGCAAATAGTAGTCACCCAAACCTGGCCCTGGGAAAAGATCTTATCTGCTTCAAGCAATTTTGGATCAGCCCTTCAAAGCCCTTCATAACTAGATTTTGTCCTCATCCTTTCCAACAACATTCTCTGACACTTCACCTAAAATGTTGTGACACCAACATTTCTGATGGATCTCTTTGCTCACGCATCTACCAGGGCCTCAACTGCAGGGCCACCTCCTGTGGCTCAGTTGTGATGTAAGTGATCAGGGATGCTGCAACCAGGCAGATAGAAGAGGAGAAAAGAGAGGGACAAGATATTACTTTCCAGCCTCTTCATCTGACAATACTGTTTATTCTTCCACCATCCAGAAACGGAGAGGAAAAGATCTCAAACTTCTGAAAAACAGCAATATTGGACTGAAGCAGGAAAAAAATCTTACTGATCTTTAAACGAAACTGGGTATTTATGGAGTCAGATTCCCTCTGGGAAAGTATAATTTTTAAAGTGTTGAAATGGCACGGTTTGATACTTCAAACAACATGCATTTCTGAGGAAGTTGCTTTAAACCATTTGTTTTCTTGCAGTCCCAAAACAGACTGATCTTTCTGGAAAAGACTTAATCGGGAAACTGCCACTTATTGTTGCCTAGTCTGCAGTGCTGGGCTTTTCTCTGCCTCCCAAATGATGAGGAGATATGGGATTATGCCTGCAGACAGAAATGAGTGGATGCTTGGTTTCTTGACTTCCTTTTCCTCATTCGTGCTGCTTATTTTAATCACTTGTGGGTGGAATAAAAATGCTTGAAGGATCTCAGTAACTGGTGGGTGCTCAGATTCTGCTCAGAGCCCTTGGCTGCTAGAGCAGTTTCAGATGTCATTACGTCTATAGTATGTAAATATTTGTTGCCTGCATAATTTTAAGCCTTTCTTTGTATCCACCTCCGCACCTTGAGTTCTGGATATGCAAAAAGACAGAATCGGAGAATCATTTAGGTTGGAAGAGACCTTCAAGATCATTAAGTCCAACCATGAACCATGCCCGCTAAACCATGTTCTGAAGTGCCTTGTCTACGTGCTTTTTGAATACCTCCAGGGATGGTGAATCAACCACTTCCCTGGGCAGCCTGTTCCAATGCTTAACAACCCTTTCAGTAAAGAAACTTTTCCTAATATCCAACCTAGACCCCCCTTCCGCAACTTGAGGCCATTTACTCTCCAGCCACCTGACAGAAGAGACCAGCATCCACAATCATACAGCATGCAGCACTATCTTAAAAATGTTTTTTTTCTTTTTCTTTTCTTTCTTTTTTTTTTTTTTTTTTTTTTTTAGATATATTGCAAAGCACAGCTCTGACTTGCTCCTTAGTTTTAATCTTCACCAGTAGTTTCAGGCACGCTCTGTTCAACAGAACCAGATGGGGAAATCACAAAAAATTGGTCTTTTTCAGGTTTGGATCACATTTTAAGAGAGCAATTGTGTTTGTGACCGTCCAGGAGCTGTGGCTGTTTGTGAGCTGTCTGCAGTTTCACCAGAGCAACACCAGAGGGTAGCAGGACGCTTTGCTGCGGCCGGCGTTCCTGGGATTTGATGCAGCTTTTGCAGCACCGAGCTTGTACAGAACCCCCCCTTGCCCTGCATTTGTTCTCTCGATCCACAAGAGATGTTAATTTCCTGAAACAGTAAACGTTATTTACTGTCTTTATTCTTTTGAAAGACAAACTGAAATCCCCACCAGAAGAGCCTTAGTTGTCTCTTTTGCATGGCAGTTGTGCAACACTGCTCAGATTTAGTAGGAAGACTAGACTCGTTCTTCTCACACACTAGCAAAAGCAGTTACTGTTCGACCTTCTAGCTTCAAGAGCAAAATCACTGAAATAGGACCCTGTCTTCTACACATTTCAGAGTTGCCTTTATGGAAAGCGGTTGCTAAAATGCTCATTTCCAGGATGCAGTTTGCCACAGCCTTGCACAGTTGCTGCTTAGTTGTGAGTTCTTGCAGGACCCAAGGTGCACACTTCTACACAACAGTGCAGATTTGTTTTCTCCTTGGCATTGATGATCTTGCAGGTCTTCCCAGCTAGACAAAGTGGTTCTTTTCAAGAGAGTAAGAAAGTGAGCAAGAGAGAAACTCATGTATGTTCACCAAGAACATCAATGCACTTAAAACACTTTCCACTTATTGGAACGGAGATAGAGAACTGCAGTGTTCATAGGTGCATTGGCACAGTTTTCTTCACTGCTGCCTTTGTGGGCTTCATTTGGGATTGTCTAGGAACAGCCCTGCAGAAGGAGAGGATCAGCCTGGGTGGAGATACTCAGTTGGTCTAGCAGCTACTACACCAGGCTGTGTCTGGCTTGGCTGGACCAAGTTCTTGGTCCTGCTGTTCTTCCTAGGTAACCTCTTCTCCCTGGAGGAAAGAAGACAATATTTTCTGCCCTGTGTAAAAAATGGTATGGGCATGAATTGATGTTTGACAGCTGCATCATACAACCATGACCTGAATAGTTTTGGTCAGTTTACACTAGATGATGCTGTAGCCACTTCAGGGAGCAGAGGCTGTTGCTATTGGAAGAGGAAGAAATACATTCTTAGTTTTAACTACAAATTTAGCTGAAGCACTGTTTCTGCTCATCAACTCACACCAAACACTGCTCTTTGATCTTATCCTCAGGATACTCTAACCGAGGTATTTTGCATATATGACAACAGACTTTTCAGCCCAGGTACCCACACAGCTACTTAACACTGAGGAAAATCAAGCCTGGGTGGCAGCAAACTTCAAGTGCTAGCCTGCAGTTCCAGCTCTCTTTTTCTCTCCTCCTTTCTTCTGCTCAGGACAGTATCTAGGGTATCCTAACATTAGAGCTTGGTGGTCTATTTCCAGCACATGGCTGCAGCAGCAAAGCAGGGCAGATGTCCAAAACTCCTGCCTCATTTAGCTGGAAGCTGAAATGACTCTTCTGGTAAATCTGTGATGTGGTAGCAACGGGGATCATAACTTTAGGAAAACAAACCCAAATTGTCATCTTTCACGTTGTAGTGGTTGGGAGAAAAATGAGAGGGAGGGAAGTTGTGCGCATGTCCTCTGTGGAGTGAGTTTCTTAATGACACTCTTCATTAAGAGTGACTTCTGCCAAATGCTGTTTAATTTTTGCTGTCAGATCTGTCTGAATTAATCACAAGCAACTCAACTTAAAAGTGAGACTTATTCTTCTCTGCTTGCTGAGTGACATACAGATCATGTGTGAGAAACAGCCTGACAATGGCTCCATCAGGCAGCCTGCTTCAGTACAACATCTGAAAAATAAAAGGTATGTTGCCAAGTCTCCATTTTAACCCATGGTCTCTCTTACTGCCCTCCCATGGATGCAGCCACATGGCCATGGCATAGAGAAGGCTTTGCTCTAAACAATTCTCATCTGTGGAGCTGGTCTTGCACTTCTGGCAGGTTCAAAAGATAACTAAGACAAGAATCTTACTTCAGCCCAGACTGGCCGCACACAGCTTAGGACTGAGAGAAATCAAGCCTAGATGGCAATAGATACAAATTTGGGAGGGTACGTGAAGCCAGACTGGCGGACTAGAAAAATGTGAGGGAATGATACACCAGATTAAATTAAATGTGCTCATTTCCAGGATCACAAGAACTGTCACAGGCTTTAATGCAGTGTATTCATGGGGTAGCTGGCTTCCTGAAGAAGCAGTTCTCAGTCCCTCATCCTGTGATCACCTCCTTTTTCCACAGTGATCTGTTCAGTATACATTGGCAGTATTTATTCTGCCTTTACAGATTGATTAAGGAATTCTTCTTACTACACTTACTTACACTTATACCACAAAATATTACTGCCCTCTGAAACATAGACTGTGCCTTTTGTTTTCTCTTCTTTTCTCAAGACATCTGAGACTAAGTCAAATGTGTTTACACCAAAATTAAGATGTCTGATTTTCCTTGGCCTTCCACGTACTTCACAGGGAGTACTTCGATCCATATTTGGCCAAGTGACACAGTCAGCACTGTAACTTTCAGGGTCTGGTTATAGCTGTGAAGATCTTGGCTGACAATCCTTGATAATGTACAAACCCTTTCTGATTTTGACCAAAATACATGACTTCTTTGTGCTCCAATTCACACAGCTGCAAAAAGTGAAGACCTTAAGTGAAAGTGAACCACCTTCTTTGAGCAACCTGTTCCTGGATAAACTGTTGACAAATGGGAAGGAGAATAGCATTTTAAAACTGTGAGCATAACAGGAGAAGATTAGCATGTTCAAGTGATCTCAGATGCTTCCACATGAACAGCCAAAGCAGTGCTCAGGAAGCCCTTGGTCTCCCCTGTGGGTTACATATATCCTAGTCAACTACCATCGCAGTTTTATTCCCCCCTGCACTTTCTACAGGACAGAGGTCTGTGGCTGGATGAATGATAGGAGACAAAAGCTTTGTGCCAGCCTCTCTCCACTTGACCCCCCATAGGAGGGACATTACTGTCTCTGTGCTGTCCCTTCCCTAACTGCCTAACTCCTTTCTTTAAGAGAAAGGAACAAGGACACTTCATAACCTGACATGCTAAACCAGAAACATTACCTCTCCATCAGGTTTGTCCTTACAGTCAGCAAGACCATGCACGCTTGTGGAAAAGGCTCCTTAGTATCTGGTCAACAAGGAATTCCTATGAGACAAAGCAAACAGAAGGGAAATATCAGCAGGTGTCTGCCTGCAGTTAATTAAATCACACCCTTTATGCTATTGCTTTTACATGTCAGTGAATTGGGGGTAGAACTATTGCAACAGTGCATATAACAAGATGCTCCATGAGCTGAAGAACAACTGTCCTCATGCTCTGTGTCCTCTGGAGGGAATCACCAGCACCTAAGAAATGCCCACTGCAAACACTATGTGCTTTGTGTTGCTGGGAGTTCCCTCTGTGCAATTTGGCTTCCCTGATGTCTAGTAAACATGAAGCTTATACAGCTGTCTCTCCTTCTTAAGGTGTCTGTCTTCCTAATGTCTGGTTGTTCCCATGAAGTTTACAGTAACTCAGTATCTGTTAGTGTCTTTGAGACTCTCTAATACACTGTCATGAAGGGTTGCCCTCAGGTTCAAAGACTATGTGGGATGCACTCATTATTTATTCACCTGCACTTAGTTTCCTTATGCTGAAAAGGTAATAAACAATATATTAGAATTAGTTATCGACTTGTTTATAAACTGAGTGTTTGCAGTTCAGTTCCCAAAGCTGTAAAATGTATGTATGTGAAAATGAAAACCTGATCTTCAAAGCTGCTTATGATATAAGAAGTTAGTCAGGAGAGCTGATTTTTGCTTTTGTGGCCCAGGGTGGAACATGCCATCTACACACATTCATGCAGGGAAGTCAAATCAATTGACTACTAGTGAGTTATTTTAACATAAGGCCCTGGTTTTAGGTTTGCAGCCACACTACATCTGAAGTTTCACTGTCTGAAGTTGATAAAAATGGGTGTGATTCAAGGAGAGGTTTGTGGTAGACGCTGTATTGTTTTTAGAGCCAGAGAAAGCAATTGGCCCACCAGCTAGCTTGCTTGGGTTGGAAATGAAAGGGGCTGAATAAATTGCAGCATGGTAGCCCTTGGTTCTCATCACGGGGGTTAAATATATCACAGTCTTAGAAATCTAGAGGATTTTGCACAGCCATCCTCTGCCTTAGCACTGCTAATGCTTTGTCTAAAAAATCCTTGTCAGTTTGACAGAAAGAGCTAATTCTATGCAAAGACACTTTAAGATTTAACTGACACTGGCATGGTGAAAATCTGTTTGTTCCCTAGCACCTCAAAATCTTTAAGCCAAGTACCATGGCTATGATCCAGCTGAGCCTTTAGTATGAAAGTGCACTCTAAGCACATGCATCATCTTATCAGATGCAAACACTAGCATAACTAAGAGCTATCATAACAGAAATGTTCTCTGGATTGCATATGTAAGGACTTGTCTCTTCAAAATGGGTCTTGAGTATCCTCTTTGTATGTACTTTTCATTGTTCCTGATCTTGAACAGAAAGCTTCTTTAAGAAATTTTTTGCAATCAAGAAAGTGGGAGCAAAGGGAAACAGATTAAGAAATGCCCCTGCAAATATAAACAGTGACAGTTTCAAGTTACCATGAACTTGTATACAGTCTGTAAAAACCTTTTTTAAGTTTGCATAGTGAGGCTTGTTCTGCATTATTTTTGGAAACTGGGTGGGGTTCCTCCTCTGTCAGACATTTCCAAATCTCTTCTGCTTTCTGTACAGGGCTCTCAGGCTATCCCATCTCCTGGGTGGTATCTCTAGGTCTGTCTGCTGTTCCAGCGCTCTGACCTAACAACTGTTATGTTTAAACAGTGCCTCTGGGAGTGAGCTTTCCCCCTCTGTCTGTCTTTAAGATGGGTGGGAAACAGACTTTCAGCTCTCAGATATCCACTGTGCTCTGTTCTTGCTGACTCTGTCCAGGTTAGCAGGATGCACAAACACACTGAAGAACACAGCTCCTGCAGTGACAAGCTAGATATGGCTTACAACAGAACATGTCCTGCTGCATTAGTAAGCGGCTCGTTCTCTGATAAACTGTAAAGCTGCTGTATCACATTTGTTGTACTTTGAGGTACCTGAAGGAAACAAGATTTTCCATCTTGGCACTGTTGAACAGCCATGATAAAAATGTTGACCTGCTTACAAGTGTGGAAACATTCTAGTTATGTAAACAGCAGAGAAATACTTTTTTTTCTCTGCATTCCTAGAGTAAGCTAGCTTTAGCTTAGTCCATAACTTTTGTGTGTGCTCTTCTCTTTGCTGCCTCCACACACATGAATTGATTTTTTTATAACCACAGGCTGTTGGCCACTGAAAAAAAGGGGTTTCAATGCATTTTTGTATAAGACAGCAAAAGATTTTGAAAAGACATCGAGTGACCAGCTCCAAAATGCATTTTCAAAAGATGTAAAAACTGGCATGCTGGGTGAGGCCAAATGCTGCTTTGAGCAGCATTCATTTCCAACAGTGGCCACTAATGACAGCTTAAGAAAACCATACAACAGGACCAGTTAAAACCTCTTCTTTTTCTTCTTCTTCTTCTTCTTCTTCTTCTTCTTCTTGTAAAAAGTTTCAGCTTCTAGTGTCTAACAGTACAAGAACTTTCTGGCATAGCAGCTACTGAGTTCAAACTTGAAGTACTGAGTTCAATAGAGTTTAATAGCTCTACATAGTTCTCTTCCTTGAATCTACTGAACCTATTTTGACCCATTCATATCACTGTCCTCCGCAATATTCCACCCTAGGTGAGTTTCACAGTCTAACTTGTGTAGCATGTATAGTGGAGAAGGGGTCAAAAAAGGGGGAAAGAACTTATTTTTGTTGGTTTAAATTGGCTGCCTCGCATTTCAAGTCTGTTGCCTTTAGCCCTTGAATTATTAACAGCAGTAATTCTCAAGCATCCGCACTTACACTTTGTATAGTTGCATTCTCAATCATCTTGTTCCTAGGAGCAAGAGTTATTTCACACATTTGATGATTTTTCTGTTCTTTTGTTTAGTTTGACTTTGAGATGAGGTGAGAGAACAGGCATATAATAATACTGATGTGGCTACATGACAGGTTCATATAGGGATGCAACACTTTTTATTTTGTTCTCTCTCTGTACCTATAAGAGGAAGCTGAA
>JAVJGG010000074.1:10943129-10954395 GCA_035590195.1 Aviceda cuculoides | reverse complement strand
CCCAAGGGGTCGAGAAATATGTTTGACACTCAACTGCCATTTATTTGTTCCTCTAATTTTAAGTAAGTAGGAATTGTTCTGATTTTTTTAATCCAAATCACCATGTCTCCATGGAAGTTAAAATCCTCATCAACAGTGACCAGAGAGGGAAAGAGAGAGAAAGTAAACTTCCACTAGCATGGATCTAGGAAAAAAGCAATCTTATCCTCACCAAAAAGCACCATTTTGTGGTTGGGTCCTAGCGAAGCTGGTGTGTTTTAAAGTGATTAGTTTACATAAATAGCTAGCTGCTATGAGTACCAACTCTGTCAATTACCTTTAAAGAGTTTACATACACTGTGTTAATTTGGAAGGGCAGGGACAGTCACTGAGTCTGTCCATTCTTGAAGATAAAGACATTGACCACCGTGTGTGCTCCCATTACTTTTATTAAGTAATAAAATAATTGTTTCTAAAAAACTCATTCTTTCCTTTTGAAATGTTGTGATGTAATAAAACCTGTAAAAACCTTGACCAGCTGTATCAAGTAAAAATGACCCATGGGCTGGCACTTGCACAATGCATAAACAAAACAATGTAGCAATGAAAAGGGAAGCAATTCCTGTACTTCCACAGAAAAAAAAATGTGTTCCTTGTGGAATAATTTTGCAAGTATGTGCAATTAGTTGTAAATAAATAGGCAAACTCAGTGTTTATAAACAAGAAGCTTTGAGTGTAAAAGATAGTTTAAGTTGGGGTGAAATAAGCCATCGTGTTCATTCACAAATACAGGTTTCAAACCAATTACATTCTCTTATGACTGATGTCAAGAAAGATATTTTAGGGATTGTATCTAATGTATTCTGTCATTTTCTTAGCTCCTTCTGTGAAGAATGGTGTCTTAAAGATATGAACACAAATTGTCCCCATTTGCTTGGTGTATATACAAGAACGGTCTGGGTCTACTCTGAGTAGAAGCCTGTACAGGTGCCATCTGGTATCTGGAGACTTGAAGGAGGTCCTTGAAAGATCAGAATGCAGTCTGGTTATCAAATACTGATATGCTTAAAAGAAGGGGCAAAATCAAGAGCATATGTTTTGTGTGTACATACAAATGATCAGGAAGGAAAATGTAAACACTGAGTTTGGAAGAAGAACTGAAACCACCAATGAGCAGGAAAGAAAATAACAGAGGACAGCCAAAGTACTTCTTTAGAAACAGTGCATGATCCAGGACCTTCATTTCCTACCTAATGGCTACTAACAAGCCCTGGTGTTTCCCTCCCAACATGTGACTAGGTATTTATAAAGGCTATTTATATCCTATTGGATATAAACAACTTCTCTACACTGCCCTAAGTGATTCCATCCCACATTTCTGGTAAAAACATGTGCTTAAAGCTTCACTCCTATGATTTTAAGAGGCTTGATCTCAGTCAACTTAATTGATTGTCTTAGCAGTCCATGAGCCATGAGACTTTTATCAGGATTCACCAGGCTATTATAACTTATCTAGAAAATGGGGCTGTAACATCCCTGACGATGAAGACTGCAAAGCTGCAAACAGCAGTAGAGTCTAGTTGAAGCTGAGCTTGGTCATTCAGCGATATTTAGCGCATGACCCTGATAACAGCTCTGTAACGTGGAATGTCTGAGAATGAGACACTGCTAAAGCAGCATGTTCACGCTGCTGGCTACCCTCAGCTCTTCCCTCCCTAAGCATCTCTTTCCTTCCCCAGAGCACTTGGTATAGAGAAGGCCTTTGTCTTCACCAATGACAAAGACGACATCACAGCAAGAGAATGGAGATCCTTAGACCAAATCTATCCGAAAATCTGGTGTCTAATGCAAAGTAAATCAGCGGTTGAAGTCACACAAAATTCTGTGAATACAGGATTGAAGGCCAAAATGAAATAATTTTTTTAAAACATAGTTTCAGTTAAGTGTGCCTAGAAGGACAGAGCAACAAGGCACATATAGGTAGAACAGCTTTATAGAATAGAAGAGTACTAGCACTGAGTTGACTAGATGTGACTCTCCAACATGACTTAATTCTTGTGCACCTCTAGTAATTTCAGTGGGGAAAAAAATCATTTATTCCTGTTTATGACAAAAATGGGCCTTGTACAAGATACAGTAAAATATACCCACCAGATTTATTCTGTGTCTTTTTCCCATTATTTGTCTATGAGTAGTAATAGCACTGAAGTATACAGCAATTTTTTCAAAGTAGTATGTGAGCTTTTAGTACAAGTTCTCCATTGACAAAAACTGCACTGCTCATCTTCTACCATACACTCTGTAAAGAGGTAGCAATTAACTTCATTGTTTGCTTTTCTGGTCATAATTATCCTTGCTTCACTCCCTATAATGAGAAAGGATAAAGTTCTTGGATTAGGAAAAGTTGGGATCATGAAGAAAAAGAAAGACCTGAATGTCCTTTAAAGGAAATTATGAGAAGCAGAAGTTGGCAGGTTTACTGATCGCGATATTTATTAACATACTTCTCTGAAGATTGGGAATACAGAAAATGTGTGAGAAACTCACTGTGCAACCCTTCAGAAGACATTTTCCCCTTACATTTTTATTAAACTGTAAAAGTAATAAAATCTCACAAATTAATTTACAAGTTATACAAGAGTTCATGAAAAAGGAGTGGTAATAAAATCTAAAAGAACAGGTATTTGTAATGGAATATAAAAACATGGCAAGAGAATTAAAAAATTGTCAGTTTCTTCTTTTATTTCAGTTGAGGTTCATGCTTTACTTCTTGAGAAAATTCATCTAATGGCAAACATCAAAAGCAATAGAAGTGAGAGCATATATCGACTGAACTAGGTTCACCTAACTCCCTATTCCTTTGTGGTCATGCAATACCGATCTGCTGACACATGTGCAAGCAAATCTTTATAAGTAGACAAAATACAAGACCACGGAAAAGGTAAATAGCAAGATATAGGGCCAGACATGATTACTGGTCAGAGTCCTGACAACAAGAGAGGGGACTACACAAAGCATACAGTTCATCATGGTGCTGATGTGTCTTCATGCACCAGGTGGACAACCTTAGGGCCATCACTTACATGGACATGTATATGTGAAGATGGAAAGACAATTCTTTCCTTTATACAACAGAATATAGGTATAACATTTAGATTATTTGCTTCAGACTCAAATCTGGGATTCTGAAATGGTGTCAACTACCATGGCTCCACTGGTTTCACTGACTTCCAGAGTTAGTCCAAATTTTGGGGTCTTTCTTAGCCCTTACTCTGGCAAAATTTCCATCAGTAATAAATGGGAATTATGCCTGATATGCATGGAAGGATTAGGCCCAGAACATTCAGTCTCAGTTTGAGTTCCCTGATATTTATTTCTGTTTTGCTGAAATTTTAGTATTATCTAGCTTTTGTTAACCAGACAGGAAAGGACACACTTTGGACTGTTAACAAGAGGAATATAAGCTGAATGTCACTTCTACCAGAAACAAAGTCACATCAACCAAATGGGTCAGACTGCTAAGTTTACTCCAAACACTTTTTTGGTTTAACTAACTGCTGCAAACACATACACCTTTAGTGTAATTTCAAGTGGGCGAGGGAGCCAAACCCAAAACACAGAGTGTCTTCCTTTCTGTTTGCCTTAATTTCTGATAGGCTGCCGAAGTGGACATGGCAGTGTTGCGTGCAATGCCCTCCAACAAGGGCTTGTGAGCTGTTGAAGTGCTGAGTGTACCTGCTGTTAGAACAGAAAAAATGCAGCAGATGTCAGGAAAAGAAGAGGATGGAGGCTGACACGCTTCCAGCTGTCCCAGTATTGTGACATGACTGTTGGCTGGGATGTCCCAATGCTGTCCTCATTAATGTGTAAAGGAAGAGGTAACTGGACCTTCCTACCACTCTAGCTCTCATTTCAGTTTTTTCCTGCTCGATTTTAACACACTGAGCTCAGTGTTAATTATTCCTGTTGTCCTTCAATTTACTGACAGATCTCAGATACTTTTTCTGTAGGAGAAAAGCGAGCACATTCTCTCTCCAGCCTTGTATATTTTCCTTCTCTTGGCACTGTGTTTTTAAGAGCGCTTTGTCCTAGATGTGTATCATAGTAATTCTGAAAGCATTTCTATTTCTCTTGTCTTCAGCCCTGGGTTGGCTTAATTTCAAAATAATATTTTGAGTAGCGTGCATATGAACTCTTAAACAGAGGGAGAATGAGGTTATATGAATATCATATGAGCCATACCAGACTAGACTAAGGATCTGTCTGTATTTGAATCTTCTTTTTAACTCCCACATTTTAGGGAACAGTTTAAAGCTAGGCAAGTGTAGTTAATACTCTCTTAAAATTCAGGATATGCAACTCCAAGTGTTGAGAGACGGAAGAGAGACCTTTATACTGTGTTAAAGCATTGGATGGATTTTTATTCCACTGTTTTTCTCCAGACAAACTTTTAGTATCCACTGCATTATTGCATGGCTTGGAGTTCAGTTGCTTAGGCACATGCTGTTGTATGAAGCATCTCTTTTTGAAAGAGGTCCCTGCCATTATCACTTAATGCCATGTAATCTTTGCATTGGAAACAATAGTGAAGTCATTCTCTAATTATCACTTCTGTTTTTTGTCATGACTTACTATCTTTCGTATTCTTTTGCCTATTGCATCTCTTCTCAGTTATCTCTTTTCCGTTATCTCTTTTCCAGGCTGAAGATGATTTCTTATCTGAGAGCAGTATTTTCATCATAGCATCCTAGGTGAGTATCTAACATATTTGATATTCATGGATGATATTAAAAGTTGTGTGGGTTTTCATGAGGAAGCTACATCCCCGGACACTGCAGTCCTTTCTTATCCACAGAGAAAAGTCACACTTCTGCTTGTGAGTTTCAGTTGCAACAGAGAAGAACTGCTCTGCATGCCAGGTTGGACAGGGCTTTGAGCAACCTGGTCTAGTGGAAGATGTCCCTGCCCATGGCAGAGGGGTTGGAACTAAATGATCTTTAAGGTCCCTTCCATCCCAAACCATTCTATGATTCTATGCCCCAAACCTTCTCTCCTTGACTCCTTAAACTTTGGTACCTCCAGAAATGACAGAACTAAACTCCTCATTCAGAAAAGCACTTTCCAAACATACTTTTCAAGACCACTTCTTAGTTTCTTTGAGGGTTTTTCGATAGAGGGAAGAGAGTTTACAAATTTACTCTCACTCTTCCAGGCACCATCCTACTTTGCTGGGTTAGTGCAGAACACATTGTGAAGCAGATATTCAGGAGAATTGTCGTGAATTCTGTGCACTGTAAGCAAGCAGAGTCAAAGACTGCCAGTGCTTTTGTGTTTCAAGGCTACAATACACAGCAAGTTTTGAAAAAGCAACCTGGAACAGCCTGTCTACCAAACCCATTTTTTTAATTGTGTCAGCCTATTCAGGAGCAAAAAATGCCCTAAACAGACTTCACCCTACAGACCTTGCCTGTATCTTTTGTCCTGCCACACCAGAGCTTTCAGAGTCTCCAGTTTCTCTGTATTTGAACCTGCCTTTTATGATCAAAGACGTTTTCCACGGTTTTCTCTCATTCAGTGTCTGCCTAGGTCTTTACAAAAATTGTTCAGTGCATACTTTCAGGTGTAGAATATGGCAAAATATTCTCACTTCAGCATGAACGTACTAGGCCAATAACAGACTGACTTTGTGCTTATGGACAAAGTACGTTTCATGAACTCTCATGAGCTTAACTTAAAAGTATATTCAACATCTGCTGTGCAGACAGAGACCAGCAGATGTTTTGATTTTTCCTACCTTTTTTTCATCTTGGAAGCTAGCCATATGATATTCTTAGTGTGCACTGGGCTTGTCCACAAGTGAAGATGAAATTCCTACGACTAAACTTTGTCATTGCCTGAATACTGCAAAGCAATATGAATCTTGTTTTTCTTTTTTATTGCTTGAACTAATAACCCATAGCTTGGATCATTCAAATGCTTGTTTGCTCTGCTGAAGACTAAAACACCCAGACCTCTGCCTGAAAGGAGAAAATTTTGGCAGACTGACTCTTCTCCTCCTACGTAATAACCTTTTTTCCAAAGTCATGTGGACAGACATTTTGCCCTCATTTAAGGGCCATGTAGTCTCCTCAGTCTGTGTCAGAACTCCCAGAGGTGTCAATGGGATTTGCATGTATAAATCAAAACTGACTGCCCTCAATTTGTGTGTGTTTAAACAATTTATGTGGGAATTCCAAACTTCAAGTTTCTAGCCCTGAACAATTTATCTTAAAATAATTAAAGCCAGTGAATTACTGCTATTTGAAAGGAGTGCAAAGTATCTAGCCTAGCTTTTTAATGAAAAAACGAGTGATAATTTAAGAGATTAATCTCTTGATTTTCTATTTTTTGAGAGTACTCTTATTTTTACAGAAGATTCTTCATTTCCTCCATACATGTTGCTTCATGTTCTGTTTAAGACAAGGGCTGAGGCCTAAAATGCCCCAAAAAACCCACTCAGTTTTTATGACTAAGATCCTGATTGCCTACCTTTGCTACCTCGGTGACAAATATAAAATACATCCTGATCTCTTCTCCATGCTCCTTTCACTACTGCCACTAAAAAAAATATTCAATAGTAAGAAACTGCTGAGGCAGCGTGTTCCAGCAACACATCCTACAGTATTGAGCTCTCAAGGGCAGACTCTGCTCTGCAGCAAGACTGCAGTCCTGCCTGGTCTTTGTCATGGTTTAGGGGCAGTGAATGAAAAACATAGCTAGAGCTATAGGCAGGTAAGGCACTGGCAGCACTGGGAGGTGAAGGTTCTCAGGGGTGAGGAGAGAACTTGCATTCCAGGACTTGGGAGCTGGACCTGTTCTCTCTGCCCTTCCTCCCAAAAGGTACAGGAAGAAAGAGGAAGAAGCAACTTCCCAAAGCCCCTTCCTCCTCCTCCTCCTCCTCCCCCTCTCCTAGAATAACTCTGCTGCTTTCATTTAAACCATGAAGACTTTGGATGTCACCTAGCAGGTACTGGCACTTCTCTCCTGATACCATATTAATGGCTCCCCGGTGGCAGATCTCAGAGGTCATTTTCTGAGAACACAAGCATTTCTTCTCTCACTCTGTAAATACTATTTATAAATACTATAAATAAAAAACTGTAAATACTATTCCTGCAAGCTCTGCTCCTCATACAGAGTCTTAAACACCCTCGGCTGAAATGCTGCCTGACATCTGCAAAGAGATGTGAACAGCACAGAGCAATCCTGTACCCTGCCAATCGCTGAAATGGAAGAAAGAAGTCTGGCTGTCCTGGCTCCATATTGTGTGACGTTTCCCCAGATGGACGCTGTGTGCTTGAGTACAAAGACAGGCTTAGAACAAACTTAAGTAACATCAGGTTCTGATTTCTGTTCTTAAGCTGTCTTTTTATCTCTAGTTTAGATAAAATTTAGAATGCTGCAAGATTCTTACAGAAAACTTAACTTTTCAGTTGCCGCTGTGTTTCCACTGTGGCACGAAGTTGCTAACAGAATATCTTTACTGTAAAAAAAAATGACCTGCATTCCTCCAAAAATTGTAGGGTATGTGATACTGCGGCATTGTCTCTGCAGGCACAAATATTGTGTGGGTTGAATATGAGGATGTATTCTGTCCAGCTGTATTTGGGGGAACACGAAGGGGAAGGAATATGCTTTTCTTCTCCATATTTGGAAAGATGCTTGGCCATGTTTCATTGAGTAACTCAACCAAAAAGCTATTTGGCTAAAGGACAGCAGTCCTCAGACTGTTTGTTTGCAGAAGGGTTTTTAACTGGGGGTAAAAATTTCCCTTTGTTTAGTAAGCAGGGTGGTGTTAAATGACCATATGATCTTGCGGGGAGACAGTAAAGAATTACTGGAATTCACGAAGTCTGTGGATTTTAATAAGACAATTAAAGAGATATGGGAATGTGATTGTAAAAGCAGTTGAAGTGCTGCTCTTAAGCTTTCCTTTTCAGGACCAGTCAGCCCTCTCCTATCACTTCACAAAGGCAGTTTATTCACAAGATCTAGTGGGTTTTGTTACCTGCTGTTCTGTAATGGAATGGAGTCATAGTCCAGCACCAGCTTCTTGTGCACACTGTCATCAGAAGCCACATGAAACCTGCATTTTCTATTCGAGTAGTGAAGCCCAGGGCAGATATTCTGACCTTCAGGGATGCTTAAAGTGGGAAAAACTCCTTCTGCTCTCCACTTCCCCATCTGCTACAGATCAGTATGAACCAAAGCACAAATAATATGCATGAATACAACAGGGAAAAGACCATCAAAAGCAGAGGGCTTAAGCGCATCAACATGGAAAGGATTTGTAAAGAGCTGGCAGGCAGGCTTGGAGAAGGCAATTTCATTACAACAGAGATTTCCTCTGGAAATGGTGCTTTCAGAAAAGCTTAGTGAACATACAGTGAACAGAATGCTTGCTGATTACACACACACACACACGACCTCCTCCACCATCTGCAAGATGACTTTTTCTCTTGCAAGCACAACTCCATGGATAAATACCTTCCTGAGGATTTCACAGGTTGAATCCAAGCTTTTTAAGTTTCAGTTTATTCCAGAAATTATTCTATAGTTTTCTGAAATCACATCAGGAACACATGGGAATACTTTTGATGCCCTCACTCTTTCCCTTATACCATTAGAATGTGTTTATTACAGATGCTGATGCTAACTTCTCGTAGTATCTTGCAAGGCTTTATTTGGCGTCTCCTTTCTGCACAACTAGGTTGAATGCCAAAAATTTTAGAGTTACCTGTGTTATACACAAGGGAGAGTATATGAGGAGAGTTATTCACTACTCACAGGTCACTGATTCTTTTTGAAGTCTTTTGCAGGCTAATTATCCATGGATTGAAAGGGAATTTCCCTTCACCACTTCAATTTTCCTGGATTTTGCTCCACATCAGTACCATGCTAGGATCTTGGTCTTGCATCCACAGTCAGAGCTTAGCTGTTCACCTATTTACTCCTTTTCTACTGTGAACTCCCTGTGTGACAAACACATTTACATCTTGAATTGATGACTTCACTCTGCTGCCCTTACACATACAAATACTGTTTTCTGTTGAACCAGTGAGAGCTTCTGTGCAGCACAACTGCAGGGCCTGCATGACCTAGGATAACATGCATTTTCACAAATAGTGCCTGTATCAGGGGCTAATTTATAATTGCCCTGTTATTTTTTGCATTCGCAATTCTGATAAGATTGCCAAGACTGAAATTAACTGCTATGTTCTCACAGTTAGTCATACCTGATTGTGGTCTCCCACGCTGGCAATACAGGACACATATGTGAAAACTGTCCATTGACATGAATTGTTCTTCCTTTGCTAAAAATGTTTCCAATTCATCCTCCTTTCCTTTGCTTCTGAGTCCCAAAATGTGTAGCATTTATAAATCAAAATCTGGTGTTACAAAAACATGGGGAAAACAAGGGAACTGACAGTCAGCTTTTCAACAAAGTAAACCAGCCTAGAGAAAATTACTTGTTATGACCTGAACACTCAGGAGTAAGAGCAGCACGTTGTAACTGCAACAATAGACTTGAGGTAGGAGCACCTTGCAGAAACCAAGCATTCCTCCATTTCCAGCTCCTCTTCTTGGCTATACCTTTCCATTCTTTCATTCTGGTCTGTGCAAAGACTGACCTGATCTCTACCCCAGTACAATGTAGACAAAGAGCATTTTAAGGTATACTAGTGGTGTGACTCGGACCACAGTGAATGCAATTCCAGCACCATTTCTTTAATCCTCCAAAAACCAATGGTACAAATCAACTTGCTGAGGATTTCAGTGGTTGTAGCAACTTGCAGCTACCCCTTTCAATACAAAAAGTTGCCTGTTACTACAAAGGAAAAGCTGAGTAGCCCAAGCATGACGTTGCAGTCTTTATTTCGCTGTCACATGAGCAGAAACAGTTTAACTGATCCAGCCCATCAGCGGCACATCCTTCAGTACTAAAAGTACTCTTTACATATGCCGCTGTAAGAGTGTCTGATTGCTATCTTCTCTCAAGCACTAAGTGGCAAAAGTATACCTAAGAAACAGATTTTTGTGAAGTGCTTAGACTACTACATAAATGTAAAAACATGGGAACCGTATATCAAATGCATAATTTTCCTAATTAAACTGTCACTCTTGTCAGTGGAATTTGAGTATTGCTGGGAAGTCAAAGGGATTGTATTGGATCAATTTTCCATTAGCTGACATCCCAGTGAAGAAAGAGTAAATAATTCAATTAAATGTAAATGTGGGGTTTGACTTGCAAATGCGCCAATGTACCTGTGTATTCCATGGCACTGTGAAAAGTCAACAAAAGTAAACTAAAGCAGGGAGGAGGACTAGAAAATTAATAAAGGAAGGAAAAATACCAATGAAAGGCAAAGAGTTGCAATCAACAGGTTTACATGGCTAATCTATCCCAAGGGAATTTTTCTGAGACAGTTACTCCTGGAAATGGACTTTATTAGCTAGAGAGCTGTTTAATACTAAACTAGCAGCTAACATGAACCCAAGTTATTGCTTCATAAGAGTCTGGAGAATTAAATCTGTACAGAGGTTGGTTGAAGGGGGAGTGGGTTCTGAATTTGGCCAGCAGGTCTCTTTGGGAGTGTTTCTCTCTTCCAAAGTGATTCACAGACAGCAAGACAGCATGGGAACCCTTCCAAGCAATGGCTTGTAATCACACACTTGGCTACCAGGAATTTTTCATAACAAGCACGGAAAATTATTGTCACTGCCAGTACATCCACGCGTATATATATTTACATGCACACAGAGATGTAAATACGCAGGTGCTGTCCCTGCCTTTCATGCGCATAGCCTTGTGCACGCTCGCCCCATATATCCAGACACCTCAGCACTTCAGTGAGACACACATCATCAATAAGGTATTGCTACATTATCGAAGTTGGAAAACTGAGTCCACAGGCAGATGAAGCGTCCCCTTGAACCAGAGAGGGAGACTGTGACAGAGCCAGGAGCGGGACCAGAGCACAGCCCTGTCAAACCCAGTCGCAAGCGCATCCTCCCCGCAAAACGAAGGGCTAAATTAACCAGGATTAATTCAGCACGTGTCGGTGCAAGCCCTCGCTCCGTCCCTGCGAGCGGCAGCCCCAGCTCCCGCGGCGGAGGAGCGGAAAAGGCGCTCCTCGCTTTTGGGGGGGTTTCCGCCTTTCCCCCAGTCTCCGGCGCCCGGCACCGCGCTGCTTCGGCTCGGCGCGTTGCCCGTCACCGCCACCCCCCCGGCTGCCGGGCTGGCCCC
>JAVJGG010000074.1:10890162-10942238 GCA_035590195.1 Aviceda cuculoides | reverse complement strand
CGGGGGTTGGCGCCGCGCTGCGCGGTGGGCTGGGGCGCCTGGCCGTGAGGGGGGGTGAGGGGTGCGGTAGGGTGGGTGGTGAGGGGTGTGGCGGCGCCGTGAGGGGTGCGGTGAAAAGTGCCGTGTGCGTCTGGCGGCGAGGTGAGGCGAGGCGAGGCGCGTGGCGGCGAGCGTGGCGGTGACGTGAGGTGCGGTGTGTGGCGGCGAGGCGAGGTGAGGTGTGTGGCGGTGACGTGGAGCGTGCGGCGAGGTGAGGGGTGAGGTGTGCAGTGAGGGGTGCGGGGGCGCGGTGCGGTGAAACGGGGGGTGCGCTGTGGCAAGCTCTTGGCAGGGAGGGGAGTCACGGCGAGAAGTGTGGCGCAGCAGGGGGTGAGGCATGATGGCTTGGTGCGCAGCGTGCTGTGCAGCGTGTGGAGTGGGAGCGTGGTTCTGCCTGGCGTGCCAGGGTGTGCAGTGTCAAGGGGTGTCTAGGGCCGTATGGTGGGACCTGGAACGGCGTGGTGTGGGATGTGGCATACTCTGGTCAGGGCAACTAGCTGCCATCTTCCTAGGCTGTCTGCGCCTGCGGCCCCGATGTTTCCTGCTGCCCTTGCAAACAAATGTGTGAAATTCACTCCTTGACAGAGCGTGGAGCCAACGTCCCGATTTCAGAAGTGATATGTATGAGTCAAGTCTGGCATCTGAACCGTCTGCCTTGTTTCTTGGCAGCGGGACTTGGGTGCCCGATAGCTGTCAGCAGTCAGAGATACCTACATACTGTCGCCAGGTGACTATTTTAATTGCTGATGACTGACAAAGGTGCCCTTAAGCTGTGCATAGTATACCAATAAATAGAAGCATGTCCAGGAGCATTTCCAGACACTGGAACATGATCATCTGTGGTGTTAAGTTGTTATACAGTCCCATGGCACAAATTTGGTCAAGGCAGCTCCTGGGCATGTGTCGGCACTTGAGGATGCTGGGGAGGTTTCCCCTGGATGGCCTCATAAACAGCCGGTCTGCTGTGGAAGCTTTTTTATGAGGCTAGACTGAACTGTGCCTTGCCATTTGGCCTCTGTGTGCAGGAGCATTCCCAAAGCAAGTCTCGTTTTCTGTTAATTTTTATGTCTAATTTCTGGTAATGTCCTGTAACTGAGCATTGTGTGTGCTTCTCTTGAAACATCTTACACACTCTTATTTGATTGGTAAGTGAGACTCTAAGAGGTGCATCTGTGCTGGGCCTATGAAATTGGCAAAGATTATTCTCTTCTTCATGTTTGGCAGGAGAAAGGCGTGCCATTTTCTAAGATGCCCAGAGTTGCACATGGAAAACCTGCTTTAGGAAAACACATCCCTATGATAGATCTTCTGCTATGAAGTCAAGTTTCAATATAGATCCATCCCAGGGGTGCTGTGTGAAAAAGTTAGTAATACGCGTTAAAAATAACCATTACAAACAAAACATAAGCTTAAGAAATACCATCTGTGTTCTTGATATGGAGTCTTGAGTAATCATACCTTTGAAATGGAATAAAAAAAAATTCCCTTCAGAAACCTACAATTTAGTTTCATGAGCCCAGCTAAACCTTATGACTACAACAGTATCACTGTCATTTTACACTGTGGTCTCATAAGAATGTGGGAAGAAAAATATTCACATGGTGGCAGGGAGAATTGTGGTAGAATGACAAAGTTAAATTTCAGGCTGCTTGCTGGCTCTTGGTTAAAGATACTGTACTGTGGTTTTGTTCAGTACATCTTCTTCATGTGAGACAAATTAGAGCTTCAGGGAATACTCTCCTTTCTAGGGACTCTTAAGAAAATGACTGTTCTAAGTGAAAAATACTACTGTTGGAATAAATCTAGAGAAGTATTTTAAGTATTAACAAAATTGGCATTCCCTCTGTACTGTTACACTGCTGTCTTTTGTTTTGAACTGTCTTTTGGTACAACCATAATTATTTCTTCTTTCACTTTCCTAAAATGTCTCTTTTTTTCTTCTTACACTTTAATGTGGGATTTCTTCTGCTTCTAACCAGAATTCTCTGCTTCTTTTCCAAAACCAAAAGTGTCTCCAAAACATGACAAACTCCCTGAAATAGTGTCAGTTGTGTGTCGTAGTAACAGAAGATGAAGGAAAGTACATTGTTAGAATAATCCCAGCACTTAAGTCATCGTGCAGCACTTTTCATTGGTAGGTCTCAAAGTGATTAATTCAAGTCTGTGACAGTTCTATGGAAACTACAGAGGCAGAGAAATAAATTAATTCTGCAAGGTCATCAGGCCAGTCAGTGGATGACCTGGGAAAGACTGACCTGGGAAGGTCAGTGAACAGGAGCAAGTTTTAGTTAGCAGTTACTGTCTCAGAACCTGTAGCAGCAAAACTCTACATTTAACATCAACCTAAAAGCAGATCTACTCAGTTTGACAAGCTGTTGCACATCCATGTCATCCATCTTTTTTTCGAAAAATAAGGGAGTTCTCCTTGGCACTGCAGTTTTGCATCCTCTCCAAAGGTACTTCACAGAGCAGTTCATGGCAGTTTCTGTGTTTTGTCAAAGCTGTCCATGCTTACCTTTGCCATGTGGACCACACTTTTGACATTCTTACCCAGCAAATTAAGGATAAATTCTATGAGGTGCACAGAAATACAAGGGATTACCACAAGAGACAGTGGCAAGAGACAGCACACTGATGAGGAAGGCTGAACTGCCATCAGTGTTCAGTTTTGTGACTGTTTGAGATTTCATGCCATACTTGAGCTAGCAAGTGTTAGATATATTTGCTGGTGTAAAAAAGCCTAGTGTTTTTGTTACTTTTCTCAGTGATAAAGGTGTCACAGAGAGCATTTCTGTTGCCAAGGTCTTTTTTCCAGAGCTCCAGAGTCAGGACTTAATTGCAGGTTTGAGGAAAAAAAAAAAACCCAACCAAAGCATTTTGTGTTACGTTCCAGGAGGGAAATCTATTGCAACTACATGTACTAGAAACTTCTTAGGCTACCTTCAGATTGGAGGAATTTGATGGTGAGTTTGTCATGCTTGCTAGTTAAAAACCCCCAGTGAAGGGAATTTTTTCAAGCTTGGATTCTGACAATCAGGTTTATTAATATTTCAGGGTAATTTTTATTTAGACGTTATCACTGTTGAGCTCATCTACACACATACTAGAATGTTTTCAAATGTAAGTTTACTTTCACCGAAATGTAGTTTTTAATATCTGTAAGAAATACTCCTTACACCTTTCTGCTCACTAGTAAAGTTTGATGGCCTCCAGGCTAGCCTCACAGCTGCTATAACTTTTTATCCTTTTTATTTGACTACTGCTGTTAATATTTACAGGTTATAAGAAGTCTCTGGTTTTCACTTCTCTTCTTAGCATATGAGGCAGGAGGAGAGAGGACAGTAGGAAACTGGGTACCAAATGTGGACCTTTAGAAAGTACCAGTCAAAATGCCTGTATACTAGATGACAGCTGCAGGCCACTTTGACTGTAACACAAGATATATCAAGCTCTGCTTCATGAGGTCAGAGTAACAGCTTTGTTGCAGATACTATTTGCTATGTCTTGGATTCCCAAGATGTTACTGATTGAGATACAAGATGCTACAGTTCTCACCTTATGGCTGAAAGCTGTAGCATGGGTGAGAATGAAAATTTATTTGATGGTATCTTCCATGCAATGCAATCATGTATGGTTTACAGTATGAATATGTCTTCTATGGTATCTACAGTAGTTAATTTTAAGATACAGAAGGAGTTAAGGCATGAAGTAGTTCAGAATTCAGTTTAAGATCCACAAAACGTCCCTCAAAGGACACTAATATATGTGGCTTGAGACACTTGCTCTGTGTTTAGATTGTGCATCTTAGGAATAACAGATGTTGAGTTATATAAAACATATTTCGCATAACAAAATATCTGTAATAGCAGTTATTTAGAGGTATTAACTTCTGCTTGTGTTCAGCAATCTTTCTTTTAAGGCACATGTACACGGCCTAAGAAAGGGGAAGAAACTAAGCTCACTGGTTCAAAACTCTTTGGCTTCAGTTTTTCACATAGTGAGTTGATGGGACAGCACAAACTACATGCAGTTTATGTTAAGCAGATTGCTTATTGCGTTAAGGAAAGCTGCAGAGCTGTTGTGACAGCAAGGAAGAACTGAAGCAGAACTGAAGTTAAGTACACGTTTAAGCAAGTGTTGCTGCTGCTAATTACAGCTGCCCCGTATGCATCTAAATGCATCTAAAGCCCAAAGAGCTCAGTCATGTGATGTGCTGAATTTCTCAGCTGTAGGCACCTGGATTGGAGCTTCTGATCCTGAGAGATAACCGCTGCTAACAGCACCCATTGCATCTCGTGGGAGGGATGTGTGTTTGCTGCCAGATGCTTCATGAAATAGAAACAAGGGGTCATCATACAGTGGTGGAAGTTGAATGGTGTGTTCTTGGCACCCAAGAGTCACAGTTACATAATGTGCCAGCACTGATAGGCTGTCTTTATTGATGGACACTTCAAACATCCTGAAGCTGCACTTACTGTTGTGTGTTAAAAAATTGAAATACAAATTATTTAAACTACTCCATGTGGCAGCCTCTTGACAAAATAATAATAGCTGCTTCTAGGAAGACAGGCTTGTTTCTGTCTTCCAATGGAAGTAAAATGGGAAGTATTTCCCTTCAAAACTGAACTTGGAAGTTGTAGGTGTGCACTGATCTTGAGCTGAAGTCAGAGGTAGCACACAACCAGCCTTAAACAGACAAGTCAGTCATTTTAAACAACCTGGCAAAGCAGTAGCTGAGGGAGGCTTTGGGAGTTGCTGTGTGTTATTGTAGTAATTGTTGCATTAAAAAGCTGGGCTTTTTGCTTTTGTAATTCATCTTCACTTCATTGAAGTCAGTTGTGTATGTAAGTGGAAGGTCTGTCTCAGCACCTACAGAATCAGGTGACACATTTTCTGAGTATCTGGTCTTTAAAATCTAGCTTTTGTATCTAACCTGATCTTGAGGGAGCATGGTGAATGACCAACCAGCATGTCAAATTCAGTGTTCTGTTGTCCAGTTAACAAACATGAAAAAAATAGCCCTCAAAAGAATGTAAGCACATATCAATTTAGGATAAACAGTTCTAATGCTTATTTAATGCTTGTTTAAATAAGTAATGGTGGCTTCATTTCTTTTGTATGTCAAAAGCACAGAAGTATGAGATGCAGCATTGTTACCCACGAGGATAATTGGCTTTTAATTTTAATGCATTTTCAGATTCAGAATCTCATCTTGAAATTAAAACAAAAAAATAGTTGAAACAAAGGAAATTGAAAATCTTTACTTACCATGTAAGTGGCTTAGATTTTTTTATTTGAAAAAGGTAGCAGCCTCCCACTGAGAAGGTGAGCATTTGGTCATGCATGTTGTCTGTTTATCAACAATATGTTTATGGATTTTTATTCCTATGACCTCTGCAAAATCAGCAGCTAATAATGACGGAGTAGCAGATTCTAGCCTCTCTCTGCCATTGTACTGTAAATATCTGATGATGGCTTAGATCAGTTAGAGCTAACTGACTAGTTGACAGCAGTGGGCCTCTCTTTAAGTTCTGATGAGGCCTTAGGGTCTGTGTTAAAGATTACAGTGCTAAAAAATGAAGTCAACCTGGTTTACCTCTTTGGTCACCTTTGAAATTGCAGAGCTGGTAGTTAGCAATTACTAAGCAAATTGAGAGTTGAGTTCCTGTCAGCCATCATTAGTGTCAGCTCTGAATCACCACTTTTAATCAATGTAGTGTTTGTGAAAAGTACTTGTCCTGCATACTGCACTCTTGCATAGGATTTGCTCCCAAGATTAATATGGCAGGGTCAGAGGCAAGATATCATTGTCGTTAGACCTAGACTGAAATGGGGCTACCTTAAGAAGTTATTAAGTAGTTCACTTTTTCTCTGGCTTTTTGGCCAGGACAGGCAAAAAGTGCTCTGTTTAGCATCATGTGTGAGCCTAAGCAGGGTTAAGATTTTCTTTGGTTGAAAAACTCTTATTTGGAAATTTGTCTGTTTGTGCTCCCAAAATTGTGTCCTGAATTTTGGTCTAAGCAGAAGCGTCTGATTTGGAAGTCTGGTATTCAGCAGATTAGCCACTAATTGTCTTCCCTTTAACTTAAGTGTAATCTGTTTTTCAGATGCTAAAATACGTGCCTTACAAGAAGTACTGAAGGATGCTGCTACGTATCCTTTTGCCTCGTATCCTTTTGCCTCGTCAGTTCAACAAGGCAAACTAAGTTCATCAGTGTGAGGTACTGATGAGAATAGAGACAGCCTGGCTTCAGGGGCAGACTGAAGTGCTTCATCCTGGGAGTCTGTATCCTGGTAGAGGCCACTGGTAGGGTCATCCCTATGTGCAGTGCCTCTATATGGCAGTTCTGTGTTAGATGTGTTGAAGCCCTTTATGCCAGTGTCTCCCTCTCCATTGAGTGTGTAGGAAGCTGTAGATGGATAGATACACTCACTGCCTGACTCTAGACCCTGAATTAAACACTTGCTTCCTCTCCCTTCCTCTCCATGTTCTTCCTTCTCCAGTATCCCTAGAAGCAGTAGAATAGAAGTAGTTCTGATCAAAAAAAGGCAAAAAATACTAAGTGAGTATTCTGTTCTTCATTGCTTTTGAAAGAATTGTTTTTCATGGTTTTAAAAAGTCACTTGTCAGTTCCGTTTAACACTTTGGACTGCATGCCCTCCCAAACCACAGTTTTTATACCTATGAATAATCTCCAACAATACGTTCATACCAGTACTAGGGGTAAGTAGCAGCAGTGCAAACTGTTGTATAAAAAGAATTGTTATCGGATGGAATGGTTTACAATATTTTCATGCAAAGTTTATGGCTTACTAAAACCTGCCTCAAAGGCATTCCAAGTTACCATCTATGCTTATACTTTTGCACAATTCCTGGCCACGTAATTTGCTTATGCAACTTGATGGCTCTGAGAATGGCAAATCAGCCCATGAAAGAACTTGAAGTTACAGTTCTCTTTTTGTTCTTCAATTTTTGAGATGCTCATTTCGTCATATTGTTTATTGCTAGTTGCACTACTCTAAGTTTGATAGCAGTATTCAAAGATGTTTGTGGGTTTAGACAGCCGAAGGAAGTACTTTGAAGACATGCAAGATTTAATCTAAATCATAGTCTCCAAAAAAATCTTGAAGTTCTGTGGAAAGTGCATCAGGTTTTATTAGTTTCCAGTTGACTGACTTTGTTTTATGAATGTCCTTCATGATGTTTTAAGGCTGAAACGATCATTATGGCTATACTGTTTGTTGTCTTGCATAACTGCATAGAGTGATTTATGACTTCCACCTGTAAAGAGTGCCTGTTGATGATGATGTGTGGATATAGTTTAATGATAACAGTGATGAGCGGATGTTTTCTGACTTTCCCATCTGCTTTGAATAGGAGATGCCATGTGTGCATTGGGGGCCTTTCAGAAGCAGAGAAACCGTTACAGTGTTTAAGAGAGATCCCAAGGAACTGTGCAAATGGCCAGTATATTTTAGTAATGGCGTGGAGTTTACTGAAGCTTTGGAAATTAGTCATCTGAAGTCTGCTTTTCAATTGTATGAAAGACCCTTTCATTTCGGTCCATTCCACCACTGATAATGCATTCTAGCCTTGCTGATGTTTTTGAGATGTCGTATGTGCTAAGCATAAAAAGACAAAGGCAAAGAACTATAACTTTCTGGAAAAAAGGGGGCAATCATAGGAGAACATGCTCCTTTTGGCACAAAGAGGGTGTTCTGTGTCTGTCATTGCTGAGCTGGGCATCACAAGCAAGGAAACTCGTACTACTGGGTAGTTGTTCCTTGTCTTGCCATCATGTACCTGTCTCAGCCTGTTTCCCTGGGCTACAGGAAGCTGGTCTAATCCTAAACCTTACAAGGTCATATGATCAGAGCACATCTGACATTTTTCATAACTTCTAGCTCTGAGAGCCGAGATGGATATTCCTGCCTGGACCAGGACAACAGCATAGTACCACGAAGCCTTTAGCCATTTCCCAGTGTAACATACTGAGGTAGAGGAACAGTGAGAAACACGAGACACTGCTGCAGGAATTAACACGAATTTCACTCATCCAATAGCAGAACTAACGGCGCAGTGAATGCAACCTTTCATCATGATGGTATCTAGATGATGTTTTCATAAATGTTTCAGGAATAGAGATTACTTTTCCAGAGAAAACCATTTTTTTGTCCTCTTTTCTCAGAAACTTTGCTTGGAGGAGTCTAACAGTAAGTACCCTCGGATCCCCAATCCTTAGCACCTTCACAGAGAAATCAGTCTTACGATATGTTTTGCTCAGAGATACAAAGACAAACCAGAAAAGCTACTGAGTGATTTGTTCTGAGAGTAGGAAATAAATTCCAGGCATTCAAATTTTGAAAAAGTCATGACAAAAGAAGTTGTTTTATTTTTAATTCATTTCCTAGACTTACAAGAGGCCTTTCCAGCAAAATACATCATATTTCGCAGTATTTCCTGACATGAACCTCAGCATTGATATTCTATACGTAATGTATTTTGCATGTTCTGTGACACAGTTTTAGCCTTTGTCCTCCAGTTCCACTTGTTACTGGAATTTGAAAATTAGATTTTGAAGGCAAGATGGAATGTTCGTGGTGCTCAGAATTTTCTGACTGTCCTCGGTGCAGAAATTAAAAGCGCTATTGCCTTTAGCAACAGGTAGGCTCTTCAGGTGATCACAACCCTGTTCAAATCTTTGAGCTGTTTAATTCTCTATGATGTTAACACAATTAAAAACAAAAGCTGCTGTTAAAATTATGATGTTCCCTCTGGTTCAGGGTGTCTCTAGTAACCTCAACAAGGAAGATGAAGAACCTCCTTGAATCTGACAGGCAGCCTGTAAAAAGCTTTAGCTTTCAGAGCTGTGGTGCTCTGCAGAGCATGTGCAGTATAAACAGTGAAGCAGGGAGTCCCATTGTCTGTCCTCTTTCTCTCCCAAACACTCCCCCACAACCAGTCGGGCCAGGAGGGCTCTTATCAGTGATAACTGTTCATGTTGCTCAATTCTAGTGGTCCTGGAGCAAAGAAAGATATTCAGAAGTTATTTGAGCAGTGACAGCTGACAGTAGATGGGCCAAGTCATGAATTGTGTTTGTCCTTTTGGAATCAATTATTCTGTTCAGCTTTTTTTCCTGCTTTTTTAAATTAATGAATGTTTAAAACAAACACAAAAGAAACAAATATTTGGCAGATGCACTAGTCAATGGTGATGTGAATGCTTGGTGTGAAAATACCTGAAGATTAATTACGTATTCAGTAAAATGTTTTGGAGTCCCTTTTTTATTACTAGCAAAAGACCAGAGCAGTATTAGAGAAATCAAGTAACATCTTAGTTATATTAATGATGGAAATTGCTCACACACAAAGCAAACTAGGATTTTTCATTTTTCAAATCAAACTGAGATCTGTTAGCAAGATGATATTTTGAATATAGCACACAGCATAGCAGGATATAAGGCCTCTCCTTTTCAGAGTCCTGAAAAACTTACAGTTAAAAGGTTGTACAGCACCAAGAGCTGAGGAAATGGCTATGTACATAATGCGCCATGTCTTTTAATGTCCCGTTTAGAAGACCTCAGAATGATAGAAGATGAAGGCTATGTATGTTAGTTGTTTCCTGGAAACTAGGTACATTCTGTTCCTTCTAATTCAGAGCTCAAAACTGCAAGCCACCGCAATTTCAAGTCACCAGATCCAGCAGTCCTAGCACACTTCTGTGAAAGAAGCATGTAGGTCAAAATTCTGTGTAGTAGCTCCTGTCATTGCAAAGGCAGTGGTGGGTTTGGGTTGGGATTTTTTCTGGATGATGGGAGAAAGAAACAGTCTTTATGCAATGTGAAGATGATTGTCTTCGACTTGGAGTGCATAGCTTTGCTCTCTGAGGTAAGAATGGTTTACTCATTTTTCAAACTGTACAAAATGCATGAAATGGCACATCTTAACTGCAGTGATACTTAGAGTTGAAAATGTAACACAGGCATTACAGGCAGAATCCATGCTGTAGAAAGAGGGGAAAAAGGTCAGGTTAATAATAAATGCTAAGAACTGGAAGTCAAATACTTTCCTCCTGAATCACAAAAGCTACAGAATCACTGAATTGTCATTGGAAGGGACCTCTAGAGACTGTCTAGTCCAACCCCACTGCTCAAAATGGGGTCCATGAGATGAGGTTGCTCAGGACTGTGTCCAGTTGCGTCTTGAATATCTCCAGGGATGGAGATCCCACAACATCTCTGGGAAACCTCTTTCAATGGTTGATCATCCTTTTAGTAAAAAAGTTGTTTCCTCTCTTTAAGAGGAATATCAGCTATTTCAGTTTGTGCCTCTTGCCTCATGCTATCAATTGGAAGAGTCTAGATCCATCTTCTTTACTCCCTGCCTCATTAATTATTTTTATACATGGATAAGAGGACCTCAAGCCTTCTTTTCTCCAGGCTGAACAATATTAGATTTGTCAGTCTTTCCTCAGATGACATGTCCCTGTGTTTCCTGGCCATGAGCATGCCTGGCTTTCTTACCTGTGTGCTTTGATCCATAGAGTGAGGATGTCTGACTCAGTTGTGAGGCGTACTCAGGTCATACCTGCAAGTTACTTAGAGATGCTTAGAAGGTAAGTGTTGTGACTAAGCAAAAAAAAAAAAAAAAAAAAATTAACTGGGATTCTTGCACTTTGCACTTTGTTATTGACAAGAGATTGGAAAGTTCATTCTCAGTTATGCAAAACACACATATAAGTTGGAAAAGGATAAACAACAGGTGGAAGATGACTACATGCAGAAAGCATGACACTGGAAGGAAAAGTTGAAGGCTGAAGATAGAGGAGATGAGAATGATAGGAAAGATGAAAAGATACATGCATAGATTAAGGATGTGATTTTGATGACGCACTCGTTGCATAAATTAATCATGAGAAAATAATTGGTAGACCTAGTACATTATTTAACTGATGGGAAAATCATTGTAATACAATACTAGACCAGCACAAAATTATTGTATTTTAAATAAACTTTTTTTTTCCTTTTTTAAAAAAATTCTTCCTGGTTGTTATCTTCAACAGCCTGTTACTTGTAGCACTATTTAAATATCCAGGTTAATCCTGTAGATACATCTTTTCCCTGAATGAGTGCAGTTCCTGCTAGCTTCATGGAAAGCTTTTGTGTTAGTTAATTTCTTCTATATAGGTAATAGCTCATTCTCTAGAGCTTGTACAGCAGTGCAGAAGAAAGTGGTGAAAGGTAGCAGCTGGAAACCAAAACCTCTAACTGTGGAATATCTTTTAGTTCATCTCCTGAAAGGGACAATGAAACCTAAAGAAGGGATAAGATTTGTGTGAGCAGAGCAGTGAAAGTAGCAGTGTTCAGTGACAAAAAGAAAAGGTGGTGAAATCAGACCTTTGCTGTTTTACAGAGGGGGCAGAGGAGGTATAGCCAGCTCTTTTATGTAGATGAATGACAACATTTGTCTCATGATTAAGGGGAACAGTATTTGTCATCCCCTAGCTTAGCATTACTCTTGTGAGATGACCAGCTTTGTTAGGATTGCTCAGAATTCAGTGATAAGATGCTTCAACTCCACCAAAAGCTATGGTTGATCCGAGTACTGATTTTTTTTTTTCTTTCTAGAATATTTATGTGCATAAAATTTTCTGCCAGATTTGGACTTTTTACCTGCAGGAAGGATGAAAGTAGAGGAACCTTGAAACAAAGGGTGAGCTTCACAAAAGGATTTAGCACTGCCATTTCCCATTGTGAATGGCATGCAGATCCGCTTCTGAAGCCACCTGTGAGAAATTAAGACATACTGGTTTACTATTCTGCTGAATATATAGGTCAAATCTATGCAGTGTTTTTCGTAATGAATTATAATTTATTCATTTTAATTTAAGTTTAATACTGATTATGTTGTATTATATATAGTTATATTAAAATGGGAATTATTTCTTTTATAGTGAATAAGTGATCCTCTGGGAAAAAGAATTGTCTTGTTCTATTCAGAACTCATCCTATGGTGTGTAGGTTTTATGTAAATCCTAGGGTTAAAGCAAACTTGGTCTAAGTGGTCTAGTGGTATAGCAGAGATGAATGGCTCTTTAATGGAGGGCTTTCTGTTTTCGCTTCTGAGGTGCAACGATGGTTCTTCCCGACCTGTAAGAAATAACATTCTCTTGTAGCCCTTAGGTAGTGTTCCCTACAAGATATACAAGGAGCAGTGTAATTTTTGTGATGAATGCTTGGATAATGTTATTTTGAAAGCTAGGTTCCAACTTAAACCTTTTAAGGCAAGCATCTCCTGGCAAGGATCCTGGACATGTCTGATGTTATCTAAGGCTTAGTTTGTAAAGTGAGACAGATTAACCCATTTCAGTTTGTTTCCCTTTAGACAGATATATTAATAGCCAATTCTGTATGGTCAAAATCGTCTTTAAAAGCAAAACACTGAGTAAGGACAGAGATCAGGCCCAAGGTCAAATGTTTACGGATTAAATGCAGAACATGTAATTGAGGCAGTAACAAAGAACCTTTGATGTCATTGCTGTGGCTGTCAAATGACTGAAGAAGTCTTTGGTCTTGAATGCTACTCATCCCCTGATTTTGTATTACAAACTATATTAGCATTAAGAACACAGAAGTTAGAGGTTTAGCTGTTTTTGTGGCTGTACTGATAGGTCTTCATTTTGCATTACAGTAATGAATTTCTAGAGGAGGATTTTGTACGACAGCTTTTTTGTTGCACAAGACTTCCTTTTTTAATTCTAAGGATTGTTATTGGCACAAAGAAAATGGCAAGTCTGCCAGATATTTGTACACACTGAACAGAGACTGAATACAATACAGATGGTAATAACTTTTTGCTAATGTGAAAAGAATGTTTTATTTAAGATCTGGAAGGATTACTGAAACTGACTGATCTATCACTCCGTGCTAAAGAAGTGCAGACAAGAAAACAGGTACTGAAATGGTCAAAGATGAGGTGTTTCTAGTGGCCCCATGCATTTCTTTGCAATCATCAAGAGCTTTAATTGTTTTGTTTTGTTCGTACTTACCCCTTATTAGTAGTTTATTGTAGTGACCAAATGGGCTGTGTTCTCAACTAAACAGGTCATTCAGCACCTTATTTTGAGTTATGGCTGGTGCTCAGTTTCATTTGATAGTAAAATCAGAAGCAGATGTGGATATTCATATCAAAGAAACAGGTTCTCAGGATCCTTTTAACTTCTGAGTCCTGTTTAGTGGGCTTTTAAGCTTTAGATATTGAAGAACCTGGCAATTTATGAAAGGACTGCAGAGCCTTGTCATGAAAAAACGTCATCTTTATGTAGATACAGTCCATGAAGTTGCTTGTGACTGGTTAAATACATGGAACCACGTCTGTGTGTGGTAATAAGTTTAGGTGTTACATGAACAAACATTTTAAAATATATGAAATTTCTGTTGGGGAAAAAAACAGCTTTTAAAACGACCTTCTGGAGAGGGAAAGAGAGAGGTGTCTCGGAATAGAGGGATGTGAGTCAGGGTTAAAGGAAACAAAAATTATGGGAAATACCATACAAATATTGGAGAGAAGAGGCAGAGCAATGCAGATTTTTACTTGGATTGTCAACAGCTCTGGATGATAGCCTGTGCCTTATGTCAGTGTGCTTTCACAGAAAGAAACAAAACAGTAACTGGACCACCAGACATATACAGATGATATAAAAATAGACTTATGTCCCTTCTTTTTTTTTCCTCTGAAATGTTGAATGTTTCTTTCTCTTGTTCTTTTCCTCTGCTGTTATACAGCAGGGATTCTGTGTCTAGAGTTACAGCTGCATCATGTGCAGGCCAAGCTGTTCAGTGGCTTTGTTTTCGTCTGATTTCTGGGGAGGGCAATATGTAGCAATCCTGTCTGTTTGTCTGTTTCTCTACTTGATCCACTGGTGCCTGAATATTGGAGTCTGTCAGGTAGCAAGAGG
Organism: Aviceda cuculoides; assembly: GCA_035590195.1. NCBI lineage: Eukaryota > Metazoa > Chordata > Aves > Accipitriformes > Accipitridae > Aviceda > Aviceda cuculoides. The sequence goes on along the minus strand of JAVJGG010000074.1, from coordinate 10,928,241 downwards.
ACAGTTTCATGCTCTCTTACCTGTTAGTTCAATTTGTGCCTGTGTGTCACATAAGTGCTGCCCCAAAGAGGAGGTTGCCCTTTCAGATGCAGAGGACTGAAAAGCTGTTGGCTTCTTGCCTTATCTCAGGGTCATGTAGCTAAGGGATATTTGCCCCTCAAAAATGGTCTTTTCCTCATGCTTCCCACTCACTCTAACCGATGACCCATGTTTTTTAAGAGGGCTTAGTAAGCTGTTGTTCACAGGGCCTACAGCCAGAGAACCTTTCTTGATCGCACAGAAAGACATGGAGGGTTCGTGTACTCTGCACAGTAGTGTCAGATGGCATTGGTGGCAGTCTAGTTTTGTAAAGCAGAGATCCCTACTAATTTACTAACCAAAATTAAATAGTTTCTGAGATCTGCATTGTCCTAGCTAGACTACTGCCTCCTAAGCTAGTTTGTTCATTGGCCTTGCAGACATGTGCCTGTATTTAGGGAAAGTATGGAAGTTTGATTGCTACCTATTTTGAGTATCACTTGCTGAAAAACTAGAGCAATGTGTAATGCTCTCCACTACCTTAATCTGCAGAGTTTGTGCAGCTTTGTGCTATGCACAGAGAGAAAGTGCTGAAAGGATATTACTGAAATTGCAAGGCCATGTCCTGCCAAAATCAAGCTTTGTTCCCCCTTCTGTATGTGTTATGACATAATTGCAAGTTGAAATCATATTCTGCTAGAGCAAGCTGCGTGCAGGTGGGATCTTCAGAGAATTGCACTGGCAATCTCCATTATGTCTCCTAACCTTGTGCAAGTTGTGGTTTCTTCCTCAGTTACACAAGTTCCACAACTTGCATATATTGGGGACGTATTTGTCCACCTTTATTGTAAATGTGATTTGCAGATTGAAAGTTCCTTCTGCAAGCTCAGAAATGTTACAGTTGCAAAAAACAAATAAGTATGGATGGAACATATGTTTTTCCTTGTCTTGTTTTTCAAAATAAAAGCCATTTTCACTGAAACAGCTTGAGAAAAACATCCTGAGTGGAAAATTTCAACCTGAATACTGAAGAAGTTGGATGGACGCTTAAGTTGCTTGCATTCTATTTTAAAATAGCACAGTTAATGCTAGATATGTTAATTATGTATGTTAATCAAAATAGCACTACCCTCTGCCTGCAGTGCCACTTGTCTTAGAGCATCCATTTCAGAATGCATTTTGAATGAATGAGGTATTTTTTTCCTACTATTTGTCTTCATGTTGTGTTTTGCCTTGTCTTTATCTTCCTGATTCTTCTAATTCTAGTTTTCCATTCATTCTGGTTTTTCAGTTCATTCTGGTTTTCCACTTATGACTTAATCAACATGAAGAACAATAGGTTTGGTTTGTGAAGGGTATTTGTGTCTGTAAGAGAATTTGGTTCCATTCCCTTTGGGTTTTGCATACACGTAGTAATAAAATCAAGCCCAACTGCAACACATTGCTTGGCAGTCTTTCAGACCACAGTGCCAATGGTTTGTGTTTTGATTTATGGTGTATGTGTGCTTTTTTTCAGTTAGTATCTACCTGAAATCAATGCATTGCCAAATCAAAATCAAATTGTCCTGAACTGTGGCCTGGCTTAGGGAGAAAGGTTATAAAATCTTTGCAGGTTCTTTGGACTGACCTAACTTGTAAGCTTTTGATTGAGCTGAAAGCCAGACAATTTTACTTTATAAGACTGACTTCAAAATTTTGTAATGAAACTATTCAACTCCATAGTTCACCCCCATTTTGGAATTTGTGTTTGTTAAGGGTGGCTTAAAAACATTTACTACTTGCTGTACAATGACATGATTTTTGGAGCATCATTCGAAGATCTGTCAAGTGTGGTCTGTTGTATTGATTGTAGTATGGTACAATCTATTATTGAAATAAACATGGTAGTAATTTGCATGCTACCAAGTTGAAAGTCTGCATCTAATTCCTTCTACCTAAGTTCACAGTCCCCTGCTTTAGGGCTGCAGACAGCACCTGGCCACCAGGAGGAGAATGGTGGTGGTCCCATATTTACTCACACTCTGACAGACTGTGGCCAGTTATGAGAGTGGTAACTCCATAGGTTGGTTTCTAGTCCATAGCACATTAACATCGCATTTTTGCAGGTGCTCGGCCTGTGATCCAAGAACAAACACACTCGGAGAGTAGCTAGCACGAGTACGCTGTCTGACTGGAAGGATGAAATGGGCAGGAATCTGTGGGGCACGTCCTCACTCAGGCACTACTGAGTATTGTTACAGATGTTTTGTGTGAAGTATTAGAAGGAATGATCCTTAAATCTGTAGGTAGCAGCAGGGTGGAAGGGAATATGGGCAGTTTTTGAGGCAATGGCAGACAAGCTAAAGTGATCTTGGCAAACTTGTAAGGGAGGAAAGCACAATTCGACAGGAACAAATGGGGAATGCTATGCAGGGATTAAAAAAAAACAATCCAAATGTTGTTCAGAGAAGACTAGCAGTAAATCAGATGTGGGCCTTCTGATTTAGTGGATCAAAACATAAGACGACATTAAAATATGTTAGAACGTATTTGTTGCCTCAGACTTGCAAGAAAACCAAAAATGTATCACCATCAGAAAAGCAGTCTCCATGGTGGGAGATACAGATAGAAGGATTTTGATCTCTTAGGAGTAAGCAGTTTGCCTGCAATAAAGAAAACTGAGTGTTCTTTTAGTCACTTGTTTCTCTTTCTTCAGCGGGTTAGCTGGTTAAACTTTGTAACTATTGTCTCTGACTTGACATTCAGTCCTTGAATGCATGATGCCATAGGAAACTGTAATGATTGTTGTCGCGCTTCAGGTTTTGTTTTCCATGCGTAAAATTACAGTTTTGAGGACTGCTTATTTTTCCAGGATCCAGTTTTCTATTGCAGTTGTGCTGGTGGTGAAGATTCAGTAGCTGACTGTAGGAGGCATGTTGAGGGTATATTTAGGGAAGCAAGTCACCCTGTGCATGGTCACTCCTTTGAAGCTTGTTTAATAGGAGATACACCCAAATTCTTTGCTTTTTACTTATAATTTACTAGCCTGGCAATGAGTAGGAACTTTTTTCTAACTAATCACATGTTCTCATCTGTTTCTAAAACCTGTTCAACCTCCCTTCATAGAGAGAGGCTTATGAAGCCTCATTGGGCACAGACGTATTTTCACATTGCACATCAGGTATTTGAGATGCTTTTTTTGGAGACTGCTGTTCCTGACAGAATCTCTCCCATCTCACTACCTTTTCCTTCGTACCAATGCACATGTGTGTGGCATGTTCTCTGTCTATGCATACATTATTACATTTCTTGTGGGCTTACTGTGTAAATAGCTCTTTTCCATCTGCCTTATATGGGAAGAGAATGACACAGGCACTGTTTTGTTTTCCACCGGTTCAGTAGATTTCCCCTTTTAGATGAGGAAATGGTAGAGGGAAGGAACCTGTGGAAATAAATAACTCCCGGGCCTGTGGCCAGATAATGACAGAGGAAGCTTTAACTGCTCATAGATGCCTTATTGAGAGCTGTTTTCAACATTTATATCTGTGGTTTTGACTGATTCTTCGCCTTTCATTGATCCCTACAATTTCTCCAATAGATCTGTGGAATTTTTTTGAGCAAAATAATCCCTAATAGAATACTTTTTGTTCTTAGTTACCCATTACAAATTGTAGAGGCTTTGTCCATAAATTACATACTCAAAGCCATGATAATAAGAGTGGGTGGGCCACCATTTGCAGCACATTTGTAGCACATTTTTCTGGTGGGGTTTGGTGAGTTTTCACCTACCTGAATGGTCAAGCAAATTTGGAACCGAAAGGCATTCTGTGCTGAATGGAAAAGCAATATGGACCAAACTGGTAGCTGATATGCATCCACGTCACTCCCATGACACTGAGACAGTTGGCAGCATCTGAACTTTGGTCCCACGGGTCTTGCACTAGGTTTTTAATGTTTGTATTACCTATTCAAACTGAAGTCTGAATGAAGTTGCCAAGCACTGGTCAGGATCATTGCTGTCTGACGCATGGGTGACTTTTATCAGTCGGTGTGAAATGTCTCATTTCAGATCATGCAGTGATTTCTGGGATTGTGCAGGCTGTGATAATCTGAAGTGTGACTCAGTATTTGGTCTCGTCTAACTACAGGATCTACTTGCAGATGGTTGATCTTCATTATAGCAAGTGGTCTTGCAAGGACTTGATCTAGCTGTATAATTCAAGTGAAAGGAGCCACTTCATGGAGGAAGTAGTGTACAGGTAAACCACTGCTAACCCTTTGCTGAGGTGTGCAATTTTATTTTCTCTTCCAGCAAATATTACAGCACGCCCGTGGAAATGCCACAAAGGTGATATTTCTCATTACTGATGGATATTCCAATGGGGGAGACCCAAGACCCATTGCAGCATCGTTGCGTGAATTTGGAGTGGAGATCTTCACCTTCGGGATATGGCAGGGGAATATCAGAGAACTGAATGACATGGCATCCCATCCAAAAGAAGATCACTGTTACCTTCTTCACAGTTTTACTGAGTTTGAAGCTCTGGCACGCAGGGCTCTTCATGAAGGTATTAATGTACTAACCTCAGAAGTCTACAGAGAGCAGAGAAGTCTGAATAGAAAGATCTCTAGTACTGTCTTGTAATTATGTTTCATATAGTGTTGATTCCTTTTTTAAAGTTTTTATTTTTCCTCTTACTTTCTAACAGAGGTGTTCATTCCTCAGGTAAAAGGATAAACTGACTAACTCATCATCAACAAAATGTGAGCCAAATTCTCCTTCTTGCTGTATACATACTTACCTCCATTCAACTCACCATTTTGTCCCCTAAGAACAGACTATGGTCTTGGGCCAGTCTAACTTTTGCTTGAATAGATGAACTTTGTAGTCAGATACATGGCTGTCCAAAAGAGGCACCTAGTACGCACCTTAAGACTAGCCTTAATGCCTGTTGATATTTTACACAGCAACAAAAGCTAGCCTGTTCAGAACTGATTTAGATCTCTGTGTATAAGAGTAAATACAGTTTATGTTTATGACCTTATACATTCAGTAAAACTAGAAAGAGCAAGGGGTGGAAAGAGAGTTTGTACTGTGTTTTTATCCATTTTTAATCTACCATATTAAAAAAAAAAAGTTCTTCCTGAAAAATAGAGTAAGTTTAGACTAGCAAGTGAGAACACATGACTAGATCTCAGTTTTTAAGCCAGTGCTGCTTGATTGAGGCTTAGAACATGCATCAGACCAGCCATTAGCATTTATTTGCTATATTTAATTTTTAAAAGCATGCTACTTTTACATAAGTAGCATGCTTTACTGCCATTCTGTTTGTTCCAGGTAAGGTTTAATTGGTCTGTGTGAATGTGCTGAAGGAAAGATAATTTTTTTTTTTTTACTATGACAACTGGTAATACATGCCATGACCAGTGCTCTCCTGATGCCAAAGACAGCATCCACCAAAGCCAGGAAAACCTGTCTCAGCAGCTTCTGTTGGGAGAGAGACTGCATTCTGACAGTGTTAAGCTCAGCTGAAGCTGAGTGGGAAAATTTGAGAATCTTGCACCATGGATTTCAGTGAGCCTTTTTCCAGAATAAGAACACCATTTTTTTTTTTACGATTTGAGTGTAGCAAGGCTCTGCTTCATGCTGCCATCACTACTGCTTAGAACTGGAACGTAGGGAGTTTAAGAAACATTTCATTAATGACATAATGTCAGTCTGTGGGGGGACTTTTGTTTGGATTTTTTTGTTAATAAATTGATACTATTTCAGACCTGCCCTCTGGCAGCTATATCCAAGAAGATATATCACATTGTTCATATCTCTGTGAGGCAAATGAAAACTGCTGCGACATCATGGCAAGCTGTAAATGCGGCACTCACACTGGCCAGTTTGAGTGCATCTGTGAAAAAGGATACTATGGGAAAGGACTACAACATGAATGCACAGGTGAGTCTCATGTCTCAGTGCTTGGGTTTCTCTGTATGTCCTGAATACGTGGCTAACCTAGTTGAGAGTGAAAAGCTCTATGTGGGATTATGGCTGTGAACCTGGATCAGAATGCATCTGAGGCTGTTGGAAAACTCCCTCTGGCTGATGACATGAAATAGCTCTAGCAGTCAAATTCACCTCATACCTTTGTCTCCAGCAATAGCCCAAAGAGTTGAACAGGAAGAAGTAAGAATAGGGCAAATGTTCTGACACAGTAAAACTTCCCTAAAACGCAGCTCACCAACAATTTGTGACTAGATCTTACCCAGTCTGAGGTCATGTCTTTTGCATTCAAGTGCTCTTAGTAAATTTTTCCTTCATGAATTTTGCTGATCACTTTTGAACTTTCATAAACTTTCCTGTTTGGAGAGGGGCTGTATATGTGGATCTTTGCAGGACAAATCCTTGGCAAAACTTACAGTCAATTAAGTATTCTTTAATTCCCTCACATTGACTTTCAATTACTGAAGAGGAAGAAGGCTTTAGGTCACTAAACAGAAACTTGTCATCACATTTTGCTGAGCTTATTGTTGTTACTGCTTTTTGGACAAGTCCTTTTACTAGTATGCATTCAAAGTCTGCAATTGAAATAACAATGATTTACAGTTCTTTATTTCTTTATTGTCAGAGAAGGTATGCAGGTTTTATCCAACTCCACTGATTTTTCTAGGACAAAGGTTTCAAAACTGTCAGAGCACATCTGAACTCTGTTATATTTGTCTTATGAGCTGGGCAAAAGAAGTACTTATAATCAAATATTTCTCAGCTAGGAGAGAAATACAATATTTATATTGATCTTGTTTGTCTTCTTATATTCTCCCTTATATCCTGCTTACCACAGTTCTCATGAGATGTTTCCTCGTGAGATGTGAACTAAGTGCAGTCGATACATGGATCGTGGTTGTATAGCTGTTTGAGAGCCATCCTGCTTTTTTAAATATGATTTTCTTAGAGAGTGTCTTGATGTAACTTGTAAGAGTTGGTAATTCTGTTCAGAGACTAGACACAGGCAGGTTTGTGACTAGAAGCTAAAGAACTCCTTCAGGGGAAGGTTTAACTGAGTCTGTGATGGCTGTACGCCTGCACGAGGAGGATTATAAGGATATACTGAGGGATCCAGGCTATACATACACACATGATGGGGGAAAGGTGTTGTGTCTCACCAATGCAAGAAAGGACTGAGATACCCCAGTGTTTGTGTTGGGAAGTTAATCCATTGTATTATACTCCCTGCCAGTTACCACTTTGTAATTCACTTTGTGCTTCTAGACCATCTTTGTTCTGTATTCAGAGAAGTACCTAAGTAGGAATTCATTGGGATTTGACTGCAACATGAGCAGAGGAATGTAGTTAAGAGTCAATGTTAGCACTGGCACATTGGATCAGAGTCCTATTTTATGTAAGTGGGTGCAGCTTCCCTGTGTGCTCAGTTAACTCTAAGCAAAGATACCGTGTTCTATTTTGCTTATTTTCAGTTGTAATTCTAATTTATTTTAGAAAAAATCAATTTTTCATTTTAATTTTTTCTTTTGTAACTCAAGTCAATTTACTATACCTCGAGAGTGCCTTAGTAACCTACTGAAAAAAATAAATGCAATGTTTCTGCCTCTATCAATAACTTGTATCATTAAATATTGTTTTGAGCAATTTCTAAAGATAGTAGGCTGATAATTTTACAGCTATCCTTGCTACATGAAAGGATCTTTTGATGGGGTGAGCATACCTTTCGAGTGCCACCAAAAATAATAAAAGTCTGATTTCTTTAAATGGGTACTTTGCAGCTGCAGAGGAAAGTTTCATTTTGACATCATGAACAGGTGCTTCTTAAATAAGTTTTTAAAAGGGGTTGGTATTAGATACACTGCAAATAAGCTGATGATTGCAACCATCTGCTGTAAATGTGAAGATAAGTGAAGATGCATACGTATATTTTAGGGAGAATTTGACCTGAATAACTCAATCCTGTTCTTTAAAATATGTCTGCTCTGCTCAACTATTGTATTCTTCTTTAAGACAGACTGAAAGAAAAGGCAACGTGTGTTCTTTAAAGGAGAAACAGCATATTTTGAAATCTTTTATTCTGAAAAGGATTCCAACCTTTTTTTTTAACATTTCCCAGCTGAGCATAGCTGTGGATTTGTAAAGCATAAGGAATCTTAAGAATGCATCTTAACTTTTCTTCATTGTATAATGTGCAGGAGGACTTTTGGCAAGTTTACAGTGACAGGACTTACATGTTAATTGGGCTACTTTTAGCTTTTGATTGGTTAAACTTGCAGATACTCTACTAGCCTATGTTTACTTAACACAGTAAGGCTTTTTTTAAAGAGTTTTCATTAAGATGGGAGACTGTTCTTCTGAGACGTATCTGTTCTTTTTGGTATTTTAGTTATTTTCTGTATGCTTTTATGCTTATGCATTATACCGCCTTACTGTTGCTAATGTTTTTAAATGTGAGGCATCAGAATAACTAGGTAAAAATGGTAACAGGTCTTTACTTTCCTAATTACCTAAAAACACTCTCTAGAAAGTTTCCATAAAATAAAACACGAGCCACATGCTTTGTGCCGAAAAGCAGGAATTGGCTTCAGTGTCCCCCTCGTGTTCTTTGTAATATTGTTGACGATGTGCCACAGAAAGAAGAACAAACTGACTGTTCTCTACTTTAAAAAGCAAACCAAACAAAAGCTTCTTGGCCCACAGTAGGAGCCTCATGCAGCCAGAGACATCTGTGACAGTTGTGACAAAGGAAGGGAGAAAGAGGAAAAACAGAGGCAGTATCATAACCAGTCCCAAGTATTGTAGAGTACATAAACACCCCCTTTTCAATAACGCTTCAGGGTTTTTTCTCCTTCCTTTCCTTGATTACAAATGCTGAGTTTCAACCAAAAAAAATTGCAGAGGTCAGCAAAAATATATCTGTGATTTCCGCTATCTAAGACTGTGTCTCCCACTCCAACAATAAAAAGGTGGACTGTTCAAGTCAACTGCTTGTTCTGTGGAAAAGTAAAACAAATGTCCGGATCTGCGTTTGTATCTTCTTCTCTGTCTTAAGAAGTTAGGGGATGTGTCTTTAACACAGCCTTTTCATACATGTTTTTCAGCAAGACTCTCCAGAGAAAGTTCTTTTTTAAGTGGGCTCGTGGGTTGGATGACCTTTTGGATGCATGATGATGCAACTAAAGGATGATACCCATCATGTTAATCTCATCAGTTACCTCCTAAGCAGAACCACAGTTGTTGGGGAGGTCAGGAAATTGGTGTCTACAACCAGTAGTTTCTTTAATTGAACATATGGACCCCATTTTTTGCAGCACAAGGTATCCATGAAGATGGCAGGGCAGAACTAGTAAATGAAATAACTGTGGTCTATGCTAGTTATTCCTTGTTTTGTTTGGTTTTGGTCCACTACTTGGGTATAATTATTGAAGTGTAGAATCTCACCATATGTGTAAGTATTCAATAAGTTGCCTAGGCTTTGATTTAGGAGTATGCAGCATATCAGTTATTATCTACATCAGTTTTGTCTACAAAATAGCACATGGATCTGTAAAGAGCCTTTCCAATGAAACCTGAAATCATGTGAAAACACTTTTTTTTTACAAATTTTAATTCAGAACACATTCACTGAAAAGACTTCAAACTTTAGAAGAAATATAGGTCCAGCAAGGCAGGGGAGATTTGCATTTTGTGGTTTCTTGGATTTTGGACCCAATTTTCATCTGAACATTTTTTTCTGTGAGATTTTCAGGTTTGTTTCTGTTGAGAATGCAAACCAAAACCTGATATTCATGAGTTGGATAGCTTTCTAGTTAGGAAAAAAACCCCATATATTTTTTGTGTTTAATACATTGCTAGCAGTTATTTTCTTAGACAGGAAGAACTTTAATTCCAGTGGTGATTCCAATGGCCTAGACAAAGAAAGCTAAACATATCTTCTGCCATGCTCTGTCCTTCCTCCCTTCCGTTTGATAGGAGCTTCCACCCCCCTGGAAGCTGGGTTACCCTTTCTCAATATTCCTTTTGGGGAGGTGTTTCTTTAGCTATTCTGTAGGAGTTACTGGCTTAATGAAGCTTTGCCAACCGTCTTGAAGTTGTCATACTGTACATCGAAATTTTCACTAAGTTTACAGGATCCCTCCAAGCCCCAAGGCATCCAGAGTTAACAACATGTAGCATAACATATACTATACCCTTCAGCGAGTGCCTGTCATGGATCTGGAGGAAAACCACCAGCAGCACTCTGAAATTCCACTAGTAATTGACAGACAAGGAGAGAAAAGAGAGCAAGAAAGGGAGTGTGAAAAAGAGAGTGTACAAAATGTCTCCAGCTATAGTGAAATCTCAGGCTAAATTTGCCTGTTGAATCTCAAGGTTTGAATTAGTTCACAGAACTGCAGATTTTCAAACTCTTAGAACTTAGTTTCTTGCTGTCTCGCAGTGCAGTGCCATTTCATACCTTCATCTATTAAGCTGCATCTTAAAACTGAAGAGGAGTTTTGTTTGGTTCCTCTTCTCTCCTTTTTTTTTTTATTTCTAAATCAGAAAAATACTTTTCAATTCTAGATTAGCTCTCACTAAAAGAAGGCTTCTTCTGAGACCTGCAGCCATTGAAAACTGGCAAACTGAAAAAGGAGTATGTCCTTGAGGAATATGTCAAATGGCTGCTAGTGTGTTACCTTTGCCACATAAATGTGCAGATCTTGATAACCAAAAAGAAGAAAGCAAATAAAAAGTTTAAACGAGTTGGAAAAACTTGGATTACAGCTAGGCAAGGAAGTTGGGAAGTACATGTTTAATGAAGCATTAATTAATGCTTACAAAACATGAGCAGTTTGGAGACACTTGGAGTTGGACTTGCCTGCTGTAGAGATGGAAAAGCTTGACTGTGGAGCCTTTGCTCTGAGTATAACACCTGTCAGCCAGTGATTCTCCCTTTTTGCTTAACAGCTGTCTAATCATGAACCCTTTTCTGTAACCCTTTTAGGGGATGAGATACCTTTTGATTACTTTACTCTTTTATTTGTAATTTGTGTTTTTAAAAATGCTTCTCCTGAGCAGAGCCTTCCTCTGTTACAGCCTCCCTTCGGTGGCTTTTTGTCTGTGATAATATGCAGAGGTTCTATTGTGAATTTACTGTGTTAAAATGACTGGCTGTCATGTAAGGAGAAGAGAAAACAAAAACGCAGGAATCTAAACCAAGAGGAAGGATGCAAAATACCCATGACTAAGCAACATTGAATTCATGCCTAATTAATACTGGCAAAAACATTCCTCACTGTCATTCTGTGTAGTTTTCTTATATTCTGTGTATTCTTTTTCTTATAAATCTTGTTTGATTCACTATGGGTAACGATTTGAGCATAACATCATGATGGTTAAATACAGAAGGAACGTAAATGAGTGTGTTTTTCTAGTGAGGGTATCATAACATCATGATGGGTAAGTACAGGAGGAAATGTAAGTCAATCTGGTTTTCCACTGAGGGTACTGGAAGACAAGTGGACAAGAGAAAGGTGGATATAGGAAGCAAGTGCTATAGACAAGGCAATGGAAGTTTAGTAGGTTAATTATCTTTAAAAAAATCTTGTTAATACTTAAAAAAATGCAAAAACATTCATAGTTATTGTTTGCATAAAGACTGTAGAAGATGGCTTTTACAGATATTTTGTGTAGAAGATAAATACATCTGGAAGCATGCAGGCATGCTCTTCCAGATTTTTTGCATTGAAATCTGCTTTCTCAAAAATTTGTCCCCTGAAGCCCTTTATTTCCTGCTTTGCTGTTGGAAATTCAGGTAGAGATTCTCCTGCTTGTTACTAAAGGAAGCAAAGCAAAGGCTGAGTATGAAAAAGGATTTGGATGCTGCAAGATTTTTCAAAATGGAGCACACAATAGAGATAAATTCCTTTGGTTTGGTAGTTTAAAAGCATAATGTTAGTAAATCCTTCATGTCAGGTGGGGGGTTTCTTTGGTAGGAATCACTGACAGAAATGCATGTTAGCTTGCATGATACTACAGTAGTTTTGCTTGCATTTTAAGTGGCATCTGGCACCAAAGTAGTTCGTTTCTCACCTGTACAACCTGCTTTATGAAGATGGAGCATTTCTGGCAGTAGAAGCTTCTTTCGGTGAGTTTACTCCTTGAAGCCTTATGACCTTGTCCCCACAGAGTGATACCAAAATGGTTCCTAAGGCACAGTGTGTACAAAGTGATAACAGGTTTTCTCAATTACTTGTTTCTTACAGTACTGTAAAACTGCTGTGATCTGCTTTCCCCATATGAAACCTTTGAAAGGAAACAGTAGCAAAACAATTTTAATTTTTTTTTAACTATACATTTTATAAATGTAAGTAGGAAAAAAAACTGATGAGGTTGGGATTTTATTTTCTTTCTTTTGTGATCTAAGTACTCACAAGTCAGTTGGGGAAGATCATGCAGACTTGCTTTGAGATTATGTGAACCTCTTCATTTCCAAAGTGGAATTTTAATCCAGATTCAGTCCATCAGAAAAACTCTTTAACAAACTCTAGAGTCAGACAGTGAGCTTCCCAAATCATCATACAAATGTAAAAGTTTTAACATCTAACCAATGGCTTCGCTTGGTGTCGTGGTTTAAACCCAGCTGGTGACAAAGCACCACGAAGCTCGTGGGTCGAGGCAAGGACAGGGAGGGATCATTCACCACTTATGGTCAGGGGCAAAAGACAGGCTCAACTTGGGGAAAACCAAAATCAGTTCAATTTACTACCAAGCAAATCAAAACAAGGATAATGAGAAGTAAAACCAAATCTTAAAACACCTACCCCCACCCCTCCCTCCTTCCCAGGCACAGCTTCACTCCCAGTTTTGTCTACCTCCTCCCCTCCGGCGGCGCAGGGCGATGGGGAGTGGGGGTTACGGTCAGTTCATCACAGGTTGTCTCTGCTGCTTCTTCCTCCTCAGGGGCAGGACTCCTCACTCTTCTGCTCTGGCATGGGGTCCCTCCCACGGGCTGCAGGTGGGCATCTGCTCCCCCGCTCCCCTCCATGGGCTGGAGGGGACAGCCTGCCGCCTCACCACGGGCTGCAGGGGCATCAACCTCCTCCGGCACACCTCCTCCCCCTCCTTCTTCACTGACCTCGCTGTCTGCAGAGGGGTTTCTCTCACATTCCGCTCTCCTCCCCCACTGCAGGCTCCCTTCTTGAATCTGTTCTCCCAGAGGGCTACCAGCATCGCTGACGGGCTCGGCCTTGGCCAGCGGTGGGTCCCACTTGGAGCCAAGGAAGCTTCTAGCAGCTTCTCACAGGAGCCACCCCTGCCGCCCCTCCCCCGCTACCAAAACCTCCACACACAAACCCAGAACGCTTGGGAATTTGTAAAAAAGGAGCTTTTCTTGGTCAATTTTACACAAGTTTTTTCACCTTAACAAATGACATGTGCAGCTACTGGTGTTTTTTTTAACCATATCCTTAGTTTTGATAAGCCTGTTGAAGTGAGTAAGAATATTTCCAGTAGTGTTAATGAGTTTTGGATCAAGTCCTTGGAACTGAGTGACTCATTTTTCTGTCTTCTCCAGGCCTTATGTATTAACTTATATATCTTCTGTTGCAGAAGTAAAAATTTTAAGTAACATGATCGCTAATATGGATAATGATGTTTCTTTGGTATAGAATTTTTCTAACTGCACCATGTGGCTTGTTTCCTTTGCTTTTAAAACTGAACTGTAGCAGAGAAAGAAACCCTAAAACTAACCAAAAACCACCAACAGAAAAGTTTTCTGGATATACCAGCACCATTTATGAGGAAATTCTTTAAAAATGAAGTTTTAGGGTGAAGGTGAAAACCCAGATTCAATTTTGACATGTGCAGACCAGAAAAGCAGAGGTGTGTAATTTTACATCTGTGTGCAGTACTGAAAAACACCTCATCCTTTCCAACTAGATGTCATCTGAGGCTTTAGAAAATAAGTTCCTATGCCAAAACAGACTCTTTCTTTTGTGTTAAGTACAGAGCTATTTCTGAAATAAACTTGACGGAGAGTTGGATAGTGATGCACAAGTTACCCTTTTTTCCTTATTTTGGAAGTGGCTTGTCCTGCTCACCTTAGAATGTCATGAAAATACAGCCTCTGGCCAAAGTTCATGTGTGCAATTAGAGGAGAAGAATTAACCATCTGGAGGGCTTGAGAGTAGCAGAAACCATGCTCTGGACAGAGACATGACATAGAAACAGGCTCCAGCTTTCTGTGCTGATCAGACTTAGGGTCTCCTTGGAGCTCCCAGGCTGTCCTTTGGCCACAGTGTAATCATTGCAGGCGACTGTCCCAATGAGGAAGGCTACAAGTGTAAATACAGCACCAGCTAGGTTTAGCCTTTAGTTAAATGTCTGTAAAACCTTTACTGTTAAGCCTGGGCTTTGCCTTGAGTCTCTAGACAGGATAAAAAGCAGGCTGTCTTACCTTCCTTGAGATTTTACATGGTTTGAACATCCTTTTCCAGCTGTGCAATCCCAAGTGAAGTGGTAGTTTACAAACTTTGTGCTGAACATGACTTCCTTAACTGACTGAAACATTCATCAGCCAGCTGTCACAGATTTTTTTGACTGGTATTGCAGATTTGAGAATCATTTTCAGGATTGGGACTTGTATCATACCAGGCACTTAATGGAGGAATTGTCTGTCCATTGAATCCCTTACTGAAAAGGTTTTTACTACAACATTCTTTAGTTACCCCTATGGATTACATGATGTCATCTTGTCTTCACTACCTTTTCAGAAACACATAGCCAGGATGTTTTCATAGACAAGTGTGCACACATACTATTCCTGAACTTGCACCAGTCTCGCAAATTAAAAGCAGACATCTTGGCATTCTGTGAGCCTTTAAGTAGCTTTTGTCTTAGAGAAGAAAAAATAAGAATTCTTGAAAGAGTGCAGCAGGGATAAAATAACATGGTAGTATACAGCAAAGAGTCTTAATTATTGAAATGAGGAGAGAGGTTAGGAGACTTAGAGCTTGTTTTAATTAACTGTTTTGTTCCTAGGGGCTCCCTAAGGCTCCAAAGCATCACCTTTAAGTACTTAAGTCATTTCCAGGATGTAATCTGTGCTACAATTAACTTGTAAGGTTTAGCCTTAATGTCTGTGAGGTTGTGAATAGGTATCGGGATTCCTAGGATCATTAAAGTCTCCCAAAGTCTTGTCAAAGCTGATTCATTTAACCAGACTGGAGCATAGCGCTCTTAATGTGACAAAATTAGGCAGTCACTGTGTCTCTGCATTTGGAGTTTGATGGATTGTACATGGTGTGTTTGTCACTTGGTCAAACAAATTTGACTCTTAGCTGTCAGAATCTGTTTCCAGTTGAACACAGAGTGTAGGAATATTTTCATTTTATTTTTAAATCCTTGGCTTGACTTAGTCACTCTACCCAGGGCAATGAATATTGGAAAGTGTGTTCTTTGTAAGAGTGAGTACTATTCCTTTCAACATTTTAAACAAAATCATCTACTTCTCTTCCAATATGAAACAAGTACTTTGTATAAAGTGCAGTTTCCATCATTTTGCACGTGTTCAGAGATGGTCATCTGTTAATTGCCTTGGGTTTGCTGAGAGGGAGAATAAAATATAGAAGCAAAGATGCACAAAGCTGATCAGGTCATAACCCACAGTTAAATAAGTCATTTGTTTGCAGATTTTGACCTAAACAAAGTCTTTCAAGGGATATTTACCCAAGAGGCAATATAAATGTTCCTTTCACTACCTTCTGTCCATTTGGCTACTACTATCATAAGAGAGTAAAGATAGTAGTGAGAAGGGATGAGATGGCTTTTCTGTTGCCTCTCCTGTTCAGTCCTGTCCAGCTGACTTCTCTGTGTTCTCTGTGGAAAATTGTCTGGCAGGTTCCTCAGATCATTTCACAATCACTTCCAGGGAAGAAGCCCTCTTTCTCTGTCCTCTACAGCTATTTTCCTTGCTTCCTCTTCCTGTGCACATTCTCTGTTTCTTCAGCCACACAGGTCCAGAAATACTTCTGACTCTGGTACCACTCCAGCAAAGGCAGTGGGCAGCAGGAAGAGGATGCTGGAAGAAAACACCATGATGAAAACGGGGCAAAAGCCCACTCAACTTGGAGCAGAATTAGGGCAAACAAGTTGCAGACATTTTTGTTATAAGATTAATCTATCTACCAGGTATTCAACAGCCAGAATGGGTGGGAGCAGTTTGGTTTGCTGTCTTGTAAGCAGCCTTGTTTTCTTCTGTCACTCTGAAATCTACTGCAGATGGCCCAACCTTCTCATCCAGAAACAGTGCTGACTGCATGGTGGAGTGTGACCCGGTCTCTTGAGAATGAAAAAGCAGCAATACAGATCAGTTTCATCAAACAGGAAATTGGTTTCTCCTGGTTTTGCTGGTGTTTTGATGAAAACAGAAATCAGGACTCTGCTCAGAAATGGGAACCTCTTCAGGCCAAAACCCTAGGGTTTAATTTGTTACCATGCAAAACAAAGCCAGACCAGCAACTCATACTTCCAGGGCAGATGTTTTAGTAGGGCTGACATCTGAAGGTAGTTTGAGGAGTTGAATATTTTCTCCCTAGTCTGAAATTTGTTAAATATGAAGTGTTTTCCTTCACAAGAATGGGAAGAATGAATGGACCTTTGCAGGGGGTGGGGAATTGAGAAATATTAATTTTACAGAAGTGTTTATAACATGGTTAATCATATAGTCTAATTGTAGTCATGTCGTTCAGTTATAATTTGAACCTGACAGATTTTAAACAAAACCCAACAGGATTAAGCAATAACTTGGCAGTTTTTCATTAGTGTAAAGTGTAGAGGAATGGCAAAATCTCCCTCTGTGTAGGTGTGTGCAGCTGTACCGATTTTACACAGAACTGCACATTATTGTAACAACCTAAGACGTGGCTCCTTCTCCTGGCCATGAGGCAAATCTGCTTGGTTTACTTCCATGAAAGCAAAAGAAACATTCTGAGGATAGCTAAAAAAATAAGTCAATTTTTGGCCCAGAAAGTTCAAACAAAGGGTGTTCCTTTGTAAATGCCATAGTAAATACCCGTGCAAAGTTTCCGTCTCCTTGTAGTTTGTTTCTCAAGCAAGAATGCCAGAAGATAAAGTACAAGAATTTTCCTACATTATAGCTGCTAATGCTGCATGGGGTTTTTTCACAGATTATTCGTAATAATTCCAGCCTGTTTGTTGGTTAGGGCCTTCACAGAATAGTCCAGACTATAACATTCCTATTACTATTGTCAGGCTTCCCTTCAGCTCCAGTTTTTATGGTTTTATGATGGAAAAGTGCTTGCTATGTTCTGACTGTGTTCCCCTAGAAAAACTCTTACCTGGAAATACACATACGTGGCATTAAAAACTGTATAGAGAGAGAGACAGGAAGTGTCAGTGTGCTGGTGGAGTGCAGAAACACATACATCTCCATAGGCTGAGAATACTCTTAAGTCACATTAAATTAAAGGCATATATTTATATTCTGAGTTTAATGTCTATGTAAAAACGCCTAGAGCTTTGTAGGGAAATGTTGGCCTATTACTGTGTTTTCTCTTCCTGTCCCTCATTTCACGCTTTGCCCATCTGCTGCCCTCAGAGCATCCTGTGAAGCCTACATAGGCCTGGGAAACAGCAGTCTGTTAAGGCCTGCTGCAATAACTTTAGGAGACAAACCCCATGTTTCTTACAGCAGCAACAGTGTGTGTGCTCACTCTGGGGAGTCCAGGGCAGTGTAGAGGTGCTCTAGTACCTTTAAATGCAGCAGCTAACTAGTTTAAATCTTCTGCATCTTTTTTTACCTCTGTGGCACAGAGGTGCCATAGGTCTCAAGACGGAGGGTATGGAAGAGGGGTTTGCCAACAGGAATATGAAGTGCTGCAAAAGTTACTCTTTCAAGTAACTCAGTTCACAGGACTAGGTTTTTCTAAGTACAAGGAGAGTGGGAGGCTGAGTAGCCTTATTCTGAGGAGTCTTGGTGTCAACACAGAACGTAAGGAATGCTTACCAAACCTCATGGTTATACACCAGAATAGCTATGTGTAGTTAAGCTGGTGTTTCTTTTGGACTTCCATTATTATCTATCTCACAAAGGCATTACTTTGTATACCTAAATATACTCTCACCCTCTAGCCCTGTTTCTGTTGTCAGTTGGCAAAGAGTATTGCCTGAAATGCAGATATTCAGTTTCCCTCTTTTCAGAGTCTGAGCCTTTGCCTCAACATAGTGAGGATCAAAATATGCAGTCACTTGCAAATGCCTTCTCTTCAATTTTTATGTGATTGTGAATTGTAGAGGAGTAAAACACATATATAAATTTTGGTCTCTTTTATGTCTGAATGGAAATTTAAAATACAATGCCTTACAAAATACAACACCATTTTTTAAAACACGGTACTTCTGTGAGCACCCATATTCTTCCTGGTTGCCCAAGAACACTTCACAAAACTGTCCCAATGGCAGTGCAGCAATGGTGGTTAGGTCATAGCACAGGAATATACAAAGGCAAGGACGCTTGGTGTTTATTAGTGACTCGATTTCAGCAATGGGAGTAGCCAAGCTGTGTTCACATATGACTTTTTTTAGGTGGACCAGTAGCCCACCTTGTGCTCACAGTCCAAACCCAGGATAACAGAATTAATGTGCTCACAAAAAAATTGGACTAAGAAGGAGCATACTGGGCTCAGACACTGAGGCACCCTCTGCCAGTATCTCTTTAATATAACAGTAGCTGAGGGTTACCTTCATTCCTACCTTTTCCACTACTTGGCAGTGATGCTCCTTTTAGGTACTCATGCACAATAATGGCTGTCCTGGTCTATGTGCCAGAAGAGTTTGGCCTAGAAGCAGTACTGAGCTATACTGTGGCCCCAAGAGCATGGTTTGCATGGCCCTCAGTTCTGCTTGACAAATGATGTCTTATGCTCTGCCAACCACAAGGATTCTGCTGTCTTCACTCTCCTGATAGCTCTTCACCATCACCAGCAGTTCTTCAGCAGCTGCCTGGTCACTTTCCACAGTGTCACAGGCAAGAAGGCAGCTTGCACCCTGAGAACATGTGGGAAGCACCTTACTATTTTCTTGTTCCCCCACTTCTTTTTAGCTACCTATCCCTCAAGATGCAGGTGATGGATTACAGCTGTTTGGCTTTTACCTCAAGGCTGAAGCGCAGACAGATTCTAAAAGTATCAAGTTCAAGGTCTGTGAATGTGACGCTTCACAAAGTTGTCTGTAACATCTTAAATTTCACTTCCAGTGATGTTAGAGGTTGATTTATTCTCACTACTTTTAAGGTCATTTTGGGGAGGCCTCCTACATTGAAATAGAAAGTGCAGTGCCTCATACATTCCTACGTCAGAGAGGTAGTTTATCATCTGTCACTTGCATCCGTCACTGGTTCACAGTCTGCAAACGTGCAAGAAATTAGCCAAGTACTTGGCTCCAGCTCAGGAAAAACTGGGTTATTTTTAGACAGCATTAATTATCTTGTGAACCTAACTAATTGGAATCAACTGCTGTTTAGGAATAGATTTTGTAGCTGAAAATCAGTGGTTCAATAAACATAAGTCTTAGGTCCTTTAAGCAGTGATTTAATCATTATTGCTGGTTACCTTTTTTTCTTGCTTCAAGCTGCAGTTAAGAATGTTCCCTCCTTCTTATTCTACATCTCTGCGGGTGTAGATGGCCTTTTTTATGGAAAAAAAGCTCAGAAAAAGGGCATGCATTTAGAGAAGAAGGTAGGACCAGAAGTGTGGCAGACATTTTTCCTCCCAAAACATGGAAAGGGTCTCACTGCCCTTTAGAAAGAGAACAAGTGATTCTGTTTCTTCAAGGTGGAAAAAATACCCTTGAAGCTGAGAAGAAGATGGAGAAGTGGGACACAAAGCGCACTTTCACTTCGATATACAGAGAGGCTGAGCACCTGACAGTTCTTGAAAGAACCTCACTGCTGTTTCCCTGCTCCCCTTCTGGTGGCAGCAGCAGTAGGCTATTTCATTCTAGTTTAAACAACTGCACATCAGTAAAGCCTTTGGTTGCAGGTTGCTACTTTAGCACATGTTTGGTCAATACTGAGCAAGGGTGGGCCTTACAAACACATGACTCACTAGCCAGGGATTCCTGCTTTATGGGAGAACTCCTGCATTGCTAAAGGTTAGGTCTCTGCAGAGTGGCTAAGAGATGGAGACTAGGTTATTGCTGTCTAGTGGGGGATGCAAAGGTGTTGTTCAGAAATGTTTTAATGGAGGTTCTCCACAGAAGGAAGCTTTGTTAGACTGAGGACTAAGGCTGTGTACTTGGTTGTGGTACTGCAACATAGTCTTTTTTACTTTTAATCTTTTTTAACATAGCTTTTGCAGTAGTAAAGTTTACTTTGTTGGCAGGCACAGGATTTAGTACTTAAAACGCATTCCTTTAGTTCAAATCTGAGGTTGCCCTTTTGCTTGCAGCTGACATTGCTTTAGCAAGAATCAGATCTGTCCTTAAGGAATTCCTTTATGTCTTGCAAAGAAATGAGAGAGGAGAAGGACAAGGGAAAATAGGGGAAGTAAAGTGAGAAGCAGTCACTTCTCCAATGTTTCTTGAGCAAGAAGTGGTTAATAGTGAGCATAGTGATGTAGTTCTCTCAGTGCTTTTGCTTTCTATAAATGAGACTCTATTTTGATCTACGTATTTAGATAATTTTAAAAGAATTCCCGAGATCCTGTCAGTTTCTATAAAGGTTTTGCATGAGGAATGGAGAATGGGATTTGTGGCATTTTTCATAGTAACTCACGGGTATCAGTAGTGATTCCAGGAATTAAGCAGAAACTGTAACATTGAGATTACAACAGTTTACTGAACTCTACACAGGGATAGCTGGGCTAGTTTCACAATATGTAAAAAAATTATTGGCAAACACACCACTTTTTATTGTCTGATTACTGGCCTGAGCCCTTGCATGTGCTTCAGCCGTCTTAAGTTAACCAAAAACTGTCTGACTCCTAGCCTGGGCTGCTAAGTAAATAAACATGGAAGTAGTGACATATGTTCTCCATCTGCACAGTCATGTGCTACATCTTCAGTGCTCAGAAATGTTACTTAATAGGAGTATAATCACTGTTGTTGAAAAGTATATTTAATGATAAAAATAAGGGATGTGGAAGAGAGGCCAAGTTTGGCACCTAATGCAGTAGTGACAGTTTATTGAGGGTCTGGCAGAAATAGCTTCACTTTCCTGTTTATAATAGCTTTTACTTTCTGCATTCCCCATCTGTGATTCAGCAACTGGAACTACTCTGATCTGCAGAGAAAGGAAGCAGAAATAAGTATCCTTTTTTTTTATTTCATGATCCTATGCACCAACAGCTTCTGAGAGTGGGAGTGTAGGAGGCAACAGTAGAAAGGGAACACTTCACATTAGACTAGTAAAATAATTCAGGACCATAACAGGGTTCTGTTAATATTTTGCCAGAGAGCAAATTCACAATTTTTGCCTGAATGAGAAGGAGAAAATCTGAGGATGTAGAGTTTTTGACTCCTCCTGGATTCCTCATGCAACTTGCTGCTCTCGGGAAAGCCAGTTTGCTCATTCAGTTTGACCAGAAAGCCATTTTTAGTTATACTACTAAGTCCCAAGAATCATTGAACACAAAACTGTTCAAGTTGCTGAGTAGGTGAAGACAATGGAAATGGATCTTGAACCACCAGGCATGTTCTTCACTGCAGAAACATCTCAGTGCTGTGAAGCTTGGGGTGCATGCTTTGTCAACTTCTAAACTCAGATCCCTTCTTTTGGTTAAAATTGCCTTTGAGGAATCCCAGGAGAAGGTGATCGATTGAGTTAGCCATGTAACATGACAGTCTTGCTCCCTGCTTCTGGCAGGAAGTGTAGGCTATGCTGAGCAAGTGCTGGCTGATTTGCGGTGATTTCAGTGTGTCCCAAGAGTCGCAGGCAGTGGAGTAGATTCCAACTTCTGTCCAGTTTCCTCTGGGTGTAGCACATCTGGGTGTAGTTGTTAAGGAACCATTTTTTTTCCCTAGCACCAGCTCAGACTTCTCTCTTTGCGAGTAGTTCCTCTTTCCAGTTGTGGATAAAGGAGGACTATTTCTTGCTTTCCAGTGTGGGCCTCTAGCTCACATGGAAGTTAACCAAGCAGCATACAGTACAGCCCAGATGGAGCTTTTTTGCTCTTCTGATGCCATCGCTTGGGATTTGGTCCAGGGATAATTTTGGCCCTTTGGGCATCTAGTAGCTGCTTATTAGTCCATCCTGTTAGGGAGGTAATGGATTGGTGGATTTGTTAGTACAATGAGGAGTAACGGAAAAGTAAGAAAAAGTATGGAGTGACTTTGCTCCCTGCATCTGATTTGAATCCCACTCTGCAAATGTGTCCTTTGCTTGGTCCTCCCTTTTCCTTCTTGACCCAGAATGCTTTCTGTCAGATGAAAGGAAGAGTAGAGTTATTCGATACGTGGTACAATGGTTGGACTAGGCCTAGAGAAAACTGGGCTTCCAGTGCCTTCAGACAAGACAGATACTAGATCTCTGAAACAGGTATCTGCTTATCTGTGTGTAGCACAAACTAAACAAAATTTGGGGGTTCTTTGTAATGGAATTTGCTTTACTTCAGCCTGTCTGTATTTTTTTACAGTTTTATAAAAGCAAAAATATAACTTCACAGCAAGTATATTAAAATGGCAAATAAGTGCACCTTGGACAGGATGGTGATGTTCCTTTTCAGTGTGTATGTATTTAAATAGCAGGAAGCTGTCCAGAGGTCCAGGGCACTTAGAACAATACTATTTAGAGTAGGGTGTGCTGTCACATCAGCAGTGATCAAGGTTTACTGAGGATTGTGTGTCTGTGATTATGGTGAAGATCACATCCAGAGAACCCTACTATATAGTAGTTCTGCTCTGAGCAAAGCAATTTCAGAATTTATTTATTTCCCCTTTTAAGTAAGGGTCTGATTGTGTGAAATTTTGGACACAAAACCTTCACTTGCGCATAAGTAAATTCATAAATAATCTCTGTTTTCATGGCAAACTTTACACAGTCAACTAAGTTAATTTCCCAGAAAGATCTTTTTGTAGTTTTGGAATTTGTTGTACACTTCTAGCACAAAACATTTTAGAAATACGCAGGAGCATGAGAACATAAATCAGTATCCAAGCTCTAAAATTCAAAAGTGCTGGCATGAGCTGATATCCATAGCTAATAAGCATGTTTATGTTTGCTTTGGGTGCTCCCTCCAAATGTATCACCAAGGCTAGATTTGATGTCTATGCAAACAGCAAACCTGTAAACACTGTCTAAAATGCCACTGAGATTTAAACCAAAAGAGCTTCATTTCAATACATGAATACCATTTCTGTGTACACAAATTTCACAAGTTGTCAGGTTATCTTGTGAACTTGTATCTTGAATGAATCATGGGTAGGGTCTTTTTAAGTTACAATACAGTACATGGAATCATGATTTTCTTTTTTTTGTTCATGAGTAAGCCACATGCTTTGAGACAAAGAGAGAAGTTACCTTCTGTAAAAGTGTATATAGTAGTCTTCATTTTTATGATTGTAAAAGATTTAAAATACTTTTCAAAGCTCTGTGTCCTTGCAACACATGTGTGGTTCAAGTATCAATCCGTTTAAGGCACTCTCCATGTTTTAAACATATAATAGTTAGTCTGCTTTTAGAAAAAGTTTTAAAACTGTCATAAATGGATTTTCTGTATATTTGCAGTACTGCTACTATTACCAAGGAGGATATTTTGCAATCAGAATCATTGCTTAGCAGTAATCCTATCTAAATGTGCTGGCCTCAAGCCTACCTAGGGATGCTCAGCACAGTTGTGGCTCACAGCCAGACCTCCCTGTGGAAGAAGGTCCTTGTAGGCTTCCTAACTTTTACAAGCTGTAATAGCTCTTGGGCTTATATTCTTCAGCAGGCAGATTGTTCCCCACACTGTGTATGTTTGGGGTACTGAGATGGGATGTTCACCCAAGGGACTGCATCTCCTTCCAGGCAATTTTCCAGTTCTTCTGCCCCGTGGGAGAGGATCCAAGGTTCCCATTTTTATCATGAACAAATTATTTCTGCTGAAAGTTTGTTATGATTGTTGGAAGTGGTTAAAGCTCTAGAGCTAGATCATCTCAAACCATCATTCTGTATGCTGCAAGTTACTTGGTAGAGGAATATTTTAGTTTTGATGTCTGTGAACTCAATAAAAGGGTTTGAGAACCCCTCCCTATGTATCAGATATAAATGCTAAGTGCTATCAGGTAAGAAGGTAAACTTCTTACTTGTTTCAGCCTGCTCTCCCCAGTGAGAGGAAATCTGTAAATGTGATAAGGAGATGGAGCAAAATACATCAAATAGGAAGAGAAGACATCTAGCTTGTTAAATTGCTAATCATGTTGCTGTAAGAAGGATGCTTAAGGAATACTGACAAAGAGCAGATGGATGAGCAGGTTCAATGCTGTCTGAAATTAATGCAGAGCTCATGCTGGGGATAACAGGAGATATTAAAGAGCTGGAAAACATGCTGAGACTTAGCAGAAATCCTTCCCTGATCCTTACACTTAAAGGCAAGCTCAAGGTTTTATTTTGCAGTCTTTGTACAAGTCATACATGTCAAATGCTTAACTAAAGCCACTTCCTTGCGTATTTTTTGTAATCCTAGCATGCTCCTGGCTCATGTTTTTTTTATGGCACCATACATGTTGCAAACTGCAAAAAGGTGGATTACAGTACTTCCCAAAGATTTAGATTTTTTTTCTCCTTATCTTTCCAAAGGCATTTCATGGGCACAAAGTGCCTGTTCTGACAAACCTACTGTATAGGAGATTTAAAAAAAACACTTTCCCAAATTTAAATGTAACAACAAAAGCTGTAACTTCTGGATGCAGTCTCTACAGTAGAGACCCAGGGTGTGGAAAGTCTTGGAGAAGCAGGCTTAAATATCTTCATGTGCAGGTCCAGTGAGGTGCATTTCAGAGGCCGGGGTAATCTCTTTTTCTGCTGGCCCAAGCTGAGCCTTTGGCTTGTGAACGCCAGGAGAGAAACCCACAACCATGGTTCGTTGTTTGGTTTAGTAGAATAGACTTGAAAATTACAGAATCCTGGGGCACATTGGTGCCCCACATTTGCAGAACAGAATAGTTACAGCAACAGCCAGGAGATATCACTGTGAAATACACGGAGAGAGCAAGGGACTGGGGAGTTTGATGAAATCGTGGTTTCAGTCAGTATGCCTCCCATGTTATTCCTGTTCTTCTCTTGCAGAGGCCACTCACGAACTGTGCAGCAGCAGCAGAATGGGTTTTGGAGGCAGGAGGGAGGGTTGGACAGTACTACATGCTAGTACTGCAAGACATCCCAAACTCTTTGTCTGCTGTAGCAGTAAGTGGCAAAGTGTCAGGAAGTCTCTGGCTGCTTAGTGTGGAACGAGGATCTCCATTTCCTCCATGACACCATACATTATCCTTGTAAAACATATTTTATTTGGCAGGCAGGCCGTTGTCACAGGGAATACATAATAGCTCCTTGTGTCTAGTGCTTCTTCTAATAGAGGGTGTGTCTGGCCCTTAGGCAAATCTGATCATGTAGTACCTTGTCAGGATGAGAGGTGCAAATGTCAGGGTAGAAAGATGTAGCACATAATAATGTACTTTAACTTCTTTGTACTTCCTTCTTGTGAAAGTTTTTACTTATATTTAGTAAATTAACTAAGCTTTATAGTCAGGCCCATTCATGGTGGCAAATTTAAAGCGACTGATGACAAATACAGCTACCACAGTACTTGTTTCACACACACGAAGGCCAGGGTGACATATTTTCTAATTTTCTTTTCTTTTTTTTTTTTTTTTTTTTTGTTTTTGTGCTGTTGCCAAGGCACAAGAATCTTAGGTGAAGCAAAGCAGTGGGAGAGAAAGCTTACATCTTCAGGCTGTAGTTCTCCTCCAAGGGCATAAATGTGAGTTAATTTGAGGGTTTGGTTGTCCTGTTGTGATCTATAATTCAAAGTAGTTCTAGGCACACACTGGATCTTCCACATAACTTCCAATGAATGGCTCAAAGTACAAGACAGCATATGCCAGGTCAAATGTCCATTTATGTTCAGTAACAAAAACTGAGGAAACAGGAAGAATTGAATACAAACATCCAGTGATCATTGTTTAGAGACTCTGTGACCTATGGATTGCATAATTTTTAGTAGGCACCAGCAAACCAAAATAAGAATAGGTATTCACGGTATACTCTGATTCTGGGACAGATTCACCACTTCATTATGTTGAATGCATATCCATGTACTCAGTGTCATAAAAGTAATTACAGCAGCATAAAACCAGCTTGATTATATGGAAACTAGACTTGCTTTCTTCATTAAGAAGTTTGGGGATTGACTTATAAAGGCTATTGATGTATTTGTAATTTGTATCAAGATATCATTTCATTTAGGCTTTACATGTATGTGGAAAAAATGAGAATTGGCGACTAAAATCATCACAATAGCAGTGTACGAATAGAGTTCAGGTTGATGCAGGAGAGAGCGGGATATTGCCTAGCTGATTCCTGCCATATCCTGCAAAAGATAAACCCTTAATCGGATCATGCATTAGCATAAAGTGTGGAAAGAACAGCTCATGCCAGGGATTACTTAGTAAATGTAGTTAGTGGGAGAAATTATGCATTGAAGAAAATAC
Source organism: Aviceda cuculoides (assembly GCA_035590195.1). Taxonomy (NCBI): domain Eukaryota; kingdom Metazoa; phylum Chordata; class Aves; order Accipitriformes; family Accipitridae; genus Aviceda; species Aviceda cuculoides. The sequence goes on along the minus strand of JAVJGG010000074.1, from coordinate 10,901,564 downwards.
AAAATCCCTCAAATTAAGCTTTGAAATACATGGAGTTTGAATGTCCTCTCTCTTACACTGGGATAAATGGAGAATAATTCCATTTCAGTGACTTAGATACACTAGTGTAGTTGGAGAGGAGATTGAGCTTGCCTGCTCTCCCAGGATTTTAAAAGATTTAAATTTTTAAGGCAGAACTGTTTGTCCGTAATATTTGTACTCATACATTCCGAGGAAGAATTGTGGCCCTGTGTCACAGACTAGAACCCTTTGACACATGATCTCTACCTGTTTAAATACAGAATGGAGTCTTCCTGCCATCGTGTGGGTTCAATACTGCCTGGCTTAACTTTGCCAGTGGCATTAGTATTTGCAGTTTAAAAAAAGCCAAACTGGATAATATGTGTTAAGTGTTCGATGAATCTCTGAAGTGTACCTGGTTCTATGTTGTTACTTTTACAGTGTTAAATTCTTCTTGCTCAAAGATTAAAATATCAAATTTGTCATTATTGTAGGCAGGCAGAGCTCAAGAATTCCTATTGAACTTGGAAGTCTGTCCTTTGATTTCCTGGTGGACTTTCCTAACTTTCCATGTCTGGTGTTCAGCTTCAGGCAATGTCTTGACATATGGTTATGCTGTCAATACGTATGCATTGACTGCAGTGTTTTTATGTCTACCTCATGGGTCTTTGTTTCTAGCAAGCCTGTGTCATATTTCCCTTTTAGTGATTTCTTTTCTATGCACAACTTAATTTTTTTTGATAGATAAAAGAGTAAAAAAATGTGTTCATTTGGTGGCCTAAGAAGTCATCAAGCCCTGTAGTGTTCAAAACCAGAAGAGACATGCTGGATTTTCTTACATTTTTTTCAGTTAGTTTTATACCCTAGGAGAGTATAACTGAGGAAGAAAATGCAGGAGGCATGCTGAAGTAAGCATGTATTATTTCCTTGCATTTCTGATCAGAAGGTTATTGCACTGTCATTACCACAGACAATAGAATCTGAGTGTGCATCATTGGTGAATATCTACCATTTTATGAAAGCAGGTTGATGTGAGTGTGAGTGTGAGAATTTCAGTGTGAGCCATCTTTATGTGCTTGGGGAGCTTGGGGCCTGTGCTTGCTTGAGTTAGCACACTAATCCCTGCTTTTAGATATCCTGTCATTCCTGTAACCGAGAGGTAATCCTTCAGTGTAACTCAGTATTCACTATTCTGGTCTCAAGAGGAGAATTATGTTAAACAAAAAGCATTTCTTTGCTCCTGCCCTTGCCTCTGGGCAAAGAACAACATGGTTCACATATAGGCAGTAGTTAAATCTTTTGTTGAGAAGATCATACATACAGATGTGCACGTAAGTGTCCTCTCTGTTTAAAGGCTGATACTGTTAAAATGGTTTCCCCATTTAAAAATTCTTGCCTTTTTTGTCATTCTTGACAGTGCTGGATTGATGCTTATTTACACTGGGGTTCATTCACACACTGTTTTGAGCCTTTTTATACCATCACATTGTTGGCAAGGGGAAGCAAGCCTTGAAAAAAAGTTTAAATTGTTTTTACAGATTAGCACTGGAGAAAATGATCTCTCCCTGCAGTCAGTTTTTGCAAGTATAGAGGGCATGTCAGTGAGTGCAGACTGGTGACTAGAATGCAGTGAAAATTTGTCACTGCTTGATTCTTGGAAGAGACCCCAGAGAGACTTCTGTACGATCAGTCGTGTATGGGGCCACGTGTGCCCTTCAGATGTGTTTGCCCCTCAAGTTCTCTCTTGCTTCTGAACGCATCAGTGTGTGTAGACTTGGGCCATGCTGTAGTGCTGTCTGAAGCAGGAGGGGATGGGTCTGCAGTCTAGCTGGGTCAGGTACGGACAAGTCCAGTCTACAGCAGGTGGCCGAAGCTCTGCTCTTCCACAGCTGATTTTGGATGGTTTTAACCTAAGCTGTGGCCAAGCTAACATCTACGGCTGTCATGGAAATGCACACAGGTCAGTGTGCTTATGCACCATTCTTAAACCATCTCTTGGCATCACAGGATAGACTGTGTGACCTCACACACTTGGAAATAGCTCTGTAACCAAGTGTTATCTTGTGGAAATTTTGAACGTAACTTGTGTGGATTTTCGTAGCTAAATACATCCAGGGGAGATATGGGGTCAATGAGCAGTTCAGGAACTCAGGCTTGGAGAAAATTCTACATAAAAACCAAGATAGGATGTAGTTCAACTTTTTAGAAAGGCAGTGGGAAGCATTTGAAGCATACAAAAAGAATCAGGCCATTTGGGGAACTTGTCTTTCCTAGTAGAGACATTAATAACAATTTTAACATTATTATTTACCTCTTGCTGCTTCACTTGAAAGAGCGAATTGTAAGTGTAATTTCAGAATGAACTATTTTTGTTAAAGCCAGACTGATTCAAAGCCCTAAGCAAATTGCTTGGTTTGTTGTTAAAAATGCCTGTCATAAAATAGGTGATTATTTTTATCCCATAGTTCTCAAAACAGAAACAGGAAAGAGCTGCTGCTTCTTCATCTCAGGTGTAGTTGCAAAAAAAGAGAGACGTTAGGTTGGGTTTTTGTTGTTTTGTTGGGGTTTTTAATGATACACTTCTTTTAGATGTTGTTTTATATGCCACAAATAGAACAGAAGAGACTAATTTACTTTCACTGGCACATGGAAGGCAGCTTTGTCATACAGCAGGTCCCCTGTGATGCTTAATTTGCACTCTCCTGCATCCTTTTGGGTGCACTTCATCACTTTGTGCGGGATACCAATTAGTTTTAACAAGTATGCACAGAGACTTCTGCAAAGTGCCAGAGAGAAATATTTCAGAGTAACACCTCTGATACTGGACCAGTTTGGAGGTGGTCATCTGAAGCATGAGAGAGTATTTCAGAGACCTAATGTCCAAGGAGGGGATTTCTGCACAGAAGAAGGGGAAAGAAGCAGTAACAGTTGGGTGGGCAGAGCAGGTGAACGATAGGAAAGGGATTTTTTTGCAAATGCTTTTCTGAAAGTCCCAAAACAATAATGAAGAATTCCCAGCTCTAATTCTGACTGGATTTTTCTGCCCTTATCCTTCCTGAAATGTTTTGATTGGTACTTACATCCTTTACTGCTTTGGCACGTTCATTGTATTTTTAAAAGTGTTTTTAAAATACAGATTTGTGAAACCAATTTACAGCACCCAAAATCACCTCTTAACTTCTAGCCACTCGGTTGCTTTCTTCAAAATAAAACTGCAAATTTTTCTGAAAAGGAAACAAAAATATTATCTCTGGAAGCTATTCAAAAGACCGTACTCCTTCTAGAAAGAGGAAATGCTAACTGTTTATATGAGTTGATTTTTTAAGGTATATTCCATAAAATTTGGCTTATGAAAGTCATTTCTCCCATGACAGATGAGGAATAAGGAGGCTGGGGTTTCTTTTGTGTTTGTTTTTAGGTTTGGTCCCCTCCCCGACCAGTTGCTTAGAGAGCAGGAAGTTGTTTTCGTTAAGAGGACAAGAGTCAGAGTATCTTAGCATCTGACTCGCAGAACAAACAGAGCTGGTCCAATATCTGCCAAAGAAAAGATTGATTCTGTGAACTCCAGGAAATATACCTCAATAGGAGAGATTTGCTCCAGAAGCAGGGCACACCTGACTATGTAAGGAGGAAGGCACTTGAGGGTGTTTATGGTTGTACGGTCCTTTATACCATCCAGAGCTACATCAGATGGTACAAAATGTGCTGAGGGGAGGAAATCAAAGGCTGACTTGCAGTCTGCAGTAGAAAGTGTGGCCATTAGGAAAATATGTAGACAGTGAAATTAATGAAATGAGAGCTTTTTTTTGGCTGGATTTCAGTGTTAATACTACATAACCTTCTCAAAATATTTCCTGAACTTTACATCAGGAGGTATGTTTTTCAGCGCAAATGTCTTTGAGTTCTATTTCAAGTAGTAATCTGAGCAACCTATACTTCACTTTATCAGCACCTATTGATTAGTGGCTTCTGTTTCTCACACCATCCTTGTGAAATAAATAAAGGTAATTATGGTGGTTTCTTTAAGAATAGAATTCAAGGCAGAGAGAGGTGAGACTTAGACTTACCCAACCAATCTGAAGCTCTCAGGTGAGAGATGCCTTTTACCTATGCATTTTCCCTGCCTCTGAAGACATCTCCTGAATCTCTTTAAGGCTTGTGCATATAGATGCACAGAGTTAAAAATATTAAATGGGATGTAAATGAGTGAAAAAGCTTCAGGGAGCAGTTGGTTTGATTAATTGCTTAGTTGTTTGTGGTTCATACATTTTAGCAAGTATAGTGTGTAGAACATATATAATCATAATGTATAAATCAAGGGCAGGGGGTTTTGCTAGCTTGTGTTAGCTTGTTACTAAGAATTTGTATGCATTAACGCCAATGTAGTTTCGAATGGCAAGGATTTTGTCTGAATTAATTTTTTATACCTCTAAATCAAGAATGTCTTTGTGAGGTCAGCACAGGTTTTATCAGTGAAAATCTGGTGTGTCTTCTGGGACTGGGCTTCTTTTCAAGATTAATTATGGACTTGATTTCAGTCCCCAGGCAGTCACTGGAGAGACCTCCACCAAGTTTGGTGGGCTCTAGTTCATCCCTGTAAGAACTCTACAGCACTTTAAGTAGAGAATGCTCCTGCCTAAGTGACACAGGATGTATGAGGTAGAAAAAAATAATTTAAAAAAGTAAAGCAAAACACCTGAAAAATTATGCTAGCTGTGAAAGGTGGATATACTGAAGTCCTTTCTGTCATGTTTTCTTTTGCTCAACAGCTTGTCCACCAGGAACATACAAGCCTGAAGGTTCACCAGGTGGAATCAGCACTTGCACCTCATGTCCTGATGAGAATCATACTTCTCCACCAGGAAGTACCTCCATTGAGGATTGTACGTGCCAGGAGGGTTATCATGCTGTAGGACAAACCTGTGAAGGTAAGTGTTTCCATTCCAAGAACAGGATACCCCTGGAATGCACAATGCAGTGCTGGGACAATTTTGTTATTTGTGTTTGCACTGTGAAGGACATGTCAAATTGCATGCAGGATTTTCTGTGTCATTCAAAAAGAACAAAAGTACCAAGATGCAAGTCCAGTTGGAAATTAAAAAAAATTGTTTTCCTTCAGAAGCCTGTTGCAATCCAGCTAGCATCGTAACTCTGTTGTCGTTTAATTACTTAGTTGTTCACTGCCCTGAACTGAAGCCCCCAGAAAATGGTTACTTTGTCCAGAATGTCTGCAACAATTACTTTAATGCTGCCTGTGGCATCCGATGCAAAGCAGGATTTGATCTCGTGGGAAGCAGCATCCGGCTTTGTCAGCCCAATGGCCAGTGGTCTGGATCAGAGGCTACTTGCAGAGGTATGGATGTTGTGTGTTTGAAAAGCCTTCTTCTGTTGGATTAGTTTGTTCCGAACAGTGGTTTTCTTTGCTCACTACATAGCTGGGGAGTGCAGATCTGATCCTGTTAGCTCATGGGTGAAAGAATGTTCCAAAGGTAAACTCACACTCCAATCACTCCGTTTCCCTCTTTCCTAAAATGGAAGGAAGACATCTACAATAGAAAATGCAGACCAATATTTGCTAGGTAGACGGTCTTTTACAAGTAAATCTACACTCTCCTTCCTTAAACCTCCCTCTACCCAATTTCTATGAATTTTTTATCTACATTATGTAAATCCAGCAAACCTACCAAGTAGTGAAATACATAACAAGACCTTGCTGCGTGGGTATTTTAGAATATCCACCAGACTGGCATAGATGGGCATTGGCATTGGGAGACATTAACCATGGAAGAATTACATTTTGCTTTCTTAACAGTTCCTTTTTATGAAAAATAGGAAAGCTTGGGCCTTGAGCATAGTCTTCAGAAGAATACTGAGTGGAGTTTCACTAGGAAACAACTGGCAGTGTCCTAGAAGTTCACTGTAAGAGAATGTCAGCTGAAGAAGAAATAAACAGAAGGTGTGAAAGGGGGGAGACATGGGAAAGAGCATCCTGGAAAATATTATTTCTGGAGCTCTTTCAAATACATAGGAGCACAGTTTTGCTTTGTTATCACTCGTCTCTGCTTGAGGTTGGTTCTTGATGATTTAGGTGAGCTGCATCCTCATGTAGCCCTGTCTGGTATGTCTTCCAAGGGGGGCCTGAAAAAACAAGTAGCAGCCCTCATCTCCTCAACAGCCACGTGTTGCAGTTCAACATGTTTCACTTGAGTTGGATGCACTTGACATTAGTATGCTGCAGTGGAAGCTAGTAAATAAGAAGTCATCATCTCCTTCTGTAACTCTTGCCCTGGCACTGAGTCCAGGGAAGGAGATAGGATAGATCCTTGGAGGCATTAGCACTTTATGCCACTACAGCAAACACTGCAGCCCTTAAAGAAACAGCAAGACATGGTTCTGAAAGGAGGCATCTGAGCTAGAGATGAGTTCTCAGGACATTCTTATATAGCAGTTCACTTCTGCTTATGTTGCAGGACTTTCTTCAGATAATCCTGGAAAACTTAGTCTTCCTTTATAGCTTCCAGTGACAGAAGGCAGGAAGCTTTCAATAGAAAATAAATTGCTGGCCAGTACCATAAGGGTATCTTGAGAACCTAGACTTAGAGCTATTGACTTCCCAGCAGTCAAAACATAGACTGAAGATGCATGCTTCTTCAGGTAGACTGGGATACTGGGAAAGAGCACCTGCCTGTCAAAGCTTCTGTCACACAGTAGCTTCCAGTGCAAAAAATTTGTGGAAAGCTGCAGTCAGCCACAAAGAAATGATCCTTCATCTTCACTGTCTATAGAGAAGTGGAAGATTGTAGTACTTGGAAAACTTCCTGGAACATTAAAAATATTCACCAATTGGGTGTTGGTGCATGGTCTTCCTTGAGCAGGGAATTTGTCTGGAAGTTGGGGAAAGAGAAGAATCTGCCTTGAGATACTGTTTTGATGCTGAGTTAATATCCTTTGAAGCATTGAAAGGATGTATTTTTGCTTTTTTTGTGCTATTCTGCATCATACTGAAGACTTGATTTTAAAAAAAAAAAATTAAAAATCCTACCTTTACATGTGTTGGATCTGCTAGTCTCAATTCACTCAGACTATGAAAGGGAGCAAGATCAAAGGCACAGTTTATAGCTGTCTTGTTAATCTCAGGAGTATTTTATCACATAAATTAGGAAGGGAGAGTGAAGGAAAATCCCTTTGCACTGGTTTGGATTTTGACGTTAAGTACTCCTTAGCTGTTCTGCTAGCCAAAATCTGCTGTGCTATTGGAAAGTGATTAATGCAGTCATGTCATGCAATTAACAGTGACCCATGAAAAAAACAACTACAAAGCATGTATTTAATCCAGAAAAATGTACTGGGAGAAAACCCAGAGCAAGCAGAATATACTATTGTTGTTGTTTTCACTGGCTTTATGGAAATATTTCTTAGTCATGGAAAACGCCTTATTGGCAAGAGGATGGTTTTGTGTTTAGTGCATGGAACCAGGATAACACAGGCTCAGTTATAGGTTTCTGCCAGAACCATACCCAGACACTGAGCAAGCGTGAACAGTGAAACACTGGGGAAGCAGGAGCACTACAGCTATACAGTCCTTCTGGAAGAGGTGGCTAGACTTGCCAGGTAAAGGAAGGGAGTGCCTTCTCTGTAGGCACATTAACATTGCTGAAAGCCTCTTCAATGCTCTTAGTTTATTCAGGCTTTCTCAATAATGCTGTAGAGTTTGGCAGCATTTGCTTGCTTTTACCACAGAAACCTTAAAAGAGAAAGCATATTCACTTCTGTGTAAAGCATGTGTGATTCAGCTGTAAAAATGTCTTTCTTACTCACTCTACTACAGTTAAGATACAGCATATGAGGAAGCTGCTCTGAAGCTCAGAGTGCATCTCGCAAGATGGAAATTTCAAGACCTTTTTTATACTCTTAAATGCACTTCCTAGAGGATGCCTGTGTATACACAAGCACGAGAGGAATAGTACCTTCAGAGAGTAGACATGAGACAGTGGTAATGCAAAGATATATCAGGTGCATTTGAATGGCTTTTTTTGGTTTTTTTTTTCCTATCCATATACATGGGTTTTGCTACAGGCTTTTTTCCAATCAGGTGCCACTGTAGCTTTTTTCAAAAACGGCATTATTTAACATGTGGTTTTTGTAGCATTGAGGGGCTTGTAGTTATGGTCATTTATACAGCTGGCTTTTATTTGAAAGAGTGCTCAAGGTGTCTGTCCATTTATTAGTTTGAGGGTGATCTGTTCAGTCCATGTGTCCCAATGTAGGTGTGTTCTGTCTCATCAGTGTGCAGAGTAAACAACTACTGTGAAAAGGAGAGAAAGTTTCCAGGTTGGCTGAATTTCAAGTGCATTTGGAGAGGAGCTCATGGTTTGCTTCATACCTGGTGGCAGCAGTGATGGGTTCATTGGTAAAATTGGCATCCCAAACCACAGTGGAGAAGTCATCCACATCTCTGAAGCCACTCATCACCAGACCTTGCCTTCCTGCCCACAAGGTCAGCAGAAGCTGTGGAAAACAGTCCAGGGAGAACAGAGTTTAGGGAATTCTAGTCTTCTTGATTATATTTTTGGGCAGTTACACTTTTTGCCCTTCTGTGTTTTTCTCCCCCTAATAACTGTCGAACATACTGCGCAGTATCTGCCAGCTTCAGCTGAGAGCAGGGTTTTCAACTATGTGCGTTTTCCACTGGTTTTGGAAAATCAGTCACTTGTTATAGAAGAGAGGCATGAACTATTGAAGAAAAAGGTGCACTAGGACCCCAGCAGGGATCTGGGCTTACTATCGCCCAGTTGTCATACATATATCATCATCACATGGTCATGGCCAGACAGTAGGTGTGTACAGCTTAGCTGTTCGAGGGACCCAAAGGCCAGGCAGTGTGTATGTAGCTCAGTCTTGTCCAGAGGGTAGCAAGGAGGCAAATGCAGGAGCATAAGATACTGGCTGAAGAGGAGGGGAGCTAGAGGCAGTGCAAAGGAAAGAAGTCCTTGTAGAAGAGCTTGAGGTTAAGACACTGAAACAACATAAATCCAGGCCATACCAGTGCTACTACTTTTTATTTTGTACTATCACTCAGCTATTTCTGGGATCAGTCTTAATTGCAGTGTAGCTTTGTGTTAAATTACAGCATCAGGATTCAGTAACAAAACCGTAAGACAATCTGAGGATCACCCTCCATGCCCCACTTCCCTTTCTGCACATACATCCTGCACAAGACTGCATTCCCCTTGGAATCTCACTGCTTGCAGTGTTTGTGAGACAAAGCAGGAGAAAGGCCTCTGTACTGAGCAGCAGCCAGGACTGCCTCCATGCAGAGCCCAACACCTTAAAGGGTCTCAGCAACAGCCTAATTTGTTCCTTTTCCTCTCTCATGGTCCCGTTGTCCATGAATACCTTGTATTCCTTCTTCCTCTCTCCCCACTGCCCCTCCCCCCCGATGAATGTCTGCTCTTCTGATATGTGGAGGCTCACATGTGTCTGTCTGCATCAATACACTCCAGAGTGCCAGAGAATGTTCCTGAACACTGGGACACTGTCATCTGCCCTGTTACTAAGGTCTTAGCCTCTTCCCTGGCATGCACTCAGCCTGTACCAGACTGCCAGTTGGAAATCCCCCCCAGAACTCTCAGGCATGGCTGGGGGATTAGAAACTTCCAAAGACACACACTTTTCCACAGGATTCCATTTGCCTGCAGCTGTCCTTTTTTGAAGGCTTACAGACATTACTAGCACAGGCTACACACTGTGTGCCAGGTGCCTTCAATGGCTAGGAACATTTCTGAACACAGTTACTTTGCTAGCCTGGACTTACATGAGAACTTAGGTGAGCTTGGAAGTGTGTGCCCAACCTCATACATGCTATGTAAGACTTGGTTTCAGGAAGAGGAAGGCACCAAGCCTTTGAAAAAAATCAGCCCTGTTCCAACCCTATTCCCTAAATTTGTACAAACTGCTGTAACTAGTATACAAGCCAGTACCTGTCCTACCCCTGAAAACCTGGGCAAACTAGTGTAACTCCACTGATTCTCAGTGCTGCAGAGTGAACTGGTGGGTTTTTTTGCCTTTACAGTTCGAACATGTCCCAGACTTCGAGCTCCGGAAAATGGACACATTAATTGTTCAACAGCTGATATCTCCTATAAGACAGTATGTTTTGTGACCTGCAATGAGGGCTATGAAATAGAAGGAAACAGCAAACTCACCTGCCAGGGAACCTCACAGTGGGATTCAAAGGAGCCAAAGTGTGTGGGTAGGTATCTGATCACACTGTCTGTTCATGTCAGAATGCAGCCTTTTCTGACATGCTGTCACGAGTGAGAAACTCTCCCTATTTTAATATCTGGTGAAGCTAAGATAGGAATGAGGATTAGTCTATGGATGTTTTATAGAAGTCTTAGGAGTTGGGGAACGACAAAGGAATTTGTAAATGGAGAAAGTTGACAGATTATCGTGGAAATCCAGCACAGACAGCTGATAACTAAAAGGCTGTTGCATCTGGTGAGTGTTAAGACACTGTAAGACAATGTGTTGTAGGAAACATGCAAGTCATAGGTGTATACTACAGATTAAATGTGAACCAGGGGTCTGAGTTACCATCTTAAAGCTAAAGATGACCTTCAGACAAGGACTAAGATATGTGAGCCAGGCACTGTGAGTGCCGAGTAGAGATGTGGTAGTTGTCACTTTTGCTGAACTCCCCGTAGGAAATAAGAGTTTAGGCAAGTTAGGGACCAAGCACCTCTGAGCTGGGATTCAGAGGTCACACCAGCTGTGCAGGGATAGGTAAGCATATATTGCTGTTCCAGAAATAACGGATTGTAGATTTCAGAAGTAACCATTTAGGACTAGTGACAGGTATTAAATTAACTTAGAAAGGTAAGAGGAAGAAATACAGTTGAAACACTTCCAAGGGTAGACTGCAAAAAAATCCCACAAGCTTAAAGTCCAGCAATTCAGAAGCTGATCCAGTAGTGCCTAAAGTCAGGGTGAAGTATATGTCACTGGGATCTGGTAAATGTGATGCCAGTAGGGTGACTTGGCTTGAACCTGTGGCTATTCTTTACTGTTCTACTGCAGCCTTAAAAATGTGGATTTTGCATGAGACAAGAATAAATTTCTATCTGTAGATATGTTCTCTAAAATTATGAAAATAATCAAGTATTAATTTATCAAGAGAGTTTGTTAAGAGATCCCAATCTTTCTTCTGTTGAAGTCAGTGGAAAAACTTCAATTAACTTCAAAAGAAAGGACCCTGAAATCCTGTTGGAAGATTATAACTGGAAGATTAATTGTATTCATCAGTTGAATTCAACCTTCCTAGCTTAGCATTTTGATTATTAAAATCCAGCTCTACTCTGTATCAGAAGATTTCTTCACACCATGCAATTTTGCCTCCATTC
>JAVJGG010000074.1:10848912-10890148 GCA_035590195.1 Aviceda cuculoides | reverse complement strand
GCAATAGCTTATTTTTGCTGAGTCTGAAAATCCAGTGTAAAAGTTGCCTTTGATTGTCACAGAGGGAAGAATGTTAGCTGGAAGACGTCTGTGCTGCTTCTTGTTACTGGTGTTTAGAACAAGCTTGCTGAGATCCTTGTTCAATATAAATGTGTGGAGTTCTATTCGGGGAAGGATGCAAATCAGAAGACTAATACTGTGTCCTCCTCAGAAACTACCCTTTGTACTAATTTTCTGAATGTTCATCATTATCATGGAGGTATTCCCCATTTATTTTTAGTCTGACTAGCTCCTAACTATTATTTAATATCTGCAACATGAAAGATACCAGAAATCCTGCTGTATTTAGGCATTTGTAATTGATGATTTATTAATTTCCTACCCTTCTGTTAGAAAAATGAAGTGGAATTGGGTTCAGTCTGTTACGTTGAAACAGATTTCTTGGACCTTGGGGTGCTCTCCTAGCTCTTTTTGTGAATGCTTTTCAGTTTGGGTGCACATCAGTGCAAAGTTTACCGTATTTAAAAGTTAGCTCTGAGACTGTACTACAACCACCTGTAACCATAACTGACACTGTACTATAACATGGCCAGGATTGGTTACAGTCACTTCTGTGAGGTCTGTTGTCATACCCATCTTTTTCCAAGAGACTGGAAGTTAATTCAGATTTGACTATTGCGTATGTTTTAAATTTTTATGTTTTTCATGAAAGGTGCTGTTAGCAATGAGTTACTTTTCAGTAGGTTACATGTATTATAGATGGCTTACAAATAAACTGCTGAAAAGGGAAGCTTTGTCATTTGTCCAATTTGAAAAAAAAATTTCCACAGTCTTGTGTTTCCTTCCCAATTGGCAAAAGATTAATATCCAGCACGTTAAATTTAATGAATTTTGCAAGATGCTCTTCTCCTTGCTTTGTTCAAGGCTTAGTGAAGAAAGGTGAAAATACAGATGTCATCCAGGGTGTTGATGCCACCTAGTGTTGAAAGAATTACTACGCCACACTTTTAATTGCGGTTGGCCAATCTTTCCCTGAGACATTGTGTTTGCAAAGGTGTTGAAGGAAAAAGGCATGATTTGCTTAGTAATCTTTTCTTTTGTTACTATAATGATGTTCCTCTTGATGTTAAGAATTATAATACAATGTTGTGGCTCACCACAGGCAGTTGCAGACAAAAGCAGATTCTTGTCTCTCCTTAGAAGTACTTTTTTCCTCTTTATTAATTCCTTATCCATATTACTAATATCATGGATATTACTCTTGCTCCTCATATAGTCCAGACTTCCTGGGTCAGCTTGATCAAATTCTGGGATTGAGCACAGATAAAAAAGCTAAACAACACTATTACAGGGGTTTTCTTTCTGGTGAAAACCTGTCCTACTTAGAAGAGATTCCCTCGGGCTAGATACACCAACGGTTATCCTGAATGTTTGTCAGATATTTCGGGATTGTGCACTACTAGGATTTTGCTAGTTGGAAGCATCCCAATCAGGAGAGCTGTTACTGCTTCCCAAAGAGCTGCAGTTTTCTCTGGTTTTCATGCTTACACATTTCACGGCCTTTCTTCTGCTTGTTCCTTGAGTAGTATACATTTTAATACTTTTAGCTTGTCTTTTCAAACATTGTTTTTTCCAATTTCTGATCTTTCTGCTATTTGTCAGTTAACTTCCTGTGGTGAGCAACCAAAAGTTAGGGTTTGGGGTTTTTCTTCTGATGGAGTTGTGTTACATTGCATAGCCAACAGTGTCTGCCTGAAGTGAATAAAAGTGTTAACATTTGTGGTCTTTGCATCCTCTTGTAATGAAGTGCAGTTATTAATTGCTTGGACTTTAAACACGATTTCAGTATTGAGGTTTTAAAGGGTGGGAAATACTTAGGACACTTAAACTCTTCAAATTTTGTTTCATGCAGAAGAACCAGTTTTCAGTTACTCGCTGCATATTTTGTGAGAGGAGAGGAAAGGGATATGAAGCGTTCTGAACGTGAATCACTTCTCTGTTGTTAAGGGATTGCTAAGGGATGAACAGAGCTTTCCCTTCTGTAGCTGGGTTGGGTTGTTCTTTGTGTGCCCTTTATGTAAACACCTGTCTGCTTTCTTACTGACTAGCTAACGAGCTACAAGTCTTCTCATTGGCTATAAATAGTGAAGCATTTTTCTTGTGTGTTTGTCTATTATCTGTTGTAAGAAACACTACTGAAAGTCTGTGGATGCTATTCATGGGACACCCGTTCATGTGCTGTTTGTTAATGCCTCCATGTTTGAAGTAAAAATAACATTCCTTGCCTCACATGGTGAAAACAAAAGCTCAAAAATGAAACAAAGCTCCTGTGACAATTGAATCTGTTTGCACACATTGTGGTTTTTGGAAGTTTACACTTTGATGTGAATGGCTTCAGAATTTGTAGTGAATTTAAGTAATAAAATAGTTCAAAACTTCTATTTTAAGCCATTAAGCAGCCATTGGCCCTTCCTGACATTACAAAGAATGTCAGCTGCAGCTTATGGTCACCAAGTCTTTGTGTCTGCATTTGGACACGGTCAAGACCAAGCCAAATTTCATTCAGTTTGGAATGTGGTAGGCAAAATCACACGCCATGTCCCTAAACTACAGTGAACTTGTGGCAGGGTGTCCTTTCTCTTCTCTCATTTTTATTTCAAGAGACAGCGTAACAGCTGTAGGAGGCAACAGATAGAAATTAACTCTCTTCTGCTATGAAGGTCTGGTTTCCATTTAAGGCAAGAGAATGCACTTACAAAGCAACCATGAAAGGTGAAGTTGTAAAGACAAAAAAAGAAAACAAAACGGAGTAAGATATAGTGGAGCCACTGTGTTTCTGTCGCAGTCAAGCATGAGCAAGAAAACAGAAGACCTGATATCCTGGGTGCTGTTTACTTCAATCAGCACTGGAGTACAAAGCTTCAGCAAGTCTTACTGGTTTGATGCACTCATAGCGCATGCAGACTCTTTAAAAGTCTGTGTATTTTGTGTTTCCTCTGAATCGCCATATGACTTTATTTCCAGATTTTTTTGAACATATACTTCGTGTTTGTCAGTTAAAAGACATGTCCTGCTGGTCTCTTGTAGAAATGCGTTGCCCCATCCTCCAGAAACCAGCAGGTGTAACAGTTCTCCCTCACAGATGTGGGCTGGAGCCTGCCATTTCTGGGACTGTGTGCCAGCTGAGCTGTCCCCAAGGATTCATCTTGTCTGGAGCTAGAGAGGAGCTAAGGTGCAATTCATTTGGGAGATGGAGTGCAAACATCAAGGATGCTCTCTGTAAAGGTAGAGACCAGCACAAAATCATTTCTGTGTATGCATGTGCAGCATTGAAGGGAAGTACACAGTAAATAACTGTGTGAGGACAGGTTTGAACTGGGGAAAGCATGATTTAAACAGTCCGTAAGAAGTGTGGCCTGTACCATTATAGCTTGGCTGTCAGAACTACCTGTAGTTTGTAATAAAAATGTGGAGTTCAGAGGTTGCTTGAGTGCCATCTTACAGTGCTCATCATCAACTGTCTCTCCTGGGATCCATCTTATAAGTCTGTTGTCAGGAAGCTGCCTGCTAAAAGGCCTGGTGGTAAATTTGAAATTTCAAAGTAGAAGTGAAAGCTTCCTAACAATAGACTAAATAACTTGTTACTGTTACTGGTTTAGCACAGGTTTATGTAAGCCCTGTCACTGGAGCAAGACTGTAAACACTGTGTAAACCCTGGCTGATAGACAGACTATAGAGGGATGGTTCATTTTGGTTGTCTTTGAACTGCCTATGGCTATTGACATTCTCCGAGCAACAGTGCACAAGAGTTAAGGCCAAAATTGGCTGACACAAGTGCACGGAGTATAAAGATGGGCAGAAGATGGTTACGTGCATTTGAGTATGGTTCTGCCGTGTTTACCCACCTCTTCTGGAAATGTTAGGTTATTTATTCCCTTACACACATTCACACTGTATTGTAGGAGGATACAAGCAAAAGTGGAGTTTGTCTGGGAATATGCTATTCACCTCCTCATGAAGTATTGTGGTCCTAGAACTAGCACTTCCATCCCAAACTGGGGCCCTCTCCAGCCACTGAATGAAAGAACAGTACAGAAAACAGTTACAGCAGTCATCATGCCACTACAGAAACTGAGGTGGGAACTTTTTTCTCTGTAATGGCCAGGGAGATTTTATCCCTCTTTTTAAATGTATTATTTCCCACTCTGTGATGTACCACATGGTTTCACTGAATCTTTTGTATAAACCTGTGCCAAACCACAGTTTTTAATATTTGAGGATCCTAGCGCAAGGCTACAAGCTGAAGTGTTTGGAGCAAGATAAAGCAGCATGGCTTGAATTCAAGCTTTTAGGTATTACCAGTACATAAATCCATAAAATAAGACGCACCAAGAAACTCTGAAGGTTATTCCTCTCTAGTAAAAATGAACAGTTGCATTTCAATTGCTTTCATTCTTGTTATTGTCTCTCTCTATTTTGCTGCCAACATATCTGGCCAGTTCAAAATAGGTATTTCCTTCTTACTTACTTATTAGTCTTTTTAAAGAATTTCATGCTTAAATGGAATTTGCCCCAGCCTGAAGGCTGTGGTCAGGGGAGTGTGAATCATAACTGGTAGTTATTTAAAAGAGTGCACTTCTAATAAAGTTTTCATCAGAGTGAATTCAGAGGAAGGCAAAATCACTTGTGTTTATTGCTTTGTACTTTTAATTAGAGAGGTTTAATTGACTGAGTTATGTCTTTACTGGAACTATTTAGTAATAAAAATATAAGTGCTATCAGTTCTGAGTTGTTTTAAAGCCTCCTGGGCATAGATGAGTTCAGAGCTGAATGTATCCTTGTCTCATGAGTCTAGAGACCATTTATCAAACAACACTACAGCAATAAAATAACCTGACCACAAATATTTTGGGAGGCCCTGTGCCAGGGAACTGAAGAAGTACTTTGTCAGAGAAACTTGAGGCTTAAATGTTGGTGGTGATGTTACCCATATTGTACCACCAGTGATTTGAAACCACCCAGCATTGCCACTTATGTCACAAGAAGGCTCCATTTGTCCTACATAATACTTTGTAGCAGGAGTTTATTAAGGAACATTTCCAGGAGCTGGTGCCAAAAATCTTGCCATTGTTTTTTCAAGTTGGTTCCACACCATGCTCCGAGAAATTTGAGAGTCACTACTGTCTTGTTTGTAGTACATATATCATGTCACAAATACTTTTTTTTTTTCCATTTACGTCACTGATTATCAGAAACAAGTGTTTTCATCTGTATGTGTCATGTGTGGGGGCAGTGAAAGGATAGAGAAGCCATTCCTTCTTAATGAGTATATGTATGGATGAACAATAAGAGAAACAAATTCATTCTGTCTTACTCATTTCTTGAATGGTTGCATGTAGAAACCAGAGTCTCATTATGCTCAGTGATGTACAAAAATACAGCAAAAATTAGTCCCTTCCCCTGGAGAATTTAATGTTTATTTATAAGCCTGTATGCAAGAATTAAAAAGGGACAGAGACAGGAAGTTTGCAAAAATATGTGCATTTATATTCCAGGCAGCACAGAAACCAGTGATTATATATAACAAGTTGAAGTCTAACCATTCTAGAGGTTTTATTGCTATAATCCCACATATAAAACTAGTTTGTCTTTTTCTGGATCAGATATTGAAGCTCCTCGGATCCACTGCCCAGAAAATATTGAGACTGAGACTCTGGAACATCATAACTCTGCTAATATCAGCTGGCAGGTACCAACAGCTGAGGATAACTCTGGAGATGAGGCAAGTTAAAAACTATACATTTGACTGGAGGCAGTCTTTCTATATCTAGCTGTTTCAAATTGATTTTATGATCCACTAGAATTTCTTTCTTCTGATAAGCAGGAGTAGAAGAAAAATCTTCTGAAAAGTTTGTATCTTGAGAACTTAGCATTTTCTCTCTTGGTTAGGGTTATGCAGTCACAGGAATCTGCATGGTGTTTAAGTGCATAAAATCTCATATGGTTAATTTATGTGGTCAAAAGAAAGAATGTGGCCTTGTTTATAAGATGGAGACAGCTGCTTTAAAAATGAGCTCTTAGAATGTGAAGAAGTTTAATAAACTCTTCTCAGAAGGAAGGAAACCAGTTCATTAATCTAAAAGGCTAACAAGAACACACTGTGATAAGTAAAAACTCGTTTCAGCTTCCCAAGTGAGAAAGAAAGATCTCATTTTCCTATTCGATGTAAAGTTCAGATATGGGCCTTTGGCTGCTATGGGTATCAGAGATCTGAAAATGGAGTTAAAAGGAAAACTTACTCCAGAGCCGTTTCATAAAAGTAATGTTTCCTACAGACTCAGACATGATGAAGTTACAGCAACTGAATGTTCTATCATGAGTCAGCAGAGGAACAGTGACTCTGTGTGCGTGCTTTTAATTTACTGCAAACACAGGAGTTTTTTGCACTTGGAAGCTGTGAGCTATCCCAATAAAAGAGGTTTAGGTTCACACAGCCATGGTCAGGTACTGTAGCTCTGCTGACACAGGGTCATTCATTGTAGAAATCAAGCGCCTTAACTCTTAGTTGTAACTGGTTTGTCAAAGGACAGTTGTCAGATTAACTGCTTTGTTCACATGAAACCAGTTCTTTTGAAGAGAAGTTCCATAACACATTTCTAACCCATACGAAAGAGCCATGGATAGCATGTAAGTGTCATTTACTCCAAATGCAGGGTTCCTTTGCCATGCCAGAATGTTTTGAAGCATCTGTGAGCTATTGACTCATAAACATATGTATATTAAAACTGGATATGTAAGTACTTACAGCCCACAGCTGTCTGCTCCACTCGTCTCCCAGGTCTGCTGCCCTTGCAGCTGGAGAGCTGAACTTCAGACAAAGCAGGTTCTGAGCTGGCATAGTGTGTGTTCAATGCAGTGAGGCAAAGGAGCCTTGAGTTTTCTTAATGCACAGCAGTAAACTGCAGCAGGTCAGGGTCCAAGCCCTGACTGAATAAATCCCTGTTGCTGTAAAGAAAGCAGTTTTGAGAGGGGGAACAGAGTACTCTGTTATGAACTCGGCCTCATTACTTGAAGAGGCTATTTGCTTTAGGAATGAGTAGGCTTGACATTGAGGGTACCATTTTGTGGCCATTTCTTGAAATATGAGTATCATGATTACTAACCAGCTTTGTTTTTTGAATAACAAGTGTTTTCCTATAATAGGTCTCAGTTCACGTTACCCCAGCTTTCATACCACCGTTTCTTCTCCCAATTGGCGAAGTTGCCATTACTTACACAGCAGCTGATAAGTCGGGCAATGAGGCAAGCTGTACATTCAGTGTCAAGGTTATTGGTAAGTGCTGGTAAAAATCACTGGGCAAGAGACTGTCATGGTTGAAACCTAATTTTGTGCAGAAAGAGTCTGTGTATCACTGTGGCCTCTATGTGTGCAGGTATAAGCCCAGGAGTAATATCATCTCCATAAGCTTTTCTGATCTTGGGTCACAGTTTGCATAGTTTGCAGTCATTGCTCCCCAGTCTTCAGCTTGGGTGGTGTTTTGGTCTTTTGTTCATTCTGAACGTTAAGATTTCTCCTCACACTGACAGATGAAATGCTTTATTGTGTTGTCACTTATTGCCTTCATCATATATATCTTTTTTTTTCTTGAAAGATTCTCAACAAGATTTCCAAGGTTTCTGCACACTGCTGATGCAAATCATTGTTCAGGTATTTCTGTCAGACAGTTGTGTTATTCAGCAGTCCTGTTAAACAAGGTTTGCTCCGTAGAAATCAAACAGAATGCAGAAACCATGAGTTCAGTGGAAGAATTAGTCTTGTCCATTCCCTCAGCGTCTACCAGTTGCAGAAGCTTACAAGTGTGCACCTAATCTTGTTGTATCTTCTGATGTGAACTTAAAACTGCTGTTTACCTGATTTCTTCTGATTATACATTTCATTTGAGTGTGGCAGCAGTTCAGTAAGCTAATGTCATGCCATCCGTTCGAATTCTGCAGATGCAGAACCTCCTGTAATTGACAGATGCAGGTCTCCACCACCCATGGAAGCAGTGGAGAGTGAGTATCCAGCAACATGGGAAGAACCACAATTTTCAGACAATTCAGGTGAGATAGTGCACCCCAAAACATGCACACAACAGTGGAAGGCTAGGGAACTGCAACCTGTTCACCCTTGATCCCTTGGAAGTCAGAATTTTTCGAGGGGTTTTTTACTTGTTTATTTTTAAGAACACATAATTTGGAAGACATGCTGCCATTTCCTTCTCCATTTGTCCTCTTTTACTCATTGATGTTTTAGGTTGTCTTTTAACTCTTCTAGGTGTTCCACTGACTGTTACGAGGAGTCATGCACCTGGGGATCTCTTTCCTAAAGGAGAAACAACAGTTCAGTACACAGCCGTGGATCCCTCTGGCAATAACAGGACATGTGAGATCCACATTGTCATCAAAGGTTTGTTGTCTTAATCTTCTGGCCAGGAGCGTATGGCATTGTTTTAACTGAATATCATGAAGAATGCAATGCTATTCCACTTTTTTGTATAGTCTCCACTTTTTCTTCTAGTTAGTCCCATTTTATATTGGAGTAACTTGAAGGCAGTCAGGATATTTTTTAGTACCAACGAATAAATTGTCTAAGAGTGAAGCAGCACAGCAGTGAATTTGGTCCTATAAATTCAAATTAGGTGTAAAAGCACTAGAATTATGATTCATTAAGGATTAAAACTTAAGGTAATCCATTTTTTTCTCAGTGACAGTTACCACATAAAATGAATTAATAGATGTTACTGAAATCTTACTTCAAATCTATACTTAAAAAGGAAAACTTTATGGAAATATTTCTGTAATGACCTACAAATATTGTAGCAGATACAAGAACACTCTTTAGATTTTAGAAGCTGTCTGTACCTATAGATATACTGGTGCATTTGTGTTTATTGCGTAGACATCTTTTCCCCACAGTTCACTTTCTTTAAAGGCCAAACAATAATTCAGGAGATAAAGTATTAAGGATGAAAATTCTACTTCATCTCTGCTCTCTATTGCTTATGTCTCAGTTGGACATCTGTACAAAAAAATCTGCTAGTGAAGAGAGAATTTAAAATCATGTAGACGGGAATTTTGGTTATAGCTTTTAGAAAAGGTAAGTTGCAAACATGTGTGCTAATTCCTGATTTGCTGTAAATCTTAGCAAGAACAAGCCAGTGCTTAGAATTGGCATTATTTCAAGTTCTACACCACCTCAGACTTTTTGTGGTTCAGTGTTTGTGACATAAAGTTTTCAGACATTCACAATCTCCTTCACAACTGGGCTGTAAAATAAATCGTAACTGAGGTTTTACAGTCAGTCCCTCCTAAGATGATTCTGACAAGTCCATGTGTTGTTGCAGTAGTGCAGAATGGATAAAGTTTAGTTTCAGAATTCAAGTTGTAATATAGTTTACTAGAATACATTGTATGAAAGTTCATGTAAAAATTTAGTTTAATGTTCTGTATTATTTTAGTAAGTACATGCTTGAGCATGCACCTTTGCAGAAGAAATACAGAAGGGTTTGGGTTTTGCATTTCTGAGTTTTTTAAATTTCTCATATGTATCACAAATTTTTTTAAGTCTTTATTTTTCTGCATTTCAAATTCTAGTGGCAGAGTTTGATAACAATTTAGCAGTAGCCTGACCCTGCCTTTATGGAGTTACCAAATAATACTTCCACAGACACTTCAAAAGAGGCAAGATCAGGTTAATACTAAGTACTTCTAGAAATCCTATCAGTACTGTTTTCCTGTGTGCCTACTTACTTCACCACATTCATCAACATATAAAACTTTGTATTTTTCATAGGTTCTCCCTGTGAAATCTCCTTTGAGCCTGTGAATGGTGATTTTACATGCACATCAGATGAAGCAGGAGTTAATTGCACATTGCACTGTGCGGAGGGTTATAGCTTTTCAGAAGGATCAAGTGAAAACTACTATTGTGCATATGAGGATGGTGTCTGGAAGCCGCCTTACTCTCCAGAGTGGCCTGGCTGCTCTTGTAAGTCTTACTGTTACTAAAATGAATCTGCAATTCATCAAACACTATGTTTAATGAGTAAGTACATGAAAATATTTAGAAATTATGACTTCTATTCAATGGTAACAAATCTTCTTTGTCTTCTGCCTCCAAATTGTTACAAATATTAGAATGCCTGGAAGTCCCTAAATGTGTTATTTCAGAAGCTGTCTAAAACTCAAAAATAGCAGTGAATTTGAATCTGGGAATCACAAAATAGCAAAGATGGCAAAGTAGGCAAGGTCTGTCATTATTTTGAACTGGTATTTGAAACAGTTTGTTTACAAACACTGTCTTTTCAATAGGAATTTCAACAGTATTTGCAGCTTACTGATCTGAATGCACACTGCATGCTGTACTTATGTATCTAACTATCACCAAATGAGAAGCATTTATGTATTTTCTTTGAGGTGAACACATGCAAAACTTCAGCTGTGGAAGTTCCCAGCTTTGGTGACATTTTAATAACAAATGTATTAGAGCTACGTATGAAGCCAGTCTTGGCACCATGTTGCATCCACTTCCATCAGAGTGGATTTCTTGGTTTCAGCAAACAAGAGCAGTGTTTAGGTATGAGCAAATGAGAGTTATGTTTCAGAGCTATCTATCAATTCAAAATCCGTAACTTGGACACTTAGGAACTTTGATTTGCTTAGATTCTGGATGAGAATTTTTCGTATTTAGCCTAGCAGCATTAGTAATGAGACTTCTTATATTTATTTCTTCTCTCTCAGTAAAAAGTAAGTAGGAAGTTTAGTTGACAGCTCGCAGATTTCTTCCATTAAGGAAATGCTGAAATAAATTACAGACCTTTTTTTAATGTTTGTTAGCTTTCCCAAGAAATTTGATGCCTGCCAATTCAACTGCATTGGCTGAGGTATGAGTGATCCGTTTTCATGTGTACAACACTGGGAATTTAGATTGCTGTTTTAAAGACAATGCTTCTTAGCTTAGTGTATTCCAGTTTTAGCCTGAACAATCTTGCTTTTAACTCTGAAACTCTTGCACTGACCACTAAAAGTTTATTTCTCCAACATTTTTCAGTAAATCGTTTTGCAAACCATGGGTTCAAATCCTTTGAGATGCTTTACAGAGCAACACAATGTGATGACAACAATCTTCTAAATAGCTTTACTGATGCATTCCAGACTGCGCTTGGTAAAATGGTAGGTTAGTAAATACTGCTTCTTTTTACATACTTTTTAAAAAATGTACCTCATTGTTACTTTTCCCAGCTAACTAATTTCATACGAGGAAAATACATCAGAAACCCATAAAGAAAATTTGTGCTTTTTCAGAAGATGACAAGTCTCCTTTAAAAATAAAGATGATTCACTGGCATTTTAATGTAATTCAGTTTGGTCTTCGATGTGGAGTTACACAGGACAGAATTTATAGAAGTGTCAAAGTAGGTTAGGGTCCGGGTACTCAAAGATTTTCAGTAGGCTTCCAAAGAGAACCTGTGCAGTTTTGAAAACCCTAGTCAATTGTCCCCTAACCTCAGGGTTCTTTTTGCAAGTTGGATGTGATTATAAAATACATTCTAATAATATAAATGTATAAATATACATAATATAAAATATATTTTATATAGAATATGTATAACATATAGCCATATAATATAAATAAATATACATGTAGACAAATAGATAAATTCCACATTTAGTGCCTAAGTCCAGGCACTTAAATCCAGTAGTAGTGATTTAAATAATTTGCTCCGATTTCTCGAGTTGCTGAGTTCTCACTCTTATCATTAAGAATGCATCACACTGAACTTGAAGGGGTAGCATGTTCCTTCTCTGCTGTGTATCTTGCTTTACACTTCAGTAACACAATCTCCCCTCTTAAGCCACAAGTCTGTCCTCAGCTGCAAAGTATAAGCAGCAGGACTTTGAATTGTGGTCTCGGGAGTGGATGTCCAGGCCTAGTGGGATAGCATTGTGCCAGAAGAGGACACCGGGCATTTACAGAATTTTTGCAGGACAAGGCCCGTATGCTAAAAGCTTCTCTACTAACTAAAAAGCATTATTAGCACATACAGCTAATGGACAAACTCCTGCAACTTTACAATATATGTCAGTAGCCCTTGTCAAATGGCTGAAAATTTACGTAACGCTTCATGCAATCTCTGACACTTGGACATAAGCATCTGTTGCTGTCTTGCCTTGCTTCAGGTTTGTTCTCTTCCAGTAGAGAAATGTTGGCTGGTTTTATTTCTGTTCTTTTCCCCTAAGAGCCAGCTACCACCAGGTTTCAGTGCTTAGACCGTTACTATCTTGCAAACAAGAGATAATAAGGAAAAAATGCTTAGTGACCTGCCCAAGCAATTACATCAAAATGCAACAATCTGGGAAAACAGTCAAAAGGGCAGTTTTGAATATGTCTATTCCTATTCCCAAGAATTTGAAATTCTAGCAGAGATCTAAAAATGGGGGAGGAATCAGCAGGAGCCATCTTTCCAATGAAAATTGATATGGACAAAGCAAAGCAATTCCAAAACACAACCTGGAGCCCAACTTGCTTGAAACCTTTCTGGAAAAAGCAACAAATACAGGTTTTATCAAAAATCATGTATTCGTCTATTTTTATCTAATCTCCACTGCTTTTGTGGAGAGAAGAAATCAGCAATACCAGAAAGGTTTCTGTCAAGTGTTCTATTGTATGGTTTCCGTCCTTCTCAAATTATTTTCCCTGTCCTCTGAGGTCTCTGTGGAATGCATAAGTCCTCTCTATGGGTAGGGAGAGGTGGATATTAAGAAACGAGGTTTGAAAGCTAGAAACAAAGTGACAGCATTGTTGTAAACCTGACAGAATTACAAGTTACATAGCTGGAAAAACCACAGATGTTTTCAAAGGTGTGGGCTCTCCTGTCATCTTCAGCAGGGAGAAGAAAGCCTGAACTTGTTTCTGTATTTTGGGATTTCACACGCAAGAGTGGTTAACTGAATGGACGTCTTCTCTTATAAAAAAGATCTTCTGTAACAAACAGCTTATATGCCTACAAGTTGCCGTCATTTCCCAGATGTGTCAATAGAATATACTTCTTTGAGCAGGCTTTGCCAAGGTTATGAGAGACATAAAAGGGGAAATCTAGTGCCACTGGCAGGACCAGTGCTTTAGATTGTAACTGTAAGTTTTTATAAGTCAGGGGAGGAGGCTATATGGTTTTATTTTTTAATGTTTTTCTTCTTTATGTTGGAAGGTCCCATCATTCTGTAATGACGTTGATGATATTGACTGCAGATTGGAAGATCAGACACAGAAACATTGCTTGGAATATAATTACGATTATGAAAATGGATTTGCCATTGGTAATTATTGATTGCATAGATTCTGAGCCATCCAGGTTTAACTCAGCTTAATACCTTTTGTTCTGAAGTATGCAGTGTATTCTGTGAGATATTTTATTAAAATTAACTATAGAGCTCTAAAATAGTAAGCAATTACATAACAGGTTTTATAACAATATTATGGAACTGTTTGCTGTCTGGTTTTAACACAGCTTCCTGTGTAGTGTAGAGGAAAAGTTTACTGAGATGCCTCGTGATGGGGAGGGGAAAAAAAGTGCACACACACAGAGTCCTACAAACCTGCTTGGCTGGCCTGGAAGAAAGCAACTTTTTAAAAGCATACAGTTTCACCAAAATACTGGAAAAGTACAATTGGTGGTTCTGGAGATTGTTAAGAAAATGAGGAGCATCCTTGACGCTGGTTCAGATCAGCATAGAACCCTCATAGTATAAAGCTATACAAGCTTAAGTTTGCCCATTATCTGTGAAACGACTTCCTGTATGCAAGGGCAGATTTTGGAGGATGGTTGTAGTTATATCAGAGTGAAAGCTGTGACAGTTCTAGTGATTGTTACCATTTTTCTTTATGCCAAGTAAGTTGTCATTTCAGTCCGTTTTTCAGCAGGTTGTACTGCTGTTGTCCTTGGCATTTCTGAGTCCCATGGTGGTGCTCAGAGCAGAAAGGCTAAAAACAGGTAACTTACATTACCTATCCTAGCAGGAGGTATTTTGGCAAATCAACATTGGAATATGTATTTTGTCATAGGACTGCGGCTCTTTTATAGGTTTATAGTGGAGTTACTTGGTAGAGCCTCCTGCTTATTCTCATCTTTTAGACATGCTTCACTGAGTTTCAGAGCACATTTGGTTGTAATCAGACATGGAGCAGGGGGGTCTGGGTGTTCAGTTTGCTGTTGTCATCAGCGTAAGGATGAATATTGATGACAGCTGGAGCTAACTTCTAAAGGCACTTGGAGGAAACAGTGTGGAGGACATGGGATGCAGGGTCTTATTCTTTTCTGTTTCATGTCAACCTCTTATCAGAATAACCTTGTTGCTGTTTGTCTGGAGTTTCTCATGATTTTACATTGGGGAGGCAGGAGAGGAGAACTCTCCTCAGGTCATAAGAGACAACAGTTTAGAAAACTAGTTGTGGAATACTGACATGGTATTAACCTCAAAGCTGTGGGATTAACTTGTCCTAGTTTCCACTGCAAATTAAGCATAATCTAGGTGACTGCTAACAGGAAATTGGCAGAATTTTTTTATCTTTTCATGTTTTTAGAAAAAGAGCTGCTCAATGAAATAGCCCATGCACCTCTAGATTTAGTCATTATGAGAAGGTAGATTATGTACAGAAACAATTGTTTCTGGTTGAAAGCATGTTATAGTTGAAGGACATTATACAGGGGGTGAATTTGACTCACTATGTGTAATAGGAAATGCCTGTCTGGGGAGTATAAACGCATAAGGTGATGCTACCAGCCTTTTCTGAGAGTGCAGACAATGGTAGAACTATTCAGGAGCTGTGAGAAAAAGATTCAATGGAGACATGTGGCATAGACTGTACTGTCTGTAATTGAGCAGGAAGCGGAAGAGGAAGAGAGAACAATATGGAATTGTTGAAGAAGACTTTGCTGGCAGGTGAGAGTCCATGCAAGACAGGGGAAGAGAAAGAATTGCAACCTGTAACTTTTATAGCAGTATTTCTTTAAAGCTTTGGCTAACTGCACAAGAATCAGGATCTCCAGGTTATCAGTTAAGAGTGAGATTGTTTTTTCCTTTTTCTTTAGTCAAAGTGTTGGTACAATAGGCACTTGTGTGGAGGCAAAGCTAGCACACATCAACTGGAGCTTCAAAAGAGACCCTGTTCTATTGGGGATGTATTTTAGAAATAAGTACAGGCCCTTATTTTCCACATGAAGTTGCTTCTGCTTTTGTTCTTTCTTAATGCGCCACAGGACCTGCTGGCTGGGGAGCAGCAAACCAGCTGGATTATTCCTATGATGATTTTGTTGATGCGGCACAAGATGACGACTTATCTAAGCATCTCTCTGCCTCTGTAAAGGCAGCACCTGCTCGAGTCAAAAGGCATAAGCTGAATGTTCCAATGACTGACCACAAAATCAAGTTAATATTTAACATCACAGGTGAGAGATGTCAACATATTGTCCTTCCCCTAATCCTTCTTTTTAAAAAACATGTTTCTAATACATTCAGTAGAACTTAGCCTTCACTTTACAAAGCCTGCTGGAGATGCAGATGACAGTTTTCTGGAGACATTCATAGCCCCATTTCATGACAGTCTTTCTGCTTGGGGGAAAGATCACAGCCTCATGTTCATGGAGAGCATTGTGCACATGGCCTGCTTTCCACTTTCCACTGGCAAGCTTGAGTGTTGCACTCTTGATAAACTCCAGAGTACACTGGAAGTGCTGACTGTAAAATCTGTGGGCTTTTTGTGTTTTCTGTTTATATCCCAGCTAGCGTGCCACTGCCTGATGAAAGGAATGATACACTGGAACTGGAAAACCAGCGACGGCTCCTTAAAACTCTGGAGACAATCACGAACAGGCTGAATAGGACTCTCAATAAGGAGCCCATGTATTCTTTTCAGTTTGCATCCGAACTCATTGTAGCTGACAGCAACTCATTGGAGACCGAGAAGGCCTTTCTTTTCTGCAGGCCTGGTTCTGTGCTGAGGGGGAGGATGTGTGGTAAGCCAGATGACTTGCTCCTTACATGTGTTTAGAATCCTTTTGAAAAGCAAGGTTTTAGAGGATGATTGCAGAGGCTTATGGTTTGACACAGTCCAGTGCTTGTGGTCTCCCAGAACAATAAACTGCAAAAATGCTTTGTGCAGTTTGACTTGCAGAGGATGTTTATGTTCCTAACCAAGGCCTGTGGAAAGAGGACACTTTTGTACCCAGCATTCCACTCCCATGGGGAAATCAGGCATATCCACAGTTGGTGATACACAGGAAGACAGTGCTTAGTATCCAGTCTTTTAACCCTATTAGTCCTGTGGGTGATGTGTAGCTGAGATAGGGAATCGGATTCCATTTCCTCTGCGTAGTGAGATCTTTGCAGTGTTCCAGAGAGATACCCCATTTGCTGAGGAATGGAGTCACATTTCACATAAACAGGGTTTGACTAAACGGGAACTCCAGAGGCAAGACAAGTATGTATGATTGTACATTCTGAGGGGAACCTTATGTTTCCAACGTTACAGTCAACTGCCCTTTGGGTACCTATTACTCTCTGGAGCATCACACCTGCGAAAGCTGCTGGACTGGATCCTACCAAGATGAGGAAGGGCAGCTGGAATGCAAAAGTTGTCCATCTGGTAGCTATACTGAGTATCTACACTCTAGGAGCATCTCTGAATGCAAAGGTGAGAACTTGGTCTTCTTCAGTCACTTCTGAATGCCTGGTGGCATCCTTTTGGTCCCCATGATGGGATTATTGAAATTAGGTTAGCCTGTGAAATGCGGAGCAGTCCTAACTGCCCCTTGATGCATATGTAAAGAGAAAAATCCAGGTTTTCACCACTGCTGTGGCTTGCAGGATGCCTGGGCAGATGTTTTAAGGAGAGCTGGCATTTGAAGCTTTGTTTCATTTCTGTCTTAATTCTGTGAGTTTGTGAGCCCATTTTGCAGGGACTGACACACTTAATGCCACTCTAGTCCTTGCCAGCATTCTACCATGATCAAAGATAAAATGTCTGCATCCTACACTGCAGCGCTGTGGCATTGAGCACCTCAGCACCACTATCTCTTTGTGACTTGTTCTGAAAAAGAAGTTGCTAGTTTTATTTCCTGTTTGTTGTCTTATCATTAATTTTGTTGATTAAATATGAGTAACTGAGGTGCAATAAATCATCTGTGAAGCTGATTGGAAGAGAGTTAACTGGCTAATCATTCACAAATGCACTATCAGTAACTTACCACAATTCCTTTTTTTTTTGCTCTTTGTACCTATGAAGTCTTTCAGAGTAGAGTGAACTCTAGAAATAAAAGTCCCTGTGACGTGTGTTATGATTTCAGCATTATTTTCAGAGGTCAAGAGCCATGTTTCCTGTTGGACATTGCTTAATCTTTATGAATTCTTCTGCTTTGTAGCTCAGTGCAAGCAGGGAACTTATTCACCTAATGGTCTTGAGACCTGTGAAACATGTCCACTTGGCACATATCAACCAGCATTTGGATCCAGGAATTGCATCTCTTGCCCAGAAAATACATCAACGGTAAAAAGAGGTGCAGTGGATGTCTCAGCTTGTGGAGGTTTGTAACAAAAGGGGCTATGAAATTTTTTAAATTAAATTCTAAAAATTTCTAAATGTTGTTTAAACATCAGCTAATGTAATGCAATTCACCTGCCTGAGATTCAATTCTGCTTCTGGTTAAGTATGGACCAAGTAGCATTTCCCAGCAAAAATTATAAGCTATTTCCTGATATCCTTATTATTTCAAATGCCCTCCTTCTGATTTCCAAGATAGATTCTGATATAAAGATGAATAAAATGAGATATGTGATGGGTACCTACGTGAAAACAAAACCTTTTTACTTATAGAAGAGAAAGGGAATGACAGGATGTTTGTCACTATTACCTCTGGAACAGCTTCCACATCTCCTGTGCAAAAATACTTAATTTTAACACGGTTTGTTCCATAACTTTTTTCAATAAATTGTCCTTAACTGTCTTTGGGAAGCTTTGCCAGAAAGATTCCCAGGGGAAATAGTCTGCAGGGATTAATAGTACAAAAAAGACTTGTCTTTTGTCCTTACTCCTTCTTGAAGGAAAACAAACAAATAAACAAACAAAACACCACAAAAAAAACCCCAACAGGTGTAAGAGATAAAAAGGAATGGAAGTCGCATTTGAAAACTGCCCCCAGAGCAGCAAAAGGAATGGATAGAAATAATTCCCAGATACTTCTGTAGTCCTTTGAGAACCAAATGTCACGTAACAGCACAATTTAAATAAGCATCTCCTGGAGTTGTGAATTCCTGGCAGGTTTCATTGTATTGCTTTAAGTCTGAGGAGGGACTACGAGGGGAGGAGAGAAAACTATCAGAAAGAGGTGGGGGCAGGTAGGTTGGGGGTGTAAGTGATCACTCAAAAAAATGTCCTTTTGTTCTTGCAGTACCGTGTCTTGCAGGCGAGTTCTCTCGTACAGGTTTGACACCTTGCTACCCTTGTCCCAGAGACTACTATCAGCCAGACCCAGGAAAGTCCTACTGCTTGTCTTGCCCCTTTTATGGAACAACAACTGTCACTGGTGCCAGATCCATCACAGATTGTTCAAGTAAGCCAAATTATCTCTGCTGGAGAAAGTGAATAAAAGGAACATCTAAAGGATGACCAGCAGTAGTCTTAACAGAAAACATCCCACTTACTTACTCTCCTAACAATATAGACTTTCCATTTCAACCAGTGATGTTCAGAGCTGGTTTTGCCTGCTGTTGTTGCCTCTGTGTTAGCTAGAAGGGGTGACTGTGTGATACATACCAAGGCTCAGTAACAGAGTACACATATACAAAGTGTATATATATACGCACACACACACATAGTGTATATATATACTATATATACAAACTATAGAGTTATATGTTTATACAAATATATATACACAAATATGTATATGCACATATGTGTGTGTGTATAAGTATGCATAGAATATATTTTAGCTGTACACACACATATATGTGTTTTAGAAATGTATGTGCTTACAAATACATATTTGCATAAAGTATATATAAAATACTATGTGGTTACTGTAAAGTTTGCTTTTTATTCCCACAAATTCACTTTTTTCAGCATATTTTTAGATGCATTACTAACATGCAATTATTATGCCCTCTTGGAGTAGGGACCTTGCCATACAGTGTTATTAACAGCACTTTTATATCTTTCCTCTTTAGGTTTTGGCTCTACTTTTTCAGCAGCTGAACAAAGTGTAATGATGGTACCAGCCTCTCCAGAAAATATTAGCAAGCAGTACAAAGTCAGCAGTCAGGTACATAGTACATATATTTTCCAATATTATCTCAAATGAAAGAAAGAGTGCATTATGTAGCAGTAAATGACTAAGGCCTTTTTAAATGTAATTGTTATGCTGACTGTATTTCCTGAAGAGACAAGAGCGATGGTCCTGCAGGGAGCACTTAAACTCTCTTTGTAATCATAGAAGCACTTTCACTGAACAAAGGAGGCTGTATCAGCTATTGGCAATTTTAAATTCTGGACTTGAAGCCTTCACCTGATGTATGAAATATTTATCACACTTGTAAAAGAAATGTAAACTCCATGGACGAGGTTTAACCAATCTATTAAAAAACAGATTGACCACACTCAGTCATCGGTTGTCTTCCATATGCTGAATTCCAGAAAATACTACCAAGCACCTAAGTCACAGTGGTAAAATCTTTGTTTTACTTATTGCAACATAGATACATTTAAGAGGAGGAAAGCAGAGCTCCCTTCTGCTGTGAGTACCCCCTTTGAGATACAGGCAAGTTCTCATGTAAAACTACTCTAGTGACAATGTTCACCAGAGATGCCCCCTTACTCCCACCCTCTCCCTCGCAGTCTGTAACTCTGACGACACTGTTTTGTTTGAATCTAAAGTTAGGATATTATGTAAACAGGAGCAAAGCTGACTGATGATAAATTTGGCTTGAACTGTTATATAACATATGGAGAGGTGACAAACTGTTGTCCTATGGTTTTAGTTGACCATTTACTCAAGGACTTTGCTGAATTTAGGTTTGCTACATTATAAAAAATAATGCCACACAGTGAAGTTCCCCACCAGCTCACCTGATGAGCAGTAGCAGGAAGTGATAAACCCATGTAAAAGGATGCAAAGTGGAGAACTCTCATATAAAAAGATAGCATAATATAAAATGTCACCTCTAAATCATAGCTAAGAAAGTTCTAAGGGAACAACTGTGATGATCACATTTTGCGAAGTAAAAGGTCAATTTAAAATAATAATTCAGATTCCTGGTATTTTTCTCTAGAAGAAAAGAATGATTGGTGTGCTGCGGAGACAAAGAGGAAGAGCTAGAAGTTAATGCCAGCGACTTTTTTCTCCCAGCTTTCCAAAGTGACTATAGGGTGTGCTGTTTCAAATTAGAGTATTTTGTTCCAGCCGTATTTCCACTTTTACTGTAATTGTATCATTCTTGCCTCTGGCAGGTCTTTCATGAGTGTTTCCTAGAACCGTGCCACAACAATGGGACATGCAAGCAATTAGGAAGTGGATATATTTGCATTTGCCCACTTGGATATACAGGTAAAAAATTAAGAAGCAGTTGGAGGAGCTAACATGTCTCCATGCCCTTAACATGATGAAGCATAAAGGAGCAAACATTTCAGTGCAAGAGTATAGCCTAACTAACTGGAATATCCATCACAGATTTACCATACATAAGTATTAGAAAAGAGATAGTTCCTCATGTTCTTGCTGAACATAAATCATGTTTAGCAGAAAAGGATTTTGTATGGGGTTTCTTTTAGTAGAGTGAGTGGATTTGAAAATCCACTTGGCAATATTTATGATTAGCAAAAGCTGGAAATTTGCACTCTAAACAGCTAATTTGACTAGATCTGCCTGTACACCTCTTCAGTGTTAGCTTCCCAGTTGCTTCAAAGCAAACAGATGGCTTGTTATTCAGCTATTACCAAGAAGTGATCTCTCTTACTTGTGATAGGTATTAAGAGCCACTATCTGGAACTGATCAGTTTGTTGCCCAGTGTGCATCATGCCTTTATAATAACGTTTGGTCTCAGGTCTGTGTTAAAACACAGTCTGAAGAGAAGATAATAAACCTGAATGTCTGGTAACATATGCAATTAATCAGTGTGTTTTCCTACATTCTTCTATGCTTCTGAACAATTTCAAATTTTGTCTCCCTGTTCTCAGTCCTTTATTTTGCATTCTAGGCTTGAAATGTGAAACAGAAGTTGATGAGTGTAAATCATCTCCTTGTCACAACAATGGAATGTGTAAAGATGGCATTGGGACCTTTGTTTGCCATTGTCAACGAGGCTATTCAGGTAAGTTGTTTCATTTCATAGCTTTTCTTCAGACAGGCATTGTTTCTCTGCCAAGTAGGTAACAGAAAACACAAGAGCTGTATAATTCCGCATCTGTGGAATTACAACAGGAAAGCAATCTGATCTACAGGTTAGAGTAAGGTTCTTCTGTATGTGAACAGGTTTTGAAAGAAAAGGATGAGCATGCAAGGACAGTCTGTGTTTATGTGTGTGCACATATGCTTCTGGTTTGTGACATTATGCTTCTGGTCTAAAAAAAAAGGAATGAAGATTAGAGGTTTAGTAAATACTCACAGGGAAAATGCTTGTGAGACTGAATATGGCCTGACTAGACAATGCATTTATGCAGTTGCTTTACCGCAGCCCTATGAGTGAGTGGGCTTTTTCTTATCTTTTTTCTCAGTGTTTTTATCTCTCACCTGCATGTATGTTGAACGTGTTGAAATCTGTGGGGAAGCTGACATGCTTGAGTACTTTGCCAAAACAGCACCTGATTTCTAAATACTGAAATATACTTTTGAGGAGATAATTTTGTGTGACTGAAAAAAAAGGCCTTGTGTTTTCCGCCAGAAATGGTCTCCCTCATTTTTAACGTTTATGGCTATACATTTATCGACAGCAGCACTCACTGCATATTTTTTAACCTTTATAAAGACAAACCAAGGACTTCACATCTTTCACATCCCAGCATCTAAATAAGACGGATGATCTCTGTAGATGTTTGCAGTAGTGCAGTCAAACATGGAATTTTATCACTGGATCTCATTAGCTTTTTGATATGCAAGCAGTATGGTGCTGTTCTGTGTACCACATTCAGTCACTGCAGCATTCAGACCTTGACCATGTCTTGATCATGCCTTGTAACCCTTGCTGTTTGAAGGTCTCTTGTGTGAGGAGGACATAAATGAATGTAGCTCCAGTCCATGTTTGAATGGAGCCCAGTGTGTTGATGGCAAGAACGGTTACCGCTGCACTTGTGCGAAAGGGTTCACAGGTACACCTTTTTCTGTTTAAGTCAGCCTTCACTCTTTCTGACAGAAAAAGATGTCTTCCTACCCTATCCAAAGTATTTCAGTCTCATTGCTATGTATTACATATATTATGTATTGATATGGATGTACTGGATTCCTTAGGTCCATCTAATCTCTCAGAGTCCCTGTAGTGTAAGTGTGGCTTCAGAAGGATTTACTAAGTGATCAGTCTTCTATTACTAATTTTGCCATGAACTTACTGTGTGATGTTAAGGAAAGAATAGGGACATTCACATGGGTGCAAATTGTTATTTTTAATTTCATTTAAAAAAGAAAAATATAATGGTAGGCAAGATGTTCTACATTAAAACTACTCCCCATCCCCATACGCAGCTTCCTACTGCTTTCATAGATTTCTGTAACAATTAGGCATATCTGTTGATTGTCATGTTACCAAAGAGCTCCACTATAAAATCACATGCAGTTTCCTCATTCTTCAGTCCTTGTAATGTACACCTTCCTTCACAGCAGAAATCCCACATGTGTTTCTGGCTTTCATGTTTCTGCTTAGAGTTAAGGTTCCAGCTAAATCTCTTTTGTAGCAGCTTTTCATTAGTTGCTCAGAATAGTTTCTCAGGTGATTTCTTGATTCAGCCCACATCGCTCACATAATGGGCAATATCCATTTAAATTCCCCACAGTTTGCTGAGTGTTAATTTCTACAACTGCAGAGATGGTTCCTGTAATTCTTCTCTGAGCACTTAACCTCAGATAATGGAGTAAATCCCAAACCTGCATGGCTACCCTGATGTTTGCTGTTTCACAGAAGATCGGCAACAGTCCTTAAAAAACAGAGATGGGTTAGTAATCTTCTTTTTTAGGTTAATTCAAAGTGGAGCTGTGACTTTGTTCTTTTCTTCTCAGGTGGTCACTGTGAAACGGAGGTCAATGAATGCCTTTCAAACCCGTGTCTTAATAGGGCTACTTGTGAAGATGGAGTTGGTAGTTTCTCCTGCAAGTGCCCCCCAGGTTTTACTGGTGTCTTGTGTGAAAGAAACATCGATGAGTGTCTCAGCAGACCCTGTAGGAATGGAGCTACATGCAGAGATGGTATCAACGGCTTCAGGTGAAGAACAGATAATTAACGTAATACAATGTAGAAAGTCAGATATGTTGTGGTGCTTCAGCCTTCTTAGATTTCAGCAAGGCATTCGGCACTCTGATCCAATGTAATGTCCCCTTATAGACACTGAAGGAGATTTTAAAAGGCAAGAAAATAAATCCTAGTGTCCTCACACTTAAAAAATTCCAAGGTAGACAGCAAAGAAAATATGCAGGGTTTGAAGTGTAAGCATGGTAGGACTGCATGATTTTAATATTGATCTTTGAAAAGAAATCCACTTTCCCAAGCTTCAAGGGCTTGTCTTGCTTTCCACTAGAAGAATAGGTGATGACCATTTATCTAACTGATAATATTACATTTCTATAGCCTGGAAGGCAGAAATAGCTGTACATATTGAGAATATAGCGATTAAAATACAAGCACTGATGGAATCTTCCAAAAATTTATTTTTATGCTTCAGGATATCTGAACTCAGATCAGAAATTACAAATACCAATAGCAGTGTCATACTGTATATCACTGTAGAGATAGAGAGATGGACCAGCTGTTACTGTCTGGGTATAATAACGCTTTCCCTCCCCAGAGACCCAGAAGTTTTGATGCCTTTCAAACACATTGGTTTTCCAAGTACCAGAGGTTTTAGTCCCTTTCTACTGCCTTGGTTGGCCTTGGAGGGAAAACCCTCTGTGTAAGCATATCTGCCTGAAAAGTCAAGTACCTTTCATCTATAATTCTGTGGACCCAGAAAGCATGCATCACTCACAGGAATGCAATGGTTGCCTCTCCCAGTTTCATATAAAGAGACACAGGCACTGTGTGTTGTATTGTCCCTATCAAGAAGAGATATTAGGCAGCTAATAGAATAAAAGCATAATTAAAGGAACAACCAAAATAAAACTCCATTAATTTTGTAGTATCTTTTCTGCTGATTTTTTTTTTTCCCAGTATATGCCATTCCCATCAGCAGATCTGGCCTCATGGCCAGGATTTTTTGTTGTGACAGCAGCCACCTTTGAAGTGTGTTTCTCTTTTCCTCCGTAGGTGTCTTTGTGTGACAGGGTACACAGGACTAAACTGTGAAGTGAACATCAATGACTGTGACTCCAGTCCCTGCTTAAACCAAGCCACCTGTGTGGATGCCTTGAACTCGTACGTTTGTAAATGTCCCCCTGGCTTTACAGGCAGCAGGTGTGAAACAGGTACACAGGACCAAGTGTCAGAAAAAGGTGGCTTGACTAAGTCTCTGGGCAAGATTTGCACCGGTTGGGCTGATTTCATACGGCTTTCCCAGAAAGCAGCTAGTGTGGTGGGACACTGAGAGGCTGAATGGAAGCTGTGTGACTGCAGTGTTAATAACTGTAATTGCAGACAAGTAACAGCATGTGTGCTATGTCATATTTATATTCATTTCTCTTTCCTAAGGCACAGTTCTATCTTTTTAATACCTTGTAGGTCTATCGAGTTTAATTTGTATTTGCCCTCTGTATTTGAGTTAATTAGCTCTTTCTGTTCTTCTATTTCACGTAGGGCTTTGCATCTCAGGATTACAGATTAGTATGTGGTAGTGTCAGCTAAGGAGTCCTAAAGGCATCAAGTTGCTTATGGGCAAAAGGGCGTCAAGTTCTCTATGGTCAGGCAAAATGGGTCACACCTAGTGCAACTTCTTGGATGATGCTGGAGTTAGGCCACACAACCACAAGGCTCAAATCCATTTGTCTTTTAGCCACTTCATGAAAATTATAAAGTGTTATACTAGTAGCTGGTGAATCTTTAAATGGAAGCTGACAAATCCATGTTGATGTTACAGAGATGGTAGAGGACATACAGGTCATTTAGACCTGCCACCCTATGTTGGAGTTTAATAACACCCAGCTTTCAGGAGAGCTCCATGTGATACATTTACATGCAGTACCCTTGTAAAACATGTCACTCTGCATTGAAGAGCAGCACAGAAGTGCTGTTCCATACCAGTGCAGTGTATTTCAGTAAGTCCAGAACAGAAAAAAACCCGTGGGTTTTTTGTTGGTTTTGGGTTTTTTTTTTTTTAATCTTGACTCTTGTGAGCTGATTACACCTCTCTGGGTTGTTGGATGGCAGATGGATATGTTATTTCATTGATAGAGGACTAAAAAGCAAGGTTCATATTCATTGTTTATTAGATAATCAGCTGCTTTTTCAGTTGTTTGTCTTCAAACCCTGTGTGTTTTCTAGCCTTGGAAAGCTCTGTATGCTGGCTGGTGTTAGACTGCTATATGTTCTTTCTACCTCTGATCAGTTTAAATTGAATAATTTTTATAGATGGGTTGTGTTCCATTTTACTGCATTTGCTTAGATTCCATTTCATTCTCTTCCTGGGTTTTCAGGAATTCAGCTCTGAAAACTCTTTGTCTTTGTTGCAGAACAGTCCTCTGGTTTCAATCTCGATTTTGAAGTCTCTGGTATCTATGCATATGTCATGCTTGATGGTGTTTTCCCATCTCTTGGTGACATCACCTGTACATTTTGGATGAAATCCACTGACACCACAAACTATGGGACTCCCATTTCTTATGCAGTGGAGAATGGAAGTGATAATGCATTTCTTCTGACTGATTACAATGGGTAAATCACAGTTCTGTTTTTCTGTAGCTTTCAGATATCTTGAATTGATAAAGAAAGCATAGACCAGAAGTCTGAATATCAGCTTTGCCTACTTCGGGGTAGAAAAATCTGCATCCAGACTCTAGCTGGAGTTGTCTCTTTTTTTTTCTGCTTGCTTTGTTTCCTTCACTTTTTACCAAATAGAAGAGTAATGTCAAGAAAGCACTGAAGTTTAGAAAGCGTGATATTTTTTGTCCGGACTACATTTACATCATATTTAAATGACACATTGAGAAAATGATAGGATAAAATGGAGCTCATCACTCAAGAGTACTTGTAGTGTGACTCCAAAAGCAGGGATGAACCTAAGAGTCAAGTTTAAGAATCCACTATGCAGCCATGACTTGAGTCTTCACGTTTTGGTACAAAAACACGTTACTTATTTCACCATGCTTTGTGTATGATAACCATAACTTCCAAATTCTCTGAGAGAGAGATATCTTGTATGATGATCTTTCAAGAGAAATTTCTTGTGTGATGTAGACATGGTTACCTCATTTGTGCAAATAACATTTTTTTGAGTCATGTGGGACAGGCCATGCTTTTAAAGTTGCTGCATGCAAGTGAGTATGCCTTCATTTTCCTTCCATGCAGCTGGGTTCTTTATGTAAATGGGAAAGAGAGGATCACAGACTGTCCTTCAGTGAACGATGGTAACTGGCATCACATTGCAGTCACATGGACATGCACAGATGGGGCATGGAAAGTGTACATCGATGGAAAACTGTCTGATGGAGGCAGTGGGCTCTCTGTTGGGTCAAAAATCCCTGGTATGCTTTATTTATGTTATACCAGATCTGTTGCCTTCATTCTGTTTTTATTTCAGAATTTGCTGTGCCTGCAAAGAAATGTTTATTTTGGTGGTTTTAGTATGTTTTCACATTTTCAGCATTAGTGCAGGGCTCATATTTGCTATTCTTGTTCATGAGGACAGTTCCCTCACTCAGCCTCACTGAAGACAAAGTGCACATTTCTAGGGTAAGCTAGTAGGTAACTTGTTTTGGGGGTGACAGAGTTTAGTCCACAAAGGAGCCTGTGCTGAGCTGATTTTGGAATGGCTTTGTGAGAATAGGTTTCTCACACAACAAACTTAAGTTTAACTGACATTTCCTTTACAAATGTGTGCTCAGAGTTGATTGACTCAGCCTCCTTCTGTTACTTTCAGACATCTTTTTAAAGTTATGTTTGCATTTTGTCCTAACAAGTTGGGTTTTGCCATTTCATTGTTTCCTGTGATCAGCAGTCTTTCCAGTAATATCAGAAGAGGTGAAAAGGAATACCTTCAGCATTGAAGAGCTGTGAAAGGCCTGATGTTAGATTGCTGAAAGAGATTCAGTTTTGATAGTGTTTTTATACTACCACTGTCCAAATTTACACAGACTTTCAAAAAACTATCCATATTTTAAAAAAAAAAAAAAAAAGTGAAGCATTTTAGTCTGTGTATCTTATGTTTGCCAGTCTTTCCCAATTACACTGGAGTTATCTCCAGAGACAAGACCTAAGGAAGTGTGCAATTTCCATTACTTTTTGCCTTTTTCCACACACGGTGTGGCGTAAAAAATGCACGTCCGCATCTTCTGTGCTACTGGTCAAGGAGAGGAAATTTAACTTGTATGGCATGTCAGAACATTGACTGTCTAACCACCAATGTGTGTTTGAGAGTTTGGAATCAAGTTTGTTCTATCTGACTTTCTAAGCTTTTGTTGAAAGGAGGAAGTGCAAGCTAGCACTGTAAAACCTGCCCCACCTGGTCAAAACTGCATTTTGCAATACTCTGTAAAATGCTTCAAATACTGACCACTAGAAGTGGTCTCTTAGAGCCAATACCATTACTGAAGCAGCCGTGTAAAGTTTCTGGTCTCATCAGCATGAGTTTAGTATCAATGCGCATTTGAGAGTCACTTCCAAATTGTTATGCTCAGTTACCTCGGTCAAGCATAAGGCTTCCCAGAGGTTTGTGAGAGAATTTGCTGAAGGTGGCTGGTCTCATGCACTACAAAATCTTAGTAAGGTAGGGTAGCAAAAGTTTTGTTTTGCTTAATTTTTAATCTTCGTATGGGGATCTCTGCTGTAGGGTTTTGTTTCCTGTCCCTGTTCTAATTCTCTCTGAGTTTAGGTGGTGGTGCGCTTGTACTGGGTCAAGAGCAAGATCAGAAAGGAGAAGGATTCAACCCAGCTGAATCTTTTGTGGGCTCCATCAGCCAGCTCAACATTTGGGATCATGTCCTGTCTCCACAGCAAGTAAGTCCTTACTGCAGTGTTTGAGCACAGGGCTCTGAGCACAGGATGAACATTTGAAAAGGCATTCCAAGTTAGCACATTGGATAGACCTCTCTTCCCAGTGGGGGAAGAAGCCAGTGGGGACCTGATGAAGCTCTGGCTTAGGCTAAAAAGCTTAGCTTAGTAAGTAGAGTAGCTTTAAGCAAAACTAGGTGTGATAAAATAAACACTGAGTCACCTTCTGTTTTGACTGAGCCTTTCTGTATTACGTAGCTTTGAAAGAGAAATGGAGACATACACAAAAACTACCAGTCTTGTTAGAAGAGGTAGAAATCCCAATGAAACAAGCTAAGGGTTTGTTTTACAGGTTACAGTTATCCCATCCTGCTGTGTGAAGGTAGCAGTAAAACTTCAGAGGGGAGGCATCAGAATTTCTGTCAATGCATTAGACACTAAGAAAAATCTGAGCTATATAGTCCCAGGAGAAGTCTGAATGGGCAGCATAACTGAATATTAGCCTACTTCTATTCAGGTACCAAAAATAAAAGTTTGGCACTAAACTTTTATAGAGTTAAAAGATTAGTGTGGATCAGAAGGTGTCTGCAAGGACAGTGATCCCTCAGCTTCTCTGCAAGACAAGCCTCAGTGCTCAGTTATCCTCAGTAATTTTTTTTATTTATATCTAGTCAGGGCCTCCCACTTCTGTTTATGACTACTGTTTCTGTGTCCCACCGTGCACTGCTGTGAAGAGCCTGACTCTATACATACTTGATTAGCTCCCCATAGGTGCTGGGGCCTGCTGTTAGGTGTCCCCAAAGCTGTTTCTGCTGCAGGCTGAACCAGCCTTGGTCCCACAGCCTCTCCTGACAGGGCAAATGCTCCAGCCCATCACATTTTGAGGGCCTCCCCTGAACTTGCTCCAGCTTATCAATGTCTGTATTGTACTGAGGAGCCCAAAACAGAATGCAGTACTCCAAGTGTGGTCTAATAAGCACTGAGAATAGGGAATAATCACTTCCTTGGTTTTCTGGTTGTGACCCTATTCACACAGACAAGGATGCTGTTGATCCTCATTATTGCCAGGGCAAACAGCTGGCTGATACTCAGCTCACTGTCTGCCAGAGCCC
The DNA here is from genome assembly GCA_035590195.1 of Aviceda cuculoides. Classification (NCBI taxonomy): domain Eukaryota; kingdom Metazoa; phylum Chordata; class Aves; order Accipitriformes; family Accipitridae; genus Aviceda; species Aviceda cuculoides. Next base: position 10,860,664 of record JAVJGG010000074.1, on the reverse strand, counting down.
TTAGGTCCTTTTCCACAGAGCTGTACCCTCTCCAGGCTTTCCCCAGCCTGTATCATTCAAAGGTTTTTCCTTCCCATTTGTTCTTGTTGAATTTCTTGAGGTCTGTGATGGCTCATTCCTCCAGCCTGTCAAGGTCTCTGTGGGTGCACCTCTGTCCTTGAGCATACTGACTGGGCCTCCTAGTTTGATATTCTCTGCAAACCTGATGACAATGTGCTCCATCACCGCTTCTGGTCGTTAGTATTTCAATCCTGAAGGTCAGAAATTATGAAACTGTTGGTAACACTTGAACAACAATGACTGATGTTCAAAGTTAGAGGCATTTCTTGAAGGTCTTTGGGTTAAAAGGTTTTGCTCTTCTCTTGGTGTTTTTTTAAGGCTTTACCACTGTTTGGTAGTTTCACTGTTTGTTATCCATGATCCAAATAAATAATAAAATGAACAGAAAATAGAAGTAAAGCAGAATCTTTGCTTCCAGCATCCAAATGTCTCCTTTGCTTCTTCCTCCTTTTCATTAGTACTTTGGCTTTCTGCTGGGTTCAGAACTGCCCAGCGGTCTACTACTGTTCTTGGCTTTTGGGGTCACCAGTTGTTGCATTACCAAGTCAAATCTTCACATTTTTGTTCACTAGCAGTTTTGAAGCTGATAAGTATGCATGTGATTTTATAGGACACACTGGTGAAGATTAAGTGCAATTTTCGGTAGTCACCTGTCTTTAATGACAGACTTCATTAAATTCCCATTTGCTTCAAATGCAATACGGTTAGGATGGGGAAGACAATCCTGCCCTTCATTTGTGGTATCCATATTAGTAAACTGAAAAGACAGATGTGAGACCAGACAGGGAGCTGAGACAAGTGAGTTTCCTATAAAATTTTTACCTCATTCATTTCAGAGCTTGGGATAGTAAATCACTGTTGTTATCTATTATTATCAATTTTGTTGTGGCCAGCTGGAACTATTCAGTAAGTCTTACCTTTCTATTCTCAGACATAAAGGAAAGCAGGGTGACAAGTATGTTGCCCAGTAAATAACGTAAAGGCAAAGTTCACTCTCTAAGATTTTTCTTTGTGTACTTTAGTTGCTCATCCACCTGCATATTAATTTTGTATAGGTAAATCAACAGTCTGATTGTTTTGTTGTTGAGTAGACAGCATAGAAATATGAGTTGTCTATATGGGACTGTGAGGTCTTTTCTGGCCCTCCGTTCTCCATCACATGGCTTGGAAGGGCTGATTCCCAAACCTGCCTTTCCCACACTGGAAGTTTTTCCCTGCAGATTCCATGCAGTTTGTGTGCAGCCCTTGGCCTAAGCAGTTACCATCAGCACATACTGTTGGAGCTGAGATCTTTGAAATGGCCTCAGAGTAAACAGAGCAGGTTGCTTTCTTCTTCAGCTAAGCTGACTGTAGAAGAGTCTGATCCCCCTTACTGGAGTTCATGGTGGGGGGAATGTGAGAATAATTCAGTTTGAGGTTCGTGGTGTACCTTCCTTTCTCACAAAGTCAGACAGTATTCTTGGTAGTGGATTTCATCCACTGCAGACTTGACAGAAGCCAGTCACCCTTCTGAGAAAGGCAGTTTCCCAACAGTTTGGCATGAACCGGGCACACCTGTGCTTTCTAACCAGCTAGCTGTGCCCTGAAGCTGTGCTGCATCTATTGTACGGGTAGGCTGGTTGTGCTGAGATGTACACAGCCCACTGGGCTGCTCGTCCTAGCTCTTCTTAATTCATTTTTTCATGCTGCTGAAGGAAACATTCCTTTCTCCCTGCCAGGGAATTACCGGAATGACTCTCCAGCACAAAAGAGCCAAGGAGTAGGAAGTAGTCTCAGTAGCCTAATTACTAACATGTTCTCTTAATTGAATAACCATCTTTTCTCCATAGACCACTTCCCTCTATGATATCTTAAAAGAAGAGGAAATCTTTAATTATCCCTTTACTGCACATTTATTCTCCTCAGGGCACATATGTTTTTTTCAGCAGTTCCATGGCTGAGGTATGATAATGTTACTATGTTTAATAGATTCTCAGAGTCACAGTGAAGAAGTAGAAATATTTTCACCATATTGAAGTAATTTTTTTTACATTAAAATACAATACAGAAACATTTTAAGGGTTCCCACTGGCATTTCAGTTTCTTGTAGTAAGAATGCAAAAGAAACCCCTAGTGGTGCCATTAAAGGAGTTACGTTTTAAATGGAAAACTTCTCCATTAAAGCTATTTGACCAGATCTGCTCTCAAGATATTAATCTGCTGTTGATCTAACAGTGTGTTCCTTTCTTTCTCCTATCCTTAGTTTGCCTATATAATTCCTGTTTCAGTACATGGTTAGTTATGGCCCTGTCCTGCTTTGGTTGCAGTCAATGCCAATACTGCTGTTAGTACTGGTGTGGGTAGGCCTTGCCTGCAGTGTTTTGAAGAGCCTAGTGCACTGAATTCACAAAACTTTTGTCCTGAAAACAACAGATTGGTTTCTTAAACACCTCCTTTTTGTGTTTTTGTTCCTTAAACAAGGTGCAGTGCTAGCAGAGTTTGCAGAATGCGTATCTTCAACATTAAGTTCCTTTTGGCTCCTGTTTGACATTTTTTTGCAAATATATCAAGTTTTCTCTTCAGGTTGCATTCTCATATCTGTCTTTTTCTGCGCATAAATACATTTTTCTTTCATGCTAACAAATGCAATTGTGTTTCAAGAACTATGTTCTATACTTTGCTTGTATGACAAGTATTCCTTCAGGTATTGATTCAGTATGTGCCTGTCCACAGCTAGATAGCTTGTAAGTGCAGAGTAACAAGTAGTTCAGCCAGAAGCCTCTTGAGCTAGAAAGGATGAATATCACTTATTCCATGATTTGTTCTAGTGTTGCATGCAGACATGGAAGGAATATTTTTTCACATTCTCTTGCTACATGGTCCTTAAACAGCACCTAATCAACTGTTTTAAATCCATAGGTAAAATCTCTGGCTACATCCTGTCCAGAAGAACTCCAAAAAGGAAATGTACTAGCCTGGCCAGATTTCCTGCCAGGAGTTGTTGGAAGAGTGAAGATAGATTACAAGAGTATATTTTGTGCTGGTTAGAACTTTATTTCCTAGAACACTTTTTTTCTGAACAATATTGTAAGACTCTTTTATGAGGTCAAATATGTTAGCTTGCAGCCTTTGCCCCACTAACCTTGAATAAATTATTTTGATGATTTGACAGTTAGAACATTTAGTCTGTCATTCCTTGAATTCCAGTGGTTTGTAACAAAAGCTCACTGGAATCTCTGACAGAAATTAATTGCTTCCTGAATTGAAATGAGGAAAGAGTAAAGATGGTGTTGGGTCAGAAATAATTTTTTCTTGTCTTTTAGTCTAAAAATAATTGGGTGGTATTAAAATACCTAGTGCCTCCTCACTTCTTTTCCTATAGTTTCCTTTTCTGATGTTGTATGTTGATGACTCTCAAAACCCTTTGAACTCCAGCAAGATGTAGCATACATGACACTTCCCAAAGCTTTCTCCTGAATAAACTTGTACAGGATCAAACAATCAGATAACAAATTTATTCCTTTCACCACATGGCTGTATCTCTTACTGTATGCATGTATTTTGTCCACAGACTGTCCATCTTTGCAAGGATCCATACCACATCTGCGGGCCTCTTCTGCTGATTTAAAGCCAGGGTCAAAAGTGAGCCTTTCCTGTGACCCAGGCTTCCAGATAGTGGGAAACTCTGTTCAGCACTGCCTTAACCTGGGACAGTGGACACGGCCTTTTCCCCGCTGTGAAAGTGAGTTGTCTCAGTGGGCTGGCAGGATTAGGAAACCCTACCTTTTATTTGGACCCTATCACTATTCATGGCCTGTTTATCCCTGCAGTTGTGATGCACTTGAATCCATCCATGTTACAGCATATACATATATGCTTAAAACTAAACTTTTACTGAGCAGGAACTACACCGCAATTGGATTCTGCCACCTTTTTCAGTCAGTTTCTAATGCCCATGGCAGAAATGAGTCTATTTGGATCAGCAGTCTGATACTCCAGACTTTCTTCCCCAGTGGCACCAGGAGTGTGGAAGATGCGCAGGAAACGCTGGAGTATCTCTGTGATTTTTAAATGTCAGTGAGAACATCTGGTTTGAAGTAAAAGCCTTGACATTAGTATGTTACAGGGTAGTTTCTTTAAAGGCGGCAGATACTTCTGTCAGGACTTAGAAGTGCTCCAAGACTTAAAGGATTTCTTCTAAGAAACTGGGCTGTATACATTCAGGTTGCCCAGGTACTTTTGATTCCTGCTTTCCTGCTCCTGCCTTCTCCTTTCGTTTGGTTCTCCTTTGCTGTGACTGCACGTGTGACTGTGGCTGCATGTGTTGGAGCTGACTATATTTTTCATATCAGCAGAATAGTAAATTAGCTCTAGAAGTAGGTATTGCAAAAATAGTTTGAGCTAGATTTGATATGACTTTCATGTCTTACTCTTTATTCAGTTGTTCATAGCACAGATCCAGGGTCTGTCTTCTTTTCTGCCTAAAGAATAGCACACATGTGAGGATTTACCCAAAAGCATGTCCTGCTGGGCAGAGCTTAGTTCACTGGCAGAGACAGCTTCACTGGGAGAGACAGCTTTGCTCTTTCTTGGTGTGTTATCAGCGACAAGCCACCAGAATCCTGTTAGTGTTGTCATCTGATTTCTCTGTATTGGTCCAGGCAGTTATACCTGTCGAGCACAGAGCTCAGACAGAATGGGGCTGACCTGCCACAAACATGCTGATTGAATGAGGGCCAGACTCACCCACTGGCCTTTCTCAGCCTTTTCCATAAATAGCTGATGAATGAAAGTGGATTGAGGAGAGCTATTTCCTGCATAAAGAACTACAGGATTTTTAGTCGAAGGTGTGGTACAGAAAAGGTTTTTCTACTGACCGAATCAGGCTCATTGTAATCACTGGCTTCACCCACCAGGATCCTTTTCCTCTTCCTGCTACCGAAGACCCCCAAAACCACAGGTCTCCATACCCTGACAGCCTGTCTTTGTTACCAGCTCTTCAGTTCTATCTCTCTACAGCAAGTACTTGGCTTCCATTACCATGGGCTCTAAACACTTCACAGTGTCTTACCGTGTGATCCTTGCACACAGCTGGGGAGCAAGGAGTTACTACAATCCATATAGTTACAAAGATCAGCTGTGTAGCTGTTGGAATAAGTTATGTCATCTTGATTGAAATGAAGATGCACAGAAGCAGCTCTGCTAGAATAAATAGCAATGTCCAGCAGGAAGGTACAGTGATGCCTTCTGCTGGCATAGCTGGGATCAGAAGGGCTTATTTACTGTAATCAAAGTCCAAGTGATGCCCAAGGTTATATGTAAGGTCAGTTCCAGTATCTCCATTGTTCATGCACTCCCTGGTCTCAGACCAGTACTTTAACCTCTTAGCAATAATCTGTTAGCTAGTTTTGCACTGTTCAAACAATGTAACATTGAGCTTGTTTTTCAGTGAAGGGAAATAACAGGAACCTCCATGGAGGAAAACTGCCTTTTTCTCATTCCTTAAAACTCAACAAGGATCATTGATTATCAGGGGAAGTGTCCTGTGACTGAAGGGCATCTGCTCAGATCTTAGTCACATACGTCTCCTCCAGAGCTAGCGGAATAGCAGGAGCTAGAGAGTCCTGCTTAGTCTCTGATTGAGAAGTGTCCACAAAACAAGACCCTCCACTGGACCTGGAATGAATTAGCTACCTCAGAAAAGGTCTGTGCCCTCTTGTGGACAGGATTCCACAGTTGCAGACTAAAAATCTCCGGTTGTGGCTCTCGTGGAATTATTCTGAAGCTGATCTGTGTCTGCTCTGCTAATCTCTGTGCTCTCTTTTCACTCACATTGCAGGAATCAGCTGTGGAGTGCCTCCACCTTTAGAAAATGGATTTTATTCAGCTGAGGACTTTTTTGCTGGCAGTACCGTTACCTATCACTGCAACAACGGCTACTATTTGTTGGGCGACTCCAGGATGTTGTGCCTAGACAATGGGAGCTGGAACAGCATTTCACCATCTTGCCTTGGTGAGATGTGCCATACATGTGGCTGCATGGCCTGGCAATCTTACACTTCTCCTGTGCCCTTCGGTTTGGGTGGGATTTCATTTTGAAATTGTGAAATCTGACCAGAGTCTCAAAAATCACACTCCAAAATACCACATTTTTGAAATACCGTGCTCAGCATTATGTGAAACAAAAACTACATTCTGGCACCTTTCTCTGTGAGTCCTCTTGTATGCCACACACCATATACTTAATATGTCTGCATTGCACTCCCAGCCTCTCTCCTTCCAGGTTCATTTAGCCCTGGAGTCCCTGCATTCTCTGCTTCTAACCTGTGCATTTCCCTGTGCTTCAACACACTGTCAGTGTCCCATACTCTCTGACCAAGTTCTTTCAGATGTTTCATACATGGAGGTCGTAATGTTTAATATCGGATTTACTTATTTGAAGATAGTTGATGCTGCGCAGGATTTCTGATTTAGCAGAGTGATACAAAATATAGTGCATAACACAATAGAAACGGAAGTTACATTTAGCAAAGTATAGCAATTTCAATACACAGTTCAATCACAATACCAACGTGTTTCACATTACCAGTCTATATGCTCACCATCATGACACTGGGCGCCCCCAGTAGCCAGGAATGAATACGTGCGTTGAAGCCAGCTCAAGCCCGTTGCTAGTTGTCTGGTTTTTATACTGTATGTTGGCCTGAGCCATGTAGTCAACGCGTGCCAGTGCTGGTCAGGCTAACTCAGGGAGGCAGTAGCACTCCTTGGGGAGTGCATTGACCTTGGGGAGAAGCATTTACACCACCAGTTGATAGCTGCTTATCTAAAAACAAAGGCCACCTCCCTGTCCCCTTGTGTTGAGTCAGCTTCTTTGTAACAGCAGTGGTCAGTCACAACCTGCATTATTCCCTGAGCTTCAAGGGCAGATCACCTTTGCCCGTCTCCTCTGAGCATTCTTCCTTTGTGGGTGTTTATTTGTCAGTCACACGTGCCTGTCAGCAAGGAGCTGCAGCACTGAGAGGGCTGGGAGTGCACTTATGGACACAGTTCACATAGTTGCCACACCATAACTTACTTCCTGGTCAGCTGGGTCCGATGTACCAGATGCAGCTGCAGGAGCTGAAAGGTGAGACAGACCAGCATTGTACTGCGTACGGAGGGCTGGGTGTGACAGTTCTTGTACAGCCATGTCTGCAGCAGATCCCTGCTGGAATCCACTAGCTAGTTGTAGTTGGATTGCTGCTTAGTCATGCCTAACATGGGTGTTGCGGGGTAACAACCTGGCAAGATTTGTGTTTGATTTGATTCTTAATTTTATGTAGGTATAGCACATAATTTTTTCAGTCAAGGTGAGCAAAAGAAAAGCCAACAGTCTTTTATTTCTGCGAAAATTCACTTTGGATTAGGATCCATCTGGTTTCATAGCATTCCGTCTACCAGGGCTCCTTCAAAACCTCCAAGCAGACCGTCCAGTCTGTTGTTACTCTCTTTGCTTTTCTCCTTTGCAGTTTATACCAAGGCCTAAAGATGAGCAGGCTCAGAGCAGATGCTGTAAGACTGTCCAAATATTTGACATCTGTGCAGTAGGAAGCATGATGTTGAGAAGGAAAAGCCCTGTGCCCCAACTTCCAGCTTGTCTTGTCTTTCATAAAGCAGAGTAGACTAAGGGGAAAATAAAAACAAAAGTGGCTTTGGCACCCTGACCCACCCTTTTACGTTTCTGATTCATGCTCCAGGCAGGTGCTAACAAAGCCTGGTACACCAATGCTCTGGGGCATTCCTTTTGCTCTGTTACAGATCTGATTCATGGTTTCCTTCCACTCTTCCTTGCCTTACAAGACATTACAGGAGGAGCAGTCATTCCAGTTCTGCTACACTAGCACTTTGCATTCTCCTGATGCTTGTGTAATTGGCAACTCTTTTGATTAATGTGCAGTTTTCATTCTGCCTGTCAGAAAGAAGCTCCTTTTCTTTTCAGAACATTGTTGGGTTCTTTTTATGCTGGCCAGACTCATTCAGCAGTAAAGAGTAAACACACCAATTCAGTAAATTTTGTTGCTTTTTAAACCAAGTTGCTTTTTTGCCTCGAAAAGGGTGAAGAACTCCAACTATATGTCTGCATGGTATACCTAGTTCAACAGCTGTCCTGTAGTGGGGCTTTTAAATGAAGAACTGCTCTATCTCTAACAGTCTGGTTTATATAAAGAATAATCCCTGATGCCAGCATTTTTCAATTAGATACTTTGAAATTGACCCTTTGCAATTTATGACTCATTGTTTACATACCAAGAACACTTCTGTACAGTCAGGATTTGGAAGCTGATACAAAGTATTCTGGAGTGAGGGATTTTTTTTGCTGTACACTACCAAGCCACATGGAGCGTAAATCATTGCCTGGCATTTCTAGGCACTACTATCATATAAATAGTTATTTATAATAACTAATATATTTTGAACTCCTAGCTTTTCTGGCAATTGCAGACACTTCTCATTCCTACTCTAATGTAATTCTCTTCAGCAAAGATGGAGCTCTAATGATATTTTATGTTCAGAGTGTTTCTGCTCTTGGCTAAGTTTTCCTGTCTTACAGGTGGGAAGTTTGAGATATAGAGGATTTCCCAAGCAAGTGTTTAATGCAGAAGTCCTCCCTCAAAGTGTCTGTCCAAAGTAGTAGTAACAGCACATGAGTTATGATGTCTGTTCTTTTACTACTTGGAAGCTAGATACGTTTTTGTGGAAGTATTGACTGAAGGTTCATTGGATTTGCCTCTGATTTTCTCACATCTCACAATACTGTATAGTAAATTATATAGAAAGCATAAATATTAATTTAAATATTTTTACTAATGCATCAAAAATGTGATTTAAGTAAGAGTGATTTTTAATTATACCAATTAAAACGATTCCTCTTGACAGTTAGTGAGACAGAAATTTAAAGCAGATGCTTATTGCAAATAACACCCTTGAGACACTTTTTTTGTTTCCTTTTTGTAGATGTTGATGAATGCGCTGTTGGATCAGACTGCGATGAGCATGCATCTTGTCTCAACACAAATGGATCCTATGTTTGCACTTGCATCCCTCCTTACACAGGCGATGGTAAAAAATGTGCAGGTATGGGAAAGAAAAACATCAGGCTAGCCTTTCCAAGGTTCTGTATAGCCCAGTATTCTGCCTCCTGGTGTAGAAGACAGTTGCCTGTAATTGATACCTAGGGAGGGACAGAGCAGGCATGCTTTCATCTCCAGGTCACGCTGGCCTGAATGAGGCTGTGATGAATTGTCTCCTTTTGTTTCTTGAGAACTCACCTCTCCGTATAGAGACAGCTGTCATTAGGATTCTGCTCCAAGACATACACACATGCAAAATCCTCTTGCACATGGAGCACAAGTGCTGAAGACCTGGGAAGACCACATGCTGCAATGTGTTACTTCTCAGAGCAGAGCTGTGCAGTGAAGAAGTATTTGAATACAGGCATGTGAGTAGGACTTGAGCTGCCTGTGAAAACATTAAGCAAGGTAACTTTGTATGAAGATCAGACAGCTGCATAGGCTGGGATAAAAGGTAGCTGAGCTAATTTCATGTTCAGGGCTGCACATGCTGGAATGGTCTTTCCCTCACAGAGCAAAAAGTGACTGCCAGATGTGTTTGCTTCTGACAATGAATGCAAACTCAGTTACAGAGGGCTCTTCCATATCAAGAGTAGCTTGCTTGTGTGAGTCTTCAGTGCCTGTCACTTAATTACAGAACAGAGAAAAGCTGGTAAGGCTGTAAACTACTTAGGAGTGTTTTCCACGTGCTCTGCCTTCCTACTTTCAGAAAATTCCCAAGGATATCTCCTGCAACTTGTTTATAAAACCTGGTACTTAGTTATGTTATTGATAGACTCTCTCTTCTTCCTCAGAACCAGTGAAGTGCCGTAATCCAGGAAATCCAGAGCATGGTCATTTATATGGGGAAACTTACAGTGTTGGCAGTGAAGTAACTTTTTCCTGTGAAGAAGGATTTCAGCTGACTGGAGTGACTAAGCTTATATGCATGGAGTCTGGAGAATGGAGCCACTCAGTACCATATTGTGAAGGTGTGGGTCCTGGGGAGAAAGCATGTATGTAATGTAATGTGTGCTGTTAGAGAGATGGAAGGGGGAAAGTAATAGTGTAGAGCCTTTAGAGACTACAGCAGCTAATGAAACCCTGTTCTAGCAGACATGCATCTCTGTCGAAGTGTCTGTTGTCTTAAGAGATGTAAGCACCAGTTGAAGCTTTTCCAACAGTTGTCGTATTCATAGCAGTACTTTCTTATGCAGATTCTCCAAAGTGTCAAAGGCTAGACTCACCTCACTTTAATGCAAGCATTAAAAGTGTCTTTCTTCTCCACTCAGCCTCCTGTTTTCAAGGAAGTTGTGGGAACTTAATGTCTTAAAGGTCATTAACTGTGTTTTGGTGGATAAACAGCAACAAGAGAGGACAAGCTGGTGCATGTACATATACATGGTATAATTGCAGAAATTGCTTCTTTAGAAAACCATAACTAATGAGGTAAAGCAACAGGGTAAAAAGAAGGGGTGACAAAGACAATGTCAAAAAAACAGTTACTTTGTTCATAGGGAGAAATAGTTATGGAGTCCTCTTGACAGTCAACCATGTGGTTTGTAGAACAGTTCCAACTACCTGTTTCCAGTTAGTCCAATTTCTCAGTCAGGTGAAGTCAGATAAAGAGCCTTAAATGTCAGTTATAGCTTAGTCAAGAACCCAGTGTTACCTAGGGCTTTACACCTCTTCAAATCTATCCAGAGAAAAAAAAGCAAATCCTGATTTTCTGTTCTCTTTTATTTGTGTTGTATCAACCTCTCTTGTGATCCTGTCTTTTTAAAGCTATATCCTGTGGTGATCCAGTTATTCCAGAGAACAGTGCCATTTTGGGCTCAAATTTTACATACCACAATAAGGTGGTGTACAGGTAGGAATTCAATGTTTGAAGTGCTATATTAATAATGGACTGAGAATTTGGCAACAAATGAGAGTATGGCTGAAATGAGAGAGTGGTTGAAATGAAGGAGAGGAGCAAGATGGGATTAAAAGAATGGAAAGACATTTTGTTATAGCTGTGGCTACTCACTATCAGAGCAGAATGTTTACCCCAGTACTACCTCTCTATGCCCTGCAGAGAAAGATGCTGTAGGCAGGTGTGGATGTAGAGGGAAAAGGGATGGCTGATTACATTGTGCATAAAAAGCTCTGTGTGTGATAGCACTTCTTTTCTTCTAACTCAGATGCAATGATGGATACAACTTAGTGGGTGAAAAGGAAATTCTGTGCCTTGCTAGTGGCATTTGGAATCATCCTCCTCCCTCCTGTGAAATGGTGACTTGTCCTAGCCCACAGGATGTCAGCAATGGAAAATACACACTCACTGGCACAACCTACCTTTCCTCTGTATCATACACCTGTGACAATGGATACAGGTAAATGCATGAACGTTCCTGAGCCAAATACAGGCAGCATGTTGCTAGAAGGTCTAACTTATTTCTGAAAGAGGCAAAGCTGGGATCATTGCTCAGAAAGATAAAATACTAAAATATAATTTTAAAAGACTTCTTTATATCTTGGAAGGTATGTTCTGTATTTGATCCTAAATTGTAGCACTTCGAGAAAGTTATTCAGGGTTTGCTATACATGAATTTTATATATATATATATATATATATATAT
>JAVJGG010000074.1:10804539-10847769 GCA_035590195.1 Aviceda cuculoides | reverse complement strand
ATTAAACTGTTCTTATCTCAACCCACGAGTTTTACTTCTTTTCCTGATTTCCTCCCCCATCCCACTGGGGGGGGCGGGGGAGGAGTGAGTGAGTGGCTGCGTGGTGCTTAGTCGCTGGCTGGGGTTAAACCACAACAAAGCACCTCTTATGTGTTTTTTGTCTTAAACATATTGCCACAGGTAGGCAGAGCCCACTGCCCTGATAAGGGCCTGTGCCATATCTGTAAGGGCTTTACAGATCACTGTTGTTCTCTTCCATTAACCCCCGAGTGCATTTCAGTCAACTAAACATGGGGGTCTAGTAACTATTTGAGACTAAATTGTAGGGAATCAGACACACCTGTGTAGAGCTCTCAGATATGACATGGGACCTACTGGGAATCCATAGCCAGCTGACACAGCAGCTGGAGGCCAGGGGCTTCACCAAGGGCATCTCAGGGTGGTGTTGAATACCTCTGTTTAGACCACAAAGTCACACCTGTTGTACCAATGTAATGCTGTTTCCTCAGCTAAGGAAACAAAAAATGCCACCAACTTCCAACGTATGTGGCCATTCACTCAAGAAAAATCCTTTACCTCCTGAAGGAACTGAATGCCTTTTTGTAAACAAACCTGAACTGGAGCATTTCCTTCAGTTTTCTGAGTGAAGATAGTTTTTAAGTCTGTGAGTGAATCAGGTCTCAGACCAAGGCCTAGTTTCAAGTCTCAAGATTGGCATGCTGTTGATGGCATACAAGTAAATCTTTAAGTTTAAATAAGCACCCCATGACTTTTTTTTGTGGCTCAAAGATGGGCAAAGCAACAGCATAGGTTTTGTGTGTGTGTGCACAGTGCATTGAGACCCCACGTGAATTCTACCAGCTCTCTCTTCAAAATAATTGGAAGACCAGCTTTTTTGACAGTATCAGCAGTGCTTTTTCATGAACAGAAGGTGAGATTCTGACCTCTACTGAAGTCAGTGAGAGACTCCCCTTGGTTTCATTGGGGCCAGGAAGTCAGTAAGAAGCAAAGCACCTCCTTCCCTCTCTGCTCCTTACCTGGACTGAAATGGCAGCCTTAATAATGATCTTTGTGTCTCAGCCTTCAGGGAGCTTCTGTACTTGTCTGTGCATCTTCAGGGAACTGGAACAGCACACCTCCAGCTTGCAACATTGTCTCTTGTGGATCCCCTCCTGCCATCAAAGATGCGGTCATCAATGGAAATAACTTTACTTTCGGAAACACAGTCTCTTACACGTGTAAGGAAGGGTACGTAGATCAGCACTATTGGACTAATAGGATGAGTAAAACTGGTGCACTGCTTTCACAAGTACTTTATAACTGCACACTAATTTGTTTTTACTGCGTCTGTCTTAACTATCTGGAAATTAAATGTGATGGAGATTTTTTTGTGGGCTCTCAAGTTAGTACGGGACACACAGGCATTTCTTAAAGTAGTTTCGTGGCAGCTGAATACACTCTGGAAGAGGAGAATGGAGAGGGGTCATGGGGAATGATAGACCAATTCAATTGGAAGCCCTCTCCCTTGGAGTTACTACAGAACTAGGACTCCTGTTGTGAACTCAAGGCTCTGATCATAAAGAATTCCCTATGTCTTTTCAGGCTATAAGAAAGCTGTTTGGTGTGTTTTGAGAACTGTCTGTTCTGGTGTTCTAAATTCTGCTTCCTTAAAACTCTTGACTCCTGTTTTATTGAGGTGCATTGTTTTTCTTTGACTTCCATCTACTCAGTTTAGTGACCTTTTCAGACCGTATTTCATCAAAGGTGAGGCTCTATTTTGATAATGTCAAGCATGAAAGTAATGCTGGATTCTGATCCTGCAAGAACATTTGCACACGCTTATCTTTACAGCCTGTGAGCAATCCCATTGAATTTCTTGAAACTGCTCTGTCTAAAAGGCAGAGTACATATGTAGAGCTTTTGCCAGGTCAGGCCCTAAGTGACTGGAGGATTTTCTGCTCCTTCATGATGTAAAAAGACAGATTGCATTTTTCTTATAAACTGGCTTTGCAATATTACTTAAAACATAATTAAAGCAAAGCATCCTTATTCTGTCTTCTTGACTGTATTATGATTTTAAAAGCTGCTTCTCTTCCCTGTGCAAGTATTTTGAATGGGATAGGATAGCAGCATTTAAAGAGGGTCACAGCTGTCTCTGACAATTAATAGAGTGGATCATATTAAAAGTGGCACATGATAGTGTCTTTTTCTGGAGTCCAGTCATGAGGCTTTGAAAACAAATACTGCAAACAAAACAAAGCACTTTTACAGATGTTGCCATCAAAATCTGAACAACCAGTTTCCAGCCTACAGCTGGAAAGAGTCACTGGGAACTTTGCAGTAGTTATTGTTTCTTTGCTTTTTGTGAGAGCACACCATGGAGATTTCAAAACTGAGGAAGAAGATAGTCACAGGCACTGTGACTATACTGTTGGATGTTTAAGCAGCAGGGTTTTAGTGGGGTGATGAGCAGCATGCAGTAATGCCTGTCACAGCATCCCAGAGACAGATTAAATAAATACAACTACACCAACAGTAATCGTGTGGTAGAATTTCATTGTAAAAGATGATTTTTTTTTCTACTCAGCATTAATTTTTTTAATTGACTTTTATAACAATTTTTACAGTGTTTTTTTAGGAAGAAGTTGTTACAAAATTATCATGTGCGTTATTGGCAAAAGCATCTCTGGGTAACTCACTAAGGAGTTTCTCATTGCTTGCAAGTGTGAAAATAGATTGATAAGGCTGCTGTAGGAACCCAAAAGGCCTTTGTGAGCTTTTCATCTCTTTCTTCTCCATTCAGTTCAGCTAAAGGGGAAGAATTTCTCACTGGGATCATTTCTTTGAGGATTGTGTGGACTGTCATAGGACAATACTAGGTTTGTTGTAGTAGTTTCAACCAAAATGGAAGTTCAGGGGTGGTAATCAGATGGACAGATGAGAGAGAAGCAATATACACAAGGTGCTAGGATATCCCTCCTTGTCATACCTCACCCGTGGACATGTAGGTTTTAAGATTTTCCTTTTGAAGTTGATCATAGCTTTTGTAAAGAGCTCTATTCTTCCAGCATGCTAGCAAGTAAGCTTGTACTGCAGGGGCTTCAGGAAACTGCAGGTAGCATTTGACAGTGCTTGTCTTTTTGATTTCCTGTGTGGTTTCCTTATCCACAGTTACACGTTAGTTGGCCCTGCAACCATAGAGTGCTTAGCCAGCGGCAAGTGGAGTGTGAGCCACCAGCAGTGCCTGGCAGTATCCTGTGATGAGCCACCCCATGTGGAAAACGCATCGCCAGAGAGTGGCCACCGCCTCTTTGGTGATATAGCTTATTACTTCTGCTTGGATGGCTACAGCCTGGCTGATAACTCCCAGCTGCTTTGCAATGCAGAAGGGAAGTGGGTGCCTCCAGAGGGCAGGGAGATGCCCCACTGCATAGCTGATTTCTGTGAAAGGCCATCCACCGTCTCATACAGCATCCTGGAGTCCATTAGTAAAGCCAGGTTTGCAGCTGGCTCCATCGTGAGCTTCAAGTGCATGGAAGGCTTTGTTCTGAACACTTCAGCCAGGATCGAGTGCCTTCGAGGTGGCCAGTGGAATCCTTCTCCTTTGAGCATCCAGTGCATCCCCGTTCGCTGTGGAGAGCCTCCCCAGATTAGCAATGGCTATGCCAGTGGGGCCAACTACAGCTTCGGAGCAGTCGTGGCTTACAGCTGCAACAAGGGGTTCTACATCAAGGGAGAGAAGAAGCGGACCTGTGAGGCCACTGGCAACTGGAGTGGCAGTTTGCCCACATGCCACCCAGTGTCCTGTGGAGAACCACCGCAGCTTGCGAATGGCTTTATTAAGGTACAGAATGAGTTTTCTCATCTGCCTGGTACCATAGCAAACTGAATATGCCTTCACAATTGCCACTGTTGGGGTTTTCTTTCTTCTGTTTTGCTCTCTTATTAAAATTGAGGAAGCACATGACTGAATGGAATAAGCAAAGGGAAAAATGGGTGGGTTTGCAGCAGAATCGTGTCCAAAAAACATGGACACTTCCATGGGATTTCCTATCTTAAAGTGGGTTTTCAGTTAGGAGATTCAAGATGCCATATGACAATCAGTTGATTTCCTTAATGTCTTACTCCTCATTTTTTTGGTCCATGGGTGGCTTTCCAGTGCCATCTGGAGACATTTGTAGTACTGTTGCCAGTTCACAAGCCTTGCTCTTTTCACTGCTATGAAAAAAACCTGATTTGCAATAGGTAAATCACCTTGGCATGATTTCTGTCCTTTTGATGCAAGCACACTTCTTTACTGAAGTCAGAACTTCCCTTTCCTTATCAAATTACATTGCAACAACGCCTTAAGTTAAAAATCTCCTTGTGGCAGCCCAAACCTGTAACAACTACTTAACTTGTGTTGTGCTTTGATGCACAAGGGTAATATTGTGATAAGGAAGATCAAAACCACTATTGTAAAGATTTCCCTTTGAATTTTTAAAGCATTTTCCTTCTGAACATCCCCCCTCCTTCCTTAAATCTAGCCACCAGGGAATCTGCATTTGCTAAAAACTGGGGGGGAAGGGGGGAGGGGGTGTTGCATCTCAGTTCCTACATGGGCTTCCAGCAGTAATAGCAACAATTTCTGTTCAGACTACCACACAGATACATCTTCTAAGTAATGCATATCACTCTGTGTTGTCTTCCTTAGGTAGGGTCACTCCTCCAAATATTCCTTACAGTTAGAGACATTTTTGAATACCTCAGTCAGAGCTCAGCCTCCAACTTTGAGGTGCTTCTCAGCTGCCTGCTCAAGACCCTGCAACTGTATATATGACAATGATAAACATCTCCTAGTAGTAGTACATCTGAGGGCTCCAGCCTTGAATACATCTCTAAGCTAAAGAATCACAACAGGCCATTTAATGGCAGCTTCTCCTGACCCATTTCTTTTCTGTCTTCCTGTCTACACATCTTTTGGCCTCATGGGTCCAGAAGGGGAAAGGCAGAAGAAATGTTTTCTAGCTTTTACCTTTTAAGCCTTGAATTTTCTGTTTTCTTTTGATGGTGCTCTCAGATTTTCTGACAGCAGAATGCATCATTTGAGGCAAGACATTTTACGTCAGTTATTTGCATTCATTCCTTTGCAGACAGCCTTCACTGCTGTCTGGGATTCAGCTAGAAGCTAGACCAAGAGAACACAAGAAATTAAATCAGCCTCCTATTGCCCCAATCATGCATCTTCATTTCAGACATGTCCCCATCTTATCTGTTTTGCAGGAAACAACGGGACGCTTCTTTGAGAATCAGGCAAATTATCAGTGTGAGTCTGGCTACCAGATGATTGGGAGCTCAGTGTTTATCTGCCAAGCCAATCGGCAGTGGTACAGTGAATCACCTCCTTACTGTGTTCCCCTCAGCTGTGGAAAACCACCACCCATCCAGCATGGCCACTCCAAGGGAGAAACTTTTGATATGGGCTCCAAAGTTGAGTTTTTCTGTGATGAAGGCTATGAGCTGGTTGGAGATGTTTCTTGGACATGTCAGAAGTCTGGGAAATGGAGCAAAAAGCAAAGCCCGAAGTGTGTACCAACAAAATGTCCAGAACCACCCTTGGCAGAAAACCAGCTGGTCTTGAGGGAAGTGACTTACCAAGTCGGTGTTGTACAGTTCTCCTGCAAGGAGGGTTATGTTTTGCATGGCTCCTCTGTGCTGAAATGCTTGCCCTCCCAACAGTGGAATGATTCCTTTCCTTTCTGCAGGGTTGTACAGTGTCCTGCACCTCCATACATCCCATTTGGTGACCCCTTGACTTCATCACTTCATTTTGGTAGCACTGTGAAATACATCTGTGTAGATGGGTTTTTGCTGAAGGGTGAGTCTACCATCAGGTGCCAGGCTGATGGCTCATGGAGCTTGCCTTTGCCAGAATGTATTCCTGTGGAGTGCCCCCAACCAGAAGAAATTCAGAATGGCATTGTTGATGTGCAGGGCCTCACCTTCCTTAGCACAGCTCTCTATACATGTAAACCAGGCTTCGAACTGGTGGGAAACACAACTATCCTCTGTGGAGAAGATGGCCAGTGGCTTGGAGGAAGGCCAGCTTGCAAACCTATTCAATGCCCAAGGCCTAAGAAGATCCTCAATGGCAAATATTCATTCACAAACTTCCATTATGGGCAGACTGTTAGGTATTCCTGTGACAGAGGTTTCCAGCTGCAAGGGGAGGAAACGCTGAGATGCCTAGAGACAGGGGAGTGGAGTACAGAGGTTCCCTCCTGCAAAGCCATAAATTGCCAGCCCCCTCAGCCCATCGAGAATGGCTTTGTGGAGGGCGCAGATTATAGCTATGGGGCTATGGTCATTTATAGCTGTGTGCCAGGCTTCCAGCTGTCTGGCCTTGCCATGCAGACCTGTGAAGAATCAGGCTGGTCTAGCTTCACACCTACCTGCCTCCCAACAGACTGTGGCCTGCCTCCTCACATTGACTTTGGGGAGTATGTGCAGGTGAGACATGGGGAAAGACGTTCTGACCAGGAGAGTGTTACAGAGAGTCCCTCCCTTTCACATATGTTACTGGCTGACAATTTGAAAGACTTCAGAAGTTCACTGAAGGAAGACAGTGCAATGCAGCTCACAACTTTCTTATTTGGAACTATCATTTTATACACATGTTACTCTGGCTATGAGCTGCTGGGAAACCCTGTTCTAGCTTGCCAAGAAGATGGGGCTTGGAATGGCACTGCCCCCGCCTGCATTTCAATAGAGTGCACCTTGCTGTCACCCCCAGAGAACGGTTTTTTACATTTCACTGAGAACACGCTCGGTAGCACAGTGCAGTACACCTGTAAGCCAGGCTTCACACTTGTTGGCTCCGACACACGACTATGTTTGCCAAGTCGGCAGTGGAGTAACACTGCTCCATACTGCAAAGCAGTAACGTGCAACTCACCTACCCAACTTATGAATGGGAACGTAAGAGGGGAAAACTACACATATGGGAGTGTCATCTATTACGAATGTAATCCTGGATACCAGTTAAATGGCCCCACAGAGAGGAGATGCCAAGAGAACCAGAAATGGGGTGGCAGTGAACCACTTTGCATTCCTGTTACCTGCAGCCCACCATCAGTTTTGGAGAATGGTCAGGTGACTGGAGAGGAGTACACATTCCAGAGACATACAGAGTACAGCTGCAATGAAGGTTTTGTGTTAGATGGGGACAGGAGTAGAGTCTGCCTTGCAAATGGAAGCTGGAGTGGAATTGCTCCAGTCTGCAAAGCTGTGACCTGCCCTGTGCCGCTGCCCCTTCCCAACGGGAGAACTAGTGGCTCAGATTTTGGCTTTAAGAAAGAAGTGCACTATCACTGCAATGAAGGATACAACCTGCAAGGAGTGTCTATGCTTACCTGTCAGAGTGATGGTACCTGGGATTCAGAAGCTCCACGCTGTGAGCCAGTCATTTGTGGACCTCCTGAGGACATCTCCCATGGCTTTCTGAATGGCTCAGGCTTTACCTATGGGGAATTTGCCCAGTATGTGTGCTTCCCTGGTTATGAACTGCATGGCAATCCTTTACGGCAGTGTTTGTCCAATGGTTCCTGGAGTGGAAGCCTCCCATCTTGCTTACCCTGTCTGTGTCCTACACCACAGATTCAGAATGGGTTCGTTCTTGGTACAGATTTCAGCTGTGGGAAGAGTGCCCAGTTTCAATGCCTGGAGGGCTTCAAACTGCTAGGGCCTTCTGAAGTCACCTGTGAGGCTGCTGGCAAGTGGCGTTCTGGGTTTCCTCGCTGTGGGCAGATTTCCTGTGGCTCTCCACCCGTCATCCCCAACACATTTATCAATGGGAGCAGCTCTGCAGATGAGAACACCATCATCTACACCTGCTTGACAGGCTTTGTCATGCGGGGGAGTCCAGAACTGACTTGTGTGGAGACTGGTGTCTGGAAGAAGCCATACCCAAGCTGTGAGCTGTTAAGCTGTGGCCCACCACCTTCCGTCCCAAATGCAGAGGTTCTTGGCAATAGTTACACCTATGGGAGCAAGGTCCAGTACAGGTAAGAATGCTGCTGCCATTCTGTTTCCATAAAAGCTCTGAAGGAATGAAGATGGAAGGTATGAAGATAGAAGGTTTATGCACCCTCAGTTAGTGCAAGTTTTTTAGAAGACCTGGTAGAAAAGTTATGCCCTATCATATGCTCAGATTAACAAAGCCCATGTTCCCATGCATATATAAAATATTATTTGGACCATTGTCAAAACTCCAGCAAGGTATTTCAGCCTGTTGGGCTGCACTCCTCCACTACCTTTAGTTTCCCATTCCCCTTTGTGTTCCTCTCCTCCTCCTCTGAAATACTAGTCTGGACATTCAGGTTTTCTTAGCAGGTGGCAGTAACAGTCAGCAGAGTGTGCAATTTTTCTCCCGTTTTGGCATCCCATTTATGTCTTCCTTCTGCTTCAGGTGCCTGTTGTAATACAGAAGGGCTGATCTCCCTCTTGTCCTATTTTCTGTACTGCAACACTGCACTGTCAGCAAGCGTTGCTGATGTGAAGTTACTCCTTTGTCCAGTACGAGAGAAAGGGGGTTTTGTTAATTTCTTGAAGTGTGCACACTGCAGATCTCTTTCTCCTAGGTGAGGAATTCCTTGGCAGAAGGGGAGGTGGGTTTTTGGCAGTAAAAGCAAATATTAGTACGGGACAGAACTGGGTGATGGCATGTGGGTGAATTTAACAATATCAGTCATTTCCGTGCATCTTTAACGAGGTGAAAGGGGTGCTTGTGTCTGCCTCTCTACAAGTGAATCCACTTGTGCAAGCCAGATGAGTTGTTCTTGGTGAAGCACCATGTGGAACAGAACAAATCAGCCTTAAGTGTCTAAGCAAATGGCCTGTGGGCAGCCTAAGGCTTGGTTTGTTCTTGGAAGAAAGTGAGATCATGTTTAGAACTGCTTGGCACTCACACACTGTTTACCTAACCAAAAGCCCTCCTTGCAAAGGGAAGGTCAGTGCAGGAACTGCACTAAAGTGTTCAGTACCCTCCAAGCACTAAAGCCACCAACTCACTTTTCATTGTGGTGCTGCAGCAGAATGAAGCAACTGGAGATGTAAGTCTGAAGCTTCCAGCTCTTGCAACAGGATAAGCTCAGTCCAGGCATGCATCTTACAGGGCGTACCCTGATATAATAGAGAAATCCCAAGGTGTGCTTATGAACAACTAATGCTGAAAAATTACTGTCTGACTTCAGAATTTATGGGTTAGCTCATCCTCAGCTGTGTCTCTGTGGTCAGGTCTTCATGCTGTGTTGCAGATGCCTGGAAGGCTACACAATGGTGACAGAGGTGGATGTATGCATTTGCCAGGAAGATGGACAGTGGTCTCCTCAAATTATTTCCTGTTGCCTCAGAAAGTGCCCACTCCCGGGAAATATCACCCATGTAATTGTACATGAGGACAACTTCATTGTGAACACAAACATCACTTTGTCATGTGTAGAAGGCTATACTCTGGCGGGAGCAAACACATCTACATGCAAGGTATAGTGTTATTTGCACTGTTTTATTTTGCTGGCTTCACTGAATTCAAGAGTCCTCCTCATGCCCTCGTTAGCTCTTGGCCCTTAATTGCACACAAGAAAAAAATTTAAAGCATGTCCTGCAGAATGTAATATGCTTCCTTGTTGCCCAGTAAAAACAATTATTAGTTTTCCATGCATGGACTTTCAGCACTAGAAATTACTGATTTCTTCTTGCATTGTAAACTAATGCTGTCCTTTAGAAAAGCATTCCTTTTCTCACATTTCAGGGAAATGTGTCCAAGATGTTAAAAAATTACGTCCAAGATTTCTGCTGTGTTTTGAGGATGGTGTGCAGAGGTCTTTTTCTCTAGAATAACAGGCAGCACACATTTTAATCCACTGTAAAGCTGCAGAAACTTGAATCCTCTGTATGTTGAAGAGCAAACATCCTCATCAGTTTTGCTAGTAACCTTTTGTCAACGTTAGCTGTGGAAAACCTTGACTTAAGCTTGTAAATGGACTCTTTGAAGTCAGTAAGTCTGCTCATATGAAAAAAGCTAAGCATGCATGTTTCTGCAGAATCAGCACTTCATAAGGAAAGGTTTTCCCCTTATTTTGCTGTTTCAGATATCTGTGGAAGTAGGAGTAGGTGTGTTTGATGAGCATCTGTTCAGATATTGTACTTCCCTTAGAGAGCCTGGGAAGGCAGCTGAAGCACTTAGTCATGGTCTTAGACATTAAGCCAGGAGAGAAGTACAGAACATAGAATTGGGAAGCTGTAGTCTTCATTCTTCTCCTGATGTGTTCCCTGAGCTATTAGGTGACCTTGTACAAGTGAACTTGTTTTTCCAAGCTTCTATTTACCTATTTACTTTTTGTTCCTTCTGTCTTATAGGTCTAAGCTGAACAATTCTGCCAAAGCTGAGCTCCAGTCTATGTTGACATCTTAAAAGTGTTACTTTAAATTACTTTTATTAAGGATTCCGCAGACAATACTACATTAACCACATCTGTACCCCCACAGCCATTGGGTGCTTCTATTATGATTTTCCTAACTTTTTCATTTAGATATGAATTAAGCATATAAAGTGGTGCCTTCACATTTTTAATTATATTTATTTTTCAGGAGAGTGGCATTTGGGTGCCACCGTTTTCTGATGACATCTGCATTCCTGTGTCCTGTGGGACCCCAGAGTCTCCAAAGCATGGATTTGTGGTTGGCACTAAATACAATTACAAAGATGTGATTCTTTATAAATGTGATTCTGGCTATGAATTACAAGTAAGCAAGCTCAAATCTCCAGCACTCTAAACCTTTAGTTGTCATTTGCAGTTCTTGTGTGATGAATGTGAGAATGTATTATGTCTGGTCCATGCTGATATATTCCCTTAACTGTGACAGAAGTTGGATATCTGCTGGTGGTGGTGTTATTGTCTGTAGAATGCTCCTGCTATGTTTGGGATAGTCCTTAAATGACTTAAGGGTATAACCGAAGCAAATATAAGCATCCTGTTCAGAGATACATGTTCAGCAGACACCTTTCAGTGTTGGTTTGGTTTTTTTAACAGAAGGTTGTTTCAGCCCTCTGCAAATACAGCATTACATATACTTGTGAACATAAATCATGGAAGAGTTAATTTCTCAGGTATTGCTCTCTTGAACTGGTTTTCTGGTCAGAGTTAGTCTGCATTCTTCCCTTGATTTCATAATGTCCTGAGCATTATGTCTGTTGCATTGCGCCTTTCAGACCCAACGCTTATATGATAAACTCCGCTCCCCTCAGTTCCATGACACTGCTAGATGGTATGAAAGTGGTGTCTCTTGTTTTAGTAAGACAAAGGGATTCCAGTTTCTTCAATGGCGGCTTTATTCCGTGATGGAGAAAGGAATAAAGTTCTTTTCTGACAATTGTTTTTATTATGAGCATCGGGCTCTTATCCCCACCTGAGCTCTGGAGCAGCACTGCTGTACCATTATGAGGACTCAGGCAAGCCAATTCAGGTGTGTTTTCAAAAGCTGCAGTGAATTCAGAAATGAAAGCATATTGCTGAGGCACAGCATGGCGTCCACGATCCCAGGTGATGGCAGAGTAAGGCAGTCATGTCCAGAAGCATAAGGTTGTGAGGTGTCTCCAGGACAGAGGCTGGCTCTTAACACTGTGTTTTGTGGGGATCGAGCAGAATGCAGGATTGTGCTTCCTTTGTACTGTCTTAACACCAATAATAAATTAAAAACTTCATGCGTGTGAATAGAGAATGCTTAGGTAACAATAAATTTAATTTGCATTATGTTGCCACGTATGTAATTCACTAGGGATAGAGAGGCGAGTTGGTATTTAGACAGATAAGTAGCATTGTTGTTTCAAGTAAATTTTGTAGGTAATAAGCCAGTGCTTTCATACGGTAAAAAGTCCTTCCAAGCTTTGTATTCCAGCTTCGCCCCCTAGTGTCAATCTGTCTCCCTGCTTTTGAAGAGAAGTCCTTTTTTTCCTTCAGGAAGCAAAGTCTGCTGGGTGTGATGCCATACAACGCTCATGTCAAACAGCTGTGATGCCATACAACACTCATGTCAAACAGCTGCCCTTATCCATGGGTTTGCTTTGTAATGAAAGTACGTTACTTCAAGGGACAAATTTAGATGTTGTTCTCCATGTCTTGGAACAAAATAAGAAATAAATCCTGGGCTATCAGACTGGCTATAAAGCCTGTACGTAAGAAAGAAATAACGTTATTTATAAGAAGATTTAAAGAATAAGTGTTTGGGTTGTGGACAAAATCAGCACATTAAATTTTTAAAACACTGTGGTTGAAAAAAATACTAGTTAGATTTTCTGTGAGTGAGTCCTGGAAGGAGAAAATTTGTTGTCATAACACATTCCTGGGAACAAGAATGGTAGAACTGACAATAAAGGGGATAGTCCAGGGAGAAGGGCAAGAGAACTGACTAACTGTCCCCACAAATTTTTGGTTTATAAGTAACACCCATCACTTTGCAGGAGGGAGTTCTGCCCTAAATTCTGCTAGTAGACTTGGTCCGTAGCATTTAACTATCTCTTTATGTGGGTTGCACATGGGGGTAAAACATCCTGGCCTTGCTGGATACTAGAGTTGATGCAAGAAACGAGTTAACTAAGTAAAAGTTGTTCTTCAAGGATTTTCTTCTTTTTCACAGGGTGATGAAGAACAGACTTGCCGAGAAGACAAGCTTTGGAGTGGCACAGTGCCAGTGTGCAGAAGTACGTTCCACCTGAGTTTATTACTTAATGTTCGTCAAGGGTGATTTTACACAACAGAAAACCCTAATATTCATTTTGCTTTATAATTCATACTGTCTGCATTTGCCTAAATATTTTTGGTAAGTACCACCAATAACAGCCTAGAAGAGTTGCAGAATTGCTGGTGTGTGCCAGTAATAGTGTGAAGGAAATCACTACACCATTCTGTCTTGCTTCTGTATCCCTAAGAAAGCTGTGCAGACAGCTTCCAAGTTTAAATAGTTCTGACACCTGAGGTCATGATTTCTGGGGTTACTGAGGACCTCTGAACACATTAGTTGCCACGAATCGCAGGTACTTAGCATCCTCGAATGTAACTCTGTGGATACTCATTCTCAAAGGTACTTCACTTCTGCAAGATGTCTGATGCCTACTGACTGCAGTGCTGAAATAGGAGTTGTCTGTATGACTACTTACATGGACTTCAGCTGCTGGCTGTAAGTGGCAACAGTGGAATTTTCCGAGGCTTCCTGCCAGCTCAGCTGCAACAGATTTTGTCTTTTAGCAGGAACTGAAAGCACCAAGCATGGTACAGTTCTGCTACTTAGGGGCAAATATCTGGGAATGCCCAGATAAACGCTGTGTTTTTTCCCTGTTTCTCAGAGTAAAATCTGTGGAGGAGCTGTGGACAGGCCAGGCCATATGTATTATGTCTGACCGCAATATATTCTTTATGTTATAGGAGTATCATGTGGACCCCCGGACATGATAGAAAATGGATCTGTTCAGGTAGAGGAGTTCCTGTTCGGCAGTGAGGTTTTTTACAGCTGTGACCCTGGATTTGAGCTACAGGGACCAAGCCGAAGGATTTGCCACGTTGACAAAAAGTGGAGCCCCTCCGCCCCTTCATGCCTGCGTAAGTAGCAAGCAGAGCAACATGGTGGCAGTTTTCCAAGAGAGCTGGGGAACAAACTGAGAAAGTGTTTTTGCTGGCTTCCTCTCAGTCTCCCTCTCCAGCTGAAGGGCTGTAACAGGAGGAGCCAGAGGAGAAGCCAGCAGAGAAGTTCTCACTGGCAGTTCCTCTCTGATCTGAAGGGAGCTCCTTTTGGCACATTAAAATAGCACAAGCATAGAGTTGTGCTCAGGTCAGTAGGGGAGGAGTGTGGCCTGCAGTATTTGATTTGACTTGCATTGTGGTGTGCAGGGCCTTGGACATCATGTGCTGGGATGGTTCATCTCTGCCATGCCAAGGCTAATACATCCTGGCCGTTCTGTATGTCTGGAGATCAAGACACTGCTCCCTAGGATCAAATCTTGGCTCCCTGTGCAGAAGGTTATTAATTGTGGGAGCATAGAAAGAAGGATTTATGACTTACTTCATACAGCTTATAAATAAAATGCTAAGATTTTATAGTCTTTACCAGTAAATCATTTCCCGTCTTCTCATGGTGATGTCATAGTCCTACTCCTTGCATTCTTCTCTCTCACCTTTGACCAATTTTCCTGGTCTCCACAGTAAGTGTGGGACAGGGGCAAGAGCCTTCTTAACTACGGTCATTTTTCTTGGGGACATCTTGAGATCACCTTCTACTGTACAGGGAGCAAAGGAGACTGCAAATGCACCCTCTGGCCTGCTCAGAAGAAATATTCTGGATCACCCTGATTGAACACACCTCATAGCTTACAACACCACCAGATATGTTCGTGTATATTCTCTCTCGGGTATCTGCAGACGAACTCTAGGAGAGAGGACAGGCAAGGCATTGTATAACCCTTCTCCATATAATACTTCACAGCTTCTTTCTTCCCATCTTTCCATTAATTCAATGTGTGAACAGAGCTGTCAGACAGTGTGTAACACATAGACAGAATGGCCTTCATTGTCTGTGTAAAACCAAAATGTTTTCTCCTCTCCTAGGAATTACTTGTGGGCTGCATCCCTCAATAGAAAAAGCAGAGGTCATTTCTACAGGAAGCACATACAGAAGTAATGTAACCTTTGTGTGCAATTCTGGATACCATCTTGTTGGACCTCAGAATATCACATGTCTTGCCAATGGGAGCTGGAGTAAACCCTTGCCATTGTGTGAAGGTAACTGTTCGGTTTCATGGCCTGACCGATTCCGATCTGAGATAAGCAATAGCTCCTCACTTATGCATGCATATCATATGATACAGGCACTGAGCTGCTTTTGGGAAACAATTCTGTAATGTGCATTAAAAATGGTGCCTGAAGAATGAAATGTGTCACAAGGAGCATTGTCTGTTATCAAGTCAGAAAGAGCTTAGACATTATTTTTCCTAAAGTTTTAATCTGCACTTTAACGAACTTAACAAGAGGTTACTTGCCATCTCAGAAAATCAAACCCCTGCAAAAGGTGATGGACTGTGAGGACAAGTGACTTTTCTCCCAGCAGCCTTCTGTAGTCAATTAAGTCTATATTCTTTTTCGGAACTTTGGGACCCAAGGACAGTCTCAACAGCTCAGCCTTTAATCTCCACACTCCTCAAATGAACAAACACCATGAATGCACAGTATGTACCATTTTGCAAATCACTGCTTCGAGGTGCTCCCTCAGTAGGTTCTGTTACTCATGTCACAAAGCAGAATGAGTGCCAAGCAAGAGCTGTCTGTGTCATATGGATTGGACAGTAGTGGGTGGAAACAAGGCTGTCAACACAAAAACAGAACAAAAACTTAAGATCTCAAGTTTGAACAGATAGTCAGTATTGTTGGATGACTGTCCAAAATGTAAAGCATATAGAAGCTTACTAAATTGCAGTATCATTAACTTTTAAGTATGAGCGTTCTCCATACCTGGCCTCTTTGCCATGAAAATATGAAGTCTGAGCTTCACACTCTTCCTTTTGTCTTAGAAACACACTAGTTCATTTTTTGCCCATCGCACTTCCTCTGAGGCTGTTCTTGTCCTTGCTGCATATACCTTGGGTCTCCCAAGCTAGACTCTAGACCCAGTGTCCTGCTTCTTTTCATAGTTGCTCCTGGCATTCTTACATGGAGCTGACATGTTAATGTCTCCACACCCAGCCGCGCGCACAGATTCAGAGAGGACCAGCATGCTGTGATAGCTTCACCAAACAAAGACAGATAATGATCTCCCACTCAAGGTAGGCATTAGGTTCCTGTCACCAGAGCCATGAAAATTGTGTGAGGGCTACGGACCATCAGATGCAGTGTTGGGCAGCCATGCAATGCACAGATCACTGTGCACTACAGTGGTGTAATGCTTTGCAGACCTTATAGTAGCAACCTGGAAAGTTGATAGGGGACATCCGCATCAGAGAGGAGGTCTCTAGTACCTAGCCAGGCACCCAAGAAAAGTCACACACTGACAGTGCTGAACAGATATCAAGAAGACCACCTTGAACAAGGTTGAGCACAGACACTTCACCAGTTCCTCTCTTCCTCTTGCCTGTCTGTCTGATAGTTTAATCTTCAGTCCATTACACAGACCACCTAGTAAAATAAAATGGAAAATGGGATGCAGAACACCCTCTTGTGTAGCAGTGGTAACCCAGCTTGGACTGTCTGCCTGCTGGCTTCAGAAACACAGCTGGGAATCTTCAGGGGAGCAATTAGTTAATTGTTGGCATCTTGCACCAAACCCATCCTGCATCTTATCTGGTATTTCTTGTCAGGTGAAAAGGAAGGTGCAAAGGGCTGCAAGTTTCTGGAGTGTCTCTCAATGGCAAGAATGAACCATTTCCATGTTCTGCCCCGCTGACCCCAGTATGAAGTCATGAACGTGTTCTACCCAGCACTGCCACATTTTGCTGACCTGAAAAACATGCAGCTGTGGCTTTTCTTCATCTCTGGGAGGAGCTCCTTCCCTAGCTGGGCTATATTTGCTTCCCAGGGCTACTGAACTCTCCGTCAATGCTCTTCATGATTTATTAGTCTATGGCTGTTACTTTAAACATACTGTGTGAGTAATTCAGGAATTGTTGGAAGTCCAGCTCTAATATCAAGCTGAATTAATGAGAGTTCTTCCTTTGCAGAGACCAGATGCAAAGTTCCAGTTTCCTTGCTGAATGGGAAGGCAATTTATGAAAACAATACAGTTGGCAGTACAATAGCATATTTCTGTGAGAGGGGATACAGCTTGGAAGGGGAGCCTGCAGCAGAGTGCACAAGAGATGGAAGATGGAGTAATCCCTTGCCTCACTGTAAACGTGTGTGTTTGCTTTGTAATGAAAAAATGGTCTCGATTTGTAAGCACTAAAGGCTACACTGCTCTTCATTTAAACTGACAGTAAATGAGAGCAAGTTCTGCAGATCTTTGTGGAAATGTCCTGTAATTTTCTTCTGGAGCAGCCATGAGCAGAATTTGTCACTTGTAGTTAAAAAAATGGTTTGGCCTACTTTGGGAGATTTGTTGGTGTGAATCCCCTTTTTACAGAGGAACAAAGGGAGCAGTTACTGAGATGTTAAAGCATTAACTTTTCTGAGTATATTTTATTGACACTAAAAGAATGAGCTGTGTTCTGCGTAGCTCCCTTTAGTTGGAAAGCTGACATAAAAGGGAGTCAATTGTAGTCAACCACTTGTTGTGTGAGGAGCAGGTGAGAGGAAAGTTTGGAGCAGAAGGCAAAAGGGAGACTTTATTGTTGTCTACAATTGACTATTGGGAGAATCAAACTTTTTATTATTATTTGATCACCCAAATCTCATAACTTTATATAAAATTACAAATTGGACTTGTGTGCAACATCCATTTCTGTTGTTTTCATATGATTTGATTTTGAAATTTCCAGAAACTATTCTAAAGTATTCTTTTCCCTCCTTCCATCCCTTTTTCTTTCCTTCTTCTTTTCCCTCACACCCTTTCTTTGAACAGCAAACCCTTGTCCTGTGCCTTTCATAATCCCGGAGAATGCCCTTCTGTCTGAGGTGGATTTTTATGTTGGTCAGAACATATCCATCAGGTGCAGGGAAGGCTACCAGCTGAAAGGGCAATCTGTGATCACGTGTAATGCTGATGAGACCTGGACTCCAGCAACAGCTAAGTGTGAAAGTAAGTACATGAGGTGCAGTTCTGCAGAGGCTTGGTACTTTCCAGAGGTCTAGTGACCACAGCTGTATCACACAGAAGTGTGGCAGCACAGACATGTGCACAGCAGAGCTCTCCACCTAGATGCGGTTTTTCTGGAAGAGGAGAGCTTTTGTCTGCTATTGCCATTTGGAGAGGTGGGTCGCTCCAAGAGACTCAGGCACATAAAGCTAACCTAAGAAGCTCTACAGAAGAGCTATTTCTTTGTTCTTTCTTACAGAGTTGTTTCTTCAAAAGGGTACAGAATATGACTATGTGGGTTGATGCCCCAAGAGTATTCATCCTACTATCTACTAGGCCCCGCTGTAATTTTCTTCTCAATTTACCTTTTGCAAGCACTAGAGCTGGGACTGGTTGTTGGATACCCTAAATATCCTGAGAATTATTCCTGTGAGGTTATGGGTGATGAGACAAGGGTTGTAGCGAGAAGTGCTGCCTTTTATTGTATTTATTGACAATGACAGAAGGCATAGTGTCCTTTTGCAGGCATGCCTGAAAGCTTTTTGGCTTCTTGCAAGCAATATTGTTTAGTTCAGACAATGACATCACCTCACTCTACATGTATATCCTGGGACCATCTGAAAGTTACCTAAAACGGCTGTTCCTGGCCAACTCCCTGCTCACTGGGTGTACGTACAGGTTTTCCCTGTGAGTGTCTGCACCGTGAAGAAGTCCTACTTACTGATTTCCCATCACAGGTTTCTCTCTGGCACCTCCCAGGTCTTTTGTGCAAAGCACTGTGTCCAGGGTTAGAAACTGTATCGTGTAGGCATTTGCAGCTCAGCAACCTCTTGGTGATTTCTTTTGTTTAGAGATATCTTGCGGCCCCCCAGCTCACATAGACAATGCTCTGGTTCGTGGTAGCTTCTATCAGTATGGAGACATGATCACCTATTCATGCTACAGTGGGTACATGCTGGAGGGGCCACTACGGAGCATTTGCTTAGAAAATGGAACATGGACAACACCTCCTACCTGCAAAGGTAAGTCTTTTTATGAACAGAAGCATATCTTAACTTGCACGGAGGTGTCATCCTAGCTGCAATAAAAATGACAGTGAAATTTTTGCTAGTTCCAGTGTAGTCATGGTTTCACCCAGGGCATTTAAATTGCAGGGTGTTGCTTTATTTCCAGGCAAAAGAGAGGGCTTCTCTTTAGTCCTTGCTAATCTTACAGTTTCTTTTGCTACAATGTTGTATCGCACACCTAAGATCCTCTCTCCTCACATCTTTTGTGAGAAAGTGACAAAACCAGTCATCTTTCTGACATGCTGAGCTGTTTCAGATAAGCACTGCCAGTCAGTTTTTCACAAAGATCAAGCACTGCAGAAAACAAAAGTAAGAGATCCAATGGGTGCTTAGTCTCTCACTGTGTTTAGAGCTTGGCAGCTCCTGAAAATTGTTTTGCAATAAAACACTTAAGGATAGGTTGATAGAGCTCACTAAATAATACACAGTAAGTACTGCAGCAAATTCATGGGTTTAACCAAATACCAAAGACAAAGTCTAAACTTGCGACCCTTGGCATACCAGCAGGAAAATGTCACTTTTTGGTTTGTTGAGCTAAAAAACTCATTTGTTTAAATTACCTGGAAGGGCTTATATGCAAAGCACTGTGAAACACGTGTCCTGCTTGCAACACCATGGAGTCTACTGTGACTGTTCAGAGGAATAAGTGTTAGGGAAAATTATTTCAAAAAATGACGTGATGAGGTGGACAAATGGTCAGGGTGTAGTGCAGGAAAACAAAGCAGAATAACCTGCCTTTTGGTGTAGTAAGGGAGAGGAATAACAATTTTGCCCCCTCTTTTCACCTAAAAGGGGAACTAGAAAGGACTAAAGATGTTTCTGAGAGGACTGACCTGTGTTTTTGTGACACATGTCAAAATAATCTTTCAAAACTGCTTTATAATTCATTTGAGGGATTTGCCTAACAAAAGGCCTACAGGACCCAAGGCTTTGTGGTCTACATCAGAAGCGACATGAAAGGACTTTTTGTGATGATTCATGCTGCATTTCTTGTTTTTGGCTCTGTGAGTTGATTATTAATGTGTCCTAAGCCTGCTTGAAATGTTCTGGCCTGGTTGAACAGGTTAGTTAACGTAAATATTATAATTAAAAAGCAGACTTCGTTAGCTTCTTTGGGAGAGCTCTCACCGCAGCTGCACTTGCCTGAATCACTGCTGGTTAGAGGTTGCAGGCCAGATTCTGATCTGAGTTTCAGGGGTGAGAAGTATTAGCCTGGATGTGCTGATCGTAAACACCTGCAGGACCCAGCAGGTTTCACAGATGCAAACAGCTTGTGTGCCCCCAATTTCTTCTCTCTGAAATGCTCTAAAATCTGTGTTGTCTATTCGCCCTCTGTCCATGTCTTGCTGACTGGGAGTGGTCAGTGTGGAGCTGCCGACCAAAAAGTTCATAACCCATCAGGAATAAGAGCACTGTGAGAGGGCATCTGAGGCATGGAGGAAATTGTTCGCTTGCAACCACAGGAAAGCTTCTGGCAAAGCTGAGAACAGATATGGGATATCAGAAATTATTTTTTTTTCCCTTCTCACCCATGTTTGTCTTGCAGCAGTGTAATGCTTTTGTGTCCTGTGGAGATAATTCTCGGGCATGGATTTACAAAGGGATCTCGAAGATTAAGATTGATACCATCCATGTGAGATCTGCTACCACTAACTGAAGTCACAGTTAATGGTTCCCTTTCTCTGCCCAGCACATCAGGACTACATTTGCCCTGCTTGCTTTTACAATAGCAAAAAAAGAGAATGAGATCCCAGCTTAACTTTCTGCCCCAAGCCTTTCTCTGGTCTTGTCTGTCAAGTGAAGAATAATCCCCACAGCTACAGACACAGAGTCTCTGCCTGCCTAAATTGGTGTATAACAAGTGCACACCTAGGGATGATACTGTCTTACTCATTCGGTTTCACAACCAGGGCCTGGGCAGAAATCCAGGAAAAGCCTATCTATGCCTGAGATCCTGGATCACTGAGCGGGATGGAGTTGCCATCCAAAGCAATTTCTGTAACTCATTAAATATCTACATCTTCTCCATTGACAGAAAGAGAGAAAATACATTTCAGAGACCATTTTTCATGGGCTTTGAATTTATCATGGGATATCATTTATATACAAACCCTTTACTTCCCATCCCACTATACATTCATGGGATATTGTTTAAGTGTCATGGATCACACAAAGCTTTAAATGCTTTTTGATTCAAGTTTCATAATTTTTCATTGAACAAAGGAATGATTGGCACACTGTTCTGCTTTAGTCAACACCTAGAGACAAGCTGTCTGCATAGTCATAGATACCTTTACAACAAAAATTGTTCAAAATACCTGTTAAAGTATTGCAATTTCTGTGAACCTGACAGGGCCTAAGGTCTCTTCCCATTCTCATTATCAACTGACATTTGATTGGAAGGCTTTTGGGATTGAAAAGTAAAATGGCAAAAACTTTGGCCTCATTTCAACAGACTCCAAGCTGGAGCTTGCATCTTGGCATGGCTTAGCTGCAAGAGTGACTCAGGTTTGGTTCTATCAGGAGAAGATTTGCATTCTTTCCAATGTGGAGCTCAGGTCTGAATAGTGTTTCAGTGTGCTAAACCACTGTTTCTGTTTAATACTAACATTGAACAAGTTCTGAAACACTCAAAGCCTAAGCTCATATTATTGCTCACCTAGTATCTAATAAAAGATAGGATGCAATTAACTGTTCAGACTGAGTTTCCTGAGGTTACTGTGTGTTCATAACTACCACTAATTAGAAGTTAGCCTGATTACTTATTTGTTCTGTAGTATCATCTTGAAACCACAATTTTTGATCTCCTGTATATAATATGTACACCAATATGACAAGAATTGTACTTCCTCCAATGATCTTTAAGTCTAACATGTCTGTACTTAGCTTGCCACTGATTTTGTAAAGTAGTCCTGGATGTATTAGCCAAGATACGGTGCCATGTCATAGACATGATGATGAAGTCCAAAGCCCGTCCAGTCCAGGCAACATATTGGGCTAGCGTGATAGAGTCCACTTCAGGTTCCCCACTTTTATGATCAGGTGTGCGAGCCAAGGAGTACCAGTCAGCAGGAATGCTAAGTGAGGTTTATAATCACACTTTTGGTTTCACAGGTAAACACTTCAGTGTGCCACTGCTGCACCCTTGTTGGTCACTCCTCATTATGCGGGATGATAGTGCAATAAAAATTGCTTTTTCTACCACAGTGTTTAATCTTACTTTCAACAAATCCTGTATTATGCAAGACAGCATTACCTTAGTGTTTCCTACCAAGGTTAGAAGGAAGCTTGATTTTTATTTTAGAGTTAATTTAGAAGAGAGGAAAAAAAAAAGGGTAATAGTTTTCATTTGGGGTGGGGTCTTTTCATTTTGGTTTGGTTTGTTGGTTGGTTGTTGGTTTTGGTTTTGCTGGGTTTTTGGTGTTTTGTTTGGGGTTTTGGAGGGGGCGGTTATGTTTTGGGGGTTTTTGTTTGGGCTTGGTTTTTGTTGGTTTTTGTTGTTGTTGTTTGTTTGTTTGTTTTCACAAGAATGAGTGAGGAAAAGCAGATAAAGCATGGTGTCAGCCTTGAAACATTGTCCAAATAATTTACCCAACCATGCCAGAAACTTCTAAGTTCTGATTTTTGCCATGGACAATTTTTGATTGTCTTAATGGTTCCCACACTCCTGCTCACAGTACCTAGTTAAACACACAAAGCCAGAAAACAATGTAGCCCTTGAAATCAAAGTCAAGTTATGTTTCTGAACTTCAGTGCATTTTTTCATTCTACTCTAAACTTTACAACTGCAAACATCTGTACAAGATGCTGAATTACTAAGCTTCTAATTAACTGTCTTGAGTTTGTCATTAAATTGTACTTTTTTTTCAGCTGTGTGTCGGTTCCCATGTCAGAATGGTGGTGTCTGTGAGCGACCAAATGCCTGCTCATGTCCAGATGGCTGGATGGGTCGTCTCTGTGAAGAGCGTATGTATATCATATCTAAGTGTAATTTTAAGGATGTTGTAGGTCAGACAAAAGAATTTACTGCAATGAACCAGGTGGGAAAATTAAAGGCATAAGAGCTAGAAACGTAAAAATCATTACTTTATTCTGCTTGACAAATTAGGGATAACAGGAAGGACTAACTGATTGCTTGTTTCTAGACAAATGACCATCCCCTGACATCTCTGAACCAAAACAAACACTTTTTTGATTTATGCGATTTTGTTTGTGACTGTTCCTTCACTATGATTGAAGAACAGCCTACTTCAGTTCTCCAAAGTCTGTTTCTAATAGCAATACATGATTTGGGGGAAAGAACAGCGATTAGAACAGAAGAGATGTGAGTGGTTTGTTGGTGGCTGCATTTGTTTCTTGGGCTTCCTTTTTTATCAATCTGTGATTATGAACCTGATCAATTCATGTTCACATAATAAAAGTGTGTCACCTTTTCCATGCTGTCCTTCCTGACCTGTATACCTGTACCCCACACATTCTGGGTTGGCTTTTCCTGGCCTGGATCTCCAAGTAGTTAGAGAACTGGATCTGTTCTGGTTGAAAAGAGCCAAATCTGACTCTTGGTCTGTCAGATATTCCCTGGGTGACATTGGGGATGCTAGTTTGTGCCTAATTTCCCGTTTTCTTCATGATGATCTTAGCACAAGGAATTTGGGAGAGCAAACCCTTTCATTCTGGTGTAGCGGCTGCACGAGAAGCCTTGTTACTGTACACATAATTAGGCATGGGTTTATGTGGATAGAAAAGGAAAGTACCTTTACTGTATTTAGTATTCAGTATGGCCCTGACATAAAGCTTTAGCTTGTCCAGGCACACCTGCAGCTGAGGTGGTGTCATTGTCACTGGTTCTGAGTATACATGGAGACCTGCAAAAAGATGTGGCACCTCCTCCTGTAGTTCACAGAGAGGAATCAAGCATTTTGCTAGGCAGATGCATCACATCTTAAAACAGTCCTCTGAATCTACGTCTGCAACTTTCAAGTCTTCTCCATGGCAGTGTCAGTTCCACATGGCACAAATTAGCTGTAGGTACAGAATGAGGAGAAGAGGTTCAGCAAGTTTTGTCCTGCATTTACAGAAACTCCAGCTATGTGGTGCATTCACATGTCCCCTCATTTGCTGTCCCTATGTCTGTCAGTACCACCACAGCCAGACATGCATACCCAGCCCTGTATGTTTCACAGTTTCAGTAGAAGAGGACTGAGCCCTGTGTCTGGCAGAACTGTGTTTGGCATGCCATAATTGATTTCCTTACCTTACCATTAATAATGATATTTAATGCATTCTTCAGGACCAGATGACAAATTTTATGCCCCCAGTCATCTTAATCTGTCATCCCAATTCAGATTCTGTTTTCCTGTATGAGGAAAATGAACAGGCAGCTGACTAGCCAGATCACACTTCAGGCAGACAGAGGCACTAGCTCTTTTTTTTTTTTCTTTTTTTCTTTACTTTAGCATAGGTAGTGAGGAGAGGTGAAAAGGATTCCCACAATTGGTTAGTGCCACCTCAGTTTTGCAGCATTGCTTGTCAAGGAAGGTGCACTGCTGAGAAAAGATAGGTTTAGTCATTGGAGTTGAGGGCCTGTTCTGGAAGTCAAAGGGATTTTTGGGTGCTAGCACTGAGCACTGATCTGTCAGGATCAGACCACAGGTGGGGCCACAGAGCTCTGACAGAATTCAGTCACTTTGTAGTTCACAGTACATTTCACAGGTAACAAAATAGATTGATCTTCCTAAGAGAAGCCTGACCACTCTAGAAAACATGCAGAGTGCTACTAGTTTAATGATACAGATGAGTAATTCTTGGTGGTATGGGTTAGTCCTGTGAGCTCCATGCAAGTTCACTATTCTTTTCTTATCCAGGCTGACTGCAGCTGCTCAGTTTGACCTCTGCTGTGCAGTGGAAGAACCTCTGCATTGGTCCTCTGCAGCCCACATCCACACTCCCAGTACAAAGCTCCACTGGAAGTGCCACTCAAGGGTCCATATTTGAGACCCAGCTCAACTCTTGCTCTTATTAGAGCATGTTCACACAAGTACTTCATCCAGTTAGGGTAGTAGAGATGGTAGTTTTGTGAAGGTGCTTAAGTCATGAACTGTATGCACATTGGACAGTTTCACACATCAGCTTACAGGAGCAGTGTAGCTTGATTGGTACTCAGTCCAGAGGCCACCAGCTGCTTGGTATCTGCTTTGTTTCTTTCCCAAAGCTTCCAGCCACAGTCAACTTGTTGCACCCAGAATGCCTTGTATCAAAACTGTCTTTCCATGGGGTGGTATCACCTGTTTCAGCATGTTTCCATGGGCTCAGACCAAGAGCTTTTCCATGGGCAGTGCATAGATTAACTTATTCTGGATATTACATTGTGGGACCCCAGGGAATCCACAAACAATCCAGTTATTTGTAATTAAAGCATGAACTGATTTTGTTAGCCACCATCACAGAAGTGGGCAACATCTGTGGATATTACACGTGAGAAACAAGCAAACAGCCCTGCTTATTTCCAGTGAGCACAGAGCCTACAGGTGTCTGAAGGACTGTAGCAATTGCTCTGGTCTGTCCATTTGTCTGTTATCATTCCTTCTTGTTCCTGGCTGCTGTGCCAGTCGTATTTGCTGCTCATGCCTTGTGGGTAGATCCCACTCAACTCTGCTGATACTGCATGCAAACAATTTGAGGGGTAGTAGAATTTCTAATTAAACATAAGTTCTTTTCTTGCACACTTTATTCTTTACTTTCATGGGAGATAATTATTTTCACTGGTTCTCTCCTCGTCTCCTTAGCAATATGCATTTTGCCGTGTCTCAATGGAGGTCGCTGTGTGGCCCCTTACCAGTGTAGCTGCCCCCCTGGATGGACTGGATCGCGCTGCCATATGGGTAAGGCTCCTTTCACCTGCATTTTTCTCACACTTTTTGTGACTCTACTATTGATACCTAGCACAGTTCACTAAGGACTCTGTAGAACTACTAAGCTTCTCACAGGAGAACCTGGCCTGCAGTAATAGTGCTGGAGGATTTGCTGTCCCCAGCTGCACACTATTTCATAGTACCTGATGAGTCTTTAAAATCCTCAGAAGAGTTTGCTCCCAGAAATCACAGACTGCATTCACAAGAGTGCTCTCTGCAAAAAGCAGTGCAGAGGAGAGAGGATTTCCAAAGAGAAGAATAAAACTAGACTGCCCATTCCAAGAATAGTTAAATTTCATTTCAGCACATGCAGGTCGCCATTAAACTCACAAACAAGCTGCAAGTACTACAGAGGTTTTCCACCACATAGCTGTCTGGTTTGGGGGATTCCTGCTTACTGCCTGAGTTCTGAGGTAGGCAAGAGGGCAGAGGAAAGCAAGGATTTGTTTAAGGATGGTTGAGTTTAATGGGTACATGGTACCCATGTAAGGTACATGGGTACCTTACATTAGGTATCGTCTAAGTTCTCTGAACAAATTTAACGTGCACTGCATTTTACTAGATCTTTTACTTGCACCTCACCAAGGCTGAAGGGCATGTAGCACACCAA
Organism: Aviceda cuculoides; assembly: GCA_035590195.1. Taxonomy (NCBI): domain Eukaryota; kingdom Metazoa; phylum Chordata; class Aves; order Accipitriformes; family Accipitridae; genus Aviceda; species Aviceda cuculoides. The sequence continues at coordinate 10,821,433 of JAVJGG010000074.1, read as the reverse complement.
AATGGTGAGGGGTAGTGAGAGCAGTGATTCTAGGCTCCAGACCTGTGTCCTGGCAAGTCAGCTTGTGTCAGATGAGGCTGATTTGCAATTAGGGATAATATTTGAACCCACGTTTGGCATATGTGGTTCCGCATCAAGACTAAACAAATGTCCGTTTTTGAAAGGCTTGTCTCTGTTGAAATAGCCAGTAAAACTCATAGCAATTGAGTGATCATTTAAATGTCTTTCAATCATTATTAAATGTCAATCACTAATAAATTTTAACTATTTTTAAAAATTGTTTTACAGTTTGTTCACTGTATTTTTATTATCCAGGTGCATCCTAACTGATTATTAACAGGGCCTTAACATGAAAGCCTGGTTTTGCCTTCCTGCAAGACTTTGGAGTGGCTGATCGGGTGAACTGGAGGAGGAATTCTTGCTTTTGTTAATGAATGTTCATATTATTTGTTCAACTGATAAGAATAGTGAGTCTGGGGGATAAGCTGTATGACACACTGCAAACCCAACCATCCTTCAGCACATTGAAATTCCAGAGTGAACATTTTAACTCAGAACTACTGTCTTTTGAAGGGACACTTGCCTAGCACATAATGCATCATTTCCTCTCATATTTCACAAACTTTGCAGCTATAACAGCATGGGTGGTTGAGGAGGATAGATGGCTTTTTTGCTTTCGGGCCAGCAATTAAAATCTGGTTAGACTGACTTGCTTTTCGGTAGCTAAAGAAAAAATCCTAGTAAGCAGCTGCATCTGTGCCAAAGCCCATTCATAAAAGCTCGTAACCGCTGCTTATGAAGTTATTAAACGAATTCTCATTTTATTTACTGGTCTTGACCTTTTGCCATGACAGAGCAAAGTGAAGTGAGAAATATTTGGATTAAATGCTGGTCTGACAGGAATAATTATGTGCATCAAGTGAGAGCTGAAGATGCTTCATTCATATGCTTCATTCCAGAATCAGAAGTCATTTTCAACATGACAAACTTGGTGCACTTAATTGCTCAGGGATGGTCCATCTCTGTAACCTCCTGCCATTGTTTGTTCATGTTTGGCCCAGAGAAATTGGAGCAGTGTGTTTCTACCTCCTTTTGCATTCCTGTGATTACTCATTTCCATCTCCTTTCATTCCATTTTAATCAGTGTTGCCTGATGCATATTCATTGCGAAAATATAACCCAGTATTTGTTCTTACTGGTATCTTTAGGTCTGTCCTTTAGATATGGCATTATCTGCTGAAAAGACTTCATGTCTTTCAGCTTTCCTGTGATATAAATGTCTGCATTTGAAGGACCTCATTAAGTGAGTCTCTAAATTTGTACTGTAAACTGTATGGTGCTTTATTTTCCAGTCTCAAAACTGATAGGAAGACTCGAAGCTTTGACTTTTGTTTGGTTACTTGATGTCCTTGGGTTAGGCTGTCACACAAAAGCACGTGCAGCAATTTCAGAGGTGGCCCAGCATGACCCTATCAGGCAGGCTAGTGTTTGTTTTCTAATTCGAATGCTCTGTACCACCTAGTTACACCTCTTACAACTATCCAGTGTCTTTCAGAAACTTACTGTCACTCTCTGCTTCCTTTCCTTGTCTCCATACAGGTGCCATTGTGTGAAGTCTTACTCCTTGCCTGCTGTTGATCTGTAACTGGCTTTCTGACCTTTAACTTTCTGTTTATGCTTTTCTATACTTTTTTACAACATCTGGTGTCAGCGTGTCAGGTTACTGTTTAGCTGTCACATTCCTTTCAAATAAACACCCACATTTTCTTCCTAGAAATAAGGCTTATTCTCCTGCTGATGATCTGACTCTTTTCTTGTAGTTCCTCCTCCTGCTTCCAGTTGCATTCCTTTTTTTTGCCTCAACTTGAGGCGAAACGAACAGAAGTTTTAAGGCAATGTAAAATAATACACTGGCTGTTTCATGCAGCTCACACACTGCAGCAGATGACAAAAGTAGTAGAGAGGGTCAAATCATATTCAGCAGAAATGTGCTTCTGAGGCTGCTCTTCCCAGAGCAAACCATCTTTTACAACAGACTCACAGCTGATGTTTAATATTGTAGTTCTGAGAGTACTCCATTCTTAACAGAATAATGCAGACTGGATTTTCAGTGGCCGTTCCTTAATCAGTTTGTTGTGGGTGTGCTCATTAATGCAATTCTGTGTGTGTGTGTGTGTGTATTTGTATACAGCTGTTTGCCAGTTGCCTTGCTTAAATGGTGGGAAGTGCATACGACCAAATCGGTGCTATTGTCCCTCATCATGGACTGGACATGACTGCTCTAGGTAAGTGTTGCTGAGCACTGTCCCATAGCTAGGCAGAATCACACCCTACTGAACTCTAAATCTGAAGAATGTGTAATTAATATTGCACGTTTTGACCACCTCTAGTTCCTGTAGATCAGTGGTCATTAGATGGCTCATGATTTATGGGCAATCTGGAAAGACCTTAGAGAGTGAGTACTCTGCAAAATGATTGCCAAACTTCTAGAAAACTCAGGAAATGGTACATTTACATGTAAACAGACAGGCAAACCTGCAAGGTTTAGCCTTATTTTTGATGGTGTAAATAGAAATGTTTGTTGTGATGTAATACAGCATGTACTTCAGGAAATTTGAGTGGCCTACTGTGTACAAGTGTTCATTTTGAACTGTATATACTTCAGCTGGCTCCAGGTTCAAGAATAGGGTCATGCAACAGATGTTATAAGTAATCATAACCCTTATTACACCTGGTGCTGAGTGGTGTAATCATTTAACAGTACAAGCCTCTGAGTCAAGTCCCAGTTCAAATCGCTGGCAGTGCAGTCTGTATCAACAGCCCCAAGATCTGGGCTTAGATCTGGTTCACATGTGCTCTCCTTTAGAGAGTTTTACCAGTGCTTGTGTTTTGGTTTGCTGATTCATGTCTAATGGGGCCAATAGCAGACTAGGTTACCAAATGAGTGAGCTCCATCACCATGCAAGGCAGCATGTAAAAGTCTTAATTGTACCTTTGTTTTTTAAAGTTAACTTGTGAAGTTTGGGTGTTTGACTTTGAGGGCAGTCTGAACAGGACTCAGTTTTTCTTTGGAAAGCTGTTTTATTTCATGCTGCCATTAAGAGCCCATTTACAACCCTGAAGAGGGAAGACAGGTGGATTGGTAATGATGTTGTTGTGGCTGGGAATCGGATACAATAACAAAACATGTAGCATGAGTTCTCCTGCTCCCTGCATGGAATATTAATGAGGGCCATGAAATATGCTAGCAAAAATATTTATACCTCAATTCACACTGCCTTCTACTGAACACATTGGTCATTATCCTGGAGAGCTAAATAAATAACAGCTGAATTAATATTTTTTTCCAGGGTACAGGCAAAGCCTGTGACATCGTACAGTTTTTTCTATTGTTCTTTCTGGACAGGTAGTGACAGACATTCCTCCCTGTCCCTCTGATACACTGTTTATCTTAAAGCTACAGAAGAGATGCTTGTTTGAGAAATTACATTGTCCAAAATGAATAGTTTTCATTTGTCAGCTGTGATTATATATGCCCAATTGAAGTAACTTAAATGTCCTGCCAACAAACAGTATACCAGCTTTAGACTGAAAGCTACACATTTAAAGTATGATAGCATTTCCATTTAGGACATGAAGCAGCAAAGCCCAAATCCAGTGGATTTAGCAGCCAAAAATTATGGAGTTTATCTCTGAGGCAAAGCAAAGTTTCAGGCTATTACCAAACTGCACTCTTCTTGGTTTGGGTTTGGGGTTTTTTTTTGTCCAAGTACACAGCTCTGTGCAGCATGGTGAAGTCTGAGAGAAGGTGGATCATTAGCCCTACAGGCCTGCAGTCTAGCAGCTCATCCCTTCAAGAGCTGTTTGAGAGGAAGTTCCCCACCAGAACTGGAGGGGTGAAGGGGACAGAAACAAGCACTGAGATCTGTTTTGTATTTTGTTAAGCTTTGGCCTCAGCTGCTGGTTGCTCTTTACAGGGTACAATACTGTTCTGAGGACTCAAAAACAACACAGGCAGAACAGGAGTAAATGCCATGATAGCAAAGATTCGCTGTTGCAGGTTAACAAAGTGTGATTTATAAGGGGAAGCTGAAAGGACCAAAAGCTTTTATCAGCATCCAGGTCAAGATAGCTCCACACCACTGTGATGAGTCATGACCTACATTAAATGCCAGATGTCTCTATTCCCCTTGCCTATGCTCTTCCCCTCTCAATACACCATCTTGAGCTGTGACATTCTAATCCCTGGTATACTTTTAGACACTGTCCTCTTGTGCCTCACTGTTGATCTTGTTTGGTATGCTCAGTACAGCACTGATTTTATTTTGTTTGGGTTTTTTGACGCAGGAAACGGAAGGCTGGATTCTATCCCTTCTAACATCAGAGCAGCAGTTCTACGTTCAGATAACTTTCTTCAGCCTAGGCACCAGGGCTTGGAATCTAAGGCATTGTAAATCAAATCCATTGCTTCCATTCCCCCCAGCTCCTTTGTTTTGTATTTTATTTTGTGATACATTTTTACTATACCTTTCCATTTTTAAAGAAATCCTCTGTATTTTTCATTTACAAAAGCATTATCAAATATATGCTGCTACACACACACCATACACACATACACATACAAATGTAAAGGTTCCTACTGTCCACTGAGGAAGTGGTTGTGTAAAGTGAAGTCCCTCCCGTTTCCTACATACAGTAAGCTAATTAAACCGTACTGCCAACCGTGATTAAATAGAATGTGGTAATTCTGCTTACCATCTGCCAAAGCAGAGTGCTGTCCAGCAACTCAACAGTAAAGAATAGTTACACAAGGCTAACTGAGCCGCTAAAGTTTGCATTGGGCCTGTTTCTGAACTCATGTTGATGTAAATTAGAAGTACATGTGATGAAGTCCATGTTGTAACCACAGTTTCTGGTGGGCATAAGAAGATGATTCTGTAAAGTGTATTATGTGACATTAACATCAGTGGAGAATGACTTAATGGAAGGCATTAGCATGAATTTTACCTGAGATTGGTAAAAGAGTCAAAAATGTAAAAGAGATGAGAGAACATCATGTCATTTAGAGAAAGGTGGACCAAGTCTAACCAATAAGAGCCTTTGAAGCTTTTTGGCTTATGGGCAGTTCATGTGTAGTTCTAAAGCTGGATAATCCAGTATCCAGCAGTGGGAAGCAGGCGGAACACTGAAACTTGCGCTTCCCACTTGCCATGGGACTCACCATCTGCCTGTAACCATCATCCCTTTCCTGTGTAAATTATGAAATACATGTCTATCAGCTGTCTGCTAGATGAATGCTTTTGATACCTGGGCTTTGGGTCCCAAAGTTTGACTGTCCCTAAGAGGGAGAGAGAAGGCATCAGTTACGTTTACAGGTGAAACTTTGCTATATGCTTACAGAAAGGTTGTATTTATGTCATGCAGAACCCTCAGAGAACTGGAAAAGGCCTCTCTTGAGTACACACACAGGCAGAAATGCTTGGCTGAATGAGAAGTGCTGAGAGCACACATGCTGTCAGATTTCTCTTTCTCACACTGATCCCATTGCACATGAGGATAACACACACCTGAATGCCATCATTAAGTCATGCTCCAATGAATTGAGATGCTAAGATTTACCTGTGGTTAAGCAGGTTGGTAGAATTACAAGGTGGAAATCACATGCATTTTGGGGGGTCAAATGTTTGTTAATTATTGTCAATTAGCAAAAATTCTGATCTATGAAAGAACATGTTAGAGTGAGAACCTGAGAGTCATTGATCAGAAGCTCCATTTTTCCTGGTAATAATAGAAAAGCGTGACTTGCAGTCAGCGCTGGGAAAGAAGGAGAAATAAATTTTACCTTCTGTAGCATTCCTGCTTAGTTACCCTCTGGATTAAGAGTGTGCACAACCTACCCCACACCTCCCCCCTTTATAGATTTACCTTCCTTTCATGAATGCATGAACTTGGACACAGGAAAGTGCTACGACACCAAAATGAGCTCACAGTTACAGTAATAAGGCACTAGGAAATACTGACACTTAACTGATGGCTGTTAGCCCAGAAATTAGGAAGAAAGAAACAAGCAAGTTGTGGGCTACTAAGAGTTTTCAGCCAATTAGAAGAAAAACAGATAGGTAAAGGAGTCATTAGGGGATCAGATTAATGTGAATGTAGATTCCTTCCCAGTGAGAGCTGCAACCAGCTGAAGAGTTGTTGTTTCAGCTCCCACAACCTTCTTTTTCTAATGGACTCTGCTAGCACGTAGCAACTATCTTCCATCTCCCAGCTCCACAGCCATCGATGTTTACAGCTTTGACTGAAGTTAGCGTTCAGTAAATAATGTCTGCATTTCAACCCATAGTCACCACTATTTGTAGGCACTTTGTTCCTTGGTCTCCTTGCTGCCCTAACAGCATATGAGTGGAAGCTTAAGTGAGCAACAAAGGACTTCTCAAGGGAAAGAGTGCATGGGTGAGAAAAGCAGATCTTTATTTATATGTCACTCATGATTTGGTCCCTTCTCCAGCGTGCTTTTCTGGTGTGTGCCCTGACCCTACCCTGGTGATCTCCAGAGCAGAACAGTAGTGGTGAGGCCAGTGCTTAGAGCTTGCAGGACATTGTTGGGAGACTTAAGGGCTGCGGGGTGGCTTTTAGCACTCCAGCTTCACACTAGTGACTAGTACATGGAATCCCAGGATCAACTCAGTCAACATGTTTTGTAAGGAGATGTGGTGGTAGGACAGAGTAGCTGAAACTAGAGGCTGTTTTATTAGTGCTGTTGATGATGTTTTGATACTTGCTGGAACGTTTTCCCCTCCCTACCCATTACTGTATTGTCATTTATGTCACTGCTTGTTGTGTGTTTTAAACAACTTCTGTGTGATGCACTTTACACTGTAAATAAAGTTGCACCCTGTTTAGTACCCATGTAGAGGCAACATTGCACTCTTTTCTTAACACCTCGCAACAGAAATATTGACCTACCCTTTGGGACCCACTGGCAAGGCCCAAGTATTAGGGAAACGGAACTCCACTCAAGGGAAAAGACAAAATAATTGCCAGTAGCCTTAAAAGGTTGAGCTGGATTAGTCCAGGTTTGATCTTTGGATAAAAATGTAATTAGCACCTAATTTTTCAAATCCTTTCTGCTGCTAGAGCAAATTTTAAAACCTGTAAGGGCCAAATTTACCTGTGGCATAAAATGCATTAAAATCAGTTTCACTCACTACTTACGCCGCATGGAGATATGGCCTGTTTTATTCAGCACCACTACTGGAATTTAAAGCTATGGAGACACCCTTATTCAAAGACAGTTGAGGTAAAAAATAGACTATAGCAGAAAGAAAACTTTTTAATTCAAACACCACTCCTCCAAACCAGGAGTGTATATGACATAGGAGTCAAAAGATTTAGGGTGTGGGGTTTTTGAAGGTAATGGTGGTTAACCTTTCAATGTTTTGCTACATAGGCCTAAGTGGAGACTTTGAAGTGCAAAAGGTGGTCCACGTTTCAAAGCCTCCCCCTAAGCCACCAGTCCAACAGGTGGTGTGAGGTGACAGATAGTGCTGTTAATGAAGCCCTGAAATTTGATGTGCATCTGCTAGAAAAGATGCAAATTTACATCTCAAATTTACAATCCTCCAAATGCTGGTAATAATCCTGAGTGACAACAGCTTGGCTGCCCTTGCACATGGACTTAGATCTTGTGTGTGCTGTAGAAATACAGAGCAGAATGGGGCTCTTTCCCTGGCCCAGTCCTCTTTCCCATAGAAACTGAACTAGCTAAAATGCTGAAGGGAGTCTGCTGACACCTGTGTCTCTCTGCTCGGGGAAGTACAGTGGGAAAGGTACAAGTGTCGGCTCTGATCTCAGGGGGCCACTGAACAGGGTTAGTGTGTGCCAGCAGTTGTTAGCATGAGGAGTTACCTTTTTACCTTGAGGACAGTTTGAGCAGTGATTGCTTTTGCATCTCAGCACAGGAACAGTTTGTGCACTCACACTTGTCTTCGCATACTTTGGATCCTCACTGTGGAAAGGATCCCTGCTGCCTTTACCGCAGTGCAGATGCTTTTCTGGGAGAACATACCCTGAACACACATTTACAGCACTGAGGGACAGGCATTGCAGTACCCAGAGGCAGGCTGGGTAGAATATGCAGCACCATTATTGATCTCTTTCTCTAAGGTTATTTCCACTCATGCACGTGAAGCAGAGCACTTCTTCACATATCCATCCCATTTACGATGAGCTCCTCTCTCAGGACCAGGGCTGCATTTCCATTACGCTTTCTTTCTAGGCTGACGTGTTGCTTGTGCCTGCCAATATCAATATCAAGGTCTGCATGCTTGCCACCTCTCCCAGCTGAGCTCAAAGCACTATAAAAGCTGATGCTCTTCACAAGCTGATTGATGTGGTTCTTTGGCTGGTCCATCCTGCCAGACATCGCTTATGTGGATGGACCAGCGTGACCACCTTGTGCTACAAGAAGCACCATGCATGGCCTAGTGGATAGGACACTGAGTTTTTCCCAGCCAGTGGCAGGCTGTGTCACACAAGAAAGCCACTTCAAGTCTTACCATTTTACAGGCCATATGAGCCCTTCCTTTTCCACCAAGGTGCTGCAGATGAAAGCAGACAGATGAGACTTAAGCCTGATTATTATCATTATTAATGGTACCCTTCTACGGATGTCATCCATACACCCCATTGCTAACCCAGTGGACTAGCACTAACTCTTCCCAGTCTACAGTCTAGTCTCCTTGCTGAATGTAAATCTTCCTCCTTCAGATTGTTGACTGCAAGCAACAGCTGCTGAGCAGATTGTCCTGGAAACTGATAAAGACACTAAACAGAACTGGCCCCAGTGCTGAGCCCTGGGGAACACCACTTGTGATTGGTCACCAACTGGATTTAACTCCATTCACCACAACTCTCTGGGCCCGGCCATCCAGCCAGTTTTTTACCCAGCAAAGAGTATGCCTGTCCAAGCCATGAGCAGCCAGTTTCTCCAGGAGAATGCTGTGGGAAACAGTGTCAAAGCCCTTACTAAAGACACATTCACAGCCTTTCCCTCATCCACTACGTGGGTCACCTTGGCACAGAAGGAGATCAGGTTAGTCAGGCAGGACCTGCCTTTCGTCAACCCATGTTGACTGGGCCTGACCACCTGCTTGTCCTGTACGTGCCACATGATGGCATTCAAGATGATCTGCTCTGTAACCTTCCCTGTCACTGAGGTCAGACTGACAGGCCTGTAGTTCCCGAGATCCTCCTTCTGGCCCTTCTTGTAGATGGGTGTCACATTTGGTAACCTCCAGTCAACTGGGACCTCTCCGGTTAGCCAGGACTGTTGCTAAATGATGGAAAGTGGCTTGGTGAGCACCTCCGCCTGCTCCCTCAGTACCCTTGGGTGGATCCCATCGGGCCCCCTAGACTTGTGTGTGTCTAGGTGGTGTGGCAGGTTGCGAACCATTTCACCTTGGATTATGCGGGCTTCATTCTGCTCCCCATCCCTGTCTTCTAGCTTGGGGGGCTGGGTACCTGGAGGACAACTGGTCTTACTACGAAAGACTGAGACAAAGAAGGCACTAAGTGCCTCAGGCTTTTCCTCATCCTTTGTCGCTGTATTTCTCTCTGCATCCAATAAAGGATGGAGATTCTCCTTAGCCCTCTTTTTGTTGCTAATGTATTTATAGGAACATTTTTATTGTTTTTTATGGCAGTAGCCATATTAAGTTCTAGCTGGGCTTTGGCCCTTCTAATTTTCTCCCTGCACAACCTCATGACATCCTTGTAGTCCTCCTGAGTTGCCTGCCCCTTCTTCCAAAGGTCATGAACTCTCCTTTTTTTTCCTGAGTTCCAGCCAAAGCTCTCTGTTCAGGTCCAGGTGAAGGTGCAGGCTTGCACAAGGGCTCTCCTTCACTGGTGCCAGACTCGGGCTCCCTGTGTGACCCGAAAAGGCTCAGGATGTCACATTTGAGACATGGTTGGCATCACTGTCTTCCTTGGCCCTGTTCTCATCACCAGTGGGTGCCTTTGGACCCAAAAGCAGCTGCAGATGTCCCTGGCAATTGGTGTTTGGAGTTGGGTGAGGGCTCTTCTGTGGAGTTTAATGAGATTCAAATCAAACCGAGGATTAGGATCTTTCTGAGGCATTGGAGGGCTACAGCAGGAAATAACAGCCAGGGTGAATACCTGTCAAAGGACAACAAAGAGCACAACCGGGTTTTCCACATTGTCCAACACCCCAAAAGTTTCCATCAGACTTGGGTATCACTTAATCCAGAAAATCGCTGCTATGAGAAAACCTTCATGGCTGATATTCCCCATCACATGAGCTATTTCTGTATCTCCCTCGTGCATATGTGCATGCACAGAGACTCAGTGTCTGCCATGTGTGGGGAAGCAGCACTGGCCCTTGTGCTAGCTCCACATCTCCCCGCTCTGTACCAAGGCATGGACGGAGTGTGGGCTGCAGGGGACGATCCACATCAGCTGCCCATGGTTAAAATGACTTCTCCTAATGTAAAAACAGCGAAAGCCTGTTGGTGGGAAGTTTAGTCGTGCCCTTCCCATGCAGGCATGGTGCAGTAGGCAGGAATCTTCAGGGCTGCAAAGCACCTAGTGAGACCCACAGCAGCCGGTGCCCTGCAGCCTTGCCCTGCTCTGCCCCACAGAAAGCCCCCTGCCAGGGGCAGCACAGCTCTGCACAGTGGCCACCCAAAGAAACAACATCCAGCGCGTTGCCTCAGCTGCCTCGGAGGACCTCTATACGGGGTGCATATCCCCATAGTGCTCACGTGCGGCCAGCCTCCCGGAGGGGTGTTTCTGGGCCAAAGCCATGCACCCATCAGGGAGTGGGGCAAATGGGACTCTGTGCAGACAACCTGATGGGTCTAGTGGGGAAAGTCAAGACCCTCTCCTGGGCGACAAAGCTGCTGTCCCTCTGCAGACTGATGGGGAGCTGCATTGGGCCCTATCTGCCAAACTAGCATGTGGCTGTCATGTCAAAACCCAGGGTTGGCTTCCAAGAGCAATGCTATGTCCTGTGTGGCATCCTGTTTTCCCATGTTGGGGCTACAGAACTCAGTCCCCCTGCACTTGGAGGCAGAGCTGACTGCCAGGGCAGCAGCCCAGGCCTTTACGTAGGGGTGCCAGGAGCTCCAGCTCTTCGGCCGTCTCTGCCTGAATGTGGTGGGTAGATGGCATGGATGCTGCTGCCGCTCTCTGTTACTGGCCGCACTGGTGCGTTGCTGTAGCTGGGTTGGTTTGATGCTCTTCTGCTGCCAACACGACACGTCAGTGTCGCTTCCTACAATGCCGGGCTGCTGCCCCAAGCATTACAGGTCAGGTCTTCTGCAGATGGGCTTGAGCTTGGCTTGTTTGCAGACCATGGCCACCTGTAATTAATTTCCCTAGCAAGGCTTGCAGGTACTGATCTCATCTACAAAGATGGGGAAACTAAAGCACAGGCACTGAGTAATCTGCCTAGCCGTGTACTGGAGATGGAGAGAGAGAGCCTGGGCTGGAGCTGTGACTTTCCGTGTCCTCTCCCAGGCTGTACTGCTGCCAGCCCATGACTGCCAAGCAGCGCTTGCACTCAGTGGCTACTGGGGCTCTCAGAGGAGTGGTGAGGTTTCTGAGGATGCAGGAGAAAAGTCCTACGTGTCATCACTACTGCAGTACCCTCTGCCTCAAAGGCAGACAGGGGAGCATGCGAGAAACCCTGGAAGAGCCACATGTCTGATCACATAGGGGATCACCAGGACCATAAAAACAGCAAATAACTGAAAGCAGGGAGAAATAAAAAAGATCTGCAATGGGTAAAAAAGCTGAGTCTTGGGATGCAGTGGGTTCGGGCTTTCAGGCTTACCATTCCCTTTTTGCAAGTGCGTGCAGAGCCTCCCCTGGCGCAGCTCTGCAGACTGACATCTGGGGTGGGCTCTCGGCTGTTTGGCCTTTGCAAATTTCTAGAAAGTGGCAGGATTTCAGGTTCCCTCCTGCTCGTTAGTCACTGCATCAGCAGCACTGCCCACCAGATCAGTTTGTGAGACTGATGTAACCAGATGGGAAGTACTGCAACTGCATATCCTCTGCTGAAGAAGACAGATACTCTATTTGAATAGAGAAACAAAAAACAAACCGTCAAAGGAAGCCAGCTGCATCAGAAGGTTGTTTTGCGATGTTCAGGCTTGTCTGGAAGGATCCAGGTCAGACCCGGTGTATTCCTGCTTGCTGGGAGGAGGCACCTGGGCAGCAGCCGCCCCCATCCCCACCTGCCCACCCCGGGACAGAAACAGTGGCAGGCGTGAGAAAAGGCCTTTAGTTCTGCTGTCATTTCCCATAGCCACGGAACCCCATATGTGTCTCCTGGGGGTCCCAGTAGCCTGTGTTTTGCCTGCTGGCACAGCTTCTGACTCAGACCAGCCTGGCAGCCCCACGACAGAGGACCCCCCCACACCCTGCTCATGGACGTTTTCAATGGGGGATTGGACCCTGCGTCCTGCCCCGAGCAATGCACTGCTCCCACACCAGCACAGAGAAGAGAGGCGTCCAACGGGAGCCTCCTCTGCCTTCCCCCTGAAAGCGGTGCTTGTACCTAGGCACTGTTTGCAAATGGGCTCCCTGGAGAGCTGCTAGGCTGCAGTTACAGTGGGTTGCATCAGCCCCCAGCTGTGAGCCCGTTGCTTGCAGTTTTGGGGTGGGTACTAGCAAAGCAGCATCCCAAGGCCAAATGCCAAAACACCCTCTGCCTGTAGCCCCAGCACCTGACCGCGGAGAGGCCAAAAGAGGGACACCAGGGCTGGGCCGGGTCCTTGTGGGCCCCAAGGGGTAAAACAGTGTTTCGAGTGTCCTTCTCTGTCAAGTCCTTGGGTGCTGGGTCCTTTGACTTGTCTTTCTCTGAGGGATTTTTGCTCTGGCCTTGGTGAAAACAGTCTGACATTCAGCTGCTGGTTTTTTCCTAGAACAGGCTATTCTTAAAGCTCCTCTTTTCTTTGAAAAGCATCCTCTGAGAGGAAGGAGTGCTTTTACCATAAGAGCAAAGCAAGTGCACGCTGCTCTACCTTGGCCGAAAGAGTCAGATGAAGAGGACTCCATTCCCCCGCCAACCCTGTGATGTTTTGGCCAGGATTTGATGCAGTCTGGCTGATACATCCAAACAAAATGGTCCTGTCAGCTGCTCACATTCCTGGACTCTGCCTTCAGTCTCACAGTATGGCAGCAACTCTCCTGGGAGGCCCAAACTTCTGCCTGTGCCCCACCACTCTCTGCAGCATCCCCTTCCCACCACCCTGCCTCCGTCTGTCCATGCCAGAGCTGAACTGCCCTTGCAGCCAAGGAGGGGATGCCCAAGGCATGGTTTGGCTTTTGCTGTGCTGTCTGTAGCTGCAGCTTTACATTTCTCCTCATCTCTGTACTATCACGTACAGCTTTTTTTTTTTTCCCCCTACCTTTATTCTGCTTCTGCTTTTCTTTCCCCGTGAGACTTAGCAACCATGTCCAGCTGGATCTTTTTTACATGTGGTATCAGCAGCTGTGTGTTCCCACTAAATGCCTCAGCAGCTGCTGTTCAGGGCAGTAACACAGCCCAGCAAGCTGGACCGCTGCTCATGAGGCTCCTGCCAGCCTCGCCATGGGCTCATGGTGCATGCCTGGGTGAACCCCTCATCCCCCATCAGTTTCCATGCGGAACTTGGGGACGAGCCACCTTTGCTGGCCAGGCACAGACGGACTCACACTAAAGCATGGGTTGCGTGGGGGCTTGCGCTGGGGGGAAAAGCCTTTTCTCTGCTGGCAGCAGGGCCCTAGCTGAAGGCTAAAGCCTAACACATGCTCCCACTCTGCAGCTCCAACCCTCCTGCTGCCCCTGGCAGTGCCTGCAGTGATGGCATCCCTCCACGGCTGCCATGCCCAGAGCACACAAGCCCTGGTTTGAATATGCCATCCTGTCCTTAAAAGCAGCTGTAAACACACTTTTCCACCTTCTACTATTTTTTTTCTGCAGCACCCAGAAGTCTTTTATACTTAAAAGCCTCAGTGCCCCTGCACAGCACAGTGGGAAGAGCCCCTGATCCCACCGTCTCCCCCAGTGCACCAGTGTCTGCAGGCAGAGGATGGCAGTGCTCCTCTCCCTTCTAAAATCATCTATGTTTGCTACATTCCTCCTCTTTATCACAGCTGCTTATGGTCCCCCAGGGTGTTTTCGTTCCTGTTTGTCTTATTTGCACAGACACAAGGGGTGGGGGAAGGAAGGAAGGTAAGTAAGCAGGTGGGGAGAAGGGAAACATCTCTGCTCTTCCCCAGTGCTTACCTCCACGTCCAAGCATCTCCAAGGCAACCTCTCCAGCGTCAGATGGTCTCAGGGCCACCCAGCACCCAAGGACTTGACATCCAAAGGCATTCTGGTGTTTCCCCTTTTCATGGCTGAGTACCCCCAAGGGGCACCCTCAGCCCCCTCCCCAGACCAATCTGCAGGCCATTTACAGCCAGCTCATATGAGCAGTATGAGATGATACCATTTTTTTCATGTCCTGTGCTCATAAGGGTGGTTGTTATCTTTTTCCTTTTCTACTCCATGTGCCCAGGAGCAGCTTGTCAGCCATCAGAGGGGAAAGAAGTTTCCCAGACATGCTGTAGGGACACAAAGGAATTGTTTGCACAAGCAAGTGTTTGCAGCTGTCCTTTTTCAGAATAATCCCTTTTATTTTCCAAACCACTTTTCCAGTTTGCCAAGATCATTTCCAGCCCTACTCCTGTGGTCCAGGGCAGTGCCTCCCAGTTTAACGTCACCTGCAGAGGTCAGAAGCACATGCCACAGTCCAGCATTCAGGTCAATTATAAAAATACCAAGTGGCACCAGACTGACCAAACAAAAAACCCAATCAATCCTAAACTTCATACTTGAAGTATCTCTGCCATGTGGCCACAAACCATTGGCACCAGATGCAATCATCCAACAAAGTCTGCACCCACCTAATAATCTCATTTAAACCATGCTGCAGAGAACCGTGTAGGAGAAGGTATAAAAAGCCTTGGCGGTGCCAAGCGATGGGCTAAGTGTCCTGCTCCTGAGTGTCAGCATCAGCTCTTACCTTGTCACAGGAGAAAATCAGGCTGGTGTAGTACAATCTGTCATGATTGTTGTGCAGGTGCCATGATGCACTTTTTTAGTCTTCTGGTATGTTACCTGCCCTCTGCAAATTTTCAGTGGTGATTACGAATAGTTCTGGGATTGACTGAGCCAACTCTTGCACTGTTTGAAGATGAATTTTGTCAGGCCATGGCAACCTGTAAATGTCTAACAGTTTGGGGTTCTTATCTCCTTCTATTGGCTGCAATCTTGTTGCTTGCTCTTGCTGTTTAACGCCTAGCTCAAAAATGCACCCTATACCTCAGAATGAAGACTGATGCAAATACAGGATTAACCAGTTTGGCCTTTCCAGTGCCAACAGTTGCTGCCTTTTTCTTCACTTTGAGTCTCACAGTAGGCTACCACTATATTGACTGGGACTGCCAGTGGATCTGCTTGGGCTGTGGTATTGAAACCATGCACGTATTAAAGAGAAAAAAGACAGAAAAGAAACAGAAAGAGCTTCCACTCTTTTCTTAAAAGTTGCTATTCTCTATGGAAAATACACCTTCAATGAGTAGCAACAAACTGGTCTTTTCTTGGCATGCACATGAACCCCTAAATAGTACAGAAAGCACAAATTTAAGTTTTGGGTCTGCCCAAGGCATTCCGCAATGAAACAGCCTCAAAAAAGGAATGCCTGTTCACATCCTTTGAACATACATTTTGCTATAGAAGGCTTGCAAACTCTGCTTGCATGAAGGCACAGGTTGTAAACTCCAGACACATTTCAGCTGCCTCTTCCCCCTATTTCCATTCATGTGCCCCCTGCTTGATTAAAACAGCCCACTGCAAACAAGGTAATCTAGTGGGAAGTTCAGTGCTTGGCTTCGTTTATGAGAATGAAAGTGCCTCACCTTATGTCTTACACTGGCAATACTGCAAGGACAGGGTGCTGCAAAACACAGACCTTAGCCTTTACCAAAAACTTATGTTTGGAAAGAGGCATTAATTTACCAATGCTCCCCCAATGCATGAATATGCTGCTGGTACTTTTTTCCCCAAGCAACTTGCAAGCATGAGCTTCATCAGTCTTCCTGCACTGGTGCTCACAAACTTACCAACACAAGCAGGGCAGGAGCATAGCCATTGTGCTGCTGCATTTCTGGCAGAGAAGGTACTGTCATCGCACACTCCAGAAATAGCCTGCAACGTGCTTTTAATGAAGCAGGACAGGACATGAATGCCAGGCTCAGTGGATGGCTCTGGGATTTTTCAGACATGCAAAAGCGCTTTAAATGTGTGGTAGCACCAAAGTACTCGAGTGGGATGGGTAAGACATTTCCAGAATGGCCTTTTTGGAAGGTCAACACCACCGTCACACTCAGCAAACTCCTCCTTAGCCAGCATGGAAGGAAAGCTTCATACACACTTCATTCTTTTTGCCAGCCATGGGTTTGCATGGCAAGGTTTTGATGACGGGGGAATTACAGGGGTCGCTCCTGTAAGAAGCTGCTGGAAGCTTCCGCTGTGTTCGACAGAGCCAATACCAGCTGGCTCTAGGTTGGACCCGCCACCAGCCAAGGCCGAGCCCATCAGTGTTAGTGGTAACGCCTCTGTGATAACATTTTTAAGAAGGAAGAAAAAGTTCCCGGGACAGAAGGAAAACGGCAGCCGGAGAGAGGAATGAGAAGATGTGAGAGAAACAACCCTGCAGACCCCCAGGTCAGTGAAGAAGGAGGGGCAGGAGATGCTCCAGGCATCGGAGCAGAGATTCCCCTGCAGCCCGTGGGGAAGACCATGGTGAGGCAGGCTGTCCCCCTGCAGCCCAGGGAGGTC
>JAVJGG010000074.1:10787955-10800175 GCA_035590195.1 Aviceda cuculoides | reverse complement strand
GACAACAGTAATAATGAAAGGATTGGAATGTACAAATGATGCGCAGTGCAATTGCTCACCACCCGCCGATCGACACCACGTTCGTCCCCGAGCGGCGAACCACTTCCCCCCTGCTACTCCCCCCAGTTTATGTGACGTCCCATGGTATAGAATACCCCGTTGGCCAGTTTGGGTCAGCTGCCCTGACTGTGTCCTGTGCCAGCTTCCACACACACACACACTTTTCAGCATCTTTCTAGGAACTCCTGGAAATGGAGAAGCCACAGACAGTTTTCTAGCTAAGATAATCTTGTGCCCGTTCCCTGTTCGCCCTTAGTATTTCCCTATTTAATACCCCCAGTGCGCGACAGCATGGAAAATACCTGTTTCTTGCTGAAGACCACATCAAAGAGCCAAGTATAGACAAAAATACTGACTGAGAACCTCTGCCTTCTCAGTCAGAGTTCGCAGTCTTTCGTCCTTTAGCTCTTCTCCACTCACAAGTCCCCATCACTGTGTGACTCTGCATTTAAGGAGTCTTTCTCATTGTTCATACCCTGCTTGCCGGAGATTTTGTTCATGCGTTCAGCAGGCTTGGTCAAAGAGCAGGCTTTCCTAACTCCAGCTCTGCACTTGTTGTTGCTAAGGATCCCAGCTTTTCACTTGACTTGTACTGGATTCGGTTCCTAAATGCTGTTTTCCTTCCCTTTTGCAATCAAATTGGATTTCGAGGTGAGGAAGCCCCCTTACACTGATGCAGCACTAGAGGAGGTGCTGGAGTCTAAAAAGACCTTCCTAGCCTCTCTCCAGCCAACACCGTGATTAGTTTTACATTTTCTCTCATGTAAATTTGTCTTGTGATTACATATACACACCCATACATACATATACATATACATATGGGCACACACACAGACACGCATGCATATGCACAGTCAGATGAGGACATGGAAAAATCCCCAGCTGAAGAGCCTCAGCCCTCCTGAGCCTGTAACTTGGCAGAAAAAGACATCCCCAGACCTGGAGACCTCACAGCCCCGCATCCCAGCCCTGACAGGGGTTATCAGGAGTACATCTCACTGTGGTGCGAATGAGAGCATATGACCCAGAATGGTTGTTGCCAAAACCCTGGAGGCTTCAGGATGTCCCTCTTGCAGTTGCAGGAACTCTAGAAAAAAAGGCCATGCAAGAAACCAGGAGTTTTTTCCTGCCAAACCCCGGGTGCAGCCATCTCCCAGCAGATGGAGCAGGTTGCCTCCCAGTCCAAGAGCCCTGGTGGAGTGTGCCTGGTCCCCAAAATCAGAGCAGCTGTAGGATGCACTATGGATGCATGTGTCACCACTGCAAATGTTTTACTGTAAAGCCTTCAGAAAAGGGCTTCTTTAATATCTGAGCTGACTTCTCAGGCTGTCAGTCACCAGAGATTTCAGTGGTGTTAAAGCAACCAAAACCAGAATGAGGGGAAGAAGGATCAACCTTATTTCCTTGCGGGTCTGTAATGTCCTGTGGTTGATGCAAGCTCCTCTGGTATCTCGTTATGTCTTATTTTGCTGATCCTGACCTACATGTTGGGTGGGGCACAATGTAAAAAAGGTCTGAATAACTTATTATTGACTCGGCAGAGGAGGAAGCAAATAATGAACAGATTGTTATCAAGGAGCCTTTAAAGTAAAGGAAGAAGAAATGTCTCGCCATGGATGAGAAGTTCTTTCTGCTGGCAAATGACAGCCAGCTGTGACCACTGAAAAAAACCTTGTTCAGTCCAATGTCCTAGCTCTGGAGTTTTCCTACGGTGTTGGTACAGTGGTATTTGTGGCACACACTGCCATGCACTGGATAACCCACAGGCACAGACAGACGCATGGAGGCACACCTACGGACAGGGCATGCACTGCTGGCACAAGGAGCGTCCACATCCAAAAACCCTGTGCCAAGTCCTGTTGTCAAACTGGGACTCATTTTTTGGTGTTGATGCCTGGACAAAATGCCTCACCTGCAGCAGGAGCTTTCTGGAGCATAAGCATCAGGATTTGGAGCGTAGGGTCCTCCTTAAAACAAACATCCCCAAGAAATTTGCTAAACAACAACAACAAAAAAATTGAACTAGTCTTGTTTTGCTGAGTCAGGATGATGTAAAGGTGCTTGAAAGGAATAAACACTCCCACCTTTGAGTCATCCGATAAAATCACATACCTCGACTATCACTTAACTCTGCTGATACCGAATTACTTAAGCTGAAAATACTCTAGTTTTGCGGATTGCCAGGCTCAAGAAGGCTGTTGGGAATACACTAACTGCCTGGTAGATGGGTGTGTGCTGCACTCTGTTCCTGCGGATTTACGCAAGCCCTCATTCTGATCTCACTCGGCGACAAAGGAGGCGTGCCATTGCACTGACAATAAAGCTGAGCTGGTATAAAAGTGGGGTATGAGCAGAGCTAGTTGCCTGGGATTTTGCAAAGCCCGGCTGGCACAGAAGATTTTGTACCGGGACACCTTTTTTAGATCTGGAGCACTACCCTAGGATTATGCTACTGCTTGGTAAAAGCAAACTGCAAATACAGCAAGTTTCCAAACAGCCATTGCTGTAGACTAGAAAAACCCTTGGGCTAGTGGTGTGGAAAGCAGGTGGAGGCTGGGCAGCCGTCCTGCATGCCCTTGCCTAGTGCCTGGGAGGCTCCTTTGCCCCTCGAGGGCAGGTGGGCAACGCCATCACTCGCGCATGTCCTCACCATCTGCGAATGAGCAGCGTGGATTTTCCTAAGTGAACTTTTATAAGCCCTCCCCCACCGCATACTGTCATACAATCTTTCGTGGTAATGTGTTTTGTTTGTGTTTTCCCTGCACAGCAGCAAGGCAGGGGGTGAACCCATGCGCTCATCCCTACAGCGACGGGCACATCACTGCCGGGGGTGGAGTCCATTTATCCAGGCTACGGGATGGTTTTGAGGTGGTATCACATCACAGAGGATAATGTCTCACCAAGGCTTGTAGGAAGTAAAGCAGTGGCCATGGTGACTGCAAGGACTGTATCTGCACTGGCGGGGCTTATGGCTTTGTGTGCTCAAATGTAGAAAAGGAGATGGATGTGGGAAGATGTCTGTGTCCCTAACTATGTACCATTCAGTTCTTCACAGACCAGTATTTTGTTTATCTAGTGTGCGTTTGGCAGCCATCTTTAGCTGAGCAGCTACATTGGCTTTTAGCATCCTTTCTACCCTCACGGGGGGGTGTTCATTTCCCAGCGAACGTGAAGGTTGCTGACTCAGAATGATCTGCTGGCTTGTGCCCCAGGAGCAGAGAGCTGAACTGCAGAGAGGAGGCACCCAGTAGAGACCTGCCGTGGGCAACAGCCTGCAGAAGCAGAGACCCCCAACCCATCAGTCTCAGGGCATTAGCTGGACACCATTCTTGCTGCTTCGGATCAAAGCCAAGCAGAGTCCCATCTTCCCAGTGTTAATAACCAGCTGTAATAAAGACAACTAATGCTACAAAACAGTAAAATAACCATCAGTTAGGCTGCGAATGTCACTAATGGATGTTTTCCCAGCCCTGCTTCAAAGCACAATGATGGGCATCCAGCAGAGCAATTAAAGCAATGCCCAGAGTGGAAATCTCTCACCTGAACCAAGTCCCCCTGGGTAGTTTGGCTGCAAATTGTGCTCAAGTTTAAGGTTCAAAGGATGTAAAAAGGGTTTAAAAATTGTGGGAAGGGGGATTAGGGGAAAGCATGCACGGACGTTTTCAAAAAACACCCTCTGGCACTTCTTAAGAGGGACAACTCAGGGCACAGTGGTGAGGTGAAGTTACCTAACATCGGTCCTCCAGAGGGAAGAGACAAAACTGCTACATCTTCATCTCTCTGTCCCTGGATGTCGCTGCACTGTCTTACACCTCTGTGAAGAAGGAGGCTCTCCTCCAAGCACCCCATAGGTGGGGGGAGGTTTGGAGTCTGCTCACCTCGCAGCAGGTGGGGGGCACCGGGTGGACAACCCGAACCCCTGGGAGCACTGCGTGGTGCCGGGGTCCTGTGCTGCACTGTGTTCATCTGATGCTGCGGGATCAGGCAGAGATCTGCTGACAAACAGTGAGCAAACCACCTGCTGACAAAAGGTGGGATCAGGGGGCAGGAGTGCTGTTTTCTGGGGAAATCTCTGATTTCTTGGGAGCTGTGGGGACTTTCCTCCTGCAGCTGCTCTTTTCCTGCCAGGCAGGTTGGACAAGAGCTGGGGGCTCCTGTGCAGCGTTAAAGCAGCAGAAGAGGAAGCTGACAGGGCAAATGATTCTTTGCCCTCGCTGTCCATCAACTTGCATTGAGCTGGGAGGGCCATGAGTGGCCCCCCCTCTCCAGGAAGAGGGCAGGAGAGGGTTGTCCAGCTGTAGTGATCAGCTTTGGCCCCAGAGAGCAGCCCTGGCTGCCCGCTCTGCTATGGGGGGGTGAAGGGGGAAGGCACTGTGCCGCAACGCTCATGCCAGCAAGCAGCAGGAACACCGACATGGTGCCCCGACCCAGGCAGAGGCAGCCAGGGTTATCATTCATCGCACCGGCTGTGCAAGCCACCCTGGTCCAGGTCAGCACGCAGCACCGCGTGGGTCTCACCCGCAGGCAGCTTCTCCGATCCCAGCACAAGCCACAAACCCTCAGCACTCTGGCCAGCCAAGGCCATTTCTGGGGCTACAGGGTCATGTAAAGGGAAACACAGAGTGAAATGCAGCACCTGGATTCAGGAGCAAACTTTGAAGTTTGGTCCAAGAGGTTTGGCTCAGGATTTCCTCTCTTCCCCAGTAATCCCCCCCCAGCCAAAATCAGGACAAGCATTTATATGGACCCAGTGTATTGCTCACAGAGAAAACCATTACTGTCAGCGCCACAGACCTTGCAAGGATCCTCTGTCTTTACCAAGCACAGCACAAGTAGTGTCTCAAGAAGCTTCCTGACTCTGTCTCACCAGCTAGCTTTAGCAATAACCTGCCACAACTGTAGCTCTCCTAGGGAGCAAATAAAATTTAGCTCTCAGCTCAAAGCAAATCAAGAAAATTTGCGTCGGAGAAGTGGCTGGTTTGTAAGTGCTGTGGTTTAATTCCAGTGGAGCAGCCCATCCAAATGCATTCAAGGATATCCCACAGCTCTTCTCTGCCCATGAATCTACGAAGTGATGGTGTGCTCAGACAAAATAGCACAGCTTCTGTGCTGCAGAGAGAGTGCTGACAAGTGCTGGGCTTATTACTTATCATTGTGGCAAATCCATTTATTCTACTTACTCCAAAAGGAATGAGCGACACAATGTTCTGTAATCTTGAAGTCAATTTGGCGATGGTTAAGCAATGGGAAACAGAGACTGAGTGATCTTTATTTATAAAGTCCGACAATATTATGTCTTGAGCATAAAAACCAAACTACTAAGCCCCTCTCCCCAGACTGCAAGAATTCAAAATACTGCCAACTCAACCAAGTAAAGTAGTCTCACTGACTGCAAGAGGCTGCCTTTGAAGGGTCAGACCATCAAGCAAACTAATTTCTGCATGTAACACTTAGCAACTTGGGTGTAAAGGGGGGCGTAGGGGGGTGAAGAAAGAGCCATCTCCATGGGCTACTTTCCCTTTCTAAAGTCACTGTCTGTCCTCCAGCAACTTTAGCCTTGCAATAAAATGAAACAGGAAAACAAACTGCTCCTAGTTTTTATTCTTGCAGGACCAAAACCTCAGATACATTGGAATGGGAGTCCAGCACTAAACAACCTGAAATACCCACTGATTCAGTTTTGTTGGAAATAAATACTCTTGTTCTTGTTTCACATCCCTGGAGTGTACATCAAAGTTAGGTCCTACTTAGCAGAGATCATCCCTGGTACAGATAGCATAACAAAGGGGTGCACTTGTAATATTTTTGCTAGTCTTTGTCCCCTTTTATTTAGTGGTAACAGAGTATACAGCAACTAAACAGGTAATATTAACATACCAAATATAAACCACACCTTTTCCTTTGGTTTTCTGGTAAGGATCCTTAGTTTCTGGAAAACAACCCTGTTCTACTCAAGTCACCAGATCCACACCAGCTAATAAAGAGGGGCAAGCAAATCCAAATAAATACAGACCATCATGTTTTATTATTGAAAACAGGAGAGGGGTTTTGGCCGGCTGCCAGGAAATTAATGTGGGATTAGCTGGCCATTTCTTGTTTCAAATCCCTGACCTTCTATCACTGTTTGAATTTCCACCTTGGTATACACCTGGGAGAGGTGGTTGCTTCTTATAATGGGCAAATCTCTTAATTGTGCCAAACAAGTACAACAGGAAAGAAATCAGGAAAAAGCAAGTCTTTTACTGGAGTGGGTAAGCAGACCCTGTAAGACTGGATGTGGACACATATCGTACTGGGGGAAAGCAGTGTGTTTTCTCCGAAATATGCTTCACAGCAACCTTTCATGGTCTCTGTATTTAGTGGGCACTTATTTCTACCCATGTCAATGAGTAATTGGAGCCTCAATTTCTCCAGGCCTGAACCTGGTGCTCTTGACAGTAAACTGCATGCAGCTCAAAGACACCTCTTTTGCTAATATTTCAGCCCTCAGGGCCAAGACAGACAGACCATGGGGGAAAAGGGAAGCTACCTTTTGGGTGGATGTGAGCCAGAAACTCAAAGTTTACACCCAGGGTCATGCACAGTCTCAGGGTGCTCTGCTCTAAGGCTGGTTAGTGTTTAATTCCAAGACCAAATAGACAAAGGCATCATATCAGGAATTTTCTCATCCACCTTTCAATGAGACCGCATCCCAATAAATACCATTTTACTACTGAAGGCTCGAGTTACAGTGCTGAGGCATTACTAGTGTTTTGGGTTAATCTATGTAAAAAAAAAAAAAGAGTACTCAGTTGTTTTTACAGGGTCCTGAATGTCTTATATTGTGTGAGGGTTATAGAAATGAGAGCACTGAGCAGGTATTAGAGACTGTCCAGCATCTCTCAGCCCAAGATAATGTACATCAGCTGGTTTCCAACCTATATGGCAGCCAAAAGCACTGTGAACCAGGCATGATAAAAGAAGAGGTACGCACAAAAAAAAGCAGGGTGCAGTTCACTAGCCTTTGCCTCCCGCGCTGTTCAAAAAACCAAAAGGCCAGTGACCAGTCAATGTAAATTAAGGCCAGAGGTCTTCTTGGAAACACCAACTTTGTTTTGAGTCAACACACACCGGGTGATTTGCACTGACTGCCCTTGAGTGGGCAGGGCTAGTCTGGAGATCACCAAAGGCTGGAAATACTCCCAGGTATTGCAGTCGTCAGGTTTTTATGCTGGACGTGTAACAACACCCCAGAACAGGGTGCCCTTACAGTCTTGTTCTTTCCATTTCAGCTGCTTTAGCAAACTTCCTTGGACCCCCCTCACCCAGCGGCCCACTGGCCTCGCTCATAAGAGAAGCTAGCCTAGTCTGGGTCCAGAGATCCCCAAACCCAACAGCAAACCACAGCCTTGCTTTCTGCCCCCCCCCACCCCCCGCCCCCAGCGGCCAAATGAAGCATATTTGCAACGACCCCCCCCAGTTTCAGCACTTTGCTGAATTGCAGCCTAAAACCAGCGTCCCAAACCTCACAGTGCAAGCCTGCCACCCAGAGAGGTGCAAGGCTGGAGGAGCCCAGTTCCTGACTCCTGGTGACTTGATTTTTCAGATGGGGAGAAAAGGTGCCAAGAAACAGCACTTGGGAATGGGGCCAGGCTTCCCACTGACATAAGCAGGGCATCCCCACTGGATGTTTCTTTTTGCACACAACCGTCCCCCCAAAATAAAACAGTTTGCTGCAATGACAGCATGCGCTCTGTAAGAGGCTGTTGTCAAAAAATGTGCCTTTATTCCAATACTGAAAGGAGAAGTGAGTCAAGAGGCCCTTAATCTTGTTAAGAGCTTGGAGGACTCCAAAACATTAATTGGCCTGTCTAGACCAACTCCATGTCTGAATGCTGTTATTGCAGCTTCTCTTGCAAATGTTGAAATTAGAGCGTGGGACCACACAAAAAACTTTAAATTTCCTTTCTTTATGTTGCATCACCCTATTTCCTGCCTGCAGCCTTTTTTTTCTTTCAGTTCTTAATAAAAAAGAAGTTTTGCGTTTCTATCTGTTTCTGTATTGCTCAGTTTCCATGCTTTGTAGCTGTTGGGAACAAGCTAGGGCTGTGATTGCATTACAAGGAAAATACATAAATACAATGTTAAAGGGTAAGCCTAGGACAGAGGGTGCTCAGCCCGCATGGCTGCAACGCTGGCATTGTGCAACACGAACACAAGTGAAGGGCCCCTGCTGAGCTCCATAGCAAGGTTCAAGTTTACAACTTGAACTTGGGTCAAATTTGAAGACGGTCTCCAAATCTTAAAGCAGTTGTGCCTGAGACAGGATGTCTCCCAGGCCACGGTCAGGGGGGGACTCTTTTTGGAGCAGAGGATGCCTCATCTATCCCTGCAGACTGGTGCTTGCCAGGTACAGTGCTGTGGCACTGACAGGAAAAGCCAGGGTTTATCAGAAAGCAGATGACCACGCTGAAACCCACCAGCCCATGTGGACTCCCCAGGCGCACCCCCTGCAGAAACCCCCACTGCATCAACACCATCAAGAAATCGATGCCTATCCTTGCAGCAGGGCACCAGAGCCCAGGTAGAGGTGTCCAGCCTGTTTGTCTCTGGTGGCAGTAGCACTGTCCTCATCCAGAAGCATCTCTCGTCAGGCCAGGGGTGCCCAAAGGCTGTTAATGAGTGTCACACTTCTCAGAAACTTCTCATAAGTCATTCCGGTGTTGCCAGGAATAGAAACTGCATGGCAATAAACCAGAATTGTTTGGTTCCTGTTAATTAGCCAGGAAAGTAGTAAACATTAACTACTCATAAGAATCATGTGATGCACGCAGATGTTCAGGCCCCCCTCCTGGCTGAACACTTTGCTTTTTCATTTGGAGGTTTCTGGAGGTGGGCTGTCTCGTGAGTCCTCTAGGATATGACAGCACTCATGAGGGGGGGTTAAATGTGCAGCATGGGAAGAAAAAGCAGCAGCTACCCCTCCCTGCATCGTTAGTCACTGTCACATCCTTCGCTCTCCAGTGTGTCAAGGAGTTGGTAGGACAGCACTGGCAGCAGCAGCATTCACCTTTCCAACAGAGCAGAAAATGAAGGGAAGGTCCACAGGTTCCCCTGCACCTTCACCAGGTGTGCTACCGCAGCTTGAGTGGGAGGTGTGTGGTCCGCAGGCCAAGTAACCTGAAAGCCTCTGCCGGTCAGAGGCTGAGGTTCAGCCTGGTTTTAGAGAGGGTGGAGAGTGACCCAGTGCTCCTCTTTCCATCAGGCACTGCCATAGCTATTGAGCGTCCCAGCAGAGAACGATGGCCTTGGCTACATGGCTCCATACCTGGTGGGGAAAGCCAAGGCTTCGTCTTCTTCTCACACCCTGCAGGCTGCCTGGGAGGAGGCTCCCCGTCCTCCTCTGCACTGATAGACAAGACGCCTGGTGCCAACAGACACCTGAAGCCCATCGCTGGCATTTGCGTGACCTGTGGCCAGGCATATGTTGGGTACTGTCTGCCAGTGGTCAGCCTGGTCATATGGATGGACCCACCAAGCACCTGTGAAAGCCCTACAAAACAGATGACACGTGCCACCAGCATGGATGTGACAACATTTACAGCACCTCTTCTGCCCAGGTTTAGCAGTGGCTTGAGATGGCCGATGGATAAGTCAGACTAGAGGACAGGCTCCTCCGTCCTGGGGCCCTGGCTGTGTGGTTCCTCAAGCCTTCCTGTCATTGCATGAATCACAGCCACCTCCAAGCGCGTGGAAGAGGCAAGTGAGCAGATGCATGTCTCATGAGGCAGCCAGCTAGTGTTGTTTCTTCCTGTCTGCTTTAGGGCATCTCGGCACAAGACAAGTCCTCAACTTGTTTTGATCTGGCTAGTGATTTTGGTCGTACTGGTTTTCAAATGCTTTATTACAGGTATCTTCAAGGAGCCTAAGTTTTTCCAGGATGTGGCAACCATATTCCCACCCATCCCTGCACTCTAAAACTGGTCGCAGTCGGACACTGCATAATTTGCACATCCAAAAATACAATTGCTTTGAAAACTGTCAGCAGGAGCACTTCTGCAGTGTAAACACAGGCTCTTCAGCATCACCTCTTCAGGCACAGGAATACGATTGCACGGGTACTTTTAGAAACCAGAGCTTGTGCACATCTCCCTTCAGTGAGGATTACATTTCTGTTAATGAGCCTCTAGGAAATCACAGATTACATTTTTTAAACCTAGCTCCATACCTACACACAACCATCCCCTGGCCTGTGCCAGCATCAAGAGATGGAGCACTCTCATTTTTGGGTAAGGAAATGAGACACTGATGTTTTATGGACCGCAGAGGCAACCATACACCTGCATTTTGAATCTCATCAACCCCCCAGCCTAGGCACAGCTGCAGTGCTGAGAGGGATGCTGTAGGGCTCTGAGGTCCACCTTGCAGAAGGGATGTGATGCCACCCCAGGGATAAGGTGATGTGGAGGCCCTGAGACATCCCGAGATGCAGGCCCAAAGCCAGCTTGCCCCTCTCTGTCCTCCACTTTTCCACCACACCGCTGCCAGCTCCTTACCATGCCTGCTAAAATCTCCCCAGACACCAGGTCAGCCCATTGCAGGGTCCCGACTGGCACGCAAAAGAGCTGCATGGAGATCCCAAGAGAGAATACCACGCTTGCCCTTCTGAAGCTAGGGAAGATGACCCAATGCTCAGCATTCCTTCTGGTTTTCGGGGGCTGGCGTTTCCCACAGAGAGCACCACAGCAGCCTTCTGAGCTTAGGGACCCTGGGGCCGAATTCACCTCTGTGGTGGCCCAGGGAGTGTGCAGCGCTGGTGGGTCAGAGGGTATGTGAGCCCCACACCCTCCTGATAAGGCCCTGGACAACACTCTGGCCTCAGCGTACAAACCATATCACATATTTTTAAATCAGTCCTGGCAAATTCATCACTGCTATAGGTCAAAGTCTCTGGTTGTCTCTGTGGTTTATGCAGAAGAAACACCTGGAGGCCCAACATCTGGGTTCCTCAGCCTGCAGCTTCTGCAGGTAGGCGCAGGTGTGTGAAGCAGAATCAGAACTACACAGAAATGCAGTATTTTCCTTCCAGATGAAGAGAAACAGGGCATGGCAAGGAGAGGGGAAAAAATCCCAGGAGAGGTCAGGAATGAAGCAAAAAGCAAGGCAAGGGAGGCTTGAAGAGAGAGAAAGAGAAACAAAGCAAAACCAGCTTTGAGTATCAGGTACTCAAAAGCAAAGTTTGTCATTGGTACCAGTTTGTAATTTGAATGTGATGCAAAGCAAAAATGAAGAACTGAATCTCCATTTTCCCCACGCCACTTCTCACATGCTGCTTCCCGCAAACAGCACTGCGTGCTCTGCCACAGCAGGCTACCAAAAGGCATTCGACCAGTAAGCATTCACCCGGGAGATCAGACTCGGGCTTGATGTAAGGAGAGCTGGATGGTTGCAAACGCTTAGTGAAACCACAGGAGCCCGCCTCTGGTGTGTATGGATTTTTTTCTGTTACCGAGCTTTTAGAAGGCAACTAAGCATAATTACAGCTTGCAGCTTCTCTCTCATTGTTTTACAAAGCACCCAGGCATGACATTGATCCTGCACACTGCTTTTAACACAGATGTGAGTGTTACTTCATTGATAACATACTAACCCAGTGTATTTCATTCACAGAACTGGCATTTAAGATGAAGAAAAGCAAGAGGACTCAGCAGACTCTGCTGGCAGATGCTAAGCAAGATCTGCCTGTCCTTGTGTGGGTCCTGTTGATTTCCTGGGAACCCTCTGATGAACAGAGTCCTACCCACACAACAAAGAGCAGCCTCATCTCAGGTGAAATACATAAATTAGTCATTTCCAGGTACTCATCTTATTTCAGCCAAACTCTGAATGAAAAGCACTGGACTGATCCCCTGGTATACTGGGTTTGCATGGCAAGGTTTTGGTAGCGGGGTTACAGGGGTGGCTTCTGTAAGAAGCTGCTGGAAGCTTCCCCTGTGTTCAACAGAGCCAATACCAGCCGGCTGGAAGACGGACCCGCCGCTGGCCAAGGCCGAGCCCACCAGCAATAGTGGTAGCGCCTCTGGGAGAACAGATTTAAGAAGGGAAAAAAAGTTGCAGGGGGCACAGAAACGGCAGCCAGAGAGAGGAGCGAGAAGATGTGAGAGAAACTACCCCGCAGACC
>JAVJGG010000074.1:10753528-10763843 GCA_035590195.1 Aviceda cuculoides | reverse complement strand
AACTAACTCATTACACTTAGGCTAAGGCCTAGCGAGACTCCCCAAATTTCGTAGATCAGCCCAGAGAGAGGGGGAAACGCACCACCACAGACTGCCACGGTACTACCAATGCTCTGCCTAAAAGGACACATAGCCTTGTATTGGCAGAAAGGGCATATGCCAGCAACACATTACTGTGCCTTTGCTCTCCACTGGGCAGTGGCACCTTGTTCCACTTTGTAACACTGACTGTACTCATAGGGTTACTTTGCTTCGTTAGAGGGGTGAAGTACAGAGTTTTTGTGACCCTCAGCCTGCCTGGTACCACTGACAGTCTCGTTCCCATGACTCTCAAGGAAAAAAAAAATTCTGTGTTTTTAATACTGCCTTTTTATTTTCATCAAGACATTATGGAAAAATTCAGGTATCTCCATAAGTTTTAGAACTTCGAGGACAACCAAGCTCATGGTGAGAAACCACCACAAGACCTCCAGACAGTGCCAGAAAATGAGGGATATTATTGCCATTATTCACATGCCAGCAGTATTCTGGTGTGTAAGAGAAAACTTCGATTTTCAGGAGGAAATAGCTATGTTCCCCAGTAAAGTTTAGAGGTTTGGGGGGAGGGAGGGCAGGGGCTTGGTTTTACAAAAAGAATTATGTTTTGGGGGTAAAACAGCCTTGCAAAATCAGCTGCAATTCACAAAGCATGAAATCTGTACACAGATAGCAAGGGGAATGTACAGGTCAGTATTTTATGAGAAAGCAGGCTGAGCCAGGATTATTCTGACTGACAAATTTTTCTGCAACTCTGACCAAGAGACAGGAACTCCATGAGGCTATTTTTAGTTCCTGCCCAAATCACAACTTAACTTGAAACTAGAGATCATGAATTCACTGGACTTTAAAACAATTCAGTATTTTAAGACCTGCAAGCCCTCTGAAAATTTCTCAATAAAAATGCGCCAAACAACAGCAGACCTCTATATAGTGGATCTGAAGCCTACTAACAACAAACTCCCTTTTCTGGTTTATCATTTTCCATACTGTGCAGTGGTATTAATCCACAGATCTTTCTCAGAGGCCAGCTGAAAACCACAGCACTGGAACTAACCCAAACTGGCAGTTTGTTCTCCTCAGAAAACCCTATAAAGCAACCAGAACATCTTCCCTAGTACCAAGATGCATTATTTCCCCAGTGGCCAGTCAACCTGTATTTCAGGACATGTGTTTTGTTCAGCCCACTCAGCAAGTATCGGTTGGTCTAAATCTTAAATAAGTGATCTTTTCTTGTTGACAGACAGAGCATCTAATCCTGACACTGCAAAGACTTTATGGCCACTTAGGATTCCTCTTCACAGATCAATAAGACATAAAAATTAACCAAGAAGTCCTCCACAGTGGTTGAAGATGGACCACCATCATCTTCAATACCTGTCTGTATCCCGTAGTAACAGGTTCTTGTTCTGGCTTTTTCAGTACATTTATTGTTGCTAACCTGTGTGTCTCCTTCGCTCAGCACCAATTTAACATAGCTAGGGCCAGCATATTGACCTCATCTTCCAGGAGAGCCAGGGTGAACACTATGGCAAGGTCAACTCTAAGCTTGAACACCAATGGCCTAATCACTCAAGGAAATAAGTGACCTATCTGAATCACCTGTACTGTGAGATGTGCTTGGATAAATAAGTGCTTGTAGTATTTTAGCCACTCTGTGTTAACTGCAAGGAACTAAAGAGGAGGGCATTCCACAAACAGACTTACAAGACAAGCAAAGTATTCATTAACAGATTTATTTTTTCTTTCCATAATCTCAGAATAACTGAGATATCTACAATTCCTGATGAAAGCAAAAAAAACCCCAAAAGCCAGCCATTGAGGAAGCTAGGAACCCCCAGGTGTTGTTAGCCTGTTCTTTGCTCCTTGATACTGGTTAAAAACATCCTTGCTGAGTTCTGGGCCAAATTGATGGGTAAACATTAGTCATCAGATGTGTGATCAGCTGGCAAAGCTTTTGGAATTGCTTTTCCTTTCTACAAGTCAAGTTGTAGAAAGGTTCAAGCTGCTATTAAATCTGTTTGAGTTCTGATGAAGTTCAGCAGTTTTAAGGCACTTTTTTTGTGTAGCTTTGGGAAGCAACTCTCAGGTTCTTTAAGAGCAAAGCAACTGGCATATACTTACACTTATTAGCCCAATTATTAACAGGAAGGTATCACCACCAAATGTCCAGCAAAATGACAGAAGCGCAACTTTCAATCAATGAGTTAAAAGCATTTAACAGAATCACCTTCTCCTGCGCCAGTCCCCCAGGAATATGTGACCTTCAGACTTTCACAACGGCTTTTCCAAGATTTTCTCCCTTTAACATTCCAATGAAAGCCGTTGGCATGTTCTCAAATCCTTCAGTGATTTGTTCATGGCACTTCACTTTTCCCTATCAAAAGCAAGAAAGGAAATTGCTGAGTTTTCATTCACCAGGCTCCCTAGTTTTTACCATCTTCAGGAGACTAAACTGCAACCAAATTTTCTCCAGCTTGTATGTTTCACCTGAAACATGCAAGCTGGCACACACCAGGGTAACTTTGCAAAACTAGGTTGGCTGTTGTGAGGATCTGCTTTTCTTGCAAGACCTTCTACTTGGAGTCCTAACAGGGAACAAAAGTCACTGCTATAAAAACACACCAGGATAGATTTAGTGCTACTTGGTCCCCAAACAATGGACAGGTAGGGGATT
Organism: Aviceda cuculoides; assembly: GCA_035590195.1. Lineage (NCBI taxonomy): Eukaryota > Metazoa > Chordata > Aves > Accipitriformes > Accipitridae > Aviceda > Aviceda cuculoides. Next base: position 10,761,130 of record JAVJGG010000074.1, on the reverse strand, counting down.
ATTTCCCCATAGCCAAGCCTGTCTCTACCCATAGGGAAGTATGGAATTGCAAATCCAAATGATCAAAAGTTGAGCCAGCCCAAATCCTCATGTTTGTAAAAGTTAAAGCCTCTTAGCCTTTAGTGTTCACAGTCACAAGCTTTCCACAGCCATGAACCAAGTGTTGAACTCAACCTCCATTTAGAAAAACAAAATTTAAGAAACTCCCTATTAAGTCCCTTTAAGGCCCAGCTTTCAATTCCATAAAAATATCCGTTCTTGCCAGTAACTTCAGCACAACACTACAGTGGAAATCCTTGCTCATACTACAAATGAAAGGAGACTTCTGAATGCGAAATAGTGGAATTACTCAAATATGAAACTCTTCATTGCCAGAGAAGTGTTTTGAATTACTCTGGAAGCATCCTTTTTCAAAGCCTACATGTATTCTGGAATATATCTAAGTCCACAAGCTAGTATCGCAGGTCTCAACAAAGCAGAAGGGATGAGGCATGTTCACTATGGTCTGAGCGTCCCCAAAAGGCTCAAAGACCAAGTCAGGTGGAAAAAAAGTATCATGCTGGGACCTCACCTCAACAGCTATGACAAGAGACCCCTTGCAAAGAGGGAAGCTGTGGTGTGAGTACGCCTTAGAGGAAACTACCCTTCCTTCCTTCCTTACCTCCACGACCCACTTTAGCAGGGCCTTCAGACCTTCCTCCCAGCGGTTACTCCAGCTGGTCACAATAAGTCCTTCCATTCGAAGCTCTTTGAAGATCATTGGAACCTGCACATAAGGCCCTGCAAGAGAAAGGAACCAGCAAACCACCTGCAATCTCAGTTTCATTTAAAGTAAGACCCAATGCATAAAGAGAGCTTTTAGCCAGTAAAGACCACTGAACCACTTTGTTCCAGCCAAAAGCAACTGCTATTTTTCCCAAACAGAATTTCCAGGACAAAAGACCAAGGATTCTTGGACAGACAGTCACCCAGGGAAACAAAGGCCTGATCCATGAAGCTGTGGGGCTAAACACCCACCACTTCTGAAAAGTTTCATTCAGAAGTGGCCTCAGCTTCACCTGAGGGGCTTCAGCTGAGTCCTAGAAATACTGTTTTGACAGCTTGTTTGATAGCCTGCCAAGCTGTCATGCTCTTCCTAAATCTCAAAAAAGTTACTCACATTAAAAACCAGTTCCCTCAATCATAAAAATGTGATACTCTCCCCACTCTCAAAAGCCTGTCCCATTTTTAAAGTGATCTGGGAGTCCAAAGCCAGTCAGTTGTCAAAGAGAATTCAGACCTCCCATATCTTCTAGAAGGCAAATTTGGAACAATTAATGCCACTGAAAGTACATATTCATCTCAGCCACATTTCCCAGCAGTTTCACCAGTAGCTGAAATTTTATGGGGAAAAAAAACCCAAACCCGTAAGCTGCCTCATCTAAAAAACCAAGGGAAATGCATTCTCTCATCTGAAAGTATGTACTATGTAAATGGCATCATGCCACCACACACGCCTTCTACTGATCTGTATCTGCTTAAAGCCCTGGGGAATCCTGTATTAAGTAGCTTAGTCTCTCCTTCATTCCTGATTCAGCTGAAGTTCTCCATCTGGTAGGAGCGTGCACAAAGGAGGATAAGTGCATGTACACACAAGGAGTGTTGTCACGTTCCTGCTGTCCCAAAGCAGCCGTTAGTTACACAAATACACGTATACTTACACTCAGATGGCATACGGAAACAACAAATAAAATCTCAAGAGACTCCCATTACATCCTTCTCCCTGCCATCACCAAACAGGAAATAAATTTAGACACAAGAAAGTAGGCCCACACCTTTCTGAGGCACAGAGTCATTGTACTGAGAGATGGCTCCACAGACTGCAATCCTTCCATATTTCTTCATGTGGTTGATAGCAATACCGGCAAATTCTCCACCCACCTTCAAGAACGAGAGCATGTGCAGCATTACAGAGAATCCAGTGTTTGGCACTGACTTCCAAAACCTGCCAGCCTTGCATTGTTGCACCAACAGGTTCAATAAAGGCGCAGAGAGGTGAGTTCCACTACTCAAAAGACTAGGTGGCTGCAGAAACCCTTACACTTAGTCAACATCTATGAAGACTTGATCTCACTCTTCTAAAAATTAGTTATGAACACAGGGAATCAGTTTTACCTCCCAAATTGCTTCACAAATCTTGGTTTGGAAGTGTTGGGCAGGACTTGCCCTTAGATCCCTCCTCCTAAGGAGCATGTCTAGGGGCACTAAGAAGCACCATCTCTGCATTTCCCCCACACCAGTCTGCACTTTTACCTCTTCACATCATGGTGATGTCAAGTTTTTACTTAATTATTTTCTTCTCCCAAACAGGGATGTGCTGTGCTCAGAAGCTTTTAATGGAGAAAAGCTGTGAGAAAGTTTACTGCTGGGGAGAGCTCTGCACAAAAGTTGGAAGTGAGAGGGAAGGGAAGAGATGTGACCATGAAACCTATTTAAAACCTTAGCAGCAAAGGACACGAAACTTGGAAGGGTAAGGCAAAGCAACCAGGAGCTCCTGCCACAGGGGCAAGTGCTTTGCCCTGGCACCATGCATTTGCACTGATTGCTAGGGCAAGGTGGGTGGATTGTAATCCACACAGAATGACAGTGCCATCATCCCTGCATCAGTGGACAGGCCACTGAGAGAAAGACATGCTAAAGCAGTGATGATGGCTGCCCTTTAAACCAGGTAGGTAGCCAGGCAGTTTTAGGCCAGTATCTCAGCTAATACCCCTGTGCCAGGTATTATATTATCAGGTATAATGCATATGTTAGCTATACTAGTAAATGAAAAAAGTCGGGGCTTGTCCTCTGGATTGAAGGCGAACTGACATGATTTGACTCCATCCATCCTGTTAAAACTCTTTTAGCTTCCAAAACAAGATGATCACATTCAAACAGTCTATCAAGAACAGTCCAGCTGTACTTGCGAGAGATCAGAAACACTCTACAGGCCACTCCAGCAATTTTACAAGTGGGCCTTGAAACTGTTTTGTTTACAGGTACTGGACTGGTGTAGCCACCTGGACGGACCATTTAACGTGGGACCACCCACGCTTGCTTCCCTTGCCTCTCAGCAACAGCAGAGAACTGCCTGTGGTCCAAGGTGGGGCCAGGAATGGACTAGAGCTCTCTGTTCAGCATCAGTTAAATGATCACTGTGACCCTCACCTCCCCAAAATGTGCCATACTTTCCAGAGAGTGAAGATAAGCTTCTCTCTCTCCATTCACAAACATCACCAACAATCCAGCTTTGCCTCTTGGTCTTTGTTCTTTCAGTTACTACCCAAGTCAGCTGCAGAAATAAATGTGGGAAAGGAACAGGGAAGCAGTAAGCTCTTATGGAGACCATTTCTCAAGGGAAATCAGTATCAAGTCAAGTTCCTGGTGTAGTCTTCAATTAGATGTATACAATATTGAGTTCCTGCTAGAGTTTGAGGAAAATGACAGTCTGCTCAAGGCAAGGTCCTCTCTCTCTGAACTCACGTTGTCAAAGAAACAGTCATAGCCATCAGGAGAGGCTTTCCGCAGTGCTTCATCCAGAGATATAACTGTCTTGTAATTAAAGGCTTCATCAAAGCCTATTTTTTTCAGATAGGCAACCTTGTAATCTGAGCCAGCACAGCCAACCACCTTGCAACCCTGCAAGGAAAGGAGAAAAACATGTCTAAACATCCCCTTACAACACAGGATGACACTCAAAAGAGTGCTGGGTGGAGGGCTCACCCTTAAAGTCAGGCTGTTGTCACCATATGAGTTCCTGAGCTCTAGGAAACGAATTCAACCACCTTTGCTACATCTTCAGGAGCCTGTCCCATCTCAAGACCTTACTGTAGGCATGCCTTCAGGGATGCCTGCCCTCCTGATCATTCATGACCTTGTTGCCCTGTCTCCCAGGTGAGTCTCCTGAGGAGCAAGTATGAGCAGTTCAAGTCACTCACCCCAATTTTAGCAAGCTGCCCCACCACAGAGCCCACAGCACCAGCTGCAGCATTAACCAGCACTGTCTCTCCTGGCTTCATCTTGCAGACCTCCAGCAGACCAAAATACGCAGTGAGGCTGTGAAGAAAAAGGAAGAATGCTCAGTGAGGAATAAAAGACACCAGACAGAGAGATGCGACTTGACCACATCGAATCAAAATATCGTCACAACCAGAACAAGATTCAGTTTTCCTCATTCTTGACGAACTTCTAAATCTGTTTTTTTTTACAGCCATCCCAGAAAAAAAAAAGATGCTACTGGGAAACAGAATGTCGTAGCATAAAAGTCTACCTTAGGTGAAAACAGCTTTCCTTGTGCTCACTAACTGAAAGGAGAAACAGAGATAACTGTAAGGTGACAACTCAGTTACACACTGGAAGAGAGAGTAAATCCAAGCTAGACAGAGGTCAGTAGCCAGCTGGTATCTACCAGACTGAGGCAAAGATTAAATGATACTCATCACAGATCAAAGCTGGCAGAAAAAGAAAAAATGGTGGCAAAACCTTGCTGAACTGACAGGCACACTGCTCCTGAGGACTACTGTGCACAGCTACGTTTTCTGGGTGAATAGTAATTTGTAGGAACCACTAAAGTTTAGCTTAAGCATGTTCCACTGATCATATAAACACTGAATGACATCAGGCTCTGCAAGCTTCCTGAAGCAATGTGATCAACTGGCCCAGAATCCCAACAAACTTTTCTTCTAACTTCTAAATTCAAGCTTGGAGCTTCCTGCTTGGTCCAAACTGAAAGGATGAACTGAATCCATCTAGCAGCTGCCTGGAAAAACATGCATCTTGCCTGATGGAGAACTCCTCAGATTTCATTTTGACATCACATACAATGTTACAATCATTTTGAAAGCCTTCAGTGTCAACAGAACTGACCAAGTCTTGGTGTCCCATACAAACTACAGATAAAGAGAAATGCGAGAAGATGACTGAGAGACTGCAGTACTGAATATAGATTCTGAAGCACAGCAGCTCTGTCTGCTGCAGTGCAATTAAAGGACCTCTATTTTGCTGCACTTGACAACAACTGTCTTTTGCCATTTTGGGGGCAATTCTGGAAATACAGTGATAGCAGAAGAGCCCAATCAGCAGAAGCAGACTAGTCCAGATGCCAGTCACTTTTGAGTCTTTCCACTGAGGTTAGTTCAGATTGAACTTGATTCTTTCCAGCCCCTCCTGGATCCTCTTCCTACCTTATTACAGCTCCTCAAGGAGAGGCACCATAATCTCCAAGGCAAATCTCCTCTGATCTAAAGGACAAGCCAAACTTCAGGCCCTCTACAGGGCAAGGGCATCCAGAAGCACCCATGTTTTTTACCAGAGTGAGCAGACAACATGCTCGCAGAACAAGACAAGGGAACAAGGTCATACAGATAGGCAGAAACATCCTGCACAGCAAAATCCAGGGCATAGTTGCCTTTGCATCTCAAAACTCACCCTGGCATGCCAACCGTCCCAAGAGCCAGAGATTTGGGCAGTGATTCTGGCCAACCGGAAGGAAGGAGTTGTAGGTCTTTCCCATCAGAGATGAAATGCGTTCTCCAGCCACTTCTAGCCACAACAAAGGTCCCCACTGTGAAAGCAGGATTATTGCTTTCTACAATCCTGTTTAGAAGAATATAAAAAAAAAAAAAAAAAAAAAGGAATACCCTGTCAGAAACAAATAATTACTGTCTCTTTCCTCCTTTATTCCTGTTGCTGTGTGATGCAGGAGAAAAGAAACATTTCACATCAGAATATTTAGCCCATACCTGCTGATGTTGTAGGTTTCTGATGCCTTTCCTGAAATGTCTACAATCTCTCCTCACCCGGGCATACTGGCCAAGATGTTTCTAGACTCGGCCCTGCCCACAACAAATCCAATGTTCCCACATGGGTGCCGACTTTTTTTTTGACTAGCACCAGTCTGGTATGAATTCAGACTAGCTTCTGTGACTTAGAAAGCAGAAAGAGGATGCTGGGATTATAGGGTGGAAAAGCAAGAAGTCACAGATAGGCTGTAACAAGCAGTTCCGTTCTCAGACAACCTGCACCTCATTTAAAGGTTGAAGATCCTGAAGATGGAACCTCTTGGGGTAACAAAACCAGATAGAAAGCAGCATCTAATAACAGGGAGAACATTGTACTTGTGGTGTCTCTACGCCAAATGAAAATTCAGCTTTCTTAGCCCAATGGGAAAATTACATTGGGAAGGGGTAGGTAAGCAGCTCTTGGAATATTGAAAACAGTTGGCCTTCTGTTCAGCAGACTTGGTTGCTAATTTATCCCAGCCCTCAGTGTTCCTGCAGAGAAACATGAGAGTCAAAGGCCACAGGTGTTCCTGTGCAGCAGCTTAAGAATCAGCACAGCAGGAACAAGCTGACAAAGGGAAACATCTGTGTAGCTAAATTACCCCAAGCTTGGGAAAGGATGGATTTAAGGTTAGATAACCCTTTGGCTAGAGCTGTATCTTAGGTGATGCTGAGGTATTCTCAGCTGGAGTAGATAACATGCACGGTTTTGGGCATGCAGTTACTAGCACATCAGATTTTAAAATGTGAAGTTGACACTTATGGCAAGTGCAATGGTTGGTCCTTCATACCTCCGCTTATAGAAATTTCCACTGAAAACATTATTGCCAGAAATAACATATAGCTTGTATCAGAGGCCTAAATGGTCTCCAAGAAGGCAAAAGAGGTTCTTCTAGGAAAAATATATTCCAACCAATTACAGGTAGGAATACAGCTGCCCAAGTATGTAGACTCAAGTCAGGAATAAGTAATACAGGCTGCAGATGTCTCAAATATCAGTACATTCCTTCAAGAACTGCAATGTGTACGGATAACAAGAACTGAAGATCTTACCTGGCAACCTGTGTCCCTATCATTATGTCTCCTTCCTTCATGTCCCTTTGACTGTAAGCTCTGTAACACAGGCAGAGATGGCTTACTGTAAGCAACTTCAATGATGTTCCAGATACACTGTGAAGTAGTAGCTACTTCTGATCCAGCAAGAGAGCATAAGCAGTGATGTTGAACAGATCGTAATGAGCTTGTCATTGTAATGACAAAACTGGATGTTTTCCATAGCCAACTACTTGAGCACCCTATCTTGAACGAATACTGGGCTAGAATGTTGGAGACACAATAGCATTAATCCTCCCAGCATGGTCCACCACTATTAGAAGCCTGAGACGCCAAAGAACTACAATGCTATGGTCCACCAGGCTTCTTCAAATTATCGAGTCTCCCTGTGCTTGAACCACCACGTATTAACATGGGCATATCAGCAATTTTCTACTTAGAATATGTATCCTGTCCTGATTTCAGCTGGGATAGAGTTAATTGTCTTCCTAGTAGCTGGTATAATGCTATGTTTTTGAGTTTGGTATAAGAATGTTGATAACACTGATGTTTTCGTTTGTTGCTGTGTAACGTTTAGTCTGAAGTCAAGGATTATTCAGCTCCTCACACCCAGCCAGGAAGAAGACTGGAGGGGCACAAGAAATTGGGAGGGGACACAGCCAGGGCAGCTGACCCAAAAAGGCCAGCGGTATATTCCATACCATGGGACATCACTTCTAGTATATAAACTGGGGGGGTGGGGGTAACG
>JAVJGG010000074.1:10717095-10735931 GCA_035590195.1 Aviceda cuculoides | reverse complement strand
CATATGCTAATAGTTTCCCAAAAAACTAATGAATATGTATAACATTTCTCGGAAATCTAGTGAATATGTATGTAGAACATGTATTTAACCTACACAACTAGATCCGACGGGATGCACGATAGGTGGAGCGATCCCCCGTGCATCCAGCACTGTTTGCCTTTGTTCTATAATAAACTTATAAAATTCATGAAATTAAGCGTGAGTGCATTTCTCACAAGACGATAAACTAAATTGTTCATTACAGTAAGGTTTACAGCAGCTCCCCAGATCTCAGCGGTAACATGAATGTCCAGCTGACAGTACAACACGTAAGTCCTCCTGCAAAATACCGGCCTATTTTCACAGCATAACTACAGCACTTTCAGGAAAGAGTAAACGCATTCAGCTGACATTGCTTTTTCACTTTGACCCAATGCAGCAGTGGACAACTACTGTTCTTCCAATGACTGACATGCGCTCGCAACTTCTGAATAGCGGGGGGAGGTGGGGCTGAAGTACAGAACTGCACTTTATTTTAATCTAATTTAAGGGCGGTACAAAGACACTTCCCGCTGTAGCCTAGAGTTAACACTCAAGCTCCTCAGCCCCCCCACACAACCGCACACTAACGCCCAAGAGCCTTCTCACCCAACCCCATCTCTCCTCTCTCAGGGACCGCGTTCGCATAGCTCCAGCCCCCTTCCCTCACGAGAGCAAGACCCGCCATTTCCTCCTCTCTCAGGGACCGCGTTCGCACAGCTCCAGCCCCCCTCCCCCGCGGAAAAGAGACCCACTATCTCCCACCCCAGCCACTACCCCTCCCCGCCTCTCAGAGCTGGAGGGGGTCCTTCTCGCCAGCGCCTGCCCGCCGCGCTCGCCTGACCTGAGCTTGCGCACCCTCCCCTCAGGCCAAGAGGCCCTGTTACGGATGTGCTCCCTCCTCCTCCGAAAAGGAAGGAGGAGCGGACCTCCTGCCCCCCCGTCTCGCCATAAAGGGAGGAGCTGGCCCGCCTGAGGCAGGCAGCGCGGGAACTAACCGCGAGCAGGCGCTTTCTCTAACGGCCGCCGACTCTCGGCGCCAAAATTGAATCGGGCCGGGCGGCTGGAGCGGCGCCGGCGGTAAGGTACCGGGTCTTGGGGAGGGGGCCCACCCGCGGCCGGTGCGCCGGGCCCGGCTGATTTCGGCGTCAGAGCCGCCAGCGAGGGCTCGCTTGGCAGGGGTAACCCGCAGGGCTGTGGGGAGCCGCGGCACCGTCGGCGAGGAGGCGGGGGCAGGCGCTTTGGCGGCGGCAGGGGCAAGGGCAGAGGCAGGGGCAAGGGCAGAGGCAGGCATAGGGCTGTGTTCACGGCGCCTCAGAGCCGAGGCTGTCGTTTTCCTGGGCTTCAGCCCTCCGGTGTGGTGGGGCTGAGCAGGCAGTAGTCCTGCAGGCTGGAAGGGGAGGCTCTCCTGCTGGTTCCGAAAGATCCGGGCCCTTCCCCTGCTGGCTCATGGACTAACGGCTGGCTTTGTGAGAAACCAGGGTTATGCCACAGTCTTCATGCAAATGTCGTGATGAAAGTTGTGTAAATTCACGTCTCTTAAAAAAGCTGAAATATTTTATGGATGCTTCCTGCATCTGGGGTCTACTTGGGATTTTCCGTTTATAAATGTATAATCTTTTTGTTGTAAAAGTAATTTGTTCTTTCACTTTTCTGGCACAGTTAGCTGTTTATTTGGCATGGAGTTTGATTCGTTTGCTGCTGCTTTTTTCTTTTGAAATATGTAGGATTATAATCCAGATTCTTTTGTGCATACTCTTGGGAGGAATACTTTGCCTGGTTACTTAGGAACCTAGAGAAGATGTACATCAAGTCAATTGTTCTTGAAGGATTTAAATCATATGCTCAGAGGACTGAAATTTGTGGCTTTGACCCATTATTCAATGCCATTACTGGCTTGAATGGTAGTGGCAAGTCCAATATCTTGGACTCAATCTGCTTCCTCTTGGGAATCAGCAATCTGTCACAGGTAAGAGAGAGGGGACATTTAAGAAAGGTCTTTCTTCTGTCAGCAATGTTTCATTTTACTTGCTTGAGTAATCTCCAGTGGAAGACCCGAAGTGGTGCTTCTATCAAAAAAAGTAGTTTTATTTGTTGGGATTTTTCAGTACATGAAACTAGGTCTCTGTCATTCTTGGTCATTCTTACATTAAGACTGAATTACAGTTTCACCAATATACTATACTAGCTCAAAGTGTTCAGCTTAGAGCATTAGGCTAAAAATATCCACTTAAAAGGTAGCAGCCTCAAGCCAAAGATCTTTTGCAGCTAAAGGCACTCAGTTGTTTATTTGTAATAAAGTTTTTAAGTTCTGGATTGGGTCTTAAAATTTGGCCAAGTGGTTCACCAGGAAAAAAAAAGCTGTTTTTCATGCAATGCCTGCTATTTAAAAGATTATATATCTGCTTTACTCATATAAAAAAAATTTGTGTGCTCTGACATCAATTTGAATCTCTTTGTCTTCTGGTGATTTTTTTTGTTTCTTCCCCCACCCCTCCAGTTGTAAACAAATCCAGCAGACCTCCAAGGAACATTTTCTGATATATTTCCCTGTTAACTGTGTTATGAATAATAAATACTCTTTAAATAAATGTACTGGTGACTGAACTGGTCATCTGGCCTTTTTTTTTTTTAAACATGTATTCAGTTTTTGTCAGGAATCTCATGCAGAAAAAATTAGCTGGCTCACTAAAACTAGACTGGCACACTCTGCCTGCTGTTTTACAATGCTAGCACCTTGCAGCTCCCATATGTCAGTTTCTTATATGAACTCTTAAATCTGCAGTTAGATCTGCATTTTTTCCATTCATTTCTCTAAAACCTACAGTAGTGCACTGAAGCTGTGTCTTGAATTTCTTTCAAAAATGTATTTATCTGTTCCATGGATTTAGGTGCGAGCTTCCAATCTGCAAGATCTAGTTTATAAAAATGGGCAAGCTGGAATTAGTAAAGCAACTGTGTCTATTACCTTCGATAATTCTAACAAGAAATTAAGTCCACTGGGATTTGAAGCTAGTGATGAGATCACTGTCACTAGGCAGGTGAGTCTTTAATATCTGTGTTGTTTAGTAGCCTGTATACTTTTTTACCATGCTCAACAGAGTGACTTTTCAAGGAGGAAAAAAAAAAAAGTAATTTTTGAAGTCCCTGAGTTTTTGCAGGTGAGGCAATGCTTCTACAGTGTAGTTAGTAACACAAACTGTAGTAGATCCAGTGTACTAGATAAACTAATTTCCCAAGTAAATCTAATTTTTAAAATATTGTTAAATGTATTATATCAGTAATGTTTTCTATGGACTTGCACAGAAACATAATAATGAAACAATGTTCCTAAAGCAACTCATAATTTTATATTTTGGGGCTTTTCCATCTGCTTTCATATTTTCCTCTTAATGTCTGAACTGTGGGTTAAATTTGGTCTCGAAGAAAAAAGGAACCTTTATCTTTGTGATGAAGATGTCTTCCAAGGTTTAAAACAACAAAACAAAAAAAACCCCAAAAGTGAAATCTTGTGGAGTTTGGAAATTTTCTTGTCACTATTGCCCTCAATGACTGATCTTTCTTATCTTTTAGTTGGGTACTTTAAATGTCTCTTCAGTCCAACAAGATCTGTTTTGATGTTCTGTATAGTATGCATATATAGGTGTATGCAAAGATAAAATATATGGGATTTGCTCAGATTTTTTTATTCTTTATTACAGTTTATATTCTAATAGTATTAAGACATTTTAAAATCACTTAAAGTTTCTTCCATTTCTTTTCCTTCTCCAGGTTGTCATTGGAGGTAGAAATAGGTATCTCATCAATGGTGTGAATGCTAGCAACACTCGCGTGCAGGATCTCTTCCGTTCTGTTGGACTCAATGTCAATAACCCTCACTTCCTCATTATGCAGGTTATTGTGTGCATCTTTATAAAATCAAAAAAGAATAGAAGTTGCAGTAAATTTGAGGTGGGATAGATAGTGGAAGAACACTTAAGTTCCTAATCAGAGAAAAGCAACTTCTTATTAAGTAAAAATAAAATGTCTGTTAAGTAGTTAAGATTTCTGGTACAGCATAGTTTGGCCCTGAAACACATGTCTTGTAGCACAAGACCTCATGTAGCCCTCATGTAGTGAGCTTTTTAAAACATATTCCAATTTTATTTTCCTTTTTGTCTCTTTAACAGGTAGGTGTTGCTTTTACTATTATGCTAAAAAGAGATTTTTTTTTTTTTTTCCCTATTATGTGTTCCATGTTAGACAATATTTTGAATGAAGTTGGTATGTCTGGCTTCTTAAGTCACAACTAACAAAGGAAGAGATGACCAGTTGAAAAGACCCTTAAAAACATCAACACAGGGACTAGACAAATCTCTGAAATATTTGCAAGGAATAATAAAACAGAGCAGGATTTATAGTTTCAAACAGAACAGTCCCAACTTCCGGGGGGCAGGGGGTGGGGGGCAGTTTTGCACCTATTCTGCTTCCCCCTAGTTACATATGAGGTAAATGTCCAAAAAGCCAGTTTATGATTAAGAGCTTATTCAACATCAGGAACTCAGTAAGACTCTTCCTCCTTTAAGATGTGATCAGGTGTTTGGAGGATGGATAAGATAAGATATAAAGGCCATTTCAAGCTTGCTGCCTGAAGAAGTGACTTGTTTGAACTTTCAAGAGCAAAACAATTGAGTAAACTAGATTATCCTTGTGTTGTCTCAAAAGCTGGGTTCAATACCCAGTGCGCAATAACCCAATCTTACACACAGAGCCAAGATATTTGTTTACTTCACATTTACACAAAGATGGGTGCTAGGTGATAATTCCACAAAGCTAGCACACCATGCCAAAGAAATAAAACATATTTATTCTGTTACATGATTGGTAAAAACCCATCTAAATTTATGTTCATTGGTTGGTAGTCACCATCTCATCTACTACTGGTTAGCTATATTTAAATTAGCCTCGCTTGCTATATAAATTAGCAAGCATGCTCCTTGCAGGTGTGTGGGGGGCAAGTTGTTCCAGTCTTAAATTGAGTTGGTGGTCGTGATCTCCCTCTGCCACCTTTACCTTTCCTGTAGTTCATGCTTCTTTGGCAATCATCCGGTTTTCAGAGCCTTCTGGAGCAGTATATTTCCTTTTTATGCATCGTTTGTACAAAGTAACCAGGCCTACATAGTGAAATTATTGACTAATGGTCCTCCTTAAAGGTCAGTGCACCATATTAAACCCTAAATTGAGCAGTATCACCACAGTTAGGTCGTAACTCAAATATATGACTACACTTGTAGCAAGAAAAAAAAAAAGAAAGAAAATCATGTTTGAGTTTATAATATAACGTATAAAAATGAGTGGGTTTTTGGGGGTCTGGAGTTTTGGGTTATTGGTGGTTTTTGTTTTGTTTATTTATGTACATACAATAGTAAAAAACAAACACCATTGTTTTATGTCTGTCACCAGGGACGAATTACCAAAGTTCTAAATATGAAGCCACCAGAGGTAAGAAAGTTGTGGAAATTTTTTGTCTGAAGTTTTACTGATTTGTTTTGAATGACAAAAATCAAGGGCAGGGTGGGCAAAAAAAAAAAAAAAAAAGGGCGTTGGAGAGAGAGATGTTCAACTCAGTTCTGAGTTGAACCTATCTAATATAAGAAGAAACATCAACTTCTTGTTGCATTGTTTTATTTTAGATTTTAGCTATGATTGAAGAAGCAGCTGGTACTAGGATGTATGAATGCAAGAAAACTGCCGTCCAGAAAACTATAGAGAAGAAGGAAGCCAAACTGAAAGACATTGAAATGGTACTACATGTTGGAAAGTACACTTTCTTTTATATTTGTTAAAGATAACTGAGTAACTAGTAGAGTGTGTTTTTTAACTTGTAGAATATTTCATTTCTGCACCTGGAACTAGATAAATATTCATGCTTAGACATCTAAGGCTTTTAAAAATCAGAGTATAAGTGTTCTGTTTTGTGTTTCAGGTCTTAAATGAGGAGATCACTCCAACTTTACAGAAACTGAAAGAGGTATGGAAAAATTAGAAAAGTGGTAGGGTCCTTAAAGTACTGAAAAAATACTTTCAGCAACCCTGAACCAGTATGTGGTGGCTAAAACAATAGCATGTTTTCAAGCTTTTTAGAATCTTAATAAGAGAGTGAAATTTTATCTTTTGTCCAAATACTGAAAATGTGACGTGCAGGACTTTCAGGAAATTGCAGAGGGGAATTTAGGGAGAAGGAAGAAAACAAGAGAACTAGATAAAAATAGAAGATAAAAACGTATATTAGTTGTACAATCAATTGTATGAGTATTGTTTTATCTAGAATTTTCCTAAGCAGGCCTGCAATGTACAATACCGAATATGTTACTTAACATGGAGAATCCCTCTTCTTATCTACAAATATTAATGTTAGCAGAAGTGCTTAGATTTCTATAACAGCCCTACTTCATATTATTTTTCCATCAAGTTTTAGAGGGGTTTTTTTTTTATTGGTGTCTTTTCAGGAACGATCATGCTATCTAGAATACCAAAAAGTAATACGAGCAATAGAACATTTAAGCCGTCTCTGTATAGCTCATCAGTTCGTTCTGGCTGAAGAGAAAAATGTATCCTCCGCTGAAGTATTAAAGGAAATGGAAGCTGATATGGAGACACTTCGGGAATCAATAGCTGAAAGTGAAACGAAAGTCAGACAACTGTATGAAGAAATTGCAGAGATGGAGAAGAAAAAGGATAAGGTAAGTGAGAACAGAGTCCTGAATATCTGAATATGAGGAGTTATATGAGAAGGGAATTATTTTTACAGATAATATACCCTTGTGCGCTCACAGCCCAGAAAGCCAATTGCATCCTGGGCTGCATCAAAGGAAGCATGGCCAGCAGGTAGAGGGAGGTGATTCTGCCCCTTTAATCGGCTCTCATGAGACCCCACCTGGAGTACTGCATCCAGCTCCGGGGTCCTCAGCACAGGAAAGACATGGACCTGTTGGAGCGAGTCCAGAGGAGGGCCACAAAAATGATCAGAGGAATGGAGCCCCTCTCCTATGAAAAAAGGCTGAAAGAGTTTGGGTTGATCAGCCTGGAGAAGAGAAGGCTCCAAGGAGACCTGATAGCAGCCTTCCAGTACTTAAAGTGGGCCTGCAGGAAAGATGGGGAGGAACTCTTCATCAGGGAGTGTAGTGATAGGATGAGGGGTGATCGTTTTAAACTGAAAGTGGGTAGATTTAGATTAGATACTAGGAAGAAATTCTTTACTGTGGGGGTGGTGAGGCGCGAGAACATGTTGCCCAGGGAGGTTGTGGATGCCCCATCCCTGGAAGTGTTCAAGGCCAGGTTGCATGGGGCCTTGAGCAACCTGATCTAGTGGAAGGTGTCCCTGCCCATGGCAGGGGGGTTGGAACGAGATGATCTTTAAGGTCCCGCCCAACCCAAACCGTTCTATGAGTCTATGAAATTTTATATTCTTCTGGGTTGTTTAGCTTACACACTGCCCATTGTCACTCTTAGCCATTGTCTAAAAGATATGCATTTAAAGTTTTCATTTGTCTGAAATTATTTACTTCCAATTGCTGTAAATGAACAATAGCTGAAGAATAGAAACTGTTTGTTGTCATGTTTTGCCAGAGACTTTTTTTTCTCCCTTTTTGTTGATGTCTCAAAAGAAATGCTCTTCAAGTAGGAAACTCCTGTTCAGCAAAAATCAGTACTGACCTCAGTTTTGGGGGCAGTAAATTTGGTTGGATACAGGATGGCCCATAGGGTCTTTGGATGCCTAAATGCAGCTTTTGTACAGGGACAGTGCCCCATGATACAGGATGATGTGGGTCTTCAGTAGTGGCTTCAAGTTAGTTTGGATTTCAGAGGGAAGAGATGTTCTGACCTGTTTGCATTAGAGCCTAACTGCCTGCTCAGTCAGATATCTATCTCTTCTTCTACAAATAGCTGTAACAGAAGATGAAATATTACAAATACTGTATCAGTTGCTTAGGGTAAATTAAATTTCCTTTATTTCTGATTGTAGGAAGTTGGTGGTATGCTCCGTTCACTGGAAAATGCTCTTTCAGAAAGTCAAAGAGTTAATACTAGAGCACAAAGTGCCCTTGATCTCAACAAGCAAAACTTAAAAAGTGAAGAGATTAAGTATGAAGAACTGGTAAAAAGTATGCAGGAGGTAAGACCTTTGTATATAATTTTCTTTAAACACTAAATTAATTCAGATTGAGGGGGACAGCTGTTTTTCCTCACCTATTATGATAAGAATTCTATGATTGGCAAGAATTACATCAGGAAAGCAGAAACAAATGGTAAGTTCATTGTTTGATTTGTGTGGCATGGGTAGTAGGTTCCCATTAGAAACAACTGTGATGCATACACAAAGAGAGCACAGCTCTTTATGGTTGCCAGCCTTTGTTAAGCTCAGGAGAGATCCCTGTAGCTTCAAAAGTACTATGCTCTCTGGACATGTGTTAATCTTAAAATTAAAGGAGAAATTTCTACATTGTGTATTTCTGACAGTTGATGGGGTTTTTTAATGCAAGAGGAACACTGAAGAATACATTTAGATATTGGGAAGAAAGAATTATTTCTCCTAGTTCTTGGGCAGTTGTCATCTCTTCCTGTATTTCATTCTTCAGTAGATCTTCAGTGCACTCATGGGGCAAGTACACACTTTAAAACATGCAAAGACAAATTGTAAGATCACAGAATCTGACAAAGAAAGGGTCATAGAAATATAGCTGATGAAACTATTCCTAGCTCCTCATCTAAACAACATGAATTTAAAGTTAGCAGGACTCAAGTTCTCTCTTCCTTTTTTTTGTTTTTGTTCTTTGTTTTGTTGAAGGATTCTAGAGCATTAGAGTCAAAGGAGAAAGAACTAAAGAAGGTAGAGAAAGAACTAAATGCTTTACAGGAAGCAAGTGAAAAAGATGCAGATGCTTTAGCTGCAGCCCAACAGCATTTTAATGCTGTGTCTGCTGGCTTGTCCAGCAATGACGATGGGGAAGAAGCTACTCTTGCTGGGCAGATGATGACCTGCAAAAATGAAATCAGCAAAGCAGTAACGGAGGCTAAACAGGTAAGAATAAAAGCTCTGCCTGTCTCAGACCAGCCTTCCTGCTTCTTTTGAAAATTGTCTGAAAACCAGATGACACACTCTTGAAAGGTCAGTGAAAAGATTTGCAGAATATCTATGCAAGATATTTTACAAGTTGGTATATGCATTAACTTTTCAATAAAACAGGTCATAAAAAAAAAATCCTTGCACAGATAAAGATAAATAGGGAAGAGCTATAACATTGCTGTATGGAAGTATAGAAACTGGCATTTGGCACATAAAGTAGGACTCAGAGTACTCAAATGACTGATGGTGTGGGGTGGGAGGAAATTAAGATTGCTGTCCATGATATGCATTCATACAATAGAGATTTCTACAGTAAAACTTAATGGAGTCAAAATAAAGATGCATGAGACTGTGAATGGAGAGTTCAGAAGAAACTATTTTCTCCTTAGTTAAATTGTGTGCTAGTCACATGACTGAAACAGATGCTACTTCTTTTGTCTTAAGATAGGAAACCTCTGTTGGGGTCGTTCTTACAGTGGAATTTAAATTTTAAAAGCTGAAAGTGCACTTTGCTTGTCTCACTTAAGAGGCAAAACTTGAGGAAAACTTGGGGAAAATAACAAGGACAGCCGTGTACCACATTATTTTACCTTGTTTCTTCTCAGACTCTATTCATGTGCTAATATGAGTTATTGTATTCAAATACATGATTTATATTTTTATTTCCAAATCACCTGTGCCCTTACTTTCAAAAGCCAAGGCTGCTTTTTGACATTTGTGCAGCCAGTGGAAACGTTTACAAATTATACCAGTACCTCGTTAGTGCAAGTGTTCTGAAGCTGCACCTCCAGGATTCTCTTTGAAGATCTTCTGACTCCATATTTTCTTACTCCTTACAGGCTCAAATGAAGTTGAATTATGCACAACAAGAATTAAAGACAAAACAAGATGAAGTTAAAAAGATGGATGGAGGCTACAAGAAAGACCAAGAAGCACTTGAAGCTGTCAGAAAAACAAAAGAAAAACTGGAGATCCAAATGAAGATGCTGAACTATGAAGGTCTGTACAGACTTGTGCATATTTTTGGGGGAATCTGAAAAGGAGTATAGAAGTGTGGTGGATTGACCTTGGCCAGCTGCCAGGCGCCCAACAAGCTTCTCTATCACTCCCCCTCCTCAACTGGACAGGGGATAGAAAATGTGACAAAAGGTTCATGGGTTGACATAAGGACAGGGGGATCACTCAGCAATTACTGTCATGAGCAAAACAACCTCACCTTGGGGAAATTGATTTAATTTTATTACCAGTCAAATCAGAGTAGGATAATGAGAAGAACAAACCTTAAAACAACTTCCACCAACCCCCCTTCTTCCTGGACTCAACTTCATTCCTGATTTTCTCTACCTCCTCCCCCGCAAGCGGTGCAGAGAGAGGGGGAATGGGGGTTGTGGTCAGTTCATCACACGTTGTCTCTGCCGCTCCATCCTCTTAGGGGCAGGACTCCTCGCTCTTCCCCTGCTCCAGCGTGGGGTCCCTCCCACGGGAGACAGTCATCCATGAACTTTTCTCCAACATGAGTCCTTCCCATGGGCTTCAGTTCTTCATGAACTGCTCCAGTGTGGGTCCTTTGTGCATGTCCTTTCCACAGGGTGCAGTCCTTCAGGAACAGACTACTCCAGCATGGGTCCCATGTGGCATCACAGGTCCTGCCCAGGAGCCTGCTCCAACACGTTTTTCCCACAGGGTCACAGCCTCCTTCAGGGCACATCCAGTACATGTAGCAGCTGTTATGGAAGACAAATGCCTTAATAATGAATGCCCTCTCCCCTCCTCCTTTCTCTTAGCTTTTTTTGCTGAGCACACCTCTGTATGATATGGGATATTGCTTGGGTTGGCTGTCCTGGCTATGTCCCCTCCCAACCTCTTGCCTACCCCAAGCCTACTGGCCTTTGGAGGGTGATGGGAGGGACAACCTTGATGCTGTGGGAGCACTGCTCAGCAGTAGCCAAAACACTGGTGTGTTATCAACACCTTTCTACCAGAAATACAAAGCACAGCATTATGAGGGCTGCTATGGGGAAAGTTAACTCCATCCCAGCCATACCTAATACTAGGAGGAACTGAAAACCCAAGTGTTCCGCTTTCACGCACAAAGAAATTTCTCTGGTCAAAGCTCTGCAAGCTCTTGCCTTCCACAGAAAATAGTTTTAAATAATTTTATTTCATAAACTTTAGGCTGAATGTTTTAAAGTTTGATGGAAAATTTAAATTCCATCTAAAATTTATAGGCACAAACCTTCCTGTCTCTTCCTGTTTTTCCCTACCTAAAACACTTCTTAAAGTTTTTTCTCATTCCAGGTAACATTTGTTGCAGAAGCTACTCAAAACTGTAAACTAATATTCCAAAATGACATTCAGAGAAGCACATTAGACTTTTAAACTCTTTGCATGTTTGGTATTGTGATGGTGTTAATTTGTCTAAACTGGAAATTTACATAGAATTTTAGAAAGTCTTTCAGTTAAGTGTTCTCTACATATATGTAGATAAGCAGTGTAGCATACCAATTATTAAGCTAATAGATTTCTATGCTCTGGCTGTTTGTCTACTGCTTGTGTTCAACTCTTTAAGAAGAGAAAGAAGAAGCCCTTTTAGCAAAAAAGAAGGCACTGACTCATGACATCAGCCGGCTGAGAGAATTGTATGAAGGCTTAATGGCAAAGTTTCCTCATCTACATTTTGAATACAAGTAAGATCTCAGTATGATCCTAAAAGAAAGTGCTTTTGGGGGCATTTTAAGCATGGCTTATGGGACTTACAGGATAATTCCATCAATTGCTTAGGTGTTGCTTTCCTTTTAGTGCTGATGAACACGGAATATCTTACCTGCAATGCAAGGGGCGGAGGAGGGGAAGTGGGGAATCAGGAAATGTTGACTGAATTAATGGGCAGCAGGGAAAGTGTTACAGTCATTCTTAAATGACAGCCTTATCAAAATCACTGTAATTTAGAAGTTTTGTATGATGATGTTTGCAAGCTATAACTCAACTATAGTAGCTAAAACCATAGAATCATTACTTTTCGGAGTCCTCCCTGAGGGCTCTGAGTACACATGCTCTGTGGAGGTCAACATTGTATCTGTCTCCACCAATCAAATATATGTATCCCCAGATTTATTTGGTTGTGTAATAATCAGTCAATATATTCCTATAGCGGTGCTAATAATAGAACCCATAGTAAAATTTGAAAATTGCATTAACAAATTATACCAAAATCGGGAAGGACATTCTTTTAATGACTTTGCAACTGACCCTTTATTGGGAAGTCTCTTGCCCTGAAATATTTAACCATTTTCTGTGGTTTTTTTCCTGATAGAATTTAGAGTTTCTTATACCAGTATAATAAGCAGTATGAGTTTTTAAACATTTTTTTTAAGATGTGTGGGAGAGAAACAAACATGTGGTTACCATAATTTAAATTTATTTTAAGAGATCCAGAAAAAAATTGGAATCAAAACCATGTGAAAGGCCCTGTTGTGTCTCTTATCACCGTGAAAGATCCATCCAAAGCAAAAGCCCTAGAAGTGGTGGCTGGAGGGAAACTCTATAACGTTATTGTGGACACAGAGGTATGTTTATTACTTTAATACAGATCTCTGAATGTTGAGATGAGGTCATGTGATTCAGGGTTACTGAGCATGTGCATTGTTACTGAATGCTTAAGAGGTGGTTTGGACCCATGTACATGTTTAAATTAGGTTAAGAGAGTCATGCATAGTTATGGACAATAATATATTCCTCTTGCAATGCCCTATTGTCTTACTTTACAAAATCAGTTATGTGTTCAGGTATGCTTTGTTCATTCTTCTCATTTGAGGTTACTGGCAAAAAGCTTTTAGAAAAGGGTGAACTAAAGTGTCGATACACCATCATTCCACTAAACAACATTTCAGCCAGGTGTGTTGGACAAGACAAGGTCAAGTTGGCCCAAAGCTTGGTATGTAAATAAACATGCTATTTACACTGTTTTGCTTGTGTACTTTTTTCATTTTGTTTCTTTGCTAAAAACACAGGTGTCTTAATGGTTATGCTAATAAGAATTTCTACAGAGATTGAGGGTATCTTGATTTTTTTTTTTTTCCTTTGTGTCCTTTCAGCTATGCGGTTTAAATGGATATTCCACTTTTAACTGAAATAATTTTAAACCATAATGATGCTTTTAGAAAGTGTTTTTATCAAGAGAAGACAAATTAAATTTGAAAATTCTTATAACTTAAGGTATACTAATTGCATTTCATTTGATTTCTAGGCTGGTCATGATAACTTGGATTTAGCCCTTTCTCTAGTTGGATATGACTTGGAACTGCAGAAAGCAATGGAATATGTCTTTGGAACAACACTGGTCTGTAATAACATGGAAAATGCCAAGAAAGTGACTTTTGACAAAAGGATTATGACGAGAAGTGTTACATTTGATGGAGATACATTTGACCCCCAGGGCACTCTGCATGGAGGCAATTACTGGTTTTATTCATACAATAATACAGTGTGCCTGTTGATTTCCTTACTGCTCTGCATGTTTTTTATAAAAATGAACAGTAACCTTTTTGTTTAGTCCCATACTGGGGACAATACCTGTTTAAGCAAAGATTTGTCAGTCTTAAAGACTAAGAAAAAATTAATGGCAAACTATTTGCATAAAGTAGTTTAGATTTTAAATATGTAAATCTTACTTGGCTATATAATCCTCTTGGAAGGAGAAGTGCTTTGAATTCAAGCACTTTTTCAAATAATTCATAATTAATTTGAGGTAATTTCATAAATTATGAAAAGTTAGTTGATTTCACAAGAAATGCACCTGTAGTATTCAAAGTGTGCAGAGCTAAATTCTATAACAGATGAGGTAGTCTTTCTTCACTGAGAACTACTGTAACTTTAGCCTAGCTGCCTTTCTGTTTTCTAACTAACACAAATCATCAACCTGTGTCATTATTAACACTCAGAATTTGTTATTTCCCAGTGATGAATACACTAGTCTAATTCCAATTAGCTTGACTTTGCTTTTTTTTTCCACTGAACAGGTGCATGCGCACAGGCTGCACCAATATTGTCTAAACTTCAAGAAATGAGAGATGTTGAAACACAACTCAGGACAAAGGAAACTGAACTTGAGACTATAGAGAATGAGCTGGCAAGCCTGAAGAATGTTTCTGAAAAGTAAGGTTTGCCCTATAAAGTGTCTATCGTTTCTGTTGTATGACTGAGTAAATGTAATATAAAGAAGTATTTTTGGAAGGGGTAGGGCCTGTTGAGAATGTAACATGCAGAAAATTTTTCCCTTTCTCCCTCATACCTCTCCTCCTCCCCCAAATTTAATTTTTAAGTATAGCAATCAACAAGCAAATTTAGTTTTTAGACAATATATGCAAGAAAACTTTATTTTGGGTAATACAGGGGAAAAAAAAGCATACAATGATGTCTGCCTGAAATCACTTGGAGTTTTCCAAAGTTTCGTGAAGACCACTGAAGAATGGATCTGTTCCAGCCATATTTTGTAATATGCATACAGAATTTCAATTTGTGATAGCTCTTATTTTTCTTCCAAGAAAATATAAAGATACTAAAGGAGAATATCAGAGTGATACTGCTGTAAGGATTTAAATTAAGTAATTTTAAGTGTATTTGATTTTCAGCTACTCAATTACTGAAGATCTTTTTAAAAAGATGGAATATAAAGATATGTTTAGTCAGTTCTGTAAAAATCCCGTAAGGAGGCTGTGTTATGTAATATGCTGTCTACCAGCTGAATTTATTTTTCAAATTGTTTTGAGTTGTAATAGACTTTCAGAAATACGACCACAAGGAAGAAACAAGTTTTGCTTCTAGATATTTTTTTCTTTAATGCTTCAGCCTAGCATCTGTCATGCTGCTGGTTGGAAAAACATGAGCTCTGAATTGTTGCCAAATTCCATGTGTTGCATTTGTTTGTTTTTAATATATCTTATCATGGCTACATAACCAGGAGTTACATATATAATAACTTACATTCCTACAAACTTCACAATTACTATTAAAGAAACTGTACCAGACTTTCATGCATTTAAGCTTATTTGTCCACCCATCAATCATTTATCTCACATCAGAATGGCAATATAAGTATTTATCTACTTATTTCAGTATCTACTCATTTCTGTAAATGCTTCAAACTGAAGTGCTGCGTACCCTTCACTATAGCAGTGTATATCCTTACTGTCTTCAAAGGTACCGGCAACTGAAGCAGCAGTGGGAGATGAAGTCTGAGGAAGCAGAGCTGTTGCAAACGAAGCTTCATCAAAGTGCTTATCACAAACAAGAGGAAGAGCTGCTTGCCCTGAAGAAAACCATTGGTGACAAACGTGTTCTTAATCTTTTAGCTGAAAACTAATTGCTGAGAATGAGAGGGATATGTGGCTGTTTGAGTAGCAGAATCTTTGTTTAAGAAAAAAATATTTTTTGCTTTGAAAATACTAGTTATATATTTTGGAATACGTAACAAATACAGAATCACAATAGACTTGCATAAGAGGTGATTCACATAAGGTTGGTCATTCTCCTGTAGTAAAGGTTATATTCTTATTGTTTTATATACTTTATAATAAAACAAAATAGGGCTTTTCAGGGAAGTTTTAAAATGGATTTAATGCCATATTTGAGTAATCTTTGTTTTTTCCAAGCCATCTGTTTCTGTAGATATTTAAGGTTAGCAATATAAATAGTTTGCCTAACAAGAAAGCACTGGAAAATACTGTTCATATAGCTAAGGAAAAATGTAAAAGGAAGCAAATGCAGCAGTAAGTAAAACATCTAAATAAAAAAGATGGACAGAAGTTATCTGTGTATAGACATTGTATTCTAGGGATGAGGTGACAGCTTAATTAGGTAGCCATCTGATTAATTACTTGATCAGGTAATTTGGCATGTACTTACTCCTGTCAAAAAAAGAAAAAGGGCTTATTTTCATTAATTTTAATGACTGGTTGTCTATTTGGTGCCCTATCGGTACTGGTAACAGCACACTGTCTTAGAATAACCACTGAAATTGCTGACTTCAGTAACTAGCGAACATACAACCACTTTTTTCTGTTAGAGGCAGACAGATTTATTCAGTTGTAGTTCAGGATGTAAATTTAAAGATAAGAACAATGCTCAATCTCAGTACTGTACTTCTTGATTCAGTGGAGTGTGAAGAGACATTAAAGAAAACCAAAGAGACCCAAAAGAAAGCAGAAAATAAGTACAAGGTATTAGAGAACAAAATGAAAAATGCAGAAGCAGAATATGAAAAAGAACTAAAAAATGCCCAACAGAAACTAGATGGTGCCAAGAAAAAGGCAGATGCTTCAAGCAAACAAATGAAAGAAAAGCAGCAGGTAAAACTTAACCTTTGTTGGCAGTTTCTTAATGTCGAAAGTGGTTGCAGTAATCATGAAGTTTGATTCTGATGAAGTTTTAATACTGTCAGTTTTGGAACTTAATGTATTACTCTGTAGTCACTGACACAGAAATTGCTGATGCTTTTTTTTTTTTTTTTTTTGTGAGATTGCCCCCTTGCTGAGGAGTGGGTACTATTAATCTTCTGTAGCATTTACTATGTCAAACTGAATCTTAATTCTTTGTATTTAAGTATAACTGTAATAAATTTGAAAACATCTCTCTAGGAAGTTGAAGCTTTAGTTCTGGAACTTCAAGAGCTAAAACAAGAACAGACTTTCTATGAACAACAGATAGCAGCTGCAGAGAAAGCAATCAAATCCTACCAGGAGCAAGTTAATGCTATGGCAGCTGAGGTGTCTAAGACGCAGGTAAAAGTGAATACTGTGTTTCATGATCTGTTTTGATGTTACTGAAGATACAGTTCCCTAAAGCTCAAATTATAACGTGTATTTTGTTGTTTGGACTTTCCTCCCAGCCCTCAATTGTGTTTAGCCTAGGTGGTTATTTTTTGGCTTTCTTACCACATGTGAATTTTTCTCCTTCCTTGCTGTGTCCTCTTCTAACAACTATCTAACACCAGCCTTTAAAAGAAACTAATAAATCGCTGTTTGATTTGCTTTTCAGGAATCTGTAGAGAAAGCACAGAAAGAGCTGGCCAAGCAAAAGAAAGTAATTGTGTTACAGGATAAAGCAATTAAAGCCAAATCCGCAGAGATAATAGAATACAGAGAACAAAACAATAAGTTACAGCTTAAGGTCAAAACATTAGAACACAACATCAGCAAACATCAACAAGAGGCTGCTGCTGCTGCTGACAAGGTATTTCAGAACTGTGCTTTTCCTTGCATCTTGTGACCAAGAGTGGTTGCTTCCCTTGCCACATGCAAAGCAAATAGCCTTTTTTCTTAATAAGCACTGTCATATTTGCAGCTCTTGATGTGAAAGTTTTTATCCCAGGAGGAGGGAGTGGAAACTGAAAATTGTAACAGACCTCATCAGTATGGAGTGTAGATCATAGTGAGAATGTGATCAATGAGAAGAATGTTCTGACTATATGGACAAATTAGGTAACTAATTAAAGGAGTTAATCCCAAGATTTAGTGACAGTGACTTAGTCCAGATATAGAAAAACATGGTCCAAGTAAACGTGATGGGTATATGTGAAAGCTCCCTAAAAATCTTGGTTCATCTATGATCTTGGAAATCACATGAAGCATTGTAAATGTATGCACCTGTGCTGCATTGGGATAGAAGAATTAATGTTGTAATTTCAGGGTGTTGCTTTCTCCACCCCCCACCCCCCCTGCATTTTTTTATAACTCACATCTGGGAAAGGGGGGGGCAGGCGGTAAAAGCCTTAACATGTCCTCGTTTACAGGTGACCAAAATGTTGAATGAGTATGAGTGGATAGCTTCAGAGAAAGCACTTTTTGGTCAGCCAAACACAGCCTATGACTTCAAAACTAACAATCCTAAAGAAGCAAGTCAGAAGCTGATGAAACTGCAGGAGAAAAAAGCGAAGTTGGGAATTAAAGTGAACACAAGAGCTATGAGTATGCTTGCTGAGACGGAGGAGAGGGTAAATGTTCTGTGCTTTAACCTATAAAGATTGGGCAGGTTGGGTATATGGTATTATATATAACGTGGCTTTATGTTTTCATATGCTCTGTTTCTGAATACACCAAAGTAAAACTAAATCCTCACAAGATAGCAGGAAACCTTTTGTTAGATCTTTTATACTTACCTTACATTTTTGAACTATTCACTTGTGCACTAGTTTTCTAGGTTATGTGTAATCTTGACTTTGGATGGTAAAAAGAATAATTTCATTCCTTCCTACCCCCATCCATCCTAAGTTGGCAGCAGCAGCATTAGGCAAGCTTTGTGGTATCCATTACAGTATCTGAAAATTACATACTTTATTAAAGGTTGCAGATCAAAAAACTGTTCATCATCAAACATGATAGCTTGAAGGTGTTCCAGGGCTGTCTTGAATTCATCTGTATCTTGAGGCTATTCCAGGATTAACTCAAAACTGTCCACTTCAACTTTTCTAGTACTGTTTCATGATTAGATTTGGCCTGTTCTTCCTGTTAACCTCCAGAAACATCCTTTTACAAAAAAGCAAATGGAAACATGATTAACTTAAAAAGGAAGTGCAACTTTCTTTGTTGGAGTAATGTTGGTCTTCCCCTTTGCCGACTGTTGAAAATTCTAATACTTTAATTTGCAAATAATACCCTAAAACTTAAATCCTGCATACAGCTGAATGAATGATTTGGATTTCGATCTTGTGGTTAAT
>JAVJGG010000074.1:10699988-10717085 GCA_035590195.1 Aviceda cuculoides | reverse complement strand
TAATGGTTGTTTCATAGTTACAAAAACGATAAACAGTGAATCTGTAAGATTAGCACAAAATGTATTTGAGCACACAATTCATTGAAATCAATCTTTTCTTCTCATTGCACCAGTACAATGACTTAATGAGGAAACAAAGAATTGTAGAGAATGACAAGTCAAAAATTCTTGAAGCTATTGAAGAGCTTGACCAGAAGAAAACTGAAGCTTTATATGTTGCTTGGAAAAAGGTATGACATTTGAAATCTAATCTTCACATTTTAGCAGAGGATCAGATTTATCTTAGATTACTGTTTTTGCATATTTCCATGGGAAAAAAAAAAAAAGAAAGAGGTCTTTCTTTAGAACTAATCTCCCTTGCCTAGTATTTAAATTACAAAACAACCGCTTCATTTCTCCTGTTTCATCTCACTTGTGAGAATAAGACATGAATTCTCTGGGAATTGTAAAGACAGAGTTAAACCTGCAAAACTACTTTACCATTCCCTTTTAGTGGCCCCAAAAATTTAAGGAAAGTTAAGCTACTGGCATGCTGAAATCATTGTCTCTCACATGAAGTCAGGCAAAACAGCAGTACAGTCTATTTTTCTTTTTGTTTGCTTAAACCAGTATTTGACCAAAGTTAAAATTTTCTGGTTCTGTGTAGCCCCATAAAATGTGGGGCTGTGGACCTGGACTAGTTTTTCCTGTCACTGATAGGGTAGGTAATACTGGAATAGAGCAACAGCTGATTTGTGTTCCTGTTATCTAAGAGCTCTGCTTTCTTACTAGTTCTCTCATATCATGAACTATAACAAAAGTGTAAAATTTTCCCTTTCCCTTCCCACATGGAAAGCTCTTGACACATTCTTTTCTGCTGTACCAGAAGAACTTATAATTGATCTTCTCAAAGGCCAAAAATTACATCTAAGATGAAATTGTTCACAAATGAAGCGTCACTTTTAATTACTCAAGTAATCACTGACAAAATGGTACCTTTTCATTGCAAAATCTTGTTTGTCAAAAATCAGTCAATTGTATTTAAAAGGATCACGGGTGGTGGAATAAGTGTGTTCTCAGATACATTCCTTGACCTATGGAATTTTAATCTATGTTTACAAAGTTGCGTCCCATCCAATATCTGGGCATTGCTTAAGTAATCCTGGGAGAAAAGAACTGGGAACGATGCCAGTGTGTGTCTCTTACAAGGTGCTTATACTGTTATATAGTCCTTTAATTGGGAAAAATCACAATTTACCAGTTAATAAATATGAGGTAGGGCATAAGCATTTCCCTGGCTCATAGCATAAAGAAGCCTTACAATATTTCTTTCATTTGACCCTTCTAAAATGTTTAGTATAAGATGTCCTTGGTAATGCTTCTCTTTTCAGTACAGAGAAAATTAAAAGATTCCATATGCTAATATTTTCTCACTATCCTGTATGTGCTAGTTTTCAGGACATAAGAAGTCATTGGGTTAAACTGGGCAAGGCTTCTAGAGCATTGTGCAGCTTACCATGGAGTTTTTAGCTCTTTGTGCTCTTGATTCAAAGCATGTATGTACATCTTTTATGGTCTGACTTCTAGGTGAATGAAGACTTTGGTTCAATTTTCTCAACTCTTCTACCAGGAGCCAGAGCTATGCTAGCACTCTCTAAAACACAGAATATCTTGGATGGTCTGGAGTTCAGAGTTGCCTTAGGAAACACCTGGAAGGAAAACTTAACAGAACTTAGTGGAGGACAAAGGTTGGTGAACTTTGTGGGGGTTTTGTTTGTTTTCCATTGCAGTTGTGTATGTAATTGATATGTCTAGCTAATTACAGTTCCGAAAAGCAAAAAATGAATCTTTTCCCTAGTCAAGTCAGGGATTCTTGTCTCCTTCCAACCTGACTTAATATTGAAAGCATTATTAATTCATTTCAGCTCAAAGAGGAATCTGACTTAGAACAACACGTTACTTGGGATATGATAACAAACAAGATTTTACTCCATGGAGAAGTGACAAAAAATCAATTGAGTGGTGAGAAAATTGCAGTTAATGCTAGGTAGTACAGAGGTACTGTTGAGTTAAACGCTCCTGCCCTTGAGTTGTCTATATAGATTTTTGAGATTACAAGTTCTGCCCCGGTGTCAAATAGTGTCATGGTGACAGTTTTCTTCTCCAGTGATTACAGGTACTGTGTAGGGTATGTGCTTCTTTGCAACTTCTAAAAAGTCTAACAATTTGGAAAGTAGACACAGAATTTAGGAAAAGGTGAGACAGAGATACAGAACTTTCTTAAGGACAGCATGCTTCAAGAACTGTACATTGAAAAACAGCACTGCAAAACTCAGAATTGAAAATGGGTAAAGCAACAGCATGATTTTAAATATCCTCACCCAACTAACCTGATCTTCCGATAAAAGAGTAAGTAACATTTGCCATTTCTGGCAGAAGGCTTCACATTTTGAAATCAGAAGTTGTGGCAGAAGCTGTCATTCTGTCTCTTCAGAACTCATAGCATGAATCTGCTTTTGAGAGAGCATTTTGTTACTACCAAACAATTGTTTTCATAAGCCAAAGCCTCTCAAACAAGAGGATAAAACATAACTTATTTATTCTCTATATTAGGTCACTGGTGGCCTTGTCCTTGATCTTATCCTTGCTTCTCTTCAAACCTGCCCCAATTTACATCTTGGATGAAGTGGATGCAGCCCTTGATCTCTCTCATACCCAGAATATTGGTCAGATGCTTCATACTCATTTCAGACACTCTCAGGTATGATCTTGAAACTATTTTGATCATCTGTTTATGCACTTCATTATTTTCAGAGGCAGTCTGCCACTGAGTCTAAGCCGTTCAAGTATTTTACTCCAGAGATGTGTATATCTAAGTTGTTTAAACTGGAAGTTATCTCACTGATGATATGGCCACTATGAAACTTCTAGGCATTACATTTTCATGTAAGCCGTTGCTGCAGTGGCTAAAAAACAGGTAGTAATAGGGAAGAATATCTGTGGTATGATCAATGTCAGGCATGACCCACATCCTGATTTTTTTTTTTTTTTTTTTTTTTTGTGGAGTTCTTTAATCTGGGCTTTAAAAATTTTTTTTTTTTTTTTGACCCTGTTGAAATAAGCCAGGCAGTAGTGGAAAGTACTTCTGTATCACCATGGCCTGTGCGTGGAAAAAAATATGTAGAAGTGAAGAAACATATTACTGAGTTAGAGGCAGTACTTATCTCTATTTGGTGGTAGGACATGACCTTTCCCAATTATGAAAGAGGAGAGGGGAACATTTGTTACCAGTATTGTAAAATAATTTGAGCAGTATTTTGAGCAGTATCTTTAGACTATGAAGGGTCCTGCATTCTTACAAAATTTGTGCAAAAGTCGTTAACCTGCTCAGCACATTCTGGGCTTCAGTTACATTCAGAGTATTTTTGAAGAACTGCCACCAAGGTTATTAGCTAAATAAAGTAAAAGGAATCCTTCTTTTAGAAGCCTTTTCCAATGTTGTTTAAAGTCTTTATTTGGATGCCAGCATTAACTTCAAGTTTTCTGGTTTGTTTTAGTTTATTGTGGTATCCTTGAAGGATGGAATGTTTAACAACGCAAACGTCCTCTACAGGACCAAGTTTGTGGATGGTGTATCCACTGTTGCAAGATACGATCAGCTTCAACGCAGACACCATCACTTGCAAAACAGCAGTCATGCCCCTGCCCTCTAAAAAGCCCAGCAACCCCTAAGGGTGACAAAAGAGGACATGCAGAACTAGGAAAAATTGCTGGCCTTTCATGTGCTTTTAAAGAGTTCTCTGACCCCAGTGTATAGCCCAGCCAGGAAGAAAGTGTTTAAGTTTTAAACTTAAAAAAAAAAAAAAACTACTTCTGTGTTATAGCTTCTAGTTTGCATCTGCATGTCATTAAGAACTGAAATTCACAGGAGACTGTTGCCTGTACTATTCGCTAAACTGGCCACATTTATTCCCCTTGGTGTCCAGGAAGTAATTCCCCTCGCCCCTCTGTAAGCATTTATGCATGAACAGTAGCTCTGTAAGCTCACGAGGAGGAACTGAAGCCTTTGAATGAGGAAAATCAGGTTTGACTTGCAGCGTTCGTGGCATTCAGAAAACCTTGCAAAGTGTAAACGGTCTTCCTCTCCTGTTGTCAAATACTACAGAAAAGCAGCACACTGATTTTTAAGCTAGTATAATTAATAAAGCAGCCATCAACCATTTTAACTCCCAAGTTATTTGAACACTTTTTGCAATTTGCTGCACTGATGTTTCTATCAATAAATATTTAAACTACACAACCTGATTGTGTGTGTGCTTTCTTCTCTCACCATTTTTTATTGAACAATCCCTACTCAGAATTAAACACATTTTTTGGTTTTGAACATCCTGCTGTATTTCTCAAAGCTTGATTATTTAATTCTGTACTCTGAACATTACAGGCAAGAGAAAATCTACGTATTTTTGGACATGGATGTTCATAATCAAACAATAATTCATAATTCATCATAAGCTGCAGCATGGGAGAGGCTCTGTTTTGGGGGTGTATGCTCTGACACTGTTCATCTTGCTAGATGATGCTTCAGCCAGTTGGTAGCTAACATCCATAAAGTTTGTATTTGCTTGCTCTCCTCTGCTTAGCTGATTATTTTCTTTTCTTCTCTTTTTCTTCCTTTCAGAATAGCATTTAGAAAAATAAATTTAATTGAGGCTGGTTTGGGGGCAGGGCAGGAGGGATGTGGCTGTGTCTGGAATAGTTTGGAAACATTAAGTTCTTGAACATTATTTCAGTAAATTTTCTGTCTCGTGGCCTATCCTCCATATATAAATATGTATATTTTTTATATATATAATATATACACACACATCCCATAACCCTGCCTGGTTGCAAGAGACCAAGCTGTTGGCTTAAAAAACAAGTTCATGCAGTTCCTCCTAACTGGATGCTGTCATATGTAACACAGCCACCTTCAGGCTGAACAGCTGGAGAGCAAGTGTCCCCAGGGCAGAACACAAAGGCATGCTTTGCGTTTGGAGCACAAGAGCACTGTAAAATAACTCACAGTGGGAGGAAAAAAACCAAACCACTACCAGTCACTTCGAAGAACAGGTCATGCAGTTTTTATTTAATTTTGCCTTTTTGGTAAGCAGGAGGGTTTTCTTTCAGTCAGACTGGTCACATACTTTGACAGTACAGATTGCAGTGAATTTGATGGAGATCTTGCAACATTAGAAAACTTTTCTCAATATACATCCATTTAAGCAACAGCTTGTAGGTCAGAATGTGAGTGCTAGAGCTAAGCCTGCGCACTGCACTCCAAGTATACAAAGCATTGCAGCAGCACAAGAAATGCCCGCACTGGGCAAAGTACAGTGTGTTTTACATAGTGCAATCACTTTTAGAGGAAAAACTCTAGGAAGGCCACATCTATTTATTTATTTATTTTTTAATCCTGTCAAGTTTACAAATGCGAGGGGGATAGAAATCAAACCTCTGACTGAATTAACTTTTGTACAGGTAGGTTTTGTGTATAGGCACGTGCTTTAGAGAGGAGCTCTGAATCTGCTCTGTAATCACGAGAAAGACATATTGCTTTGTGATTCAGAAAGTGTCATACCATCTCTCACTTTCCTAACACTCTTGGCCAGAGCTGTTAATCCAGCTGTTTGTAGAGTTCCTAGAATACGCTCTTCCCTCTAGTGTAAATCCCCAATAGAGAAATTCAGGTTGCTATTGACAATGATTACAGTTATTCTACTTACGGTCACTTGACCGTATTAGGCATTGCCTCTGAATACTCCAGCCCACAGTGAAAACTCACGCTGCCAGAGACATGGAGGCTCTTGCTTTTCTGTTACTGTCATTCACCAATACGAAAAAACCCAAGTCAGACAATGAACTGCTACAGCAAAGCATCACTGGTAATATTTACCTAATACGAGAAAAAAAAAATGAACACTCATGACACTACATGTCATGGTAAGCAAATTTTTAAAGATACTGCAAAGTGATTTGCCCAGTAAAATTTTAAAATGTACACTGTGCTCAATAGTTCAAACTACACGTAAACAAAGAGCAGCTCCCTGCAACAAGGTGTAAATCAAAACATTATAGCACCAGCTCCCAGCACCAAGGAGTTGCCCACTGACCAGTTCTAGTGTACAATGCAATAGTGCTCGCTGAGGTTTCTGCTACACGAGAGCCACAGTGGGACAGCTCTGCCCATTTCTTGCTGACATTTTCTTACCAGGTGTGCACAAATTACATTCCTCCCTTCCCGTGGAGAGCAAGTCAGACAACGAGATTGTTACAGTACCAGAAAACACTGAATGGGAAATGGCACCTGAGGGAAAAATAGGTACTGCATACCTGATTCTAAATAAATGGGCATGGAGGAAACATGACGCTATCTGAGCAATCCTCTCCCTAACAGGTCAAATCTGAAAGGAGCTGCAGACTGTAAGAAAAGAAACAAGCCTTCCTATGCTGAAAGCCATGGACACGATATTGCCCACACTAATGATTTTATTTCACCATCAGCAAAGCGTTTATCCCCAAAAAGCTGTACACATACTGGTCAGATTATGGTGCAGTGCTAACTTTACACTATTAAAAGTCTGTTGCTATAGTGGTCAGGTTTGTCTTTCATCTGAGGAGGGCAAAAAAAAGGAGACAGGCAGCATGGCCACATCATCATATAGCAATTTTACTCCACGTTAATGCAGATATAATCTTCCTTCTTAAGTGCAAATTAAAAAGTATTATTTGCTAGAAACCAGCATGACTTGGGCTGCTGAGAAATGACAGATGATTCAGTTTCTTACAAATATTGACAAGTCTAAATCAGTACAGGTTTCCAAAGCAAGAACAGGGTTACGAACAGGAAGGGAATAAAACATTACCACTATTAAAAAAACGTGTCATTGCAAACTTCGAACACTCTTCAAAAACATACCTAGAAAAGATTGTTTTCCTAATTTTTTTTTTTCCTGCAGCTGAGGAGTGTCCATGCAAAACAATTTTGAGAAGAGCAGTGTTCCACCTGGGCACCAACTAGGCCCAACTTTGTCCCACACAGCTCAGTAAAGTGCTCTCTTGTGCATCCTTTGAGGAAAAAAGTTCTCATTCAAAGTTTGGGAGACCGAGGTTGCTAGGTGGGGAAGGCATAGTCTCGGTCAATCCATGCTGAGGTCAGAGAAGGAGGAAGGAGCAAAGTTAACAGTACTCTGCCTTTCGTAACTCACAGACAACAGGCTGCAAGGGAGGAGCATGCAGGAGAAGCAGAGGTGGGTGTCAGATGAAACCCTGCCCCTGGGAAGCCACGGGAGTTTAACACAGGCTTCATCAGGGGAAGCATTTCATTCTTTACAGGTAACAAACACTAGATCTACTGCAGAGTCCCAAGATTTACTGTTTAGACACCAGGTAACAGATCTCCACACATGACACAAGTGAAAATCAAACACGCTTTTCACTTCCTCTGCTGGTGGTTTTTCAACAATTCCATTGAAGGACAAAGGGGATCCAAGTAACATTCTTTTGCCGATTTAAAAAAAAAAAAACCATCTTGCCCTCAACATTTTTCATGTTACACACTTATAAACACTCTAGGGCAGATCGTTAGAGGTATTTACTGATAAAACAACTAAAAATCAGCTTAAAAGAGTAAAAATAACATTAACGGGGAAAAGAATTTAAGGCATTTTTTTAATTTTGGCCAGGAATGATGCATGCTACAGAGTAATCTTCATTTTCCCATTTGGTTTTCAGACCACTGCACTTTTTTGTTTTTGTTTTACATGGCACTTTGTAGTTTGTGTTTTACAACTTAGTCAAGATTTTCAAGTGTTTTCTTCAATATAAACGCCTTCTCTTGTAGCTCGGGTCTGCTATCTGATGCCATTGTAGACAACGAACGAATGAGATGCTCTCTGCTTTCTGGTGTCAGGCTTTCCCACTGTTGAGCTTCTGTGTAGATAAAGACAGACAGGCACTGGACATGAATACCAGAATGCCAAAAATCCCCAAAAGATTTTTGCTAGAATAAAGGAAACATGGAATTGTGGAATAGAAATCCAAAGGAAATGCTTGCTACAGAACAA
Organism: Aviceda cuculoides; assembly: GCA_035590195.1. Taxonomy (NCBI): domain Eukaryota; kingdom Metazoa; phylum Chordata; class Aves; order Accipitriformes; family Accipitridae; genus Aviceda; species Aviceda cuculoides. The sequence goes on along the minus strand of JAVJGG010000074.1, from coordinate 10,709,004 downwards.
CTGCTGACACATATGACCTTGAGATGTAAGTAGACTCATTCTCTGAAGTAAATTCTGCAAGGCTTAAATCCTAAATTAACAACAAGGAACTAAACTTGGCATTGAAAGGGTAAAAATTGCTCTTCTGCACAAACAGGAGCTCTCCCCTCTGTGGAGCTTGCCCATGATGCAGAATCTGACTACACACTCGGTCCCGTGTGCTCTCCCTGGGACCCTCCTTGCTGGACATTTTCCTCACCTAAGGAGTATCCAACAGTACTTTAGACCTTGACTTTATCCCCAGTTACTTCAAGCCCTCTCCAAGTTTCCCAAGTCACCAAGCACAGAACTCCAAGTCCCAACTGCCCTGAAATCTCCCAGGGCTACAAGCAGAAGGTAACACCATCTCTCCAGGGTTCCAGCCACGCAACCAGGTGCCTCCTTTACCAACCAGTGGCTCTCCCAAGTGTCAAGCAAAAAGTCTCACCTTGCAGTTTGGTGAGCAGCAGTTGTATCACAGACAAAGCTTCTGTTCTTATGGATGTGTAGCTTTTGTTTTCTAAGGGATTTAAAAACAACAAAAAACCCCACAACAATATTGAGAACAAAGGCACACTAACCAGACAAACAGCAGTCACCACTGAGGTCTCCAGACAACTTTTGTGAACACAGCTCACTGAGCTCATTTGTGCTGGCAGTCTGCAGTGCTCCCCAGTTAAGACATTTGAATGGCAGAAAGTGACCAACTAGAGGTTGACAAGTTGACAAAACCTTGTGCATCGCCTCTGCTATTACCACAGTGCTACCGTTCCTTACACGTGTTGAACGGGAACAACGCTGGCACAGCTGCAGTGTGATCACAGACAACTTCTGTGCTTAACACTGTTCTTTTGCTAAGTTGTAATGACTATAAACCATCCGGGTTTTAACAAGTAGCATTACATGAGGGTACATAAACCCTACACCACCAAGCACAACCTTGTCACAGAAAGTGATTTGGTCTCCTGAGCTAAAATCTTGTTAAAGTCTCATTCCAGGAGGATTGATAATTAAAAGAAACTTTCCCCAAAAGGGTGTCTGGGTCGGTAGCTAGCTCTAAAGTAGGTGCTGCCTTTATGCATACCAGAAACAAGAGCCACATGCAGGTATGAGGAGACTCAGGGCACTGTTACAGTCACAGGACAAGTGAGAACACTACCAAAGTAATAAACAGCCCCAAAGTGTCAACTTTACACAGGTAGCACTTATATTCCCATGGTGCTCTGCTCACAGACAGCACAAACTGCCTCAAAGCCTTGGAGCTTCATGCACTGTCTGTCTGAGAAAATTTTGGGTCTCTCCAGTGCACATGTATCCAAGAAGTCTGAACTGTGGAGGAGAAAAACTTGTGTCTCATTAAATCAGGAATAGCTTGATTAGGTTGGGTCCATCTTCTGCATGGAGAAAATTACATTTCCAACGTGCACTCCTGAGAGGTTGCAAAGTCTGCTGTCTGCCTCTCCCTCCCCTTTCAAACCTTTCTGGCACCAGAGGAATTTACTTCTCTGTGCACAGCACCCTGCATAGCGCTGTCCTGAACAGCTACTGCAACATCAGAATTACCACAGTGCAGTGCCAGGAAGGGCAAAATGTTACCTGACAGCTTATGCTTATTCTGCACTTCCTCTACCAGCCAACCCCCAGAGGAGGAATTTATTAACGAGCAATTAATCATCATCCACAGACCAGGAAAAGTCCATTTACCTAGAGAATGGGTAATAGATGAACAGGTTTCCAACAGTATTTCTGTCAAAGCCACAGGGTCTGAGTGCTCCTCATCAAACAGCATTAGCCTGTCAAATGCAAAAACACTGTCAGACACCCTGCATCACTGGGACAGAAGTCTGCTTGACTTCCTCTGAGAATCCCGTGTCACCCTCAATTTCATTAAACAGTTTGAAGAAACAAAGAAAAGCAACATCATTGAAGTGGATTGTAGAAAGGAGAATTACCCTTGAAAGTAGGCATTCATGGCTTGTAGCACTCCAAGCTGCACTTTCCATGTGCTGAGTTTCAGACGGTCACACATTAAGTTGCAAAACTCTTGGCGATAGTAACCTACAGAAAAATAACAATGTCATTACGTTACCAGAAGGAAAGGCAGAGGAAACAATTCTGCTCTGTCTCCCAGGTGTTCCTTGTGCTCCTCTCCAAGTGACATCAAGCTAGTCACGGCATATGACCAAGGCAACATCCTGTAACAAGTCCTGTAACGAGTGACCCTGAAAATCACCACATCAACACTCTCATTACCAAACACTGGAAGACAGACAGCTGCATTACACATTCTGGCATGCTAATAAAAGCAACCTGGTTTTTTTTCAGATATATGCACTTCCTCCACCTTGTACCAGTTTTGATGCAGACGTAAATATGAGCAGCAGAACTAGGCTGCTTTTGATTAGGCAAGCCACCTGGGGCATCCTGCATGTCTCCACAAACTCAGAACAGTTTGGTGAAGTGATTTAAGACATGTGACGGTCTGACAAATTATAGTCAATGTCTCAAACATTCATTAAAGAACTTTAGTGGAGAAAACGGCCTCTGTAAAACTGCTGGAGTTTTGTGAACAGGGCAATGTGGGTGGAGGAGAGGGGCCCACGGAGGGTAGGAATGCACTTCTCCAAAGCCTTATCTTAAGTGACCTTAATATGTGCCTTCCTGGGACATAATATATGTCTTCCTGGAGAAAGAAGGCCCCACAAAAGTTGGGACTGTGCTTCTATCTTAAGCAGTCATATCAGCAGGAAAAGAGAGGTAATTCCACAATGAACCCCACCCCCCAAAGCTCACTGACTGATTCCAGAGAACCCCAGGAATGGGGACTGCACATGTCGAGACCATCAACTAACACACTATAAAAGAAGGGAGAACAAGTTCTCAGTTCACGCCCTCCGGAACTGGACCTTTACGCTGGCTGGACCAACACTGGACCCAGGACTGGTGAAACCCTTTTCTTTTTTTCTTTTTTTTCTTTCTTTCTTTCTTTCTCTTTTTCTCTCTCTCCCTCTTTTACTTCTCTCTGTTCCACAGTCCCTACACCTCATCCTTTTAGACATAGTCTGAGACTAGGAGTGGATCCAGCCACCCCTGGGCTCCTCTCTGAGAAGGAGTCTGGAAAGCAAGGGGGTCTGCTCTGAACCTCATGACTCAATGGGAGGGCTCTCCTTCTGACACAGTTTCATGTTCCTTTTTCCATTTCTTTTCCTACACTTCCCTTCTCTTCTCAAACAGTGGCTTAACAACACGCTGCAAGGTTCGTATGGATAAGTTCACTTGTACTTGGGCAAGGTTAGCTAGGTTGAATAAATGTTGATTGTTGTTTGAACTCCCCTGGTGTCGTCTCACCTTAATTCTGACAAAGGAAATCCACGAACCTGAATCGCTCCAACTTTGGGACATGACAAATACATATATATATATGTATCTTAGAAATTTAATTAGCTTGTCTAATTATTTGGGGATTACTTGGTAAAAAGCTGGGAAGCTTTACAGGTGGACTTATAGGACATGAAAGTACATGTAAGTAGGCACCTGTAAGCAAGTAAGTAAGTAAGTGTTGTAAGTACTTACATGTTATGTAAGTATGGTGCTTTTTTAAACTGTGACCTTTTTGAACCTCTTTTTTTGGCTTTGTTTTCACATGTTACCAAATTAAGTGACTAAAACTGTGTACCTTCATAGTAGTCTTTCTAATGAATAATAGTTAGTCACTAACCAACCTAAGTCTGAAATTTTTGTTGCCAGTTTAGAGTAGCTGGCATTCTTTTCTCTAGCTTTAGATTTCTTTACTGACATCATTGAATTTTTTGTTCAGATAATAAATTGCAAATTTTAAAAATACAGATATGGCATATACTTCAGCAGCTGTTGGTAGGGAAGAAAAGAACAGCGCTATTAAACTACCTTTCCACAATCGCTGGGAAGTTTTGTGTTGAATATTTGACCATGAATCATATTTCTATTGTAGTATTTAGTTTACATAATATTTATGATATACTTTTATGCTTTTTTCAGATGTTCAAGAAGCCATCACCAGAAATCCATCTGCTGCAAATGTTTTGCAGATAACCATGCCTTTAGTAAGTATTTAATTTAAATTAGTTCAGATTTAATTCCTACAAACTGACCTTATGGCTTATTTTATAGTAAAAACATAATTGAAAATGTTGACATCAATCTCTTCAACTGGCTTGCCAAATTTTCAGATTTCTATTTATGTAAAAAAAAAAAAAACAAAACAAAACTTTATAGTACTGTAAACAGGCTTTAACAGTTTATACCAGACTGGCTTATCCTCTGGCTTAATTTTCCTTTTGGACTCTGAAGATGCTTGCAAAGTCCAGGCAGTTCTAAGAACTTTTAAGGAACAGTAAATTAGCAGGATCCATTTGAATGGTATATAGCTCATAATTCATTTGTATTTCTTAATAACATAGAGAGGAAAGGGGGAATGATGCATGGCAGTACATAAAATAATTGGTAATACAATGAATTCTTACTTTGACCTGCAGATATGCCATGTTCTAAAAGTGATAGGTATTACCTTTCTTCAATAAGTGTTTGTATTTTGTTTCACATAGTCTAGATCTTGTCAGTTTCAAACAAAATAATCATGATACCTGGAATATAAAGAGATGAATAGGTGGATGAGTGTCTGAAGTACAAAATTTACATTTCAAATGTTCAGTTTATAATGCAGGAGTAGTATTTATAATTCTGTATTATCAGTCTCCTCCTTCACTATATATTTGTACTGAGGAAAAAATATAGACAGATGTCTGTATACTTCACATACTTTAGTTTATTCAGAAGGCTTTTCCCACTTACGGAGTTTGAGACTGAAAACCCCCAGAAAGTATCCAGGCTCCTAAATCCAAAATGATTGCCTGGATTTGAAATGGGACTGTAAAAAGAATGCAGAGCACATCATTACCTCTCTTGTGAATCTTAGTACTAGGTGTGACTGAACCTCAGCTTCCTCTCTTCTGCCTCCTGTCTTACAAATTTAATTCTTTATGGCTAAATAACTTGTAAATTTTGTCATTTTCAGCAATTAGTGTAACATAGCTAACTTTATTGGATCTAACTGTGTTTTACTAAAGCATTTTTGAGCTTATATGTTCTCTGGGGCTGTTTTCATAGCCTGTCCTACTTCAAAAAAAAAAAAAAAAGAAGCAGCTGTTCCCCCCACCAATGCATTTTCCTGGCTTTCAGTAGTCAGACTTCTTGGCTGGCTGGTCTGTGACAAAGCTTTCTGCCACTAATTCCTCATCTACAAGATTTTTGTTTCATAAATAAGATATAAACACTAGACGTTACTCAGGCTGTCCAGTCTCTGGAACTGTAAGTTCCCTGATAGACATTTAAGACCCTTCTTTCACCTACAAGTGTATACTTAAGCATTAAACAGGTGTCCAGCTGTAGACATATATTCAGATCTCAGGCAGTGGCTTGGAATTCTTCCTGATAAGAGTGAACTAGTGTCATACAAGTTCCCAGCTGCAGAAAAAGCATAGATGACTGAGATTTCATCAAACCTTCTGCTATGAGAAAGAATGAGATTTAAGATTTTTACTTCACCAAGAGAACAACCCGCTTCAGCAGTCCTAGTTTCAGAGCAGCCAAATAAAGTATGGATATTCACTCAGTGGTTCATGCGAATCACATTGCACCCTGTAACAGCAACCTCTAAATCCAGATGAAGTTGCACAGTTGCTTATGTAATGGAAAACAGATCACGTGATGTCACCAGATGATGTTTCTTGAATGTTATATTATACATAATCACATTTCTGTTTATATACCTGTATATCTCATTATTCTCCATTTTATTATAGAGTATTCAGCAATGTATATCCTCCCCTTTGGTGAACACTACAATAGCCTCACAGCAGCACCAGAAGGCCTCACCTAGCAATAGATTGCAATTGTACAGGAGATACTGACATTATCTGCTCAAGGATATTGCAGCTTTATGTACTTTATATGTAATATGTATATAATTTAACACTATAAAATTGGCTACAAAATAAAGACAAAAGCAGTAATTCAAGTAATGAATGTCAATTGACTGGTAAGCATTTTGGGGATAATTATGTCTATTTTATTATGCACTTTATTGTAAAATTAAAAGAATGAAAATACATCACATTTTTATTGTTTGCATTGTTTGTGTAAATTTCCTGTACCCATAATTAAAGTGAAAGGAAAACAAATATTTTGCTACTTAGATTATGTGTAAACTACTTTCCTAACTTCTTGATTTTTTTAAGATTCACTAATAGACTCTATTACACTTATAAAATATATATTGTAAAAGTTATTTGATATCAGTAAATAGTACATGGACTTTCAACTTTTATCTTTATATTGGTGGCTGTATTGCAAATTATTGCAGACTGCGTGTTGCCCTTGTTCAGTAGCTACATCTGATGGCTCTAAAGCTGACTGTGCTCCCAACATCATACTTCTCCTAGCATATGCTCCTGCAGATCTTGCTGAATTTGTTGGAGATTCCTGTTCTCCAGATTTTCCCAACAACATTTATCAACACTTGCACTTAAAGAGGAATTCTTCCTCAGCTCCTCATGTAGGGAACCCCAGGCTGAAACTGTCAGAAAATTAGAAAGAAAGGTGCTTTGGAAGGAAACATACAACTAGTGGTGTGTAGATGCATTTTCACTGAAGCACGTAGGTAAACCTCTCTACATCAACGTCAGCTTTAGGCTAAACCCACTATTCTAGAAACACAAAACCATAAGTACCCAGCTAGCTCATCAGCAAACGTTGGGTTTTGGTTTTCCTGATTGACTTTACCTTTGTCATCACTATTACAAAATCTCTACATACAAGGAAGCAAAGTGGGGACAACAGGCCTGGAGATGAGGACTCCATTCCTGTGTTTAAGACACCCAGGTTGAGCCAAATATTAGTATTTTCTGCATTAAGGGCGTATATAGTCTAAGAACATGTCTGAGTGTCTTTCTGCAGAGCTAGATGCACTTGCAGATGTCTTTGCAAATAGGTATGTTGGAGAGACAGATTGGTTTTGGCAGTCTTGGATTGGCAGACTGTACACTGATCCCTCAATTTTAAATGCGTCTGTAGCATGACGATTAACTTGTCAACAGATTTGACGTGTTTGGTGATAAACTTGTCTGCATTGTTATGTCAGTTCAAGATTAAAGGCCTTTAGTTAGTTAACTAGCATGATACCTCAATCTGTGAAGTTAGTTAATTGCTAAGGAGTGGTAACTTTTTAACTTCCTCTCTTTGCTCTTCCTCTGCTGTTTCAGTACATAGCAGATAAATATTGAAACAAGCTGTAGAAGGTATATACAATGCATGGAATTGGTCAACAAATCTAGGCTTTTAATTAGATGTTAGAAGCAATAAAAGCAATTTACTAAATCTCTGGATTTATAAGTCCCTATCTGATGCCTGATTTTCCATTCGTATCTATATAGTAAGAATTGTGGGGTTTGTTGGAGGACTTAAGCACTACCGTACTTCCACCAGAGAGGTGCCTGAACCCCACACACTGTTATTGCTCGTCTTTGTAAAAGTATATGGGAGCTTAGGAGAGTTGTATTTCAGGAGTGGGCTCAGTGCTGTACCAGAGCAACCATGGGAATATGCACCTAGAGGGACGCTGGCATTTCTCCAAATGGAATGCATCTTCCCAAAAGAAGCAATAAAATGATTATTTGGCAAAAGTATTTTTGAAGCTTTGTTATTCCCCATCATACCAAGATCATCATACCATTATCTTTAATAAGTGCTGGCATTGCTTAGGAGGGAACCAGCCTGTAAAAAAGAAGAGAAGAGGAAAATGTGCCCATCATAACAATGGACAATTTATCAGGGGATTAGAGCTACCTGCTGGTGTGTTGTGTCCCAAAGCTAAGGCGAGCTAGATACGTAGCAAGTAGTTAGCAGCTGAAATTTTACAAAGGAGGTTTAGGGAAAGATTGATTTTTTCAAAACAATGTTTTCAAGAATGGAATAATGCTACCTTTCTCCTTTAGCTAGGCATTGCAACAACCTTGGAGGAAAAATCTGGTAGGCTTAAAGGGTCTGACTTCAGCCTGGAGCCTGTTAAGATAAACTGTATTTAAACATAAAAATTGCAGAAACTTGGTGTCTTATGGTTGCCATCTGCCCTGACACTGCTGCCAGAAAAGGGAAACTATAGCTGCAGTCCACATGCCTAAAAGATTCTTATATGTGTCTACTTATTGGGTCTTTGGTGCTCTAATACATGTCAAATTCCCAGCAAGAGACATGCGTGTATCCTCAGAGCAAATGAACAAAGGCCTTCTGAGTTGGAACTCAAAATTGGTTTGCACTGAAAATACTGAGCCCTTACATCTCTGTTTGTATGCAGTACACTGCAACATTCCAGCATGGTGAGGATTTAATATTTAAATAGTGAGGGAAAGTTTCCCCACAGAGATTAAGAAAGCAAATAATCCAAATACCAGAGGCCATGGATCAAAACCAACCCTGCTAGTCAGCAAGCCAGAGCACCAGCTTAACCAGGTTTCTTCTCCTGTTAATCGGTTTAGGTGGCAAAAGCAAAGCCCTTGAGTTAGCTTCCTCAATTAAATGGAGATATTTTTTTTTAAAAAAAACAGGTGCCTGCATTTATGTTTCTAGGAAAATATTTTCAAATGAGTTATTTGATTCAGGGTTACAAGCTTCAGCTCAAAGATAATAACCTTGTTTCCTAGATCACTTTGGCTCTTTTGACAATACTAAAGTATAGTTTTTGTTTAGGTGTCTAAACAGTGTGACTCTCAGGCATCAGGAATGTGCAGTATGAGAGTGGACCCAGAGGCAGCTGCTGGCTTCTGAGTACTTGTGAAGAGCCAACAAGGTCTTTTCTTCCCATCAGCTGATGGTTATTCTTCAGACTGATGTTTCCAGGCTTTTCTATTCATCACATAGAAATTAAAAAAAAAAAAAAAAAAAAAAAAGGGGTTTTTTTTTTTTT
>JAVJGG010000074.1:10689180-10699888 GCA_035590195.1 Aviceda cuculoides | reverse complement strand
AAATGTTGATTGTTGTTTGAACTCCCCTGGTGTCGTTTCACCTTAATTCTGACAAAGGAAATCCACGAACCTGAGTCACTCCAACTTTGGGATGCGACAAGACAACAGTAAAGGAATTTCCCCAAGGATGGGCTACTCTGTGGGAAAGCTGGTAGGGCAGCTTTCTCACTGAAGACCTTGCAAGCTGCAGGCAGTAAGATCCTGCACCTCCTCAAAAGCCTCCCCACTCCCCACATGATTTCCAGGTCCCTCCCTCCTACCCCTTTTCATTTTAAGAGAAAACAGTGTGAGCCGAGAAAGTTTGCTCTGCACACCATTAGCTGACTTACGCTGTGTCTCTGGGCTCCTTGGCCAGGCCTTGCCCAGGGTCTCGAAGGCACAGATCAGGGACTCCATCTGCACCTCCTTCTCCCTCATCTCCTCGTCCTCTTCATCACGCTTTGGTAAACCCGTGCCCATGCTCTCAAGAGAGTTCTGCGGAGGTGATAGGGGGAAGGGTGATCGACAGAAGGATGAGGGCAGGCTAGCCATGCACTTCAGTGCAATTCAGTCTTCCCTCGCAGGCTGTGCGCACCAGTCCGTGCACCCAGTCAGTTCCTCCATACAACTGGGGCACAGGCCCCCTTGGCCACCAGTAGCTCTGGCATTACTGGCAGCCTGCAGAAGTGCACAGCAGGCTCCGTGGCCTTGCATCCAAACATCTGCTTGTGCTATACGAGTCCCACTTGCAGAGCTGCGAAGCACCGCAGATACTAAACTGAAGCACTCTACACAGCTTCCCAGGAATCTGTTGCTGCCTGTAGAGCAGCCAGGAATTAACTTTTAATGCTGCACTGGGGCAGTGCTGGACACCACAGGAAGGACTCTGCCTAGAGAACAGCTGGACTAATTCGGATTTTGGGCAGCACAGGTACAACCCACCCAGGGCTCACCAACAGTCTAGTATTCAGCCCCACCAAGGATGTGGCTGTGTTGGGTATTCCTCACATCAGCAGCCTTCTGGGCAGAAGCCTGGCATGCTTCCAGCATCAGCCGGACTGTCACCACTTGGGTGTTTTGCTTTGCAAGAGGGAAAACTCAAGAAGCTGAACTGTCACCTTCTTTATCATGGGAAAGATGATATCTGCCAGCTCCTGGAACCGGTCTTCCTTTGTTGCCTGCAGCACCCCAGCTGCACAGCGCAGTGCCACCATCTTATACTTTAGGTTCTCTTTCTGACATTCTTTCAGGACAGCCTGGACAATATCATTGATGGTGGGCTGGCCAGGCACTGACTTCTGCAGCTCTGCACTGGAACACAAGGCACACAGAAACTATCAGACTCACATGAATCCCTTCCCAAACACCGCTTTACCCACAGTGTCCAGGCACAGGGTTACAGGTTGACCAGGCACTGAACTTACACTCTGGTGCTCTTCTCCACTCATACCCTGTCTGTTCTCCCTGGTTTTCTTTCCTGTCTTTCCTCATATGCTTCCAATGCACTTTCCCCCCTCAATCTTCTACCTCTTCCTCTCTTTTCCCCTTTAAGGTGTCCATCCTTCCCCTTAGTCTCTTCTTTCTTCTTAGCAATTCTGGCCTCTCAACATCCTCCTCCTTGCCCTAAACCAACCATTTACCTCTGCAGGTCCCTCTGAAGCATAACTTGCCCCTCCCATCTCTCACCAGTGACACATTGACAAGCAGAGTGGAGAGAGACTCCTCACATGCTCATGGGAGATCAGGATGGTGTTCACAACTTTTAGTCTCCTTAGCACCAGACAGGTGACAACACTGTGTAACAACCTCCTTTTTGAGGTCCCAGCTCCTGAGAGTACCACCTCTTTCAAGACACTTACTTGCAAGCAGAGACGACACTGGCAATGGCCTTTAACAGCTCCTCCTGCAATGAGTAAAACAGATACCACTGAGAAATGCTTCACAGCCAAATGGCACAGTCCTGCCGCACAGGGGAAACCTTTGTACTCTGCTGTGAGAGGTAGTGGGGAAACATGCCTATGACACCAGCCTAGAGAAGCAATGTCTGGCTCCTGCCACCCCTGCTGTAGAGGCTGCAGAGGACTTGACTTTCCATCTGCACTGAACCGGCACTGGAAAGTGGCCTTGCAGCACCTCTGAGCACAAGCTAGTACCCCTCAAGGCTAGAATGCAGTGCAGTGGAAGTAGTCTAAGTGAAAACCCAACTCCTAAAGCAACCTGAACTCCACCTACTTATCTTCCCTGTCAGTTTTGTATCTGTGAAAGGCAGAGCGAACTGCAAACTCCCTAAGCCAGAGCTCCCACGTGTGCTGCTCAGCAGCAGGGAACATGGCATTTCCTGGCTCAAGGGCCGCATGCCGGTGCTCACAGCGATCCACAAGGTGCTAGTTCCCTTTTTACCTTCCCAGTCCAGGTTCTCCCTGGCAGGCCTTGCAGCAGTGCGGAGAGCACTATTCCCAGATGCGGCGGTACAAGGGAGCCTGTCTGTTTCGCAATTGATGCCATGGCAGCTGCTCCCTGGGCTTTCATCTTCCAGGACTGGGACTGCAGAGCCTTCTGGGTAATGGTTATCAACTCCTGCATATACAGTCTGATGCCACCCTGAGTACCTGTGCGTCAAACAGAGGAAAACTGTAGTTTTGCCACAAAACAAACAAAAATCTGATCTTATTTAAAAAAAAAAGAAAAAAAGCAGTTACAGATTTGTCTGGGTTTTTGGCCATGAAACATATCAGCAAGGCCTGCTTCAGGCAAAGGGGTGAAAAATTCCTCCCAGGATGATTGAAGGTGGGTTCTGTTTTCTAGGCACTTCCAAACAAAATCTTTAGCACGTATCTAGACAAAGAGCTCATCTCAGTCCTTCCACACAGCAGACATTAGACATTGTGTTAGCCTGTTTCTAAGGAATATGACTTTTTTTTTTACAAGAACAGGTCACTGGAAAACTGTTTTGCAGCTCCTTTCCCAAACTCCAGAAAAGTATCTGCTGACTGAAGGACCAGATCTGAAATCAGGCCAGAGAAGGAGCCAGTAAAACCATTTCACCATGCATCCAGATCTTCCTCTACAGACAGAAAGCATGGCAAAATAGCCCTTCTATAGCATAAATTCATTCATTGAAGTTAAAACCACAGGCATCAGCAGAGAGATCTCCAACCCAAGACACTGGCCAAAATACCCTGTAACTTCAGAGTGTGCAGCAGCCCTTAAAGGCTGGCATCAAAATTTCCGAAGATGTCTGTCCAACCTGCGACACGATCAGGGCCAGGTTACAGTGGCATTCAGTGTCTCGCAATCTTAAAAATACTTCTGCTGACTCTGTCTGTGTATCCTCAGTAATCAATACCTCTGTTATTATTTTAAGTAGCCACAGAGAAGTTAACCTGCCGAAACTCATACAGGTCATCTTTAGCAAGGAAGAAAATGGAAACAAGCTTCCCATGAGAACTCTGGGTTTCCAAAATGGATTTCCAGAAAGCATGATACTTCTTGCCCCATGCTTCCTGGAAAGCTTTTACCACTCTTAATGTGACTTACCAGGTACATTTTCCTGCCAGACTTCAGTCCACAGAGTAGAATTCTCTTTCTCTCCTTTCTCTTCATCAGGAACCTCATGCATGCCAAGAAAAGCCAACGGCAGCACATGTTTGGCATGGTTCTTCACTACATCTGGACTGTAGCGTCCCACAGCATGCACAGTTAAAGCACAGCCTGTTCTGTAAACTGGCTCTGAAGGAGCAAAACAATCACACATTATAACTGGGAAGCAGGATTTTCCTTTGACAGCTTGGTCTGCCTCTTGGGAAGCAGAGGAATGCACGTATTGTATAATGATGTATGGGCATTATTCAGCCAGTGAAACAAAGCATCACAATATAGAAATGTTTCTTTAACAGCTTTTGCTATCACCAGGAGCTTTTTCTGCACTCTATTCTGTAATTGAACACATCAGAACCAACATACCTTCCTTCTCCATGTACCAACTGCTGAGTTTGTGCAACAGCTTCTCAGTACTACTGTCCCGGGAAGTCTGTAACAGGGAAGAGACTCAAATCACTCAAACACTTTTAAAAAAAAACAACAACAAAAAAGAAAAATAAACCCTAAAACCATGTCAAACCCCAGCTCACCCGGACTAGATGCCCCATAGCAAAGGCAAAAGACTTCTGCACCACGCTGTTGCGATCAGTCAGGCCACTAAGTAAAGCACTCATAAGTTTGCCTGTTGGAAGACATTTCGGTTTATCAGAAGAATCGCGTTTTTATTGCTGTGACAAGAACTACAATAGCCTGCATTTCATTAGATTGCCTGAATATATGCATTTTTCCTCATTGCATGTTTGTGGGGTTATAGGTCTGTCTGGTCCTTATGTTTAAACAAGTGCACAGCATAGCACAGCAAAGCTCAGCAAAAGCTAGTGTTTTGCCAGCCTCAGCCTGCACACATTGACTGATAATTGTTCCTGCATGTGAGCACCCCAGCTGATCACACTTTCACCTTTATTTCTATTTTGCAACAGAAGGGTGACCTCCTTTCTACTATCAAATCACAGTAAATTTAAAAGAGTAGACTAAGACCCAGGTAAGCAAAGTCGCTGTTTATCATCCTCCCACAGCTCAAGTTGAAGGAACAAGTGCTTATTGACAGTGCTAATACAGGCATTATTAGTCTGCTCCAAGAAAGTCTAGAGATATTTCTGCCTGTTCCTGCTGGGTGCTAGCAAATTTCCTCAACTCCTTCCTCTGCCTCTTCCAACTTGGTGAGGTATTTAACATCCCCAGGACCTACCACCAGCCTGCCAGTCTCATATACACAAGGCAACTTCAAACAGCTCTCTGAGGAAAATACACACATAAAGGTCATTCTTGTGATAAGATCAAAAGCCAATAAGAAGGAAACATTGCCTGTGGAATAGCAACAAAAAGCACCTTTAAAACCTGACACTAGAAACAAACCTTACCTGAATAAGGTGTTAAGTCCTGAGGACACTGTGTGGTTAACGACACAATTACACTCGCACAACCTCCCTGGAAGAATGCAAAGGAAAACAAAGGTAAGATAAAACAGCATTAGCTCCTGGTTATTACTATTAATACTTGCTGTGGTGCTATATATGCTCCTGCATGACATGATCGAGGCCCAGTGAGCCTCTGCCCTGATAAGCAGGGCGTCAAGGGTAGAAGAAGAAAAACAGTTTATAACAAATGAATGACAAGAATTGAATTAGGAAGTGAAAAGGTTACCAGGATCCACACTCAGGATAGATGGTCCTGGAAGATTTACAGCTATCAAGGAAAACCTTCTGCACTCAAGTGTCACCAAGCACAACAGCCATGTAGCCCAGGGGAGGTTAACGCAGCAGACATTCAGAAAATCACAAGCATTGTAGGTGGATTGAGACTCAGATGTAAAACTACTCTAGTATGAACGAGCCCAAGCTGTCACTTTAAAAGAGACAGTCAAAAGAACTGTATTTACATTGACACTGCTCTGTGTTCTCTTCTCCATTTCCAAATGAACTATTGAAATCATATACATACCTTTGTACCAAGGCCTACTCCACTTTTGATGAGTTCACACAGCCGAGGAACCAGCTCACTCAGGACAGACACATCCAAATACTGCAAGCTCTACAGAAAGGCAAGGAACAGGGGGTGTTGGGGGGAGAAAAAAGAAAGGTAATGGTGGCAGACTTAAGCCGATCTACTTCTAGCTGAGGCCTGCCTCGGTTCTGCAGGCTGGTCTTCAGCTGAATTGTTAAGAGTTTGCTGCATGGTGGGAAAAAGGCACCACAAAGAGGCTTCCACCACATACAGATTAGATTCTTTTGTCCCACTTCTATGCTGAGCTGACCCTGCTAAAATTATCATTTGCTGGAACTGCTGTACTCCTGCACTCCAACTGTTTAGAATGCTAAAAGTAACACACTAGCAAGAACTCCTTTTGGGGAGGGGAAGAGATGCAAAGGTGTGCACATCTTAGGCAAAAACCAGTATTCCCACAACTGTCTGAAACCCTGAAGCAGTAACATATCCAAACTAGACAACGAAATGAAACTAGTCAAGATGGTTTTTAAACAGGTCAAGACAAACAAGTGGTATAACTGACATAAAGGTACAAGAGGGATGTTACTGATATAATTTCTCATCTCCTACGCCTAAATGCCACCGGGCAAAACAGAAAGCCTCATGTTACCAGAACTCTCTGTAGCACACTGACTGCAGAGGGGAGATCCATCCTCTAGCAAATTCAAGGATCACATACTAACTGAAGGTAACCCTCTCTGAGCTTCAGAAGTCAGAGCAGCTGTCACTTCCCCCTCCTGCATAGGTACGGTGAAGGGAATAGTCCATTGTATCATATGACCTCCCAGACAGTCCCAGAATATAGAGGAATAGAGAGAAGGTTGCTCACAAGCCAGGACATCTTCAACTGTCCCCTCCGGGCTGGCGGGGTGAGGCATGGCCTGGAGGAGGGACAGCAGCAGCTGCTGCAGCCTGAGGGGTGGCAATGAGTACGCTTCTACACGGAGCCTTTCATTCCCAGCCGCTTCACACACTATTTATAGAGAGCAGTCCACCTGACACCAAAACGCAGCTCCACATGCTGTTATATACAGGAGGGCTTGCTGTTGTTACTTTTCGGTAAGCGCAGGAAACAAAGAATAGCTCTGCTGGCTACGCTTCTAAAACTTGCTCAGCGCTCACAGCCCCTGCCTGCTCGCACACCCCTTGCTGTGTGCAGTGCCTGAGCAGAAAAGAAGTGTCCTTTCTTTGGGAAGGGACAGGTTCTTACAGAGGGCAGGGAACTCTGTCAAGACAGACCCTACAGCACAGTGTCTGGGCATCATCAATTCCTCCAGCAGCAGGAAACTATGGTGCAAAACACCAGCTGCTGACAGTGCTTTCAGCGATATCAGCATTTTCTCTAAATATCTCCACCATCAAAGCACTGGCAATGCCCACGTAAGGATACCTAAGGCACCATGAGGCAAGGGCTGGACAGCATTTGTGTCTTAAGAATAGTAACTACCACCAGTTGGAGGCCCAGGTGAGAACCTGGTTGTGGAACAGTGGGCCACAGATGAAGGAAAACAGCAACTAGCGTAATCTGGAACCAGCTGAGCCCCCATCCAAAGAAAAGCACTTGAAAGATGCCCTCCATCAAAAAGCAGGCAGGTCTTCAGGTGGAGAAACAATCTATGTGACTCCAAATAGAGCCAAGGTTATTCGCAATTGATCTGAGGAACAAGCTCTGGTGACAGCATGAGAGAAGTCAGTACATGAAAAAGAAGGTGGGCAGACATCCACAGGGAGATGTGATAATAAAATGAACCCTGTAGAGGTATTCTGTAAAGCTCCCACTTTGATTCCTATTTTTCTCCTACAACATACCTTACTGGAACCCATCTGAATCAAGTACTTACCATGTTAATGGTTTCCATCATGGGAGATGACTTGGCAGCACTAAGTCTGGCACTATCCATTGCAGTCTGAAAAGAAGGGAAAAAACAAAACCAAGTGTAAACTTAACATGAAAACAGTGGAAAGGGCAGTATCAGCTATAACTCACTACCTCACAGACTCAAACCAAAACCCATTTCAGATGCATACAGACAGAAAGTAATTACGTCTACGGACCGTGAATGTCTCCCTTTCAGAGGCAGGTGGATGTTCTAGCTGGAGTACAGGAGTTAAACCTGCACTCCTGACATCACAGAAATGACAAAAAGAAAAAAAAGAAAATAAGGAAAAAAAATGAAAGAAAGAAAAAAAGGAAAAGTAAAAGAGAAATAATCCCACTCTGACCTATTGTTCACTCCTTTCTCATTTGCAAAGGCTAGAGTTTGACCCCTTTCCCTCCCCACAATGAAATTAGCTACATTTGCTTCTGAACAGTGGCTTTCAGTCACTTTCCCAGAAGACTGCTACTGATTTATATGGTTCTTTGAGAAAGATTCAAGGACACAGCGCTGACAACACCCACCTCCAGCCCACAGTGCTATGGCACACCTTCTAATCTATGTTATGAGAGGTCCTGCAGTTAATCCCCTGGGAAAAACAGCAGCAAAGTTTGACAGTACAGGTGCATTCAAGATAATTATTACAGACTCTCTCTTCACCTGTTTCACTGTTGTACATGACATTTAACAACCATTCTTACTAAGACTGTTCTTCACTTTCTGAAATATGTGGTTGTCCAGTGAATAAAAAAAATCCCAACCCTTCAAAAAATCCCCCATATTTGTCCAGCAATATTGCAATGACAAAACGTTTTTTAGTAACTTCTTAGCTATTTCTCTTTGCATCTTTGAACAAAAATTGGCTGTTCTTCTGCTCAATGAATGAAGTTCAAATCTGTGCTATCTCTGTTCTGTTGATACTTTCCCATTATAATTGCACTTACTTTCTCCTGATCTGTTGCAGAAAGACTCAAATAATTGAGGACTTGAGGCTCCAGCACACTCAAGGATTCCAGTAGGGCTGGGATAAGTCTTGGCGCATGAGGTTTCAGCATAGACCCAGCACTTTTACTGATCTTCACAAGAGTGTTAATGCTGAAAAAAGATCAAAGGGAAGGTCAACAGAGAAACACACAGACTTGGCTGAAAAACATCTCTGGTCTGCTCTAATCCAGTACCCACAAAAAGGCCAATCCAAATCTCAGATACACCAATATAAATCTACCTACAACTAAAGTCTGTGTATTTTTCTGCTTAAGCAAAACCATACCCTAGCCCTGACCTTCCAATTGATGCTATGCCTTGCACAGAGATTTCTTACTTTGGCCAGGGTATCACAAAGGGAATGGACAAAGAGGCAGCGCTACACACAGATGTAGGAAGAAATAAGACATCTTCATGTTTTAAAGCAGCTCTGGGCAAAGTCACCACAGAGACATCCATTGTCTCTGCCCAGGAAAAAACAAATTACAACGATCTGTTCAAACCCCACTTGTCAGTTTCAGATTGACAACATCTCTCGGGCTGCGTTTTGACAAAGGGTTTTCATATCTTCAAAAGGGATGAAAAAAATCAAGAAATATTCACTATCATTTGTTTGGAGCTTTCTAACCTTTCTAGATAATCATGTTCAATAAAAGAAAATTATTTTTGCAAAGACCAGCTACACTCCAGGTCTGAATTTTCCAGCCTTCTTTGTCCTTCAAGCAAATGAAGGAATAAACAAGGTTACGAAGTGACAAGCATATGAAGTCTCTAAACATCGAGGGAGATCAAACCATTACATGACATAAAATGTATTTGAACAGTGCGACAAAATGCAGTCACCTCTGGGATGTGAACTGCCATTACTCACAACCAGTTGTGAAATAAGACGCGGCTATTTCAAGAACTACCATGAGATTTTTTGTTTACAAGCAGAACAGATAATGCCAGTCTTTAAGGACAGCCTCAAGCACAGCAAACTGCTTGCAGATCAGTTTGCCGGTTGTACAAGGAGAAGAGAACTTCCTGCTGGGAACTGAATCTGGGCATTTGCAGAGAGGCCAGATACTCCCAAAAGATGGGTAGAGTTCCTGGGGCTGCTGTTTGAACTCAGTGGGAAAAGGACTCAGCAGGAAAGGTGTTTTGGGGAGAAACTTGTCACTTCAAACACAAAGAACATTCTGCAACTCAGGTGAATAAGCTGGGTCTCTTTGTGACAAATCATGAGCCTACCCCCAGGGACCTTATATGACGCAAAACTAACCTGAGAGATCGGACTTCAGCAACTGTGCTTACTATTCCTTTGTCTAGGAGGCAGGGGAGTAATACAGCTATTGTCTTCTGACCAGCTGCTCCTTTAGAGGGATCACACATCTTCACACAGACCTGGAGACAGGTGAGAATCAGTGTTGCATGCATGTACAAACCTCCTGCTCAGACTACATTAAAGCACCTTCTCCATCAGACAGAAGAAGCAAACAGCTATTACAGCAACTGCTTAAGGCCAAACCTAGGCTCTGTTACACCTTCATTCTCCTCTCCAGAAGGTACTTAAGCCCCAAGCCACATCCCTAAAAGGAGTTTCAGCCACAGTCAGCCTCCAGAAAAGGCAAACTGAGAGCCTAGCAGGCCTTGATCTGCATCTGGATGAAGAGATGGACCAAATGACCTCTCAGTTGAGGAACAGCCTATCTCAGCTACATGGATTCAACCATTCCATGAGGCAGAGCAGCAAGTCCCAGATCAGAACAGATTCTGCAACTGCAACAATGTTTTGGGACCATATCACCACTTATCCCATTGAAATGTCATGCTGCATGCATTGTGAAGGTTGTGATTTCAAACACAGCTCTTAAGATCTGTTTCCATTTCCACTGATGTGACTTTTTTAGAGGAACAACTAAAAAAATATTAAGTGATATGTGTACTACACCCAAAAAATCTTGTGTCAGTAACAGCACCAGAGAGTGAAGTCCAGACTGGATTACTTTGTTTCACGCCAGTGAGGTTCCACTGGGATTGGTCAACTAGATCAGCTGGGCTTGGTCAACTGTTGAAGTTACAGGAAGTTTCCTTAAATCCCACCCCGAACTGGGGAAAAAAAGGACATCTGAGGAAAAAAACAGTTCATGATATCCCTCCTTTGGTTGTATAGAACTTAACATTGCGTTATCCTCAAGCAGCAGAACTTCACCAGCATCAACAAAAGTAAAGAAAAGTATGTGGTCAAGCTTATTATGATTGCTTTCTAGGGGGCTGTTCTGTTTATCACAACTGCTCCT
>JAVJGG010000074.1:10663099-10686549 GCA_035590195.1 Aviceda cuculoides | reverse complement strand
TATTACTGTTGTCATTTTATTAGTGTTATCATTATCGTTATTAGTTTCTTCTTTTCTGTTCTATTAAACTGTACTTACCTCAAACCACGAGTTTTACTTCTTTTCCCGATTTCCTCCCCCATCCCACTGATGGTGGGGGGAAGTGAGTGAGCGGCTGGGTGGTGCTTAGTTGCTTGGCTGGGTTTAAACCACGACAGATATCCTTTCATATCTAAGAGGCAGTGCAAAACCTCTGTGCATCCTCCAGCTCATGCATGGATTCAAGCACCTCTTTCTCTGTAGGACAATACCTCACCCCTTTCTGCACAGCCCCTCCTTTCACAAGATGCAACTGTCCCATGAGGACCTCTGAGGTGCTGGGGCTAGCAGCAAACCCGCTACTCTGCACTTTGCTGCTCACTCACCATTGACTTGTCAGTGACCAAGGCATTCCAAATGCTGGTCATTGCCTGTCGAATGCCCAGGTTGGGGTCAAACTGGTAACGGTAGAGCCGTGGAAGAAGCTGGGGCAAAAATGGAGCAAGCTGCTCTCCAGCCTTGGCAGCTATCACATTGAAACCAAAAGCTGCTCCCTGAAATGATGACAAAAGAGTATTTGTTGAAACGATCTGCTCATTCACTCAGTTATTGCTCCTGGGCACACCACAGTCAGTGGCAGAGTGGACTGACACAGTTTAGATTTAGATCAAATCAAAAGGACTAGAAAGGTACCAGAATTAGCCCCCCATCAGTACCACAGTACCACAGTGATCTCAAGCATAAAATCACACTCAGCAGACAACATACTACTTCAAAACTTCCTTCTCTCCAACCTTCATTTCAAGATACCCATTGACCTCATTTGCAAAAGTGGTGGTGGAGAATTTCAACAATGAAGATATGAGTATGTTTTTCCAAAAGAGATTCTTTCTCAGAAAAACTGGTGAGGGTGGGCCACTGCTTCCCTAGAACTCTGCTGCATTTAAAAGAACTAGAATAACTTAGGAACTGAAAAACTAAAAAATAAAACAACTCTACCTTAGCTCTACAACCTGAAATTTCTGAGGATTATCATTTTGCATGTGTCTATATTTACTTTAAACTCAAGTATTCTTCCATACTCTTTTTTCTTTCTCCAACACTGTAAATTCCACTGTCAATTCTAACACAGTGGAACTGGTACTTGCCCTTCGCTCATGAAGTCCCATGGGATTTGGTAGGATAACCCAAAAGGAAATTGCTCAATATAGGCAGTGCAGTGACTGCCTCTAACAACTTAATGTTTCCTGACTTGCAGTGTCAAAAGCTGCCACTCAAAACCCCATGCTAGGGATTTCACAGGACAATGTGTGTGCTGTCTGGCTTAGTCTAGAAAAGGAAGAGTAATAAAAGACACGCTCTCAGTTAGGGCTGCTGCTCTGACGAGCCAGAGGCTGCAGAAAGCATAAGGAAAAGACTTGTCAAACTCTGGATGAAAGTTAATGCTGGGGCTTGTTTTTTGCACTAAGTGGTGTTGCCAAAGACTCAAAACCTCAGGTAGCAAGCATGAAAGAGCATGAAAGGTGCAATACAGTAGATGCAGCTACCTGGGCCTTCTGCATGAAAGCACATGAAAGGAGCTCTGCCTGCTCCCAGGGACAAAACAAGTTCTTCCATTCTTATGTAAAGCCCATGAAAAAGTCCCCAGGTTAATGCTCTGAAAAGTATACTTAAATCTCCACAATGATGCTGCTGCTTTTTTCGGCAGGAAGTGGATCCAATAGTATTTTGGCTTTGCTAAAGGTCCCAGCAGCTTTAAAATATCAAGATTTGAGCTGAAAAAGGAGACTTCTGACAACAGTGATCAAACGGGTGTATTATCAACTGGCTTTTTAGCAACTTATTGCTGAATACTTCTTGCTCTGCCTTTTTACGTAAAAGGTCACTTTATCAGGCATCTGAAAATTCATCCAGTTTTGAAAGTATTATCTCACTGTTTGAACACATCAAGACCTGGCCTCTAAGCACACTCAAAAGTACGAGCAAAGGATCACAGTTGATTCAGAGGGGAATGTAAGACAATATGAACCTCGTGATACCAATTCTTTTTGTAAGAATTTCAAGTAATCCTATATTTGCCTCGCAGGCTGGTACGTTTGCACTGGACCTGACACCAAAGTGTGAACAAATGGCCTCTATCTATAGTTATCCATAGATGACAGAACCAGAGCTAAAGAAATGCAGTTGTTCTTTCCAGAGTTCACAGCGGGAATGGAAGTGGCATGAAAACAGCAAATTACCTTCCGAGAATTCCACATGGCATGATGGTTGGCCAGATTCATGAATTTGTACACCAGGTCTGGTTGATTGAGATCACTCGCCAGTGAACAAAGCTCCTTGTAGGTAGACAGGCCTTGACTTTGGAAAGCAGAAGGGAAATCAGTGTCACTATTTTTAGCTACACAAATGCCATAATAGCTAAAGGTATAGTCAAATCACAGCCTAAAGCAGAGAGAGAGAGAGAGAGGAGTGAAAACCCTACCCATACTAGAAGAAAATAGCCTTGGTAACTTAGACAACAAGAAGGAACAAAAAGCTCAGGAAGCAGATTTATAAGCAAGAGAATACTGTTTCAGCACTGACTGTGTGTATGTCATTGAGACTGTCAGGTAAACTTACCCATCTGGAGTTTTGCTTAGGCCACCCTGAAACACCACGGTTTCTCCAGTCATCTCATGTTTGGCTCTGGTAGAAAAGAGGTCCAGTATTAGCTTTAGCAAACTCTACGCTTGAATTGACCGCACGCTAAAGAACACGTTAATTTGTTTTGCTTTCTTAGCTCAGTAACTTCCTGTTCTTTCAGTTCCAATCCCATAAAAAACATACAGGTGTGCAAAGCCACACACTGCAAGGAATTTCATTAACCTGCATCATGTGCAATGTTGAGGAGATGCTGCAGAAAGTTTTGCTGTGCAGTCAGAAGGTAAAAAGTCAAAACACTGAACGATGGCTTTTTATTTCTGCCCAGACACAAGCCATATAATGGACAGCAAATCTCTACTTCAAAATGAAAAAATACAATTTCTATTCATCTAATCTCTTCCTGTTTTCCACCACTAGATACCCACACTCCCAGCCTAGGATTGTGTCATTCATAGTGGCCATACCCACACCAGGTTAGACAGGAGTAGGCTGTTAAAGAGCATTTCCAGCACTGACTGACGTAATTACTAGCCAGAGTCCTGCAAGACCAGCATTTTTCACACTAAAGCTGACAAGTGACTGTTAACAACACTTTATCAGCAAAAGGTACATTTCAGGCACAAGGAAGTCCCCTCTTCTGCAACATTCACATTGTGCAGAGTTGCTGCAAGTGGTCATTGTCCTTTGCAATTACACAATGCAGCAAGTAGGAAATCTAACCAAACCCCAACAGATTTGAACTGCTTGAATCAGGACTGAATTGTTATTTTGAAGCATTGTTGAACGGAACAAAACCAGAACAACTTCAGTCACAACAAAGTCTAAGTTGAATTAAGAAATGTCCCAGTTTGAGCCACTGGGAATATATGGATATTGATTTGCTCTTGGCCACAAAACATCTCTTTCCACACACACAAGAGGCACGTTTTTGTTCCCATCAGACACATAGCTCAGAGTACCCTCTCACTGCGTTCTGAGCTCACTGTACCTTTTCCCAGTCATAAGGGTATCAACAAGTGTGGTGACTAGCTCTTGCTGATCCTGTTCACTCCCTAGTTCATATATCAGCCCAAGACCTTTTGAAGCAACGTCTTGACTAAGCTCTGCAAGAGATTTTACAACGTAAAATTAAAGATAAGCATGTAATTAAGTAACACACAAATTTAAAAAACAAGATTCAAGCAAAATAATGATCTAGCAAATGGAGCTCTTCAGAGCTCTCCACTTTAGAGCAGATCTAGTCTGGCAAAGCACAACCTTTGCATTCTGAAGCAGCAATTTGTTCTGAATGCATACCTCCCATCAAATTGGGTGACATCTTTATGTTAATATTGTCACTGCATGTTTTGATATAACACAGAGAGTTCCAAGAGCTGCAGGTATTCTGACACACTGCTGGCCCCTGAAATCCAGCAAAGTTGACAGTAATACTCTCTTCAACTTCAGCGAGCTTTGGATAGGCTGCTGGATGCCACCCCTTCCACTAGCTGCCATGGGTAGACCTATAAGCCAAAATCTGGTAGCTTAAAGAGGGCTTAGAATTCCTGTCCATGCAGAACTCTGTGATACGCATCTTGCTGCCCAAAGCAGAGCAGAAGTAGCACCACCGAACAGTTTCTGTTATTACAATCTGAAGGGGCAAATGCAGAAAAACATTTGTGCTTGTTAGCAATGCACAGAAAAAAGCTGTGCTTATATCTACATGCGATGTCTAGAAAAGAAATCATTCCTACTACATCAGAAATGGGATGTTTCTACAGTCATCTTTCAATGCTGACTGACAGAGAGGATGTAGGTGACTTTCTGCCTGTTCAAAGATTCCCTCCATTCTGTTAAAAGCCTCCCAAAAGACACAACTCTTACGATGTGATAGTACTTACCATCACTATCTGACAGAATTGAAACAAATGCACTTTGAATATCCTTGAGATGAGACTGTAAGATGAGAAAAAAGGACATTATTTTTATCTCAGGTTTTGGATCCTTTGTCTGGTCTCAAGGCAAGTTCCTAACAGATAAACAGAGGCTACTGTATCAATAGAGTTGCCTATTTGAGCTTCACCTGCAACATGAACTGGCCTCCTTTCCAGACAGGTAAGCAGCAGCCTGACATTAGAGAACAGTTATTTGTCCAGCACCCTCTTACAGCTACCATGCCATTAGTAAGCCACACAATTTATTTTCCTAGTCTAACACATGGCAGCAATGTGCTATAAATCCGGCTTGCAGCCAGATAGGGCTATCCTATGTGTGAGGGTGTCTTTTCTTCATCCTCAAACTGGTGGATTTTGCCACCTCCCACAAGGTCCATTGTTTAGACAAGTGTAATATGTGGCAAGGTTTTACATGTAACAGCTTACATTTGCAAAGCACCTGTTGTCCCAAAGCTCTTTATCATTAGCTGGAGAGCACAAAATGGTTACATGGTCCCATCACAGTCTGTAGTACCTCTATGCAGAGAGAGGGCATTTTGGTTGGGAATGCTTTATTAAGTCCTTGTATAGGTCCTTTCACATTCTCTCATTACAGACAAGCACCCTAAATACAAAGTTTTCATCAAAGCACACCAAAAATACACAGTACATGAAGCACATAACCGCTCCTAGGTACCAAAGTTGTGATAAACTCTGTGACACAAACGAGTCCAGGAATTCCACCTAGTTCTCCCCCTTCTTCTCCTAGACCTGGTTTTAATATTTTCCAGAAATAAATCCTAAAAACTATACAGACATCAACCTCTTCTTCTCAAGGGAATATGTACTGCTACTTCATCTTACAACAGCTATTTACACTAAGCTCACTCGGACTAGAGTGCAAGTCAGATGTTTCCAAAGGTGCCAAACAGCCTCGTTCATATGCCAGTTAGTATGTTCCCCCAGTAACAAAAGATAAGCTGTGTCTTGAAAAGACCTCAGTAAGGACTGCAGCAGCACTGGGGGAAAAGAGGCAATGGAAGTGAAGGGGAAGGAAGGGACAGAAAGGAGGAGAGAAGCAAAAATAGGGACAAGGAGCAAGTGTTAGGAAAGGGTGTATTTCTTACCTTAATTGCTTTGTGTGTACTCAGCTTCTTCACCATTGATAGAAGCCAGATGCAAGCTGCCTGCCTTACATGTGGGTTTGGGCTGATAATGTGCTTGCTCAAAATAAGGTCTAGAACCCAGGGAACCACGTCATTCACTTTCAAATCTATATGAAAGAAAGAAAGGTAGAAGGAAGGGGGGAAGCTTTGAGAATCAGCCACACCCATGTGCAATTTCAATATAGTGTGCAGCGGCAATGAAAAACCTAATCAGCCCATGAGTGCTCAGGTGACAGCTTAATCTCTGCTTATTTAGGAAAAGCCTTCACTGGAGTCACTGGGAAAGTATTTCTCCTAACAGAAACACTGAATGGAGTCCTCCTAACCCTTCATTAAAGTGTTTCAGAGCCTGTGGCCATGAAGAGGTACCACTCATAAGGTGGAAGACTTAATGCACTACTTTTTTTTTGTTAGGACTCAAAATTTCTGGAGCAACGGTAAGGGTTTGGTTTCTACCCCATTCCACACATGCTTAGCTTTGTGTACACTAGAGATCTAAGACCACTCTCACAACATTAAAACACCTGTTTGTAGGTCTGAGGCTGATATTTACAGCTCCCTGTTTTGAAGCTAGCATTTTGTCATTCTTATATTTCAATGGGTGCAGAATCTTAGTCCTTAAGTAAAATTTCTGCATTTACTGCATGTAAATGTCTCTTAATCATATCACTCCAAGTTGATGGAAAAAGACTTGCAATTTAATTTTATAACGCTGTTTTCCAGTGCAGGCTTCAAAATGCTATTTTAAGAGGTTTGTGTATGTTAAATCTAAAACTAACCCAAAATAGCAAACCAAAATGAAAAAATAAAACAAATGTAGTGTCAAGTGGCAATGAATTAGATTTAATCAGGAAGCTATTTAAACAGCACATGAAATAAAGTCTTCCACCCTCTGAGCAGATGGACTTGAAGAGGTGAAATGACCTGTACATAATCAGCATTGCAGAATACTGAGCAGTGCATTAACAAACACAAAATGTCTCTTACTCCTACTGTTATAAATCAAACACCACAGAAATAAAGTTATGGAGCCCAGTGTTAGCCCAGAACTGTGAGATTTTACATTCCTCAACCCAGCCCCTGTATTAGGAAGACATACCTGAAGGAGGGGTATACTCCTCCTCTGTGACTGTCCACGCATCACGTGCAGCCACAGAGCTGGTTCCTACAGCAGCACTGGTAATAGCTTCACCAACAGTGAACTGCAGTTCTATTTGTTTGGCCTGAAAAACACAACAGAGCCTCACTGACAGTGCTAACTAAACATACACCAAACACACACCTTCTGGCACTCACTCCACAAAACCACAGCCTCTCTCCTAACCCCAATTCTCACCATCAATGTGCTGTAAGACCACTCTTTTGGTGAGCTTCTGAGACCAAGTGGCAACTCAGACTGACTGAAATTGATGGAAATTGAACCGATGTCAAACTGTCCAAAACAAATTGTAAGAGCTAAAACTTCCACGCTTATTTTTAAAGCATACCTCCTACAAAGCATTTGCTAGTTTCTGCAAAAGTTCAACTTAGTGAACAGAAGAAATTGGAGGGACAGGATGAAAATAAAACAAAGTTAGAACAAGACTGCCAATCATTAAGGAAAATTACTGTGGCTTTGTTATAGTATGCAGTAGTAAGAGATTCTCCTGTAATTCCATCCAGAAGTTGATCATCACTAAGAGATGCACAAATCTGTTTTTCACATTGAAAGAATTCAGACAATACTTTGCTTTGCTTCTCTGTCTTCTTTCCATTATTCTCTAAGCCCTCAGGAACAGAATGTGCAGAACTCTGCCAATTTTTTGCCATTACTTATGATGAATCTTGAGTCATAAGAACCAACTTCCATACCTGCTGAGTACCTCCTAGATTGCTTTCCCTACTCTTTGCAAGTACAAAATGCTCAGGCATTTGGTGAAGTAAGCTCTTTAGCTTCCTGCAATCTAAGATAAATTGGTCTTTTTTCAAGTACATTTTCTAAAGGAAGCTTTAATGTCCCTAAGTGGTCACAGGAGATAAACACGACACTTAGAAACATTTTAATGGTTGTGTTACTATTCTTGCACTACTATTCTTGTGTTACTATCTGATGATCACCTCAGATTGGGGGACTTGGCAAAGGCAGCCTGTCTGATACTCAATAGCTGCTTCTACAACGCTGAATCCTGTCAGTATGAAAAAGGAAGAAAGATAAGCCGCAAATGAAGAACACTGAAAAAGCTCCTTGACTATTTAATTTTGCTGTCTGGCATATTGCAATATGTGTAGCAGCTCTGAAGTACTGTGAAAGAACACAGCATACTACACTGATGCATTTAGACTGACAACAGATACATATATTCCTATAAACTAAGCTTCTAATTCAAGTGAGTTGTATCAGCTGATGTAGTTCAGATAAAAAAGAAGGTGTATTTATATTAACTACTTTTAGACTACTTTCAAAGGCCAAAGTACAGACCTATGGTTTCATCACTATAAGCTCTTAAGATTTTAGACATACAGGTAGTCCTCCTGAAGGGGAAAACATACTCATCTCAGAGACTGGGGCAGAGACCTCGACTGGCAAGTTTTTAAACTGTGGCATAAAACATTTTACAAGCCCCAAACCTACCTCTGCTCTCTATTTCAAGACAGTTTTAAAAAACTCAGAGGCACTATTACAAAAAGACAGCTCCCCTTGTAAACCTGGCTCTCGAGTATATAAAAAGCATTCAAATGGAAATACTCACTGCAGTATAAAGAATAATACATTGATAGTGCCTCACCTCCACAGAATCCATTAAACCCTGCAACAGCAGCTTCTGGTGGGGAAAATCTTCATCTCCCACTGGGAAGTAACCTAATGTTTGTATTGCTCGTTCCTTCATCTTAAATACAAACAAAAAAACCAACATCATCACATAACCTTCCTATAAGTCCAGAAGATACACTTCACACCCATTCTTTCTCACCCTTGCTGAAGCTTCACTTAAGGTACCAGAAGTTAGACATGCAAGTGACTTACTAGATCAATTGGTGGACCTCTCTTCCAAAACACAGATCAAAACATATGTCCTGTTACCCTTGAGGATTATTTCCAGGTAAAAGAAAATATTCCCATTTTTCTTGAATTGAAATTATGACCATTTATAGTTTTCATCTCTTAAGCTCCTACTTGTGACTACAGAAAGCACAAGTGATCAACTGCTAGACAACACTGGGAAAACCCTTAGTTTAATTCTGAAAACCCTTAGCCTCATTCTGACTTACTAAAGCCAATGATAAGCCTAACTCCTTTCAAAAACGAGGCTGAGTTTGGTAGGTAATACATAAACCTGGGGACAGAGCATTCCAGAAATTAACAAGAATCATAACAACACTACAAAGTCTTGCCTTATTTGTTTCCTTGCTGGAAGGGATTCGGGCCAATAAGCTTTCAACAAGTTGCAGCTTTGTAAATCCTGTTCCTTCGCTGGGGATTGGCAAGGGGCCATTCCTGCCAATCTCCCCAAGAGCTGTACAAGCAGCCACCACAAGGAAGGGGGAGGTGCTGTCCAGAAAAGAACCTACCGGAAAAAGCAAAACAGGATGACTTGGATTTTGCATTATTTAGCAGTAGGCAGGTAGGCACTTACATTTTACCTATGCAAGAAGCAAAGTGTTTATGTTCTCTACAGCTAGTAGGAAGCATTATCCTACAACAAAATCAAAGTGAAAGAAGACACTGAGAGATGTCTAGGCAGTGGTACCCCCCCCCAATTTTGCTATGTTGGTCTCTGAGCTAAGAGTCCACCTAATTCTTGTTGAAAAGGGTTACGTCCATCCATCTAATCAGATGATATTTTTACAGGCTATAAATTCTATCACAGAAAGTGAAGTCAAGATTACAGTTTCTATGGGCTGAATATCTTCAAAAAAGTCCTCAGCCTGCAGTGGTTGAAAAAACAACTGTTACATGCAGCAAAATCTTAGGCAGGAAGTTACCTATTGTCTCTGTTGTCGACTTTATGAGCTGTTCTTGTTCCGGCATGACTGCAGTGTTTGGCTGTTCTATGTCATGTAGCTCCACTGTTCTGATTTTCCCTTTGGCCAAGTACCTTCCTACTGTAAATCCCAAAGCCAGCAAGGATCCATGTTGGACCTCCGGGCTCTACAGACAACACCAAGAGTGCAGAAAATCTCATTTTCAAAGTCAATAACGCTTTGCACAAAGCATTGATTTAAAAAACACACATGGACAAGCCAGATTCGAAGGCACCCTGAAGAATACAGAGTTCTAACACATAATGGAACAACAGAGTTTGATTTTGGTAGTGCTCTCTGATGGATGGAGTCCTTTAAGATAAATAAACAAAACTTAGAAGAGGCTTAGGAGGACAGGTTAAGAATTTATCACCAACACTCATTCCTGAAGCCTACTCCTTGGTAGGTAGGCAAAAAAAAATATTAAAAAGTCCAACTCATCTGATTTGTAAGTACAGACTTTTTAAAGTGAACTAAGATAATACTATGCTGTCTCTACTTAAAAACTGGACATACTCAAATTAAGAGGACAAAATGTACTCTTTGGTAAAAAGCAGTAAAGGGGAATTACTCTAGATATGCATTGCTAAGAATGAGAACACACTTGACCTAAGAATACTGAAGGCAATGCCTCTACACAGTTCAGTAGACCACACATTGTGCAACCTAATTATTACAATTAAATGTCAAGACCATTAATCTCTCCAATGCTGATTTGGTGCTGAGACTACTTAATGACAGTCCTCATTCCCACAGGTGAATTCTAACAGAAGGATTTTGTGCAGAAATAAGGCTGTGAGACTTAAATGCTACCTTAATTTTTTTAAAAAAAGGAAAGGGACAGCGGCTTAAACACAGATTGATTCATGTATCTGTTTTTTATCACAACCCTGAAAAAAGTTGCATCGGTGCAACTATGCTGCCAGGATGGGATCCTTAACCCAGCTTGGCCGCCAGGGACTGCTCCCTGTTGTGGTCTCACAGCAGCAAAGCCAGCTGAGGATGGGTCCTTCCCCTGTCTCCACTTCAGCTATCCATTTACACTGCAGTCCTTACTGGGACACTAGATATCACCCCCACCCCTAGCCATAGTGATTGAACTGTGTTTGCACCTTCGCAGCAAACCGGAGCTCTGACTCTAATTCAAAAATGTATGGGAACACCCTGCTTCTCTGTTTCATGGCTCACATCCCTGTTTGTTCTCAGCCAGGTTCTGTGAAAGGTCAGCCACGGCTTCACAGGTGACTGGGGCAGAAAGCAGCGGTGGTGGGGCTGGCACCTGTGTGTGCTGGCTTTGTGACAGCAGGAGCTGCGCCCTACGTAAAACTGCGTAATGACATGGCTTTGGCTCACAGACACAGCTTTCACAGACTCAGAATAAATCACGTTTGTTAATTACAACATAAAGCGATCAGCACTTCTTGTCAGCATTTGAGCCTGTTACCTGCAATGTAAAATGGTGGCCCATTAAGTCCTTTGAAGACACTGATATAAAAACATCTTGGGGAATCATAACCTAAAAATGCTACTACTTTCCCTCCCTTTCAGGCTTCAAGACAAACCTGCCCCATTTGTTTTCAGGACTCTGTCTCCATGCTCCTAGTGGCAAAATGCAGAGATAAGGATAACGGGAGGGGGAAGGAGCTGCCAGAGGAGAGAAGGCAGGCCAGCCCACCCTGTAGCAATACAGCAGAGGGAGGCTGCTCAGTGGTTCATGTGGGGTGGGAGGAGAGAAGCCAGCCCTCACCCAGCAAAGGCTGCTGGTGGGACAAGACCCTGAGGCAATGAGGAGCCAGGAGGCCGCTACGGCTCAGGAGGGCAGGGCGAGTGTTTAACAAGTAAAACATTTTCTTAGTTCCACGGGTACCTGTAGTTGCTCACGAATAAGGAATCGGTAAACTGAGGTGGGTAGGGTGATCCACTACCACTCAATGGGGTGAGGAATATTTAACTGGCTAAAACTGGTTAAATGTGTGACAGTGCTGGCTTTGCTTGGGAAGTGCCTCCAGAAAACCCTCCTATTGACCTTAACAACAGCTTCAGGGATTGATTTATTTAAAGAGCTGTTACACTCACCTACAACAAAAATCCCTTCTCACTGTCCAACCGGAAGTCAGCTAGTTAATTTTACACTCAGATTAAGGCTAACACGTCCTGGACACATTGTGAGATCCGGACTTCCTATCAGTTACATGACATGAGAGAGAACAAGAAGTAGACAAAGAAAGGTAGTTACATGGTTGTCTTTTGTCATCTTGATCAGCTGTTCCAAGGATGCCCTAAGCTCATCTCCAGACATGGTAGACAGCACTACAGAATAAAACAGGGCAGCGAGCTCACGCATTTCTTCTTTGTTTGTGTTCATCAGGTTCTGCAGAGTTTTTAAAAAAACCCATAAAATATGGAAGCAGATTCTTATACAGTCTGTTCATACAGAGCTTCAATATACAAGCACAACTGTCATGCAGCTACATAAATAGTACTTAACTCAGAAACTACTCTTTAAACTGACAGCATTATCATTTTCTAAGAAACAAAGCACCTCAGTTCAGCCAAGCATTCATTACACACTCAGCATTTAGGAGGAAGATTACCGGTAGCCACAAGAGGGCAACCCACCAGTTCTGCATTAAACAGGCTGATTGAATGCTTGGCCAAATTTTGTCTTCAGATTAGAGCTTCCACATTTTGCATCCATACTGAGCTAAAAAAACCTTCAAGATGCTACTTTTCCTAAGCTACTGGAGGTTTCCATTTCCTTTGTATTAATCAAAGCGAAAAAAACCCTCAAGAGGTTAAACCAGTTAAATCCAATGGTGACAAAAAAAAATGGGCCCAGGAAATCATGGCTCTCAATGTAAATTCATCCACTTTGTATTACAGACCTTGTATGATCTAAAGTGTTAAAAAGTTCAATTTGGAAAGGCTCGGGTCATTTGTTAAGATACAATCTTACCTCTTCCATTAATTTGATGTATAATGCAACACTCTCACCTGAAAAATTCACGCCCAAATCTTAGAATGGCTTGCGCCACCACAAAGGTAGCAAAAAGAGCCAAGTAAACAAACGAGAAAATGAGATCTGTCATGCTCATGAAACATAACTCTAACTTCAACTCAAAACTTGCATCAGATCACACAGCTGACTTCTAACGCACCCCTGGACCTGTTCCTTCCACTTGGCAAAGCGAAATCACACAAAGGATGATTTACAACAATACCTTGGGAACTAGGTAGTATCAGTTACCACCCCTAGAAACTTAATTTTGGTTTTGGACACCAGGCCAAAGAAAAAGAAGGGTTTTCTGCAAATGATAAGCAATACTGAAAAGGAAAATGTTTTTAAGTCCTCTCCTTTGAGGTTCATACCTGCACCTAAATGAGATGTGGTAAAGTATAGAGTGCAGTGCAGCACAGATACCAGCAGGAAAAATTATTAGAACACATTCTAATTTTTCTTTAACTCAACCAAGGGTTTTTTTCTGCCAGATTCCCCCAATGAAAGCAAAGGCAACCTGTAAGAGCTTAGCAAATCCTGGATGCTTGAAGAAAACCATGAAAAAGCAGAAAGCTGCCTGAAAAAAGAATCTAGGGAAAGCAGAATTCTCTTTGGCTTATTCCCCAGCAGGCCCCGGTTCATCTGGTTTTTCATTTGAGGCTAATAAAAAAAATAAAAAACCTCCACAGTAAGTCCTCTAAAACAATTGGGGTTCTAATTCATGTCATTTTCTGAGAAGCTACTCACACCTTCCCACTTGAACATTCCCACCGTTAAACAATTCCTTCAAAAATTTTCAGAATTTCGTTTTTAGTTTTCTTTTGCTGTTTACTGGATCATCTAATCAAGGGGAAAAACTGACTGACTATACCAACAGGATCAGTGACATAGATTACACAGAATGTGTAGGTCAATGAACAAAATCAGTAACACCAAAGGACCAAAAAATAATTTTCCCTACCCTGCTACATATAACACCTCATGAGGCGTTGACTGTAAGTAGAAATACCACATTTCATATTAAGTGCATACATGGAAATAATATTCCATTCCACCATGGAAAAATGCCAGATTTTGCTAATGCCAAACCCCTTCCACCCAAAAAAATAAACCAAAAAAACGGTTTTCAACATACCTTTATCCAATCCATTTTGTCTACAAATCTGGTGGCTAGTTTTTCTGGGTACACTGACACAACTTCTAAAAGACAATACATGACTGGCAAACCTAAACAGTAATTAAATAATCAGGTTATTAAACAATTGTGGTATTTACAACAATCTAACAATCAGTGATAAAAAGAGGTTATGAAGTATCGGGCATTTCAAAGCATTCATTTGCAATTTACCAGGCATCACAAACAATACAGAATAATAAGGTATAGTATTTCTCAGAAATATTAGGGAAACTAATAGAAGCAAATATTCTGGTAGCAATTTGTTCTAAAGGCATTCAAGTGCTTTAAGACTACGCGTCGCAGGTACGCTATTATCCGAGTGATGAAGACACAGCATTCACTGGTGAGGTAGCTGTTACAGACAACGGCCTCACAATTTTAAAGCATTACACCAAGTGATGCCGCAATTTACTGTCCTACTTTCTCCTGCCTATGCAACAGAAGAGAAAAGAACAAGTTTAAACTGAAGAGTATATAGTCCATGCTGCAACTCTATGCTTGCTGCAGCCAAGTTCAAAGCCCTGGGCATGGTGACTCATTCTAGTAAGAGAAGACTTTTTTTCTTCAAGATGACGCTGCACACAGCTTCCTACCTCCAACACCAGCTAACAGCTGCTGAAGAAGGCCAATATACACATGTACCGGGTTGGTTTCTGCACTTTTTGAAGAAGAGGAGGAAGAGAAAGATATGTGGTTGCCAGACATGAGGTTTCTTATGTAACGTCCAATGGCTGGAGCGTGATCTTGCATATCTGCCAAGCTCTGTGAGGCTGGCACCACACCTGCACTGTGAGCAAGACACATCCGCAGATACAGAACTATCTAAGTAGAGAAGAGAAAAACACAGAATACTGAGTGCATGAGCACTTGCAAAACCATGGAGAAGAAAAAAAAAAAAAGAGATGGAATATGCCGTATTTAATGTAACCACAAGAAGACAGTTTCTTCTTTAATCAAATCTAGACAGAAGAGTCAGCATGGAGACAGGTACAAATATAAAGTGTAGCAAACCTTAGGACCAGTTTCTGCAATACACCTGTGTAAGCAGACAACCCTACAATGCCTTCATCACTCTCAAAAGATTAAGTCATACACAGACTTTTAGTTTATCATCAGCTGATGCAACCTCCTTGTAGGCAGTTCAGCCTGTACCCTATACCAATTTGGCACGCATACAAATGCAACCCCACGCTTTGCTAATGCAGACCTTGCATCACATCTGAGTTTGTGTCTACAAATCACTGAAGCCAGGGAATCTGCTATGAAAAGAACAGCCTCAAGAAGTATAATGGGACTTTTGCACAGGATTGCCAGGTTTTCCCTCTGACAATCTATTATATTAGGTACGCTGCAGAAAGCAGTGGAGCAGCCCTCTCGCGAACATTCCTCCCAACCCCCATGAAAATCCTGTTCAGACTGCCATTTAAGGACAGACAGATACAGGAAGGAGGGTTAATCCCAACATCTGTTTATAAGAGGAATTTTAGAATGTAGGGTAACTTATGGTAACAGTTAGCTTCTTACACTATCCTCTAAATAAATAATGGTAGACATACCCAAGGAAGTAAATCCAGACAATTACCTCTCCAAATGTGGCAGGATTGAAAGGCAACGCTGCAGTTCCAGTCATATATTTAGCTGGAGTTTTCATTCGGTGAGAGGCCTAAACAACAGAGTATATTAAGAGTGGAACATCCAGACCCATGAACAGCAGAGGTGTTGGAAAGGTCAAGGAAATTTTGCTGATGCAACTATGTTTATCCTCCACTTAGCAACTGAAAATGTACAACAGTTCTATAACAAGAAGGGCACAGTGCCCTTGGTAATAGTACAGTTTAGGTCCATCAACTTTACGTCCCTCTCAACTCAGAAAGTGGAAACTCTGAATTCATGAGAGGGAACAGCAGGGGAGGCTGGAGGAGGACAACATTCTTTCTTCCCCTCAGGAAACAAGAAGTGCTTTAGAATTTAAATACAGGTATCTCACAAACTTCCAAACTGAGGAGCCCCAGCTGACAGGCACTCAGGAAGCTTTGAGATAGCAGCTCTGCCTGGAGAGGCTGCAGAGCAGCCAGGTTTCCCCAGTACTGGGAGGTGGGTGCCCTGAGCTGCACCAGCCAAGCCCATGGAGTCTCTCAGACCCTGCCACTGCTAGGTAGAAGGCTGCTGCAGAAAGTGAGCAACTCCTCTCCATGGAAATGTTAGCTTTGACGAGCAGGAATATTCCAGCAGAAAAATATCCCAACACAAGGTTTCCAATAACACCCACTGCAAACGCTGCAGAAAGGCATGTCCGTATTCTCTAGGCGATATGCACATCAGTGCTAGGGCTGGATTCAGCAAGGCAGCCTTGCATCTGAATAAACACACAAGGCATTGCGCAAAAGTCAACAAATCTTCAAACCTCTTAACATGCTAAGATCTTTTGCTGCACTGTTAACTTCAGTGACATCCAGAACCATCAGTGAAAACCTGAATTAGTGAACCAGAAGATGACTCCCTTGAAGAATGGGTTCCCATCCATACCCAGCACATCAGGTCCTACTCTTTCGCATATACGTTCTTGTAGAGGGAGAGAAGGATCATGCTAACTCATGCAGGAAAGTAATTTTGCTTCTCAGCCTGCTGTGCCAAGCAATGCATACAAAGTTGTCAAACATCTTCAACACTTGCAGATTATTCATGATACATGAAAATTCACACTTCAAGATAACCAAAGAAATATACTTCCAGGATTTTTTAATATGCCTTCAGGACATGTAAGAAGCACTGAAAAATGCTCTAAATTTTTTTTTTTAAATTCACCTAGGAGCGAGGGAATCTTGTTTTTCTCAGTAGTGATTAAACTAGGCTGATCCATAGTTATTTAGTGACATTACAGAATTCAAGGAAAACTTAAAAATTAACTACAAGGGACAGGCATTTAATAGTGTTATCTAAAAATCAATCTTGGTTTCTTATTTTTTAATATCTATTTGAATAACCAGTATTTTGGACAACAGCAAGTTTTTTCATAAAGCTTCAAATACTTCATACACCAGCAGAGTACACCACCAGCAGAGTATACAACATTTCACAAGAAATCTCTCAGGTATGAGTTCTGCTATCACAAATCTGCTGCAAACCCAGATGTGCTCCAACATTATATACTTCTGACATTTTAAAAAAAAAGTATAATATCAGAGGAAAAAAAAGTATTATCAGTGACTTTCCACTTTAAAGCTTATAAGCCTAGTATAGCTACTATACACAGAAGTGTGTAACACAGACTAGATTTTAACACCTCTCCAGATGATCTCTCAGAGCAAACAGAGAGGGTAAACTCAGTGGTACATTTTTTGGCATGTCATTCCACTAGACTCATCAAAGGTTATTTACAAGGCCATTATTTCTACAAATTGCAATGAAGAAGAATAATTAAGCCTTTAACAAACCACACTTCTTCACTTGTTTCAGTATCTTCTTTCCTAGCCCAGAATCTTTTTTCTGTTTTACGCACAATACCATTTTTCACCAGCCCAACCAGAGAGTGATCTTCAGTGACACTTCAAGAAGGTGTTTGTGAGCGAACTGTGTTTGTGAAACATGCTGGATTATCACCCTTGAACACTGGATTCCTTGCTCCACACACCTTCTGCACAAACAGCATCAAAACAAAATAATCCCTTTGTTAAAGGATCTGCGTTCTTGTCAAAGGATCTGCCTCCCTGCCACTCAACTCTTGGATGTCTTGCAATTATTACCAGCAGAAGGTAACAATGAGCGCTAATCTTGGCAATCCAATACTATGTGTGGTCTTCACTGTGATTTTAGCCAACTTTATTCCTCAGGGTAGGTGAGGAAGATGGATACAGGGAAGGGAATACCACACTTACTACATACCTGAGCATCAAGCATGTATTTGCCATTTACTGGGACAGAAGCACCGTACCTTGTCTTGAATGTAATGGACCATTTCAGGGAAGGAAGGCATCTGCTTCCCAGAACTCTCCTTTTCATTTTTACCAGGAAATGTTCTCAGCACCCGCTGGGCTTCTCCGTGTACCTCCTCCCGCCTTTCAGAAGAAAAGATGAGAAACAGACGTTATTTGCACAGTACAAATGGCCTTTAATGAGCAATAAGGTGGGGGAGGGAGAAGAGTTTTTAAATGAGAAGTGGGTTTTTTGAAAGGAAAGGAAAAAAACCTTGCATTAGAGCTTTTAATGATTTTTTTT
This sequence comes from Aviceda cuculoides, assembly GCA_035590195.1. NCBI lineage: Eukaryota > Metazoa > Chordata > Aves > Accipitriformes > Accipitridae > Aviceda > Aviceda cuculoides. The sequence goes on along the minus strand of JAVJGG010000074.1, from coordinate 10,668,417 downwards.
ATTTTAGAGAGAGGGAAGAACAAGGACAGTGATGAGTGGCCTCTGCAAAACAGTCTGGGTCAGCCTACTTCTGCTCCTCTTACATCCTGCTAGTGTTCACCACCAGTTCCTTGTTCCCACATCCTTGTTTTCCTGTCTGCTCCTCCTCCCCATCGCTTCCTATATTCATTCTTCAGCTGATACCTACCCAGTTTATCGTCATCTACTTAGAGGAAGATCAACTCCTAAAACAGTGCTGACACTGCACTGACAGAGCAGTTTGCTGCAATTTATCTGTTTAGCTTTCCTTAGTTACATAATAGCTACTCACATCAAAAATCAAGCAATTAAAGTAAGTCGGAAAAAAACCCACCACTTAAATTGCAGGGACAAAAAACTGCAAATGAAATTATAACTGTAACTTAATGAATCAACCACTCCTCAGCAGAGAGTGGCAAATCTCACAAGTGCACGCTCCTGGCTCTTTGCAAATACAAACTAAAACCAGACTGATAGAATTTGCCAGGAAAAAAACAATTTCTAGCCACTATACAGCTGATTTCAGTCAATGCATTTTTACTTTGCAATTGCAATTGATCATTAACATGAAGTGCTTTAGTGACAGCAGTTCATCTGAAACAAGTGAAAGAATCCAAGCCAAAGACTACCATAAGGGATAGTAACAGTTCTCCACAGAACTGTCAAGGATGCCCCTATGTAAAGGTTAATTTCCAAATCATCATATCTGATCTTCAGTGAGCATGTTTTTATGTACATATGTACACAGATATGTATGCATTCATATTTCATCCAAATACATATTGGATGCAAATACATATATATGTGTGTGTATGTATACATGAAAATAACTAATAAAGGAAAATAACTTACGGGTCTCCTGCAGCTAACAGGAGTAAGTATCTGGAAGGGATATGATCTGGAGGGAATACTGTACTAGCAAATTTCACAGCCACTTGACGTACTTGAACTTCAGGCTTAAAGAGAAGAGACAGAAATATACAGTTGACTTTTAAATGAACACTCTAATGACCTACACTCACCATTTGTAAATCATCGGTTATCTGTTTTGTCCTCTGGTACCAACATGACTCAAACAGTTTAGACATTTTGAGATACTGTTCTTGGTAACTCTTCATATGGCAGGAGACAGGGAAAAGAAAAGCTAGCTTCTCATGTATACACAAGTGGAGAATGAAATGTTTAATTAAATACATGCACATTTTGGGGAATCATAAATCAGGATTATCGCTAATTCTTAGACATCTGAACTGCCCCAACCAGGCAGTTTTGAAATTAAGAATGACATATATCACCTGTTCACACAAAACAGAGCTGCACTTATGAGTAGCGCAGCCAGAGGTGGAAAAGAAACATTAGCTTAGGGTGGTCATTCTCTCTGGTGGGTTCAGATAGTCTCAAAATGGTATCGCCTGGCGACCTAGATTGCTCAAGCACCCAGGCAAAAGAGTCATCAGCATGAAAGTAGTATCTTACACAGTTATTAGTGCAACCACTAGAAATACATGTACGTCTGCACTCATCCTGAGTACCCATGCAAACACAGAGTATACAAAAAACACTCTTTCTGAAACCCCAGACCTCTGGGGAATTCTGGACACAAACAACATAGTGAAGTAAGAGAGTCAGTGAAGTGCAGTTTCCTCTGGATTAGTGTCTCAAGGCTGAGCTCCTGGGGAGGTTCCCAGGTAACTTATAATGTTAGAAATCAGACAGCACACTGAAATCCCCACTTAGCAGTGAACAAACCTTTCTAACAAACTCTTGCTTTCACAAAGCATTTCACAAGACACCCCTTGAAGAATCTACTTCTCAGAGTTTTCTTAGGAAGAGACTATGAGAAACATACAGTGCAATCACAACGGCTTTGTTTCTTTGCAAAACAGAACACAAATAGCATTGTCACCTTTCTTGCAGCCACTGTACCATATTAAAAATATTTCATCTGAGCATACACGCTCCCCCTTCTCCCAGACAGGCCAATACATTCATTAAGAAAAGGGAGACCTGTTCCAAAAGTGTGCAGCAGGAAGCATCAGGCAACAGGAAAACAATTAATAGCTCTTTTTTCAAGGTACTTAATTTTAACTCCACTGAAAATACCTTTATTAAATAAGAAGCTACAAGAGCTTCCATCAGGGTACGCTGGGCTCCTTCCAAGTTACTGTATGCTCCAACCATCATAGACAAGGCCTCCTGTATGGCAAGCCTAGTATCAGCATCTTCCTGCAGTACAAAACCAAAAGTTTTCACTTTACAGTGTGCAGTGACAAGAATTAAGCAAAACGAGCATAAAACTTAACAATTTCCCAAAGCCCCATCAGCACCCACCTTGCATAAAGCTTCAAAAAACTGCTGTACCAGTGCTATATCCTTGGTAAAAAGCTGAGGCATTCGGCTGAAACAAGATATTTTAATTCATGAAGGTTTTGGGTTTTTAAATTGAAACGCTTCACATTTCACTGATCTTCCCCTCATCCCACATTTTAACTGTCAAACAAAACAGAGTGGGCACAGAAAGTTTGCTCTATCTTATCCATTTCCACCATGGAGCAGCACATGCCGCTTTAACACAGTTTGGAAAGTGTGATATTCTATGGACAATCATTTAGGTCACCAGCATTACCACTGAAAATACCACTTGTCTAGCTTCATGCCCTCCGGTCTTTGCTGTACATTCCTCAAATTTATGCTTCTGGCAATCCAGAAAGTGGAACCATTTCTTAAATTCTGTGCATAATTCATGAGCTGCCATTAATGACTGCTAGAGAAGCTATCAGCTAAAAACATATTTCTTTTTACACCTCTGGAGATGTCACAAGAAGAATGCTTTTCTCTGCACTGTACACTCATTTGCAAAATTGGCAAGTGGCATAAAGCTTGCTGCTGATAAATTAACAGATTACTCTGGAAAAATTATTTCATGTCCCATTGCTTAAATGGTGCTTCTGTTACCTGGAGAGTTTTCCAACAGCTGAATATGCCATTGACAGCAGTTTTGAATCCTTGAATGATAAAATAATAAATAAAATTCAGCAAAACCAGAAATACACAAAGGCCTATCTTTTATATTAAACATTTACTTTAACTACTGTCTCCAAAGTGCTCAAATAGGCTTTCAAGGACAAAGAATCCTGGAACATAAAATAATCGTATCCAAGAATAAAAGCATTACATAGTAACAGAGGGAGCATGCTTTTCCACAAGAAACAGAAAATTACAAATGGTGACAAAATGTAAAACTCCCTTCTGGTCTCAGCTAATCGCATTTTGTTTCAAGAGACACAGCTAAGGAGATTCAGTAAGTATATGAAACAGTAGCAAAGGGACAAAAACCTTCCACTGGCCCTGAACAGCAGCTTTACATGAAGGAAGCTGTTTGCACAATGGATCCTGCAGATGACCAATGCAGCACATTTTATGTATGGGCTTACTTCCTCCCAAACACTCCTTTTTCGCACCCTTTCCAATGGCAGAGGAGGCCCATGCGTTCAAACACCAACTCAGGCCAGAAGGTCACATCCAAGAGTTCAAATAAACTAGCAAGAGGACCAAAACTGCAGAAGAGGTGATCTGCAACATCAGCCCTTCGTAAAGTACATGTAGGAGTATCATGGGGAATTTGCCTTCTGAAACGGCACTGGAAAGACCTCTTCAGGCCAGACTGGCATTTGCAGTTGTTTGTAACACCCTTCCCATAGCAATACCATCCCTGGACAGAGAGGATGGAAGGTATTACAAGCAGACCTATGCAGCTGCTTACCACAGTGGGATATATGCCTGGAGCTGAGGCCCCTGTGTGCTCCAGAGTGATGAATAACAGCAGCTAGATGCTATTCTGGCCTCACTCTTTAGACAACCAACACTATTATTTCCTGAGACTTTGCAAATTGTGTCCCAGCACCTATCCATAGCTGTTAAACAAATAAAACAGTTTTCCAACATAGCCTTTTGAAGTATTTGCTTCTCTTCCAACATTTCTTAAAAACCATCCTTTGACAGCCATCTCAGGCCAACTACAAAAAAGAGATTTATCAGTTTCTGTCACAAAGGTATTTGGCTTTTGCTTGTATTCATATGATTAATAGCTCTATAGTAAAGAACCTTTTAGCTTACCTCTTTGTATTCATTGATCAGCTTTGTAAGTCCATTTAAAAGCATTGGGCCTAATGGCTTTATTTTACTTTCTGGGCAACTGCAATTAAGAGACACCAACAAACAAAATATTATCTTTTGCATCCCTTAAAAGTATCTTCTCTCAGTATAATTTTTTCTCAACCTTATTAAGCTGAGAAATTACATCTTAATGTGTGCAAGCACACACACACAGAGATTTCAGGATTAAGGAAAAAGCCCTGTTTTCTATGAGTTTTAGTACTCTTTCTTTGCCCTTAGTTCAGTTATGTATTTAGTAAACTGAGTGGCTTCTAGGCAAATAGCTAAAACCCACTGTGCTTACTCTAAATTACTTACATGATACAAATATGATGGACAAACTGCAAGGACAGACTTCTCAGCTTTGCATTTGTGTTTGCACCAAAGAGTCCATCATAAACCACCTGGCCAAAACGAATAAAGAGCAGATCAGACTGTGTCTGGCTTCACTTTCAACGGTCTTCTAATTCCCTTTCTTCTTTAAACACTGTCATCAGTAACAGTGCATTCCTCCCCCAAGTACTGGAGGGACTGTATTATCAATTTCATTAGGAAGAGGAGCTTTGGAACATAAGCATTACCTGAATGTTAGCTGGGAACGTTTCTGCAGCTTGCCTGGATCGCAGAAGATGGGGAACTATCTTTAATTTAACACGGGTGCTGACTGATTCTCGTTTCATTTCTGGTTTCAGAACAGATCCCTGTCAGAAACAGAGTTGAAATAATACAGTGCATCTTTAAACAGCAGTACTTTTAAGTTAGTGTATTGGGTTTCCGTAGCAAGGTTTTGGTAGCGGGTGGGGTCACAGGGGTGGCTTCTGGAAGAAGCTTCTAAGAAGCTGCTGGAAGCTTCCCCTGTATTTGACAGAGCCAATATCAGCCGGCTCTAAGACGGACCCGCTGCTGGCCAAGGCTGAGCCCACCAGCAATAGTGGTAGCGCCTCTGGGATACCATTTTTAAGAAGGAAAAAAAGTTGCAGGAGGCACAGAAACGGCAGCCAGAGAGAGGAGCGAGAAGATGTGAGAGAAACTACCCTGCAGACCCCCGGGTCAGTGAAGAAGGAGGGACAGGAGGTGCTCCAGGCACCGGAGCAGAGATTCCCCTGCAGCCCGTGGGGAAGACCATGGTGAGGCAGGCTGTCCCC
>JAVJGG010000074.1:10643350-10662590 GCA_035590195.1 Aviceda cuculoides | reverse complement strand
GGTGGAGGGAAGGTGTTCTGAGATTTGCTTTTATTTCTCATTACCCTACTCTGGTTGATTGGTAATAAGTTGAGTAATTTTCCCCAAGTTGAGTCTGTTTTGCCTGTGATGGTAACTGGTGAGTGATCTCTCCTGTCCTTATCTCGACTCACGAGCCCTTTGTTATATTTTCTCTCCCCTGTCCAGCTGAGGCAGGGAGGGAGTGATAGAACGGCTTTGGTGGGCACCTGGTGTCCAGCCAGGGTCAACCCACCACAGTTAGCGAAATTACCTTCTACTGCAAATCAGAACACGCTAGGACAGAGAAAAAAATTATTCAATAGCAAAAATGTTCAGTGCAAGCAGAGATCAAAGGCAGTGATAAATTTAAGAAATATATATATGTTTTTAGGCAACTAAAATTACAGCTTCAGAAATTAAGGAGGTATGCAACTCTGAAGGCAAATCTTACCTCCTTGGTTTTCAGTGGTATATCCCCAAGATACACTTTATACATTTTGTTGATGATAGCAGGATTGTTCCAGTCAATTAAACTAAAGAAAAAAACACATTGAACACCAACATGTTATGATTCTGACCTTTAATTACTTTTAAAAATGTTTTACTGCATTTCCCATCATATTCCTATTTTTCCCAGACTTTTAATAGATCTAGCTTGACTCCTAACCACTCTGCCCACATCCACATAACATATAATCATGAAGAATGTGAAGTGATTACAAATTCTGACAAAATAATTCCAAGTAACTTGTGAGAAACCTACATGCTCCCTTCTCTTCCACTGAAACAAGACATATAAACCATGGCAGCCTACCCACTGAATACAGAATGGTCATCTGTTAACAAATTTCTCCACATTCTTCAACCTCGGTGCTTTGACATTTCAATAGAGAAGAGGATAATTTTTAATTCTAGGACATGTCATCCTGGTCTCTCAGACAAACCTGTCTGCCCATGATAACCATCTAGCTATTGATGAGACTGGAACACACACATAGCGTGTTCAAAAAAGTGGAGGACACAGAACCACCTCTTTCTCTCAGTAAAGCAGCTGATTTCCTAACAAGTAAGCTGTGAAGTAGCATATATTTCTCATAAAAGACATTTAACATTGCTTATTAACATGCATTTTGTCCACATACATATTTTTCTCTCCAGGCAAAGAATACCAACACAAAGGGAAAGATGAGACAAGCAGCAAAGGAGAGACTGCCTTCCTTAACCAGGCTGTCATCACTTACTAGAATCATCTCGCCTTCCACGACTGAGGCACATGAATAGACTCAAATGGAGAAGGTTTCACATTACATGTTTGACTCCAAGTTAAATAGTCCTATATTTCTAGTAATACAGAAGCCACCCACACATTTCAAAGGCAGGCCTCTCTCGCTCCAAATCTCCTACATGAGCCTGCAAACCTCACATGATCAATGACTCGGCAAATAGTACCAAAAGCAATTACTCTGGCCTCTTGATGGATTAAAGACAGAAGCACTGTCTTTATCTTTAGATGATGAAACATGGCCTGCAGATGATCAAAAGCTTTAATAATGCAAAAAAACGGTGGCTGCCAATTTCCCAGACTATGGTCCACTTCACAATCACAGTCCCTTTACTCCCTTAATAAATTAAATCAAAGCATACTTTTCTGGGAAAGACGATATAGGTAAGTTGACCAGCTGTGAATCACTTACTAAGGCCTTACTGACCATCAATAATCCACAAAGGGCAATTTTGAAACCAAGGAGTAAGAAAATGGCTCAAAAGCAATACCAAAGATGATTGAAAACAGACAGCTAAAGCTGTCAGCTCCAGAGCCAAGTTCCCAGCGGCAAGACTGAGCCACACCATTCCCAGCCCCATGTGAACACGTGGCAGCTTCACAGGTACGTGGGGACTGCAGCCTTCTTCCTTTCAGAGCAGTCTCTCTGGAGCACTACATTAATTGCAGGTAGCTTTGTTATGAACACTAGCATCATCTTTTCCAAACATCCAAACTTGTACCTTTGTTTGCTCTTTAGTTCAAGGTCTGCTGCAGTGGCAACACTGTGTCTTGTATCACTGGAGGCTACAACCAGGTGTATAACAGCTTCAAGTTCTGGCACTTGCTCAGCTTCAATGAACTTCACTATCCCCAGCTTACACTGTTCAACAGCAGGGAAAGTAAAGGCAGTGTTACTGACAAGAAAGCATGTTACAACAACTGCAGCAGTTCAGCTGTCTGAAACAATGGCTGCTGCGTGCTAAGAAGTTCACAAGCTCTCCACCTCTTTAGCAGCACCCTCCTCTTGCCTCCTGTCCAAGCAGTCACCTGTGGCAAAGTATCAGCATTACAATTAGGGATACTCTGCTACTTCTCTGCTAAAAACGGACGCTTCATCAACATAAGAGAGTTTTGCAATCTTACTATCTTCAGGAGGAAAATGCAAGAGTAGGCTGCAGTCATGGTTGCTTCCTAACCAGCTCTGAGAAGTGCTGGCACCTCCCATCCCACCTCACCATTGCAAAGTTCCATAAGGCATCATGTGAACTCCCTCAATAAATTCCCTCAGAGCAACTAAAGACCTGGTCAGAATTAGTTAGGTATTTTCCCTCTGGCCCCTCAGTCACCTGTCTGCAACCCTCCCTGTTACCACCCCCAGTTCACTGAGGACCAGCTCCGCAGCTGCAAGTACCTGTTCTAGCAGCTCTGGTGTCCACGGGCTATCTCCAATTACCCTTTTGGCTGCATAGAAACTCATCCCCGGAGGTGGCTGAGGGATTCCAGGACCTCCCACGCTACTCGATGAAGAGCCCTGGGCCGAGGGCATGTTTTGTCGACTCTGAGATTCATTCAATACGAACCTAAGCAGGTGGGAAAGGAGTTCTGTTAGAGGCTTTACCAATCCACATTGCCAGCTGAATTAGATGCTGAAATGGAGGAGTAAACATAACCTGTCCAATTTCACGTATTCTTCTTTAATTAATCCCATGCCTCCAACATAAAACAGACTTTTACTCAGTTGAGACTCAGCCACCAGTTATCCCAGCATATTCTACAACAGCCATAACAATCTCACTATACTGTTTGAAAACAAAACCTCAGCTAGGAAAGGGAAGGGTCCACTGGCACTTCTGCAGAGTTATCTCAGGTTAAGAACGAGAAAGAATGATCTTTTTTGAATTAGACATCAACACTCAGACAGTACTACATTCCAGAAACTTGTACTGAAAGCTTTAAGAATATTTGTATGATTCCTATGAAAAGCTCAAACCTAACAAGGGAAATAATGGAGCATATGCAACACAACGAAGTGGCAGGAAACAGTCCATGATATAAAAAAACCAAATAAATAAGATAATGTCTTGGAAAATAGAAGTTTTAGTGCTGGGCAGAGAAGGAAAGCAAAAACCATAAAGGTTACGTTTACAGATCTTAGTCTTTTCAGAGACTGGCTACTCTAGCTGCGCTGTGCACATCTCCATACTCTCACAAAAGCCACTCTACCTCTCCTTGTACCCTTGGAAGCTGGTCAACACATAAAGGCATCAAAATTGTAGTCCAGAGACCAACAAGAATTATTTTGCTCCAGACAGCCATAACCTGTTCTGCATTCAGCACACAGGCAACAAAAGGAAGTTAAACAGTCTCAACAACAAGGGTAAACATTCATCCCAAGTCTCATTAGTTAAAACTTTAACACTTGAACTTGATTATGAGCTTTAAGTTATGCTTTCTGGTTGTTTTACTGCATGCAGAGTGGCAAGGATAATTCACAACTGGGCAATGACAAGAGTTCTACAGGCATAAACTAGCAGTAAACAGCTGCAAATGGTCTCACCCCAGGGAACAAGACTTTAAGAGACAGAGATCCAGAGCCACAGGCTAGCTGAAGACACTGTCAGAGCACCTTCTGGGAAGAAAATGTAACCTTCACCTCCACCCTGGTGGTCTGAGTATTTAAAAACTGTCACACTTGGCAAGAGTACAAAAGCACGGAAGGAAGTGAAGTCTCATTGCAAAGCCCAAGGACTTCATCTGCTGAAGCTACAGCCACTGCCACGTGGGGGTGAAGCTAAGAGCATAAACCTGGGCAAACGGAAGAGTGTGAGCTGTGAACAGAGGAGCAGGCTAAGCATTTTAAACTATAAACTGCAAGACTCTACATGCTCAAACGGTAAGGAAGTGGCCCCTGAAACATGTGGTGGGAGCATGGCCTCCAGCAAAGCTACATGGAGAATCATCACATGCTCACTAATTTAAAAGTTATTCCTTTAGGTTAATCCACTTGGGTGAGCAAGAGTTAGGTACTCAAAAAAATCCTACAAGAATCAACAAACTGTCAGAAAAAAGAAATGTGTTCTATTGTTAAAATTATTTCTATTTTATTTCAAAGCAAAAGGTCCCCTAGCAACACAACAACACTACAAAAGTTAGTGGAAAATAGATTTTGAGAAAGTACTGATTTTAGACACTATAAGATTCCTAACAAGCAGTGATCAGTAAATTCAAGTTGCTCTGTAAATCATTCTTGCTCTTGGAAACAGTGCTCACACCAAGACATGCCATTACAGTCAAACATTTTTCATCAGAAGACAGATGAAAGACAAATCTTATTATTAAAGGTTCAATTCTGGAAAGCACAAGTTTTCAGAGATTACACTTGCTTATGACCTTGGAGGAATGAGCGTTAAAATTCAACTGCAGGAAGATGAGCTTCTGGCTTCTATTTTAAAGGTTTGGTTATTTAACAGATAGCTCACATGTCTCATAGCTTCACTTTGACCCCAAAAGAGGTCAAGGACATAATAGCGTAACACCTAATTAAGCAGAAAAAAGATGTTTTGTTAAATAAGGAAGATGGTGATCCCGTTCTTAAAATTAGGACCCTGCTTTGTATCTTACCAAAACATGTAACTGGCTTCATTCAAGCTAGGAAATAACAGCATATTTTAAATGAGTTTCCAAGGGTGCAGTTTGTAATGTTTCACACATGAAGAACACATCAATACTAGAGAAGACTGGTATTAACTCTTACTTACCCATAAGGCATAAGAAGAACATCCAACATAAAGTCCAAAAGCAGCTGTACAGTCTTTGGTTTTTCAGCAAGATTAAACGGAGAAGCTGCTGCTTTCAGTGGTTCAGCAGGGTATTTCATGTGAAAAAGGGTTGGTATTAGAAGATGCATTAGGCTGAAAAACAATTATATTTACTGCAACCATTTTTAAAAAAAACACACCTGTTTATTCTTAACATCCAAGAGAGAAACCTTTAACCACAAACCTGGTCCTTAATAGCAAAAAATATCTTAACAAAAGTTAAACTGATTCACAATCCAGTGCCCTCCACTTGCCACCTCATGTACTTAAAAATGGAAGGCAGAAGATAAATTAGGATTTGCACTTAAAATAGAACATATATGTCTGTGCACATGCACACACACACACATGTGGGGAGGTAAAGTCACTGCCTTTGTCCAGATTTTTAATATTTCGTAATTATGCCACAAAGCTGCCTAAAGCAGAAGTTGATTAACACTGTTCAGCTTCACCAAAGAATGCACACAGACAAATATATTGCTTATACACCAGTATAGCCAGATTTCCCAAAGCTCTCTTCACTCATGTACTTGCTTTTTGGACAGGGCAAACCCAAGGTCCCAGCGAAGACAATCAAGTGTTTTCACACTGATCTCATGAATGGAAGCAAGCTTTTAGTGCAAGACCTTTCAGCAATGTCATTTTTAAAATACCTTTACACTGTCACAGTGATGCAGAGTGAATTAAGATAAGATTTTAATGCCATTTTCCAGTGCTAGCATGGTGGAAACCGATATCAATGTAAATAAGAAGCAAGTCCATAATTAACAGTTTTCTAGATGTTCTCAGTACACAGCAGTTCCCAACTTCAGGTTTTTTTATTTATTACAACTCAGTGTTTCAATGAGTAGGAATGTTGGTTATCTCGCAATTTAAAGTGGCCAATCTGAGACATTTACTGCTGTTCCTGTTGCTGGACACAGGATATTTACTGAAGGCTGGCCTTAAGCTGGAAACCAGAATTTGATGAGGATGGAAGGAGATATGGACAACCATACCCATCATAACACAGGTCTCTTATCATACAGGGAGTCTGCTGCTGCAGATCCTGTCTATTATTACGTTAGACTATATAAATTCTTTGTACCGCCCAAACTACTGAATTGCTGATCCAAATTGTACAAACCAAGAACATCCAAAGCAATGAAGATCTCACTAAGGAAATTAACAACTGATACAAATTATTTTACTAAAACGATACCAACAGAATTCATTCCAAGAATAAGTAGTTATACCTGTCTTGCTGTGGTTGAGGTTTCCCTTCCATTGCAGTGAGAAGAGTTGGAGCCAATTCACATTGTTTTTCCACAGGCAGACGGGGGTATCCCATCTTAACATAAATTATGGTAAAATTCTAAAGGAGTAGAAAAAGCACACAGTATTGCACCAGTGTGAAATAAATATCAGTTCTTTAAACTCTTCTTGTATGTTGTATTACATAATTGGGTGCTGGAAAAAAACTATGTTTTGGAAGACCGATTTCTTAATTCTAAAGCTGACTGGACTGACAGCTGTTAAAGGGGAGGCTCAGCAAGACCTACTCAAAAAGGGTTTTCTGAGTAGGTCTTGCTGAGCCTCCACTTTAAAAGGAGGAAAACAATAATGCAAAAAACCTTTTCCAGCTTCTCTTATTCTCTGAGAATTTCACCAAAAGCAGCTTTACCTGAGCAACAGCTTCAAGGAAAGCAAATGTAATGAAAATGTGTTTCTAAATCATCATAATCAAAAGCTGCAAACACAATCCAAAGAGTCCATTGATCAGACAGCAAAGCAACACTGCATACTGGACTAACTGCTACCATGTTGATCCAAATACAGTCAAGAATTATAGAGATAATAGTTATGTGTACAATGACCCAGCTGAAGGAAGTGTTGAACCACGAAGCATTACACTTCTTTGAAGATGGCACTTCTTAAAATTTTATGAAGCCTCATGGCACAAAACAACATGCATCGCTCAGATACATGAATGAAAACATATTTTTGACATGTTCAGCCAAAAGTATACTTTATGTCAAGTTGGTCTTCAAACAAGATGGTTCTTTTACTGCCCTACAAAACCCATGCACTCTAGAAGCCCATTTGTAAAAGGTGAATTCCGCATAATCCTACTTGCTTAAATACAATCTGAAATTACTTCTATGTTACTGCAGTTTACAGTCTAAATACTTCTCCCTTAGTTTCTAAGATGCTATATTTTCCATTTATGCGACATGGGACAATGAAATGAGAAGGACAGAAAGTTTCCCTCTGACTTTATTACTGTTTCGTGATGATGATTTGCAATAGATCTACCACAGATGAAATGAAAATTGTCCTCATAGTTTCACAAAAACATTTTTAAGCTATTTTCACTTTTTAAACTACACTGAATGAAACCACCTAGTAAAGTTTCCCCATCTATAAAATAACATTTTTTTCATATTTTCTTTCTCAGCTAAGGTCCTGACCCTAAAACCACATAAAAATACCGTTCTCGTGTTCAGAGAAATACAGATATTTTAAGTAAGACTCTGATGCTGCATGATGTTTTAAAACCCTGATCCTGCACGTATCAGGGTAAGGACTGGTAGCTACTTGCAAAATGCAGCTTCTAACAATGAACAGACCCTCTACAATACAAGCAACGGAATTCATGAAGTATCAAGAGTAATTATCAGTAATTTGAACAGGATCAGTAGTGTAGCTGCTTTATGAAACTAACACCACCCGCACCAGACTATAAGGTTTAGTTTAAAAAAATCTCTTAAAATATCAACCTCATGACAATAACATACTTGCTAGGAAAACTAACAGAGCTAAATACAGGAGCTTTAAAGAATATTCTGCCTGTTACAAGTAAGTCAGCAATTATTCTTGGAAAAACAGACACTTACAGTGACAAAAGACACTGCAGAAGGATCTTGATATTGAACTAGCAATGTTTCTACTGGAAGCTGAATTTTGGGACGACTTTTGATGCGCTTATTCAGATGAACCAGCAGCTCCATGACCTGACAGGAAGAAAACAAAAAACTTGAAAGAACCACCATTAATTTTACCACTTTGGACTCCACACACCACTCTCAGTCCACTAGGCGGGCCTATTATAAACAAATCAGGCCTGAGCTTCCTGATCACTTAATCTCTAAGAAAACAGCAGACATTATTTATTGTATTACCTTGAAACCACTCCGGTATGTCTCAAGTCACCATTAAGACGAACACATAAAAAGTCCCAAACCATGCCACAACTGATAATCTCCATCAACCGAAATGTCAGGAAGAAATGATTACTGAGGACAACCAGTTCTTTCTACACAGTTCGTTACTATCCCTCAAAACTGAGCCTGGCTTGGAAATCTGCATTGCTTCTCTACCTTGAGGCTGTAGAGTAACTCCAATTCACGACACAGAACAAAACAAAACACACACACACCCCCCAAACCCCACCCATAATAAAGTTATCAAATTAAGTGTATGAAAACTATGTTTGGAGTGGAACAATGCAGAACCGAAATCCTTCAGGCGAGAGAAGCCAAGAGGAGCCCCATGACTGTCAGGCGGGAGCAATGTGCAGCCCTGCCCCGGGCAGGCGGAGCCCCAGCAGCAACACCAGTGGGGCCAGGCAGCAGCTCTGGGGTGGCCCTGGCTCTGGTGGGCAGCCAGCCGAGCAGCAGCCAGCCGAGCAGCAGCCAGCGCGCGTTGGAACAAGAGAAGTGCGGAGCGGTGCTTTCTCATGATGAGGACTCTCTCAAGAGTTTGTGCAGTCTCCATCCTCAGAGGTTTTTCAAGACCCATCTTGATAAAAGCTTCAGCATCCTGGTCTGAACTTGTAATGGACCGTTTTAAGCAGGAGGTTGGTCTGGAGACCTTCTGAGGTCCCCTCCAAGCTGCATTATCCATGATTCTACATCCCCATGAAGCAGTTTTTTAGCATAGTATCAGCAAAGTGTCATTCGTAAATCCACTAAATGAGATACCATAACTGAATGGAGGAACTTGAAAAACTGCAGACAACCTCCACCCTGAAACAACAGGTTCTGAGAAATCACACTGAACATCTGCATCTTGCTCACAAACCCTATCAGATTCTCAAGCAAGGTGGTGTAAAAATGTGACATTAAATGGAGTCAGCTCAGCTCCAGTAAAACCAGACAGAGCCAGACCTAGATGCATGTTGACTTCAAGTAATTCAGGTCAAAAAGCCAGGGTGGACACACCATCCTCTGCTTTTGATGTCTTGTTACTTTGGTCACAGTATGGTGAAAAAGCACCTAAATCACTGTCACTGAAGATTGTCACAAAAACTGCAGAACTGCAGCTTCCTGAGCTGCATATGAGCTAAGACATCATCTTTGCCTCCACTCCATGACTAGGTATCAAACAAAATAATGTCCAGATATAATCCAGAGAAACTGCATAGCTGACGACAAGCATGTGATTGAGACCAGAGATAACCTGACAAACTAAGTAATGCTGACAGCAATCAAATTTTGCTGCTGCAAAATTATTATAACAGCAGTCACAAACTCCTATTATTTTAGAGAGGAAAAAACTGTCTGCACACGCTTTTTTGTGAAGGAAGAGAAAGATACAACTACAACAGAGTTTGAGGAACCTGTTCAAATTACCCATGGTGGCTGGTGAAAAAAGACACAGCTGGATTTGGGTATGTGTGAGGGTTTAGCTCATGTCCTGCTTCTCTCATCACTGATATCAAATCAGTGCACTAAGGATCTCATCCAGCAGTACTCATTTGACCTGAATCAGGCAAATGTCTGCACTTCCAAGTATGACTGCTTCTTATGATTTTGCCGGTTTCACATGGGCTGCAAAAAGTGACAACAGTATCTGGTCTGGCACAAATGCTGCCAGTGCATCAATACTTCTTGGAGCACATCTGAACCAGCAGAGCAAATTTACCCTGGATTCGTTCTTTGTGTGACACTACTAAGGTAACTGATTTGGTAGAAGACATCCTAGAATTGATTTTAACTCATCTGTCAAACCATCGTCTGAAGAGGGATTAGCTTTTCAGAGTAATGGATTGAGAAGGTATAGGCACTGCAAACTTACCCACATAGCTAGACTACACCCTAGATCTGAGCATGTATGAGGACAATGAGTTCAAATTACTGAATGTTGCAGTAATATTGACCTGAGAATCACAAAATTAAGTGCAGGGAGAAGACCAACAAAGCGGTATGTTAGAGGCGGCAGGAAGAAAATTGGAATTTTAATTTCCCCTTTCCATTCTAGCAGTACAAGCTTGAGGAAAAAGTTAGTCTGGGGAGTCAGAGTAAAATTAAGAGTATAGTCAATCCACCTGCTGTACTGAATGTACTACACTGTGCTTCTGAAGTTGGGTGAAAAGGAAGTCCTTGAACAACTGTATTGACCTACACTTCAGCAGCACATTGGCAACACACAGACCTTTTTTTTTGCTTACATACCTATACTATCAAAAGCTACACTGTCAATTCAATTAAAATGGTGTAAGTTTTCAAACCACAATTAACTATGTTGGCACACTTGGTTTTTTTGTTGTTGTCATTCTGTTTTGTTTGGGGTTTTTTTTAACCACCACGATAATTGTGGGAGAGAGACGTGATATGGGATGGCAGAGTTTTTTCACTGCCTATAGTCAGTCACTGGGTGAATAAAGTTTGTCCCTTTCTTTCCATTCTATTTCATTTACTTTACTTTATTAGATTAGCTTTCCAATAACCTGAGTGCTCAGGTAAAAAAAAAACCATATGCTTCTGTTTTACTTACACTGTCTTAACATGATTTTGAGGCTGGAGTTGAACAGTAGGCACATTCTTTGTTATCCACCAGGCAAAATTAGCACTGGAAAGCTAGGTATTTGTGTTTACAAGTCACTAGCATTTGAAAACGCATCAGACTTATTAAGACATTCTCCCATCACATTAATGGCAAAGTAAGAGCAAGTAAAGGATTGAAAATTTGAGTTCTGATGTAAGTAACAGAAAAAGGCAATGTGCACGTTGAACAGATTTACCTGCAGGTTATATACTCCAGACCAAATGTTCACTAACGTTCATTAGAATAAAAAACCTGAGAGTCTTCCCCCCCGCTCTGTCTCACTGAAAAATTATTCTGCTATGTAAAAAATACCAAACAAACAAACAAATGAAATCAACACACACAGAGCCTTCTTGTTACATTTTGAATTTATTATGAAAACAGAATACTGAGAGAGTCAACTTCCCTTCACTGACATGGCAAGAGCAAAATTCAGGATAATTTCATTGCCTGCAATGAATTTGACAAATACCAAGAAGTACAGGGAAGTGCTGTAACTGCTATAATGTTATCATCATCTTTTATAGATAAAATTCTATAGTTTAAACACACAGAAGGAAGAAGAAACAAGTTTTATTTCATTAATCATTCTAACACAAAACCTACAATATACCGTAAGAATGCTGTGTGATTTTGAGAGGGCTCCTAAAATTAAATTTCAAAGGAGTAGTCCTCCCCCTTCCGTGAACACTCCAAAAAAACAGACAATACATTCCAGTTTACGGAAAAAATATTATATAAAAATACCCTAAGAAATTTCACTAGCTAGTTGGATGCCTTTCTTCACAGCTTCAAGTGCACATGATAAGCAGGGATTAGGAAGAACCCTCCATCTGAGTTGGAGTATCTATCCTTCAGCGCAGTGGAACGGCTTCACATTTATGGATCCACTTTCATGTAATCACTACCAGGACCATGTTTTGTGAAGAACTTTTAGAAAAATCTGTGCTCTGGTTACTTGCAGGTTCTGAAACCTACTCATAAATAGAGTGAAGGCATGAGCATTTCCCTGTTTCTACAGGACAAAAAGGGGATTACAAAAAGCTTCTTTTCCACCACCACCCCCAACAGTCTGTCTGCAGTCTGCTCAGAAAGGTTCTAGTCCACCTCTATCACCAGGCAGCTCCTTCTGATGAACAGCTGCAGGGACAAGAATTCACCCCTTGCTTTCTGATCAGCTGCTCAAATCTCTTATATTCAGCTGCTGCTGCCCCGTTTGCCTCTTCTGGCAACACAGAAACACAGGAAACACAGCAGGTGTTCCTCTGCCCGAATCCAGACCAGGTCAGATCTCTTCTGCCATTAACAATATGTTCAGTGATGCCCTCATGCAATCCCACAACTGCTGTTGCACAAGACTTGTGCAAAAACACGGGCCTGGGAAAAAAGCTGTGCTAGTAAACAGAGTTCAGCTAGCTCCCTGCTACAGAAGGCAGCTACATCACTGAATTCCTTCAGGTTCATATTAAATTCCATCTTCAACACTGTTCAGTCCTTGCCTTGCCACAGGAATAGGGGGAATGACCAGCACATGGTGCCAGGGCACTAGGGAGGCGGCCACAGCTCCACACCGCCAGGTCCAACCAGGAAAGGCACACATTACCAGTGGACTTCACCCCTAGAGACCCACACTTGCTCCCCCCCAAATCACCTAGGTCCATCCCTTTCCCTGCCTTTGGTTCCTCCACTAAACATCCCATTAGAAGGCTTGTGCAATCCCAAAATGCTCTTCCCCTGCAGCCCAGTGTCCACTACCCCTAGGTAGCACAGTCTCAGTCAGAAAGGTGCTCTGGCATTGACTCATCTTGACAGGTTTCATGCCTGGTGAGTGAGGCTAAGGGTCTCCTGAGACATCCCTGGGGGGGACTTGGACAGGGTGCCCCTTCCTTTGAGTCTCTAACTCGAGTTCTTGCCTGCCATGGTGCCTCTGTGTTCCCCTGGGCTTGTGGAGACGGGCCTTTGGCGAGCTGACAGCTCCAATGATGGGCCTTTGAGGAGCTGGGGCAGGGCATTACACAGCTTTCTGCACTTGCTATTTGGTCTCTGTGTTCCTTTGTGGGTGTGCAGATGAGCTGTTATCCTATACCCTGACACAGGGAACTGAATTCCCTGGGTACATATTAAATTCCACCTCCAAAACTGCTTGGTCCTTGCTCCTATGCCTGTAACCAGGCAAGGACCAAACAGTTTTGGAGGTGGAATTTATATGTACCTGAATGAATTCTGTGATAAAGCTGCCTTCTGTACCAGGGAACTGAATTCCTTCAGGTAGGTATCAAATTCCATCTTCAAAATTGTTTGGTCCTTGTTCCTATTCCTGTTATCAGACAAGCAAATGACATCAATGAGTATTTCTTCACAGTCTTTCACACATAGAAGCAAGCTTGCTCCACATGTGCTGTAAGTCAGGTGGATGCACAACAGCCCTTAACCTGGAAGCCACGGAAACTGCCTCTATGGCTGAAGTCTTGGTGCCAGGCTAACTCATTGCTAGCTGGCCTCAAGTGGAAACAAATGCAGCCTCCACACATCTGCAAACGCCACACATCTACAAAAGATCTTGCTGATACAAGCAATGACAGTTTTCTTTAAGCCCTAACAGATGTAGTAAAACCCATTCTCTATCATGTTCACAGAGAACATCTAAGTATAGTAAATTATAATACATCAGGGACATTTCCTTCTCCCTGATCGGGACAGCACACCATTATGGTAAATTGCACCCTTACCTTTTTACGAACACCCTCCTGTGTGCTGGACAGCTTGAGGAGAACAGGTGGTAGGAATTTGGAAATAATGTTCTGTAACTGTTCATCCGTTTCTGCATGGCCAAGACGCAAGAACACGCGTTCAAGTTGATCTGCAGTTAAAAAAAAAAAAAAAGAGAGAGAGAGAGAAACTGGTTGAAACTCGAAATTGCTACAGCAAAAAACCAATTTTTTCTGAACATCCCTTAATGGGCTTGTAAGAAATGCTGCACGCAATTCTTAAAGTCCTTCCATCTCAAAAGCACTCAGCACAAATCCATCTTGTATTTTTAACACTAACTGAGCAAACTGTTGATGGCAGAAACCAGCCTGATATCTTCCAATACTAGCCTCCACAATTACGTGGAGACCACTTCCTATCAGAAGCAATTAAGATTTCCTTTGCTTCATGCTGTGCTTCAAATAGAGGCTAGAATATGTCCAAAGGTAAAATGGAAGGTTAGTATCTCCAAGTCATTTCCTGTCCTTTCTGCTTTGACAGCAAAGGTGTCTGGCTGTGGGACTCCTAACTTTTGAATATATCCACGTTCAGACCATGATGTTCTGTATGTCCACTAGTTAATCAGAAGGAAAAAAGATCTGGCCAATTCTTGTTAAACTTAGAGTTCTGGTCATGCACAGGGACCCCATTGTTTTAGGAGCTGTGTCAACAGAACAAAAACACCAAGCACATACAACAGAACCCAAGACCAATTACAGTTAGTATCACAGAAAGGAAAGCACAAGTTACAAGCTTGGGGCAAACCACACCATGGCAGCTGCCTAAAAATCAACAGGCTGCACACCTGAAAGCACAAGAAACAAGCTACAAAGTGAAAAACAAGTTCTCTGAAAGTTTGAGACTGCTGTTCCAGGGTAAATTTGATACTCATGGGAGTATTCATAGGACATCTTGACAGAGGCTAACCTGTTTTGCCCATGACTTCCTGTTAACTACTTACGTCTTCCAGAAAATCTTTACAAAGCTGTACTGAACTGAGTTGGTTGACTGAACCAGTTACTGATTTGTTAGAATTTTTTGATCCTTTTTGCAAAAGACAGCATTACCAGCAAACAGGAATAAGATCGCAAGCGTGAAACACAGGACATACTGCCATAACTTAAAACACAAAGCTCTCATTAATCACTCTGCAAAGCTGCTGGAGTGTTGTAACAACTTCACTTTCCTCTAGCCAGCAGGTCTCTCAAAACCCAGGAAGGAACACACACACAAAATTTTTTTAACATCTGCAAAGAGGTAGAAGCTGCAACTCCTACAAGACCAAGAGAATGGGGGTGGGAGTGAGCAATAACATCTGTTTACTCAGTGAGCTAGCAGAAGATAATTTCAAGGAAACAGACGAGAGCAAAATTTTCTGTCAGCAGCTCAAGCACAGGGGCTGAAGACCATCTGTCTTTACAAAAAGAATGGAAGAGTCCCTATTTTAAGTGCCAGCATGCAGCTGCCCCTACAGCTAAACAAGAAGCAAAGCGAAACCTCCCTGGCCAGGCTGAGAAGAGTCCTTGTGCACGGATGGGAACAGGAGCCTCTCTCCACCATACTGCAGCGCTGGTGGCCAGGTACATAGACAGCAAGGAGATCCAGGACTTTTGAAGAGACTACATGTCTTAAAACATCCTACCAGGAGGAAATCACTCCCCCAAAGACTAATCTAAAGTGACCTGTTTGTTGCAAGCTGAGATTAGAGGGAGACCAAGGAGAACCCTCCTTCAGCGGAGGAGGATCACTGAACTGGCTGTAAAGAATTACAGAGGCAAAACCAAAAAAGCACTGGTACAGGGCAGAGGTAAAGACTGAGGTGAACAGATATGGGTGGGACTTAAGTGAACAAAAAGGGTGTTCAAATGCAAATATAACTCTCGCCAGCAAACCTGTCATGATGTAGCTGCAGAAGCCTTTACTGTCCTATTTTTTAAATCTGTGCTATCCCCGTAGTAAGAGTCCTCACAGCATTATTCCTCCTCTGCCAGCTGCAGATTAAACATAAATGTATCGCTGCCAACGTTTTATTTTCTGCTCAGCAAATATGACAGGCAGCTGAAAAGACAGAGGACTACAAAATTTTACTGTCAGGGAAATTACAAGCCAAAACTCTGCAGCACCTACAATGCAAACTGACTTGCGAGTCAATCTCTTGTTTCAGAGAGATTTCATGGAACAATCAGGCTGTCAGCTAGTCAATGACTTCAAGACATTTATCTCATATTCCAATTACTTTTTTTAAATCCTAACAATTTATTTCTCTCCTCACCTTCGCTTTCGTGTCATACTCCCCCTCCAGGACCTCCACAGTGTCTCATAACCCCACCAGCACTAGAGGGCTGCTTAGGCCATGCCAAGCAGCTGAAACAACTCAAACAATGAATGAAATTATCAAATCTTTCCCCTCAGACCTGGAACTCCAGAGGATCACTGCAGACCCACAATCCTCAAGCAAGCCAACTGAGGAACCTCCCCGACAACATGTTCCTTCACATGGCAACAGATCAGACTCAAGGGTAAGGAAACACAAGTGAAGTTGCTTCTAAAGCCATTTGTTGTAGCTGCTGGAATTCACACACCTTCCAAATGGCACAGAAACCACTCTGCAGGTGCCCACGGGAAGTGCAGCAATGCACTGAACTGCAGGCATCTACCCCATTTCCAGCCTCCTCCATTATTCTGTTGTTAAAAGCAGCAACCAGAATTGTGGTAAGTGGAGATCAGGAGAAAAAAAAAGCTACCCCCTTGTTTACACTGCCTGAGATAGATTTATTACTTTTCCCATATCTCTACTGCTCAGTCAGTTAAGCCCTAATACTACCATCAGGTATCCTTCCCCTAACCACAGGCACAACAGGACTCTTCAGCAAATTCAAGGAGACTAGTTGCCTGGCTGCAGTCAAGAAACTGGTCAGGAGTTTGTCAGAGCACTCTCCTGTGCTGCCGATGCAGGCTATATCCACAGCAGCGGGACAGGAAAACAAAGAGCTATAAACCCTCCCAAGTATTGCACATCAACCATTTTCTCTCCAGTTTTTATTCTACTAACAATTAAGACCATCTCTCAAGCTGACAGCATTCATTATGGGAACACACACAATGGTGCAGGAGAGGAGCACAGGATGCAATATCTGGGAGTCAGATACTGTGTCCTACCTCCATGTGTGTTGCAGACCCGCTGGCCAGCATGGGGCAAGCTCCTTTCCCTCTCTGCCTTTTGTCTTCTCACAGCCTTCAGACAGCCTCACTGTCCAGCCACAAGCAGACCACTACACATCAGGCATCAAACAAGACAAAAAGGGTTTGCTCCCAACCTGTCTCACATTCCCACATCATGCACTTCACAAGTTCTTAAGAATGAAGCCAAAACCTTCTCCATCTAGTTTTACAGCTCCTACTGCTGACTGCAAAACTGCACAGTTGTAATTTCAGGTGGGGGGACCACTAGGTTATACGATAATAAAAATAAGTAAAGCAAGAGGTCTAACTTGCTTTGCTGCATACCACAGGGAAAAAAAAAAAAAGATACCACAAACCGTTTTGAATAAGCCTTAGCAACTGAAATAAACTACTACAGCAATCTTACCACAGCTTGACAGCAAGAGCACTGAATTTTAATTACAAAGCTTTACACATCTCAGTCTTTACCTTTGATAGCCAACACTGAACTTAAAATGTAGTTCATGCAATGACACACTTACTATAATTTTTCATTCTGAAAGTTGGCTAATACAGTTAAAGATATTTTTTAAAGTTTTCTGGAAGCACTGGAAGAAAGAAGTGATGGAGGAATGACATTTAGACGTATAGCTTTACCCCCATCTAAAAAGCCAATACTTAAGAGATCTGATATTTTACAAAGGCTTCTCCTTCCTCAGTCTCACATTAAACTCTCACCTCAAATTTAGGACTGTAATATTTCCTTGGTATTGGGTCCCACCTATAACACCCTCTGTATTAGCTAATTATGTATGTTTATAAAGTTACTTCCATAGTTAATCTACTACAGTTCAACTCCAGTGAACACGGGGCTGGGGGAAGAACATGCTATCAGAGGCAAAGGACGAACTTTTAATGCAGGTCAGAGAATTTACAAAATAAAACAAAACAAAAGATTTCCATTGCCATTATTTTATTTACACAGGTGAGAAAGTCAAAGTGAAAGGGAGAAAGGAGGAAAGGAAGGAGACTTCACTGGAAAACCCTGTGCCCTATCCTTCAGGGCTCTTCAAAAACTGTTCCAAGAACAAACTTGCACATCAGAAGCAATGGAAAAGCGCAGGGCACACCAAGATCACAGTAAGCCTTCGCTCCACTGTGGAGAGCCCCTTGGTCTGCCAGGGACAGTTGGACAGAATAACCCAAATAAGATTAAATCACTACTACCCTTCAGGGCATCAATGAATTCATTATTTTTGGGATACTCTTGCAAGTTTCCCTTTACAAACCTGAAAGCTGGAAGCAATTTCCTGAAAGAAGGATGACTGCCACGGCACCCAGGATCTGCTTATGAACTATGTGCTATCCATAGTCCCCATCAGACTCGCCCAGTACATTAGAAAGCACCTGAGAAATCATGTCTGGTTTAAGATGTAGTCTTGGAAACATTGTATATGTATATGACAGTCAACATTTTACTATGGATTAAAAAAAAAAAAAAAAAACACAAGATAAAACAAAACAAAACCCACCCAAAACCCCCCAAACCAAGAATGAACTGCAAGAGTAGAAAAATTAATACCAGGTAGTTTTATTTTTAAAATACATAAGATTAAGTCCATGCATACAAAAATCTGGAACAATATTCGTGTATTTTGGCACAATCATAACTTCTTTCCATACTGCTGTGTAGTATTTTCACAGAATATTTAATGGTTTTGTGGTGTTTTCTTGAAAAAAAAAGAAAAAACTGTTTACAAGAGGATGAACTTAAATATGGTGAATTTAACAATGGGCACTGCATATGAAGAGACTTTCCCTTTTACTGTATGTAAAAGAACCAAAGTGGCAGGAAAACAAGATACATCTTTGTATCCCTATTTCCAGCAGCAGTGTCCAATTTGTGTCAACAGACATGGTGTATTTGGAATTTGAAATCCCCAAGTTACCATGGCAATGTAGTTACCTATCTGTGAGAAAATGCATGTTTCACTTCTGGTTCTTTCCAGTCTACGTTTAAGACTACAAGGAGGAATACAGGTTTCAGCACTTGCAACCACGCCTCATGCAAAAAAAAAAGAAGGGAACAGATTTCAAAACACAGATAATGTAATCAAATTTTACAAGAAAGTCACCTTAACAGCAAGGCTTTAACTTGTGCTTCATCAACTTCCAAATTCTGCAACACTGGCCATAAGAAGGTCAGAGGTATTTCTAAGTCTCTTACTACAGAACCGATCTTGCAGTCGCCCAAGCCAACAGCAAAACCCCAGCCTGCTCACTGAAACAACATGCCCCTTCTTCCTGTAGCTGCCAAAGGGAAGAATTAAGAGAAAGACACAGAAAGGATAAAGTAAATAAATAAACAACTTAATGTTTTCCTTCTGATAACAGGTGCGTTTCCCTTCCTTTTTTGGTTTTTTTTTTAATTAAAATCATG
>JAVJGG010000074.1:10627279-10640239 GCA_035590195.1 Aviceda cuculoides | reverse complement strand
AATCTCAAGTCAATACTGAGGGTGTTAGCACTCCGAAGGGTCATAAGCAAACAGAGACCTGAGCTTTCCAGCCAGAAAAAAAAAGTCCTGTTTTTATATTACTGTTTATTTTTCCGAAACTGAAAACTCTCCTTTCCAGCATGGGAGTTTGAGAACTGCAACCCAGCAGGTATTTCCTCTGCCCCAAGCACAGCTATTGACAGAACTGCACCCAAACGGCAATCCAGCCCCTTTGGGTGAAAATTAAGACTGTGCCCAGAACATTCATTAGTGCAATTAAAGCCATTAAGTGGTTCTTAGGCCATGTCCTGACTCAGCAAAGGAATGGGGTTTGTTGCATGGCACACACCCTTACTCCGCCACTACATGGAACTGATGTTTAGTGGTTGAATTTGGTTTTGATCCTGTGTCCCATAAAAACATGATACTCCCTAGGGGTTCAGAGGGAAGGCAAACAGCCCTTATCAATTGGAAGAAGATGGTGCAGTTCATATTCCAGTTGATAGAGAAGCCAGATTGAGAATGTAATTATCCTAATTAATTTTATATCTTTAATTCATCTCTTCTGATATAAACAGCAGTTTCAAAGCAGGCCACCAGCTTTTATGCATAGAGCAGTTGTTTAATCTCATTGAGGGGCACGTTAGCAACACACACTTCTTGTTTTGCAGAAAAGGACTCTTCAGGACTCGGGATCCTGTCGGTCTGTGGAAATCTTTCCCCTGGCTAACTCCCTCCCACCACTTCAGGCCTGCTCTGTAATGAGTTCACGAACCTTCTCCGGATCATCAGGGCTTGGTGCAATCAACTGTGAAGCATTAGCTCTAAATATACAACTGGGAGGCCAGTTCGCAAAGGATGATAAAGCAGCGAGCGCAATTTGCAAGAGAAACTTAAATAATAATCCAAGTCGGCTCCAAGGAAAGCAGGAGCAAGTGGGGGCTAACCACTGTTTTACCCTTTGGAGATGGCTGAAGTTAGGGGCAAACTGGCAGGAGCCTCAGAAACCAGGCCCACCCACAGCCGTTATGTGGAGCACCTTTTGTCCTTATTTGTGAAGCTAAATGCAGACGCTCATTCTTTCTTCACTTGCTTAGGTGATTTTTGGCAGCTCAACCTGTGTTTCTGGTGCAAATCCTCAGCGTGTGGACAGAAAATTGAAAAACAGCTGCAGCGGGCCAAGAGACCCAAAATTCAACTTGTACAAGGAAAACAAACAGGTCAGTATAAGAACCTAAGGTCACGATCAGAGCAACATCACAGTCCACAGCTCTTTCTCCTCACTAGAAGAAAACACATTTTACTCTCTGAATCTACTTGTGCTTCAGTAACTCTCAGAAATATTCAGAGCAAGAGGGAATGTGCTGGTGTGTCACGTTCTTTGTCAACAGCTGTAAAGTAGATGTGCATCCAACTACTCTTTGGTGGTGATGCCAGATACTGCTTACCCAAATAGGAACACCAAGCCCTTCCTAAGAATTTTTTTGAAGATGTTATTAAGCGTCTGATTTTGGCATGGCTCTCAAAGCTGTTTGTCCTGATTTTTTACTGCCTGTTGAAAAGAAAGCAATACTGCAAATACTTCCCATCAGAAAATACCAACAAACAACTTATCATAACTCCAACAGAGCTAACAACATTTCCACTGAGTGATTTTTGGCACCGACAGCTGACTCGGAACAGTTGTTGGTGGCTGGGACAGATGGACTTCGTATATTAAAAAAAAAAAAGGAAATGAGAACTTCTACTCTATAGATTTTGAAAACCCTTTTGCAAAATCCAACCTATTACCAAAAACTCAGAATTAAATCAAAGGGAGATTTGAATATATTGAGCTTTAAAACTGAAATGTGCCAGGGACTTGCTGTTATCTCCCCATCAAGGACTAAAAGGTATCAACATGTTTTATTTTCTACAGGAAATACTTGAGAGTTTTGGGAAGGTCTCCACAGCTCTACTCTCAGTCCAGCATGGGCATTTGGATTTCGAGGATTTCACATTTCCACGGGGAAGCCTGCAACAGAGACCTCAAGGTAGGACGTAACGTTGATGTCAACTGTAAAGCTCCACTTTCCAACACTGATGCCAACAACTTCCGCTAGTATAATTACGACCATGGCATTTCTCTGATGTGCAGAATCTTCAGATGCTTTTAGTGCCTAGAGCTGGGTATGCACTGAATACTCCATGCCTCACTGGCTCCTGTTTCATGGCAATGTTTTAAGGCCGTGATCAAGAGCAGGGTCCCTTCTGGCACTAACACTGCAGGAGGAGGCAATCCCTGCTCCGCAGCGCTTATAGTCTGAGCAGCACCTTATAGTCTAAAGTGTACAGGTCAGAGTTTTGCAGCTTGGGATCTCAGTATCAAGTTACCTTTGTCAGCTTCTTTTTGTGCCCTTTTTTTCCCACCCCGAGTAGTCAGTTGGCATCAACTGCATCCTTCTGGTCTCACTCCTATCTCCCTATCCAGCACCAAGCCTGCACGCTTCAGCACATGTTTAATTTTATGTACTGCTGACAGCGTAACCTTAACTTAGTGGGATGCCCCCCAGTACGTAAAGTCAAGCATAGTGGAACAAACTTTTTTATTCTCAACCCACCTCACTTCTGCCCGCTCTCTGGGGCTTATGGCCTCAAATTTGAGAAGAGCTGGAAATCAGTATAGGATGAGGCACTTCGATTTGGCCATAAACCTTTGTACTTAAATGGAGAGCAAACCCTGCTACCACTTGGTTTACTCACCAGATAAATGTTCTCAGGCAGAGGTGTGAAACTAGTGCTGTTTGGCTGTTTTTAGCAACATTTGTCTGTCTAAAGAAACGCGGAAGTATCTGTAGTTCGCTTCGAGTCTTGCTATCTTTTAGGCCAGATTCAACGGGACACTTGAGCACCGCTCCCATAACAGAGGAAGGAAATGGGGTACCTCTCTGCCTTGTAGCCCAACTGTAAGGAAAAGTTGTGTTAAGTACGTCTGTCATCCCTCTCATCCAAAGGGAGCATCCAAATCCAGGGTTAGCACCTGGAAGACTCTGCGATGCTCCAGGATCGGGCACTCCCAATTTCTCCTGCTGAAACTGTTTCTGCTACAAACCACAGTAAAGCAAACGAACGCCAGACCCCGGAGCGCGCGACAACCATCTCCTCATTGCGCACGAGCATCAGAGTTGTCTTTTCACCCCTCCGCTCACTTTTTTTGGTAAATAGAGTGCCCAAGTCTCACTTTATTTGAGGCCTGAGAGGCTCTGCAAGTTATTTGGAGTCACTGGAGATTTGTTTTGTCCTTAGATAAACTGTCTGAAATATTTCAACACGCTTCGGTCTTGAGTTGACCCAAACCAGTTATTTGTGCCCGTACGCACATGCAGGCGCGTACGCAGCCCCGTGTATTTTAGTAAGCAGTTGCTGGTTGTCACCCTAACCCCGCTCCATCCCCCTTTTCTCCTTCTGCCGTCTGGGCAAACGGAGAGGGGGAGGGCAATGCAAGCCCACCGGCTGCCGTCCCCCTCCTCATTCCCCCTCCCCCTATTAATAGCCAGACACCAAATGAGCCCAAACTCATTCCTGAGCGGAATTAGCAAATGTTTTTGCAATTAAAACTGCAAACATTCGTGCGGGGCCCCCGGAACAATAGGCGCCTGTGCCGGGTCTTGAATAGGCGCTAGTGTCCGCCCTGCCTGCCTGCCGAGGCTGCACATTCCTGGCACCCTCATCCCTGGACCCGCTCCTTGCTGAGCTGGGCTTTTAGGCTGTTTCTTCTCCAACACCCCCCCCCAACACCGACACGCGGCTCGCTCGCCTGCCGCATCCGTGCCGGAAGCGTGAGTCCGACGAGACGCGGCTTAAACGTCGGGATTCTGCCCGATTTCGGCCGTGCGTATCCCGCAGGTGTCTCTAACGCGGGCAGGGTCGGAGCCCCTCGCGTTTACACCTGGGTGCATCGCGGCAGGCTCTGCGGCTTCGAGTTTGCATTCCTTTGTCTGGACTTAGCCGGCTTGCTTCCTGCCAGCAGTCAGGGAAGGGGGGGAAAAAAACCCGAAAAAACTTCTTCAGTAGCCAGTCCAAGAGTGCGAGGAGGTGGGGCGGGATACAGTTCTCTTGGAAGTCCCGTTGCATTTAGGATTTGTCCTCTTGGAAGTCCTGTTGCATTTAGGGTTTGTCCTCTTGGAAGTCCCGTTTAGGCTTTATCTTAGAGGTATACCTTTAAACAAAAAAAGTAACATATGGGATCTGTAAGGGAGGCTTATCACGACAAAATATGTGTGGCTTGGCAAAAACGGAACTCAGGAGTGGGAGAAAAAAAACCTGTAAGTGTTTTAAGGCTGCAAGGGGAAAAAAAGGGGAAATTTTTTGTGGGTAGGAAAGCTGAGCAGCTGAGGCTGAAAAAAAAATAAATTTCTTCTTAATTATGTGGGTGAAAATGAGGAAAAATTCCCAAGAAAATGCAAACAATGGGGTTTTGAAATGGTCTTCCACTGGACAGATTCCATAGCCCTGTAAGCTAATTCTAAAAGACTTGTAAAACAAGCTCTTAACAGGCTGTTCATCTGAAAGTCTTTTCATGAGTGATATTTATTAACTCTACTCCATCTGGATTTCCCATTCAGAAGTTAAAAATCCTTATTATCTGGATTTCAGTTGCCTGTCTTTATTTCAGTGTTAAATGTCTTCATGCAGTGCATGCTTATGCATTTAAGACCACATATGTGAGACGTGCGTGGGCAGATGAGTGTGAGAACAAATTAATAGAGAATACGAGAAAAGGACCAAAGATTTTCCTCTGTGCTTCATACTTGGTCAAGCTATTGCCAATTTTACAGCAGCATGGTCATTAATGAGGTGTAAAACACAGCTATAATGGAGTAAGTGAAAACAGGGATCTGAACCCATGTATGTTTTTCATCTCATCCTGCAGGATGAAGAAATGCGTAAAGATTATGACTACATGTTGGATCACCCTGAAGAGTATTACAGGCACTACTATCACTACTACAGCAGGAGATTGGCACCTAAAGTGGATGTCAGGATAGTGATTCTAGTTACGGTGTGTGCCATCTCTGTGTTCCAGGTAAAATTCCATGTTTGTGACACTGCTCAGTGAGTTTCTGAGTGGGAAGAGAAGTACCTGTAGCTCTCATAATGTGCCAGGTGTTAAGCAGTGTCAATGAGGGGGCAACTTATTCTGTGGTGCAGATAGCTCACTTTTTACTGGAATATTAGAAGATAAAAATATGTTGATCAGAGCTTGAGAGCTTGGCATAATAAATTCCAATGGCATATTCAATCAAGTACCTTATTTCTCTTCAGACTTGCTTCCAATGGCAGAGTTTCATTTCACCTCTTATTTCTTATTTTGGCTGTAAGTGGACTCACTCACTCTCCTGCAGTCCAGCTGCCAGATGATTGCAAATTCAGTGTAAACATCTGTGTAAACTGATTTGCCCCTCTATTGCTTTCTGTTGTTTCTGCTTCTTGGCCTTTGTTAAGGTTGTATAATGTGTATATATCTAACCTTTGTCTTGGTGAATGTTGTGAGATGCTGCTTTTTTAAAAAAAGTTGCCCCAGTAAGACATGTTCACCCAGGCACTGTATTTCAGATTTGTTGTTTGGGGTTTTTGGTCCTCATTGAAATTCAGAGGGTAGCTGGAGATTAGAGAGGGTTGTTGAATCTTGTGAAGTGAATCCTGTCAGACTAATAAGATTGCTGGGTACTTAATCCGTGTTTAATTAATTATTTTAAATGGATAACAATTTTATAATGAAATGTACATATACCAGCTACTTTATTTATAAATCCATAGATGGGGTCAGCTGTCTCAGCTGTGTCCCATCCCAACTTCTTGTGCACCCCCAGCCTACTCAGCTGGTGGGGTGAGAGGCAGAAAAGGCCTTGACTCTTGTGTGAGTACTCCTCAGCAGTAAGGAAAACATCCCTGTGTTATCAACAAAGTTTTGCACAAATCCAAAACATAGCCCCTTACAAGCTGCTGTGGAGAAAATTAACTCTATCCCAGCCAAAACCAGCACAGGGAGCTTCTGAGAATTGCTGGCACAGCCTAGCATTAACTTTCAGGAGATTACCACTTTCTCGTGAACAAAACCACCCTGAACATTGTCTGCTTGTCCTTCCTCATAGCTACGTTGCTGTGAGATACACATGTATACATCTGTTTTCCAGATGCTTTACTAAGTTTGGAGGAATAATTATAGCTTCTGTAATACTGCAGAAGTACTGTTACCTTCAGTTTTTACCCTTGCTGTAATGTAATTGTGATTAAAGGTGTATGACAGCATTTTTTTTTTTCTGGCAAACCTCCAAATAGGAATGTGTCTGTATTAAACCATCCTTTTTTACTTTTATTGTTCTTCAATTACAGTTCTTCAGCTGGTGGAGTAGTTACAATGAAGCTATCAATTACCTAGCAACAGTGCCAAAATACCGTATACAAGCTACTGAGATTGCCAGGCAGCAAGGTTTACTCAACAAGACTAAAGAAAAAGGCAAGAACAGGCGGTCTAAAGAAGAAATTCGTGAAGAAGAGGAAGAAATCATCAAAGACATCATTAAAAATAAAATAGATATAAAAGGCGGTTATCAGAAGCCCAAGATATATGATATCCTTCTATTTCAGATCGTTCTTGCTCCTTTTTATTTGTGCAAATACATAGTTTGGTACTGTTGGTGGATTTATCGTTTCACTATTAAAGGGCAAGAATACGGTGTGGAAGAGAAGCTGTATATCATACGAAGATACATGAAAATGTCTCAGTCTCAGTTTGACAGCCTAGAAGAACATCAAAAAGAAACATTTCTTGAACGGCAACTGTGGATACGAGAAAACTATGAGGTGAGTAGCTCTAGTGGAAAAGCTAATGTTAGTTACCCAGCACTCCCAGAGTAAGAACAGCTGTTTCGTGAACGTGCTTGGGACAGGGCTGTGTGAAGCATTGTTTCAATTTTAGCTATTGCTTTCTAAATTGAAAACTGTCAGACAACCACCTGATTGTATTTTCTTCCACCTCTTGTGCTCATGGACTGGTAGACAACAGCTTCTGACCATGCACATGGATATAGGAAGGGATTTGCTTGGTCTGGGGACATCCACCTGTGACTGTTAGGGAATCTATGCATACAAGACTTAGTTGAATCTGACAGAAGGCTTTTTTGTAACCATGTGGTATGACAAAGTTATTACAGTAGGTTAAAGACTGTTCTTGTAACAGTAGTAATTTATAATAAGAATTACCTGGATCATCTGAAACTCCTATTTCATTGGTCTTCTAAGCCATTAATTCCTAGCTTGTTTTTTTTTAAACTGTCCCTTGATAGTTCTTTCTCCTTCAGTGGGTCAGGGACTGTCATTGCTGTGCTGTATACCTATTCAAATAAAGATGGTGCATGAAATACCGTTGGGCACAACTGCTACTCTAGCCATGGGTAGCCAGTTACTAAATAGCAGTATGGTTTTGGCTTGGTTTTTTTTTTAAGCTTTCTGTGAAAGCAGTGAAAGAACATTAGCCACAGCACGGAATTTGCAGTCCAGAATGGCTTCGGTGCTGGGGGGTGGCAGATTGACAAAACATTTTTATTGTTCTGCAGAAGCTCATCTGTGGGCCATCTGGGTAGGAGGTTTCTAGAAGAGAAACTGAGAATACGAACTCTGCCTGCTTAAGGGGAAGAGGAGATGCTGCTGCTGCTCTGCGTATGCTGGGAAAAGAAATGTGATGGTGGCAGAACTGCCTCTGCTGCTGGCAGGGCACCAAAGATAAGAGAATGCATCTTTAAAAGTAGGCAGGGTGGATTAATCTAGAAAACTTGAAGAGGAAAATAGTAAAATTGATGCTAATGTGAGGAAAAGGTTAGCTGACAGGTACATAAATATGTTGAATTATGATGGGTTTACTTGATCTTTGGACTTCCAGATTGTTTTCTAGCGATGTTACTAGTCAAAGCAGATGTTATATGGAAAAAGTAAGATAGGGTGAATATCCTGTTGTTGTAGAGGAAAAAATACATGGTTGGGATCCATACTGTTTCTAACTTGTGATGTTTTGGTCACTGAGTATAAAAGAGCTGTATTTGTCAGAAGTGAAGTCTGTTTAGCTCAAACTCTTCTCCTGTGGTGGCCAACAGTTGATTTTTTTTTTTTTGTGAAGAATACAGGAAAGTTGCACCTTTATAGCAATATTTATCCAGTGTAATTTGCAGCTTTGGGACTTCCTGAAAAGGAAATGGTGTCTTTGTAGGTAATTGCTTCAATGAGTTTTTATTTAAGAAACTTCTCTAGTCACTCCCTGAATTCATTAAAACTTCCAGTGTCTGCCATACCATCTGGTCATAAGTTCAGCAATACATGTAGAAGGTGGTTTTTTTTTTCAAAGCCACACAGACACCTGCTCATTTTTGTATTACTGGAAATGGAGAATAATCGTGCTTTATTCTCTTGTGCTACCTGTGCTCCTGTGTACCACTACCATATCCTTACTTGAAACTTAATTGTGTCTTCTCTAGGCTGAAAAATATGCTTAGGTGTTTTTCCCCAAAAGCTTCTCTGTTCTTTGATCACTGGAGATGCCTATCTGCATATTGATCAGTTTTCCAATGTCCTTTTAGGGTGGGAAAGACCAAGAATTCAATACACAGGTACATCATGGAGCTCCACAATGTTTGGGTGGGTTTTTTCCCCCCCTTTCTATTAATTTCCTAATAATTCTTAAAACCTGTATGATAACTGAACATTGAGCTGGTATTTATAAAACCATCTCTTAATGTTTTAAAAATCTCGTTCATGCATAGCAGAACCTTAAATTTAATTCCCTTCTGCAAAGAAGTCAGATGACGCTGAGGCGACATAAACATCTACGGGGTTGAGATTTACGCTGGCTGTAGCTACATAAACTGCCTTCCAGAATAAAAAAGCAGATGCGGTTGCTCTTTTTTTTAGATACTTGACTCTTCTGATAATTGTGGATTTCATTACATTGGCACCATTTCTTGACCGAATGTAATTACTTATCATTTGGTACTGCCAATACTTAATGCAGAGATATTAACTTAATTGAGAAACTTAATTAGGAATAAAAAGTTTCATAGCAGTATTCTATCTAGACAATGACTTTGAAATGGGAGAATAGCTAAAGGGAGGAGCTGAACAACTGTCTTGAATGGTATGTGTGCTGAGAAGGGACTCAAAATGTAGCTTTTTGAGCATTAGCAGTTCTTTACTGTAAATTTTATTTTGTCAAATGCATGAGCATTTAGTTCTTTAGCAAAAAAAGTTTTGGAGCTTGCAGCGTGGCCTTACAAGGAGGTAGTTCTGCTCTCAGCAAAAATGCAAAGCATGTCAACAACAGCCAGTAGGCTCCTCAGCTGAAGGTACTCCTACACTTTATGTTGGTAAAGGTCTGCTTCTATGTTGCAATTCAGTCTTCTGTAAAAACAATAATGAATAGTGAATGGCTGAAATATAAATGCTTACAGCCCCTCCTTGAGTTTCACTTAAGCTGTTTCTTCAGCCTTACTAAAAACTTTTGTCTGTCTGTCAGGTCTATAAAAGACAACAAGAGGAGGAGTTAAAGAAGAAGATGGCCTTAGATCCTCGATGGAAGAGATATCGGCGGTGGATGAAAAATGAAGGACCTGGAAGACTGACTTTTATTGATGATTGAAAGTTGCTGAAAAAAAATCTGTGCTTATGTTGAAAATTATTTGTAAAACTTTTCACTACATCATTCAGAGTTTTGTCTGCTGTGGCTCAGCAGTGATCTAAAACTCAGGAATTATTAAATCAGGCTGAAAAATAATACAGGTTTACCATTTTTATAGATCAGACCTATTAAACAGTGTCAGCTCAATGTATATATGCCATTTACTTGGGGATCTCTGTGGAATTCATTATTCCAAACAATGTATTTTCTCTACGTATTTCATGTTCATGATCAATGGAACCATAACTTTAGTCTTTAGAATATGTTTCTAGATCAGTCCTTGAAAGTCCTCTTTTTCCTTTTTAAACTGAAAGGTTCCTGCAAAAGGACACTGAAAATGCTTATGAAGGGTTCTGAAGCAAGGCCATTTTCTGTTTTCCTCTCTCTTTCCCCCTACTTTTCAATCTACTTTCTAAGATGCCAAATTGTTTTTTGATGTAGACAATATGGGGATTATACCAGACTTCTTTTGCTGTTCTTGCTCAAGTTGGAAATGAATTTTATTCTTTGTGGGAGTAAATGATGCATGATTGATCATTATGGTGATGCAAACAAGCCTTAATTCTTTTTTTCTACAGAGTGATTATTTGTTTTACAGAGTGATTAATGAAATAGTATGCTTAGTTCTTTTGTTTGGTTTTTCATCTTGTACATTGGATTGTACCTGCTTGTTCAGTAGTAGTAGTATACCGGTGAATACTAGTCTACTACATGTGACATTTCTTTCGCCAAAGTATTGGTAAAAGGGAAAACGACCCTTTTGTTAAAAGGGGCAATTTTGATGCCTTATGTAAATAGAAGTTTATATAATATACATTCTGAATTTGCTTTAAATTCTAAATCTAAAGTATTCTTTGTTTATCTCTTCTGATCAGACCTCAGAGTACTTAGAATAAATAATGCACAACAGCATGCTGTGGTTTACTGTGTGATGTGTCTCAGGTCAGAGTTTCCATGATTTTGCTGGTAAGAGGGATTCTGTTACCATGTTTCTATTCAGGAATTTTACTGGAGAAGGGGCAGGTGGGGAGCATAGCCTGATTGGGCTTATCCTGTTGTTTATCACATCTGTAAAAGCAAGTTCCTCAGACGTGTTTCTGCTGAAAACCGTGCTAGGTTAGCTGGCTTCTGTGGAGATTGGTTCTGGGAGACAAGCTCTTGAACTTGCTATTCCTGCCAAAGCCTATAATAGCTAAAAGTTTTTATATGCTTATTGATTAATTTTTGAAGCAAGATGTTTCTGATTCTGCGAAGGTGACCTGTCTTCATTCTTTGAGGAAGAGTTTTTGTTCTCCATGCCTCTTTTGCTACTTTAGCTTTCACTAGTTCTTGGAATGTCATCTGTTTTCTGTTTAATACGTATTCAGCAGCGTGGTAGAAGTACTATGCTAAATGGTTAACCTCTGTATGCATTAGTAAAATAGAAGAGGAGCTGCTAGATTTGTCCTTTATTTCTGCTGCATGTAGTGTAGCTGTAAACTTAATTAACTTTGTATTTAATGGTCAATTCAACTCTAAAACTTGTTAGAGAAGGTACCTAGAATAAGCTATGCCTGCTTTCCTGAAGTAATCTTAGGGACACTGTAGTGGTGTGGCAGGGACACTACAAAAGTGTTCATCAAGTGAAGGACCTTCACAGCTTGGGTCTATTGCTGCTTCATCCCCCAAAACACAGTCTCCTGCAAGAGAGGAAGGCGGAAGGTTAAGCTGATGTGATAGAAATGAAGGGAGTAAAGATAAGCACAAGTAAAATGGTGTTGATCCTTAGGTAAGACAGTTATATCTGGGGAAGAACTGAGCAAGTGCAGGCAAGAGTATCTAAACCTGTGGCCACAGTTTCACAGGCTAACAGCTCTGCTGCTCTTGCCCTTGTGGCTCACTTTGCTCCATCCTTTCACTCCCAAGCCAAGTATTTGGGTTATACAAATAGGTAGTCAAAACACAGCTCTGTTTTCTCTTTTTGCATAGGTAAGTTCCATCAGGATTAAATTCCTGACCTGACACTACAGCAGAAAATCAATGCAATGGAGGGGCAGTCCCTGGGGAGGGCAGAACTGTGTCTTTCAGTGGCAGTGGTGTATTGTCTCAAACCGTGACCTGATACCTAGTGAGTGGAGAAGGGAAAGTCAGCAGCTATTGTATGACCTGCTGGAAGCGAGCTGTTCTGCAGGCTGGACTTGGGAGTTCCCTCTTTTCTCAACATATGAGCCCTTTGAAAATAACCATCTGCAGGCATAAATTCATGAGCTGCAGCAAAAATTTGCTGGGTGGTGACACTGCAGTCACATCTCCATGATGGAGGATAGAAAAAAAACCTCATGTGTCTTTACAAAGCTGTCAGCATTGTAGTGTTAAGTCATTAGCTGAGGCTACTGAGCATTTCTAGCCTTGACAGCTCATTGTAGTTCTAAATGATGTCCATCTTCTGGGCATAAATTTTCAGGCCCTACTTTATCTTGAAATAAAGTTGACAAAGCAATTATTTACATAAGAGGGGGAAAAAAAAAAAGCAAGAGCGAGACTGCTGGGAGTTACAATACTATACCTGCTATAGCCAGTGCAAATCAAGATGACTTCAGAGAGAAGTGTTTGTGTGTGCAGGTATTGCTAGTACTGGGTAGCAGTGAGATCTTTGTGTGGAGAAGTGTGGCAAGGTGAATAGGGTCTTGAAGGAGAGCCATCTTACCTCCTATCAACTTTTTTCAAAGAACTGTATCTGTTTTGTAGCATGTATGTACTTTAAAATACATAGTGGATATAAGGTGAAACATACATTTTGTTCAATATGCAAATGATATTCAGAGCCAGGGCCTTTCACATTGTGAGAGTCTTCTCCATGACCATGCTGAGGCTCAAGCATGTCTGTGGCTGGTTGTCCCTGTCCAGAGCAATCACCTGATGCTATAAGCTTCACCCTTCCAACTTTTTAACAGGCCAGCAAAGTCCGACGGCTGGCAAACCCCCACCAAAAAGTGAAGTGACTTATTTATGATCACTAGTGGAATGGTGATGAACGCGGGGCTGGGGGGGGGATGCAGCCATGCTGGCAGCAGCTGCTGGGCAGTTTGAGCGTAACAGCTGCCTGTGGGCACAGCAGGCTTTTTGTTAAACCTTTGCAGGATGTTTAGAACTCCCTTTCTGCTCTTTCCTTTTTTTGTTGTTGTTCTTTTTTTTCTTTCTTTCTTTCCCCTCTTCTTTTCCCTCCCCTTTTTTCCTTTTTTCCTTTTTTTCTCTTTTCTCCTTTTTCTCCCCTT
>JAVJGG010000074.1:10585317-10626687 GCA_035590195.1 Aviceda cuculoides | reverse complement strand
CGTGGCCCCCCCCCCGGGGGGGGCACGGCGACGAGCCCCCCGGCTCCCGGCCCCGCCGGCGCGGCGGGCGGAGTGCCGTTCCCCGGCAGAAGGAGCCGCGGGAAATAATACGGCAGCACCCCCGTGAATGCCGCACACGCGAGCGTGGGAGTCGGGAGTCGTTCCGCCCAGCTGAGCCAGCCGTGGCCCCCCCCCCCCCGCCCCCGCTTCTGAGCGCCGGCAGCGTTTGCAGGGAGAGGCGGTGTGTTTCTGTAGCCGCTGACACGCTGGGGGAAAGCAGGCGATTTTCCACGCATGCATGAACCTCCTGCTGCCTGCAGATTTCCAGACAAAGACGAGCTGGTGAGGCGGTCCTGTCGTCTCCTGAGGTTTGGGATTGGTTGGGTTTTTTTGCTCTGGCAGCCCAAATTCACCCATACAGACGTGTCCAAGACAGCCCTTGGCTCCCAGCAGGTGCGTGGAGGGGTGTGGGGTGTCCGCAACTGCTTTGCAAAAAAACATCTCTTTTCCAGCCACACATAAAATTCCACACAGGCTATGACAGTCAAATTAATTTGTATTCTCCGCTTTCCTCTTCAGTCACCACCTCTGTGCACTCACCATTTTTCTCTCGCCAGTCACAAAACACCATCTTCCTCAGTCTGACACAGTGCCAGCGTACTGAGCTGCAGGAACTTCGCTAATTGATTTAAAAATAATTTAGAATACCTTTTGTCACTATTCCTGTCCTGGGCTGCTGAAAATTTGAAGTGCTCATTCCAAGGTGAAGCTGCTATGGCTTTTGGACATCATCCCGATCAATTCATTAATGTTACTGAGTTTTATTAGTGAATACTGAATTGGCAGATGTTTGGTTCACTAGAAGTGATTGTAGCTTATCACTGCAATGATGTGTGGGAATCTGTGAGAAACAGCACAATGCAGAGCAGAAGTGTAGGCTCTTGTGGCAAGAGGGATATTGTCTAACGCAGAAATGATTGACTAAACACTTCTGTTGCTTTACACCACGAGCAATAGCCTGGATCTCTGTTCCTGCTCATTTTGAGGCATATACCCCCTCCCCGCTTTTTTGGGGGAGGGCGTAGAAGGGGTGTAAAAAACACAGTTTGTAGGTTTTGGGGGATTAATTTGTGGCGGTAACATATTCTGAAGCTGGACTTCTCAAGGCTACATCTTTAATGTGGGTTTGCTTCACCTCCAGGAAGGTCTCCAGGTGAGCATTGTGCACAGCAGTCTTTTTCCAGGTCTGTTGTTCTAGGAACCCGTTCATGTCTTTTTCACAAGTGAAATGATGCATGATTAAAAATGTGTCTTATAAAAAGCGTCATCTGGATTTCTTGACATGCGGTGTAAAAACAGTGAGGAATATATTCACCTGGTGAAAAACCACTTGAATCAGTTTTAGCAGACACTGAGGAGAAAACATTGTTTTGGCTGCTTTGAATAGACAATGTGTTTTCAGACGGAAGCTGGATATGAAAGGATTTTTAAAAATACATCCCATACTACAAAGTTCCAATGGCGGTTTTGTTTACCCTGCCAGCTAAAAAAGCAGACAGGAACAATATTTTCAGAAAGAGGAAACCAAGTAGGAAAGAAGTACCCACACACATCTTGCATGCAGGCAGCTGCTGCAGGGAATGTGTTTGTCCTGTGATGAAATAATGGCAGAAACCCTTGTATTTTCTGTCTGAACTCAAGGAGAAAAGTATGTTATAGGGGCACAGGTAGGGCTAAGAGTAGGCAGATCTGTCCTAGAACAACAGTCTGCTACCGCACAGATAATTCTCACACAGATACCAAAAATCAGGTTTTTATCTTTCCAGGAGCACCAGGATATATGTAGATCAGTACGTGTTGCAGAGTTCGGCAGCAAAGTGCCGGGAGACGCAGCGAGGAG
The DNA here is from genome assembly GCA_035590195.1 of Aviceda cuculoides. Taxonomy (NCBI): domain Eukaryota; kingdom Metazoa; phylum Chordata; class Aves; order Accipitriformes; family Accipitridae; genus Aviceda; species Aviceda cuculoides. Next base: position 10,624,787 of record JAVJGG010000074.1, on the reverse strand, counting down.
CTGCTAGCTGTGCTACGCTCATGGGGCAAGCCGTGCCCGGAATGACTCTCTGCTCATTTTCCTAGGAAAAAGCTCCATGCACCCTTGGCCTGATCAGCGTTGGCAAGAGGCACCTCTGCCTGATAGCCATACGGTGCATAGTCGGGTACCAGCAAGGGTTTGGTCACTGTGGTTAAGGCAAGGGTGCTAATGCTGCAGGGGATCCGAGGAGCTGGGCAGGGTGGGAGACCTTTGCAGCCTCCAGAAAAAGGTTCTCCTCGGGCAAGGGAGGAGTGTCAAAGCCCACTGACAGCAGGGACCCTTGCTGTGGATGCTTCTCCCAGAACTCCCCTCGAGAGAACCTGGGAGGCTCTGGGAAAATGCTTCTCTTAACAACTCCCTGGAAGGCTGACAGCTGCCAGGTCAATGCAGGCAGTTACCAGGATGAGCATCCTGGAAGAGAGTTGGGAGGTGGTGAACAGGACAGCAGTGAAATAGCAAACAAAAGCATGCACTAGGCCAGGTTTCCCATGCACTTCCAGATGCTGTTAGATGGGATGGCCCAGAACCAAAATCCCATCAGGGCTCCTGGGTGGCCCCTTCGATCAGGAGGCTGGGAAGCGTGAATGGTCCTTCTGGGTATTGTCTCGTCCCACCACTGGCAACACTGCAAAGTTGCGTAGGAAGAAAAATCAGTATTTCAGGAGTCCTGCAATGAAGGCAGAGGTGAGGTCAGAGGGGAACTTGTATTCCCACCACTATGATCAGTATTTCCTTTTATAAAAAATGTAGCAGACAGCATGGATTTTGACAGTTCCCTGCAGCTGCTTCCAATGCGTGTCTGAGAAACTGGGAATTCCCCTATGTTTTCCTGCAAAAATACAGGCACATGACTGGCGAGCTGTCCACAGGGGGAGCAGATGAGTTCAGTGCTGGAGGCATCTTGCCTTTGGGTTCCTGGGCTCGTTCTGCAGCTCTGGACTGCCCTCTCTGGGGCCAGAGTGTGGATTTGAAGCTCTCACTTCACTGCCAGGGGAAGGTGGCAATTTGCACTTAAAAGATTTTCATCCTCATCTTTTTGGTTTCATTCCTTGTCATGCTCTGTTTGGAAATGAAAATGCTTTTTATAAATTATCTGAGGATACGAGTTCAAATATAAACCCGAAAACAGCACAGTAGATTGGAAAATAATGTGCACATTTTAATGAGGACAAATTCCATTGCACTTGCACCTCAGTCCTCTACACTCCTCTGGCTCATCACTGGCATAGTATTTCATGCGTGTTTCATTGGAGCTTTGTAAATGTGCGTCTGCGCTGATTTACTTGGTGTTTTAGAATCCAAGAGCTGACTTGGCGGCTCTCCAGCTCTGTTTGATAATGGTTCTTCAAGAGGAAATGCCTAATAGATGCTTGTAAATGAATTAGTTTCCTCTCTGGATTTGTTTTTCTTTTTCCTTTACGCAGGTCTCTCAGGCAGCTGCAGAACTCCAGCAGTACTGTATGCAGAATGCCTGCAAAGATGCCTTGCTTGTTGGGGTTCCTGCGGGGAGCAATCCCTTTCGAGAACCCCGATCCTGTGCTCTGCTCTGAAATCAGGTAATGAAGTCACAGATACCACGACAACAACTCTGATTTGAAACTGAAGGGCAGATGGTGATAGTTGTTTGAATGTCAAGTTCTTGGTAGTTCATCACTTCCCTGCTGGCTCTACAAATTCTTTTGTGTTTCTTTTAGGTGTGGCAATTGAAGCATGTCTCTTTCCTACAGCTCTTTCTACAGGTGTTTTGTTTATGAGTTGGGTTTTTTGGGGGTTTTTGTGTGTTTGAGCAGCTCTGGGGTCATTACCGGCATCTAAAATAATAAAAAATGTCAGTGACACACAGCTATGTTTGACATAGCCAGGCATAAAAACCAGTCATGTACCCAGCTTGAAGAAGTAAGACAAAGCTGAGGCAGCTGCATGTGCTCGGATGACTAGCTCACAGCTTAAGCAAAACCTTCTTAAAACACATTTTGTCTTAAATGTCACAGTGCAGTTCATTTGGCTGTGTCTGTCCTCAGGCTCTTTCTGGTGTTAGTGTTGGTACAGCACCAAAAGCGGTGGAAGGAGAGGAGCCAAGGCAACCTGTAATCACATCCTTCGTAACATTTTTCAGCACAGGTCTAAAGGATGAGATACTCCCTAAGCTCTGTCTGCCTTAGCGCACTGCGTTGCTTGTACCTGCGTTAACATCTGCAGGGTGGGTGGGTGACCTTCCAGCCTTTGCAAATCTTTGGGATACAGTTCCGTGATTCCCACTCTTGTCTCTCCCATCCGTCACACAGATACCAGTGATTGCCGCAGGAGAAAGAAAGGCCATGTGTGCTAGCGGTCTTGGGCAGGAACACACCATAACTTTTGTTGGAAAATCTTATTTCTTCTGCATGACAAACATACATGGAAGTAGGATATTTGGAAGGGGTTACTCTTCGTTAAAATAAAAAATAAAAATAGTTCCTTCTAAAGAGCTGAAAAAACTAGAGAGTGGAACAACCACTGAATTCTGTTCTTTCTTTGAGAGTGCTATCAAAGTGAAAATGAATGGTTTTTTTAAGGGCAGCATTTCAACTAGAACATAAAGTCCTTGTAAAATCTTCCCCTTTCTACTGCCAGGGTTCCCGAGCTTGCAGTTGTGCTTGTCCCTCATCAGTACCACGGGTTTGATTGTTGCTGCATAGGTTTGACAAAACAGGATTGAATTTGAAGAGAGATAACAACTGAGCTTGAGATGCTCTTCTCAAAAAACTTGTGGGGGGAAAGCACAAGCAGAAGATTTTTCTCAGTTTAGGTGCTAACCTTAATTCTTCCTGCAAATAAGGCAAAATTCTTCCTGCAAATAAGTGACTGTTGAATATGTTGTTTTGTTATTGAAGCAGCCTTTCTACTTCTTCTTTCTTGTGTCTCTGTGTGCATATGTATGTATTTCTAGGATTCAAGTCTGACTACATCATCCAGACAGGATACAAAGTACTTTCGCAGACAAGTTTGATGGTTAATGTATGATGCTTTTAGAAATGTGTAGCTCAGCCCAAGATGTCATTTAGTCATCTTTTGCCGATAGATCAGTTATCTAGTTTATTATTATTTAGTAATGAAAATGAGACCAAAGTAAAAAAGCCAATTAAAAATTCTTAGAATATTGAAGGATGCCAACATCCGACAGAGGAAAGTGGTTATTCATTTCTTCTCGGTGCAAAGGAGCTTTTGTGTTACAATTTGTAAGAGAAATGTATCAGGTTAAGAAGATAGCATTTAATAAACCTTTTTTTTCCTCTTACAGGGAAGGTCGTCGGAGAGTTGCCTTCAAGCATGACATGAGTAACAACTGCCTTTCCTTCACAAGAGAAGTCTCTCTCTGTGTCCTAACTTTCGTGTGGCTAAAACAATGTCCTAAATATTTATCTGTTTGTTCTTGTGTATCTGTATTTCACTCTCTTTTGCTAATGCTCTTAAAGTTTTTTAATGTAACCCTTATTCTTTTCATAATAGTCAGCATTGTTACTACACTGTGCTAACTATACATGTATTACTTGAGAAGTTTACATTTTAGAAAAGAAAAACATGAATTTTTACCAAATCATATACGCCTATCTTGACAAACTGTTACACCAGAATGATTATTTGTATTTTCCAAAATAAAACATCCAAAAAGTGAACCGTTAAAGTATAAAGCTAAATAGTTATACTGAAGTAATATTCTCGGGGGGAATTTTGCTTCCATTAGCAAGACCTGGAACCAAGTACAGTATTTTTCAAGTGTATCTAATTCCATAAATGACACATATTAGAAACTGATGGACACCATGTGTGGCACAGGCTTGATTCCTAAGACGTGTTTCTTGCAAAACTTGTAATCTGTAATACTTCCCCTAATTTGTATTTGTAAAGGTACTGCCATGGTGGAATTTCCTTGACGTGTTTAAAATGTGACCAAACAGACGCTAAAAATCCATGAACACGAAAAGGTAGTTGCATGCATAATTGTCAAAGTTTGCGATACACAAAAGTTACTAAAATGTGTGTGGTCATTTGCCTTCAGTTTTTTATAGAGCACTTTTACAAGGACAACTAACTTTTTAAATAGTTTTTTAATTTTGTCTACTTTCTATTATTTGTATTAATCTTTTAGAAGTTTTGAAATAAAGTTCCTTTCCCTACTGGCTTTGAACTCATTGTTTGATTGTAATGAAGAGCAGATATTGTAATGAAGAAGATACTTTGATTTTGCAGTGGGAGGGGAGGCCTCAAGCTATTTGTCTTTTGGGGAAGAGAAGGTTGCTGTTTATCAGGCTCACATATACATTTTGAAACTGTGAGGAAGAAGTTTGCAATCTGACTGTTTAATTTTCATTAATGTTTACTGAAATGGTGCAATGAGTGTCCTCCAGGCAGTTCAGTCTTTGTCAAAAGATTTTCATGCTTGCTGTCCTGCAGGAAGACACTGAAACGAGAGTCGTAATACTGCCAGTGGGTATTGTGCCTCTAAATGCAGAAAAGAACGTCCTTCCTTAAGAGATTTTCTTCACTCTGGCTTCCTTTCATTGTAGGCTATTTGAATGTGGCAGTTTTTCTTTTAGTACTCGACACATGCACACACTGCGGAAGTCCAGAGGAAGCATGGTTATTCTTACTTGCACAGAGGTGATCAGAGGCTCAGATTGAGGTCAAAACGCTCAAGTCAGGGAGGAAGGGAGAGGGATGAGAGTATGGATCAGATGTCTTTGAACAGTCAGCATCTGGCTGCTGGCCATTGCCTCCCAGGCAAGCCCGCCGTATTTCTTTTACCTCCCGCAGTAAAGCCTCCCCCCAAACCCCACATCAGTTTCTCCCCGCAGGCGCCGCTGCTGCGTACGCTTTCCTGCCCAGTGTCCCCACTGGGAGCTCGGGTTCTGGAGTGGCTGCTGAGCTGGCATAAGGAGCTGCCAAATTACAGCGTGCAGGAGAGAGCAGCTGCTGCCAGCCGGCCAGCTGCTGTTGCCTCTTGGCTGCCCTACCCGGCTCCATGTGGCATCTTTCAGCTGGAGCACCACGGTCAACGCATGTGAGAGGAGCAGCGCTGTGAGCATCCTGCAGGCCTTGACTTCATCCACCTCTTGCACCAGCTGCGGGCAGAAAGACGCGTGCAGCAGTTGTGAGACGGACTGGGAGCACTCACTCCACCCTGGTGTACCTGCGAGCGTGGTGGTTATTCTGCAGTCTCACGGGAGGAAGACGTGGATTCCAGTCTCTTCAGAGGAGTGTGCTTGCCACAGCCCTTTGCTCTCCGGGCAGCGCGCAGCTGAGCCGCTGGGTATGAGCAGGGGGAGGGATGACGGCGGTGCCACCTCTGCCCTCCCATGGCATGGTCTGTGACAAAAGTCGGGTCTCAGAATAAGCTCCAGAACGGGGTAGGTTGGCGTTGAGGGTCTTGGGTGCCTGTGGGGAGTCAGTTTTTCCGAAGCGTGACACTGCTGGTTATTTGGTGTTGGCTAAATGAAGCAGCCTGCATCTCAGCAGCGCAGCTTTTGCAGGTCCCGTTTTTGGGGGTAACCAGGGAACCCGCCCAAGGAGGCTGCACAGCTGTCTGCTTCTGTAGGCAGCAGAACAGGTTGTCTCTTACCTGGCTGGTCAACAGGACAATGTCTCGTCTGCAGCTGCAGGTGTACCTGGGTTTGCACTGCTTTGCTGAACTGAGCACTGGGATGGCTTAGACAGGAACAAGGGTCGCATTTTGCTACTCCTGCTCCAAGAGGTATAATCTGCAGTGGGTGGACAACCGTGGACAGCAATGTCTTAGCTTTCTTTACCAAAGACCATCCAAGAGGGCTGTCTGCTGAGGTCTCAACTCTCCACACACTGCACAGAGGCCTTCACACCAGTCTCATGGCAGCAGGTCCCACAGGATGCCCAGGATAAAGCAAATTAAAGTGAGTGCATGCATCTATCTGTATGCTGCATGTCTCACGTGAGCAACAAGGCCCCTTTATCTCACTGTCATCTCTCACAGTCCACGAGCAAGGCTCTTCTCCATCTACCTGGTCTCTAAGCAGTTTATGAATTTGGTCCAAGAGCTGAGTGTCTCTACTCGCTGATGGAAGACTGACGATTAGTTTTTGTATTGCATCTTTTTGTCTGAGAATTAGTTGCTTCCTAATTCTTCTTAGTGACAGATGATTGGGGCGGGGGGGGAGGAACGTGCACCTTTATAGAGCAGTACTAATTTTCCTCTACATTACACGGATGGGAGGGGGGAGAATGTCACATGTGATAAATTTGTCCATGTGTACATATCCATAAGAGGTTGAGAGTCATAAAGAAATACAGTAAAAAAACAACTGGTCATTGCAAGCCCCTTTCCTTATTTTCCACTAGGTTGCCAGTAACTAACTGCACACTGACATTTTTTCTACCTAATGGAAATTAATGCAGACAGCACTTGAATTTTCTTTACTTATTTAACATAGGCAACATGCCTTTGTTTTTGACATGATCTATAAATTACCAGGACTAGTCTTCCATGACTATTCATGTGAAAGTTCTGGTGTCAGGCTTTGCCTGTGGCAGAGCGGGACAGAAATACATAGCTTGGCAGTGGCAGCTCTAATTTTCTCCACTGTGGTCACCTGTAACCGAGACGCTGTAGAGCTGCACTCTTAGAAGAACAGACTCCTGGGCCTGGCAATCTGGGAGACAGTTCTGAAAAACACAGACAAACCCCATGCATCATGCAAAGAGATGGAAAATGGTTAGGTTAAGTCACCACAAAAGTGGGCCAGAAATAGTAAGCAGACTGCATTTTTTATTTAAGTCTTTCTCTTATTCTGGGCAAAACAGGGAAATGCTGACTTGTTTGCAAGTCTACTAAAAGTCTTTTTATGTTACATTTGAAAGGTGCTTTCTAAAGTTTTGCAAAAAATTTGGGGATATTACTGTGAACTAAAATTGTTATTAGTGCTGTCATCACAGCTTGTAGGGATTGTCAACTAAAAATCAGCACTTTATTTTCCCTGAGAGACCAACGCTTTCTCCCCTAAGTGTTGTTTTTATTTATCCAAATAGTGAATATGGACTTAATGAAGGCTCAACGTCAAGAAAGTATTTTACTGCAAGCATAAACCATAAACTTGAGTTTTGGGGTTTTTCTTCCTTTCTGTTATTGCATCAAACTTAAGATTTGTGAGTTTGAAAACTGACTCATCTCATCTGAAGGCCACTGAACAGCCATCAACACCCTGGAGCTAGCAGGCATGCCTATACAAACCATGTATGCATTCCTGCAGCAGAATGGAGTTACTGCCTACCATTGCTCCCAGTCTATCATCGCTCCTAATGAAACATATTTCCAGTTTCATTGCCAAATCTTTTGATGGAAAGTGAGGTTTCGGGTACTATTCTATCCTCTCTCTTCTGCAGCTTGCAATTGAGACGCCTTTTTTAAATTTTTTTTTTTTTTTAATCTCTTACACCTTCCAGCTGTAGCCTATTATCTGTCACTACCTCCTAGATGACCCTCACCTCCCTACTCACTGATGCAATGTAGCAGGCTGAAAAATGAGGATGTCAACAAATGGCCTTCACCAGATTGTGCAGAGAGCTAGGGTCACAGCTTAGCTCTCCGAATCAAATCTATTAGAATCCTAAATTTCAACATGTCTTTCACATGTTGTCCATAAAGCAATTAGGTTGTTTCTGTAGCTTGATCATGAATAAAGGCAGTTCAGGAACTCATCACATGGTTTCTAAAGGAGCTGTCAGAAGGCAAGAAGTGGAACTGAGCCAAAGGGACAAACACAAAGGGTCACAGCTGTAAGTGCAAGAAAACTCTATGATTTTATGAGCAGCCTTGAGATTCCGGCATCTTTAAGTTTGGAAAGCTGCATGCTCAGGGAGAAGATATGAGGTCTATGAACTTCAGTGTCTGTTTTTTTAAATGCATATTTTATTTTTTGTACAAAGAGTGATAAAGTACTTTTATATCACCCATGAAAACTAACAGAGAAGCAGTAATTCTCCAGGTTCAAGAAATTAATTTGTTTAGTGAAATTTTTAAAACATACAAAAGAATCCTGAATTAGTAAGAATTCCCAAACCCCAATTTCTCTCCAAAAATCAACAACAACAAAATTAATCTATTTCCCTTCAAAGAGTTTAATAATTCAAAAAATTATGTGTAGTATGGAAATCCCCATTCCATTCAAAATAGTTTAAGACGTGTTTGTCCATCACTTCTTCCAGGGACTCTTTCATATGTCAATCTCCTTTTTTTGAACTTTGGTGCTTCTGCAGATTGTGGATCTGGAAAAGAAGTGGAAAGAAAATATATGTGTGATGAACTACAAATACAACATGCATGTAGACTTAACTATGTGTTTCTCAAAGGCAGTAAGAGACTTTAGTTTTAACAAGTATGCTCTGTGTGAAAAGTATCAACTGCCATAAAATTAAATGTGTACAGCTTAATATTAACTACTACTTACTACTACTGATCAGTCCTATGCATGTCATCCTGTAATAATAATACAGGACTTTATACAAAATAAATACATCAACCTGTACTATGCTTAACTACTGTGTTTCAGTAAAGATACTAATGCTTATTTCTATTTCATTAATATTACACTCAGTACTATTCAGTACATTGTGAAAGTTAATTCTTTTTAGAGACATGTTCGTGTTCCTAAGTTGTTTAAAAAAGCGACTTGTGTTCTTAAGATTCAAGGATTTTTACAATAAAATATTTGAGTAGTTACTTATTCAAAATAAGTTACTGTAAGAAAATTCTGTTTAGTCTTTACAAAAAGTATCATCAGAAAACTTTAACAGTGACCTAAGGATTTCATCTGTTCCAGCGGAAATACTGGCTTGGCATATTAGCATTAATTGTTTGTGGTTTAATGAAAGTTTGATCTAAAGCCTGAAGAAATCCCTGGGTGTTCCTAACATGTCTTCTTAACTTGGCTCTGTACACATTTCTTAGACTTGGGATTTCACATTTCTTAAATTTGGGACTTCAGAAGGCTTTCACTGTATTAAGATGGTTTTTTGCATTAGCATTCAGAACTATCTACTATACTTATTTTTCCCCTGGCTAGTGAATAATAAAGTAAAATAAGCCTATTCTTCCAAAATCTAAACCAAAAATCACTTTTCCTTTTTTTTTTATTTTTTGGACTTAAGTATACCTTTGCCCTACTGGGCAAGAGTAATACAGAAAGCTCATCAGCTGGACATCACAGTGTTTTCAGAATACTGTAAAATGTGGTAGCAGAAGAATCTGCCCTGATCTCTACTGAAACGGTTGTATTTAGAGTTTTATACTATCAATGCCAGTTACAGGTTACTGTTAGCTACCCAGCAACACTCCAGGTCTCAGCTCTGATCCCAATGGAGAGGCAACAGGTCTGTTCAGAGTTTCTGTATGAACATTTTAATTTACATAGGCTGAAAATTAAAAGCAGTTCACCATATCCAATTAACTTTTCCTCTCTTTACTTCCATAATTGCCTTAAGCAGCCCATGAAACATAATGATATCAATTAGTTACTTGTGTATTCATGAATGAGTCTGATCTAATTAGTGAAAGCATTTTAATGCTGTGCTGACTTTGTTGTACCACCAAGACCTTTAACGACAGGCAGCAACAGAGAAAACATAAATTAAATCATCTGTACTAGGAGATAGCCACTGTATTTAAGAAGCTTAACCTTGGATTTTTAAAGAATGTGGCACATATAGGGAAGCAGCAGAATTTAAAAAATATTACAATATACGATACAGCAATACTTAGTCTGACAGGGACTAGTGATGCTTTCTTACTTTTAAGACTCCATGGATACGTATTATTACTTATCAAAAAAGGTCTCAAGCTAACTATATTTGAGAAAGTAAACCATGGATAAGAAAACTACAACAAAAGAGAAGCTTGATGATTTTCTATAAGGACTGTACACACCTTCAGGGTAAACAAAGTTTTGAACTACACACTGTATTGTCTGTTTGAAGAAATACACTTTGCAATGATTCAAGATGGAGAGTTTAGCCCTGGAGACATTAGCTAAAAAAAAATATTCCAAGAATAAGGGCACTGTACAAAACAAACTTAGAAAGTTGTCAGAGTGAAATTCTTTCTCCATTAACATCACCAGCACAACACAACCATTAGTAGTATCTAAATTTCACTCTCTGAATTTGCTGAATCTACTTCTTGTCCTATAGAGAAAATACTTTCTAGTCTTTTCTTCCCCCTTTTTGTCCAAACCTATGTTTACAAAATAATCTTTCCCATAACTTTTATAATAATTCTAGCATGTTTATTATGCACATTTCAGGCACTATCAAAGAGAGAAGAGGCTGAAGCTTACAAATTGGAGAACTATACTTTTCAATATTTTACCAAGGAAAAATAATGGCAGTAACACTTCTAAAAAAAATGAAAAAAAAATTATGCTCAAAAGAGAAAATAAATGTTTAGGAACATCTTATCACAGAAGAAATATATATGCAAGTAAGTTTTTTAGTAAAGGAAATATGCAACTGTTTGGTCGAATTGGATTTAACAACTGTTGGAAGAAAACACAAAATCTAGTCTTATAGATACTCCTGTTTCCAGTTGAACTAAAACAGAATTTCACCAAATTCTTCTTGCTTTGGACATACCTGTTCTATTTTTTTCTTTTGTCCATAAGAATGGTGGACTTTGTCTTCTCTTTCTTCCATATTCTCTACCTATTTGGTGAAAATTCATACTTTGAAGCTCATCTGGGTCAACAAAGAAATGAGAGAGAAAATCACCAGATGCAAATGAATCACATGGGCCCCTGGATGCCGAGTCATTCCACGGGGTCTGGTCAATCAGAATTTCTGGGCTCTTAAAGTTTGTGTGTCTAAATTCTTCTAGAAAACTCTTATAGCTCTCCTGAGGTGCATAGTCACTGAAAGTTACAAAGTAATCCTTATTTTCAGAGTTTTTTGGAAAAATTATCAGAGATATAGTGTGTCCTGAAAGGCTGTCTTTGAACACAAAGAGAATTCATAACATCTAGATCAGCAAAATCTTTACAGTCCCTTGGCACAGCAAAGAAATTCTGGCTCCTCCCCGTAATTACTTCTGAAGAACATGACTTCTTTTATGTATGGCTTGTAATACCAGAGTCAAACAAATCCTGATGATGATTCAATGGAGGAATTATGGCTTCAGAATCCATGTGAGATGTTCCTGGTAGAGAAAAATTTGAACCATTCTGTTTGGAGAATGAAAAATTAGCTTATTTCTCTATGTTTTACAAAAAAACAAGACGCCATTGAGCACTCCGATTGCAGTCTGCCTCCTCAGAATAACTGACCTTTCCATGATTAGACGATAAAATTCTAATATAGTCAGATTTTCACTCAGTTTCAAAGAAGACACATTTTCCTACTAATTCAAGATATTACCTGTGCTGTTTTGTGCCTTACCAAGCAGCTCTAAAGACTGATGACTTTGTTTATAATCTGGATAGAATGTGTTGAAGCTACTGCAGTTTTCTCGGGGTGATGCATCTTTGACTGCTGGTTCTAGTGGAGCAGCAGCATTTAGGGTGTATGAATATGTCATGTCACTAAAATGCTGAAACCAAAAAAAAAAAAGATACTTAAGGAACATTTCTAGTACATGTCTACACTGTCAAATATGAAAAGTTAAACTGTTAGGATTCTAAGATGTATAACTTTTTTTACTGGAAAGAAAAAAAAAAAAGACTTACCAATACAGAAGGAGAGGCATGTACAGTAGACAACATACCTTCTGCCTTAAATCTATAAACAGAGTAAATAATAGCCTGTCTCTTGAAACACAGGAAAATCAATATCTTAAAATACTTTATTCTCTTTCATTAGTCAAGGACTGTAGGAAGTAATGTCTGCAATGGATTGGCACATATTGTACATCAGAGGAATTAAACTGATGAGATCTTTTTCTGTTTTTCAGTCAGTAAACATGGCTTTACACATAAGCAGTTATTACACTAATATGCACAAGTTGATATTCAGTGCCCAAGCGTTTGTTCACTTGCTCCTTCACCTTAACTGAATGTTTCTGATGTGGAAGTTTACCCTCCCATTTTCCTGACTGATTAAAGCTGTGCATTTTTTATCTAATTAGCCGATTATAATCAGCCTATAATTTTCCCAGACTTGACCCAACTGAAACAGTAGGAGCAGACAATTCTAACTGCAGAGTGGACACTTCAGTGAATGGAATTCTTCATCTTAACCTCTAGAGCTCTTTCAAATGCTTAGTACTATGAATGTATAAGTGATGGGTTTATTATAGACGGAAGGAAGGAAGGAAGGAAGGAAGGACAGACAGACCAAAGTCCTAGAAATACTTAATGGGAAAACATTTCTTATATTAGAGAAACATATAAGCTTCTATGGTGATACAATACTTGATACGACGAAGCTTGAAGAGAAAGCTGATCAAATGAGTATTTTTCCAGTTAAGGAAATGTTCTAGTCATCTTCACACAAACATAATGCTGACTTGAAAAAATCTGCTGAGAATTAGCAGGCTCAACATTTTACATATGAATGATATGCTTTAGCATTTTTAAATATACCAGCAAATGTGCATGTAGCATCAGATAAAAACCCACTGTATTACAACAGTGCAAAAAGTTAAATTGAAAAATAAATAAATTAATTTTGGCCAACCTTTAAAACTTTTTTTGGAACCTCTGGCAGAAGTTCCTGAAGTTGATCAAAGCTTGCAAGAAACAACCTGTTCAGCGAAGATCCCTTCTTCAACATAAACTGAGCAACCAGAGGGTTGATACATGGAAAAGTAAGCAGGCGTTTCTCTGTCTGGAAATTGAAATTATTTTGTTAGTTTGATATCTGTCAAACTTTTTTCCCCTTTTTTTCTGTTTCTACAGAATGTCATCCCTACGAATAGGTCTTACAGTATGCAGTCATAGAAACAGAGGTTTCAAACAGCGCACTTTTGCAGCCCAATGAAAACTTTTTTTTTTTACTACAGATGTAACAGTGTATCATTTTTGCGAAAGAGTAAGTTCTGTGTAACAGTTTGACAAAAAGCAAGCACAGTCTAAAGATACTGCTATTCTAAAGGATGAAACCAGTGAATTATGTAAACTTGATTTGAAAACCCATTACCGGATTTACTGTTTATTCTCCATTTTGAAGAGATTTACCTAAGTCAAGATAAACTGACAGAGCTGGTTTTGTTTTATAAAAGTTAGTCTTGTTAACAGCAATAGGACAGGTGCCAAAAGGAGGAGTTTCTAGGGGGAGGTTGAATGTCACACAGAGGGCAGCAAGCTGAGAGCTGTAGCATTTCAAGAATGTCAGCTTACAGTTCTTGACTTTCACAAAGCTCTGCCCTCAACAGATGCCAGGATCTAATACCTTAACAGAGACAAAATACAGTCAATGGGTCTCCTTGGTTTTTTTATCAGTATCCTTAATCTCAAAATTGGAAAACCTATAATCCAATATCTTACGCTTGAAAGGCCATGCCAATACCTGCTTTAAAATGCTTCTGAATTTTGCAAAAGCCAAAAAGGATCTTGGCTTTACTGGAGTTCAAAGCTTCCACATAAAACAAAAAAAATCCGTATGTTTAATCTGAAAACCATAATATACAAGTTAAAAAACGTCATGTATTTGACTGTGATTGATGGACCTGTTCCAGCATATGTTATAAATATCCAATACAAAATACTGCATGAAAAGTTAAACAAAGTTCTACTATCCTGTATTAAAGCAAGCCTGTAAGAAATGCCATTGACTTCAGTAATGGATCAGTACTGATGAATTTGGCTTCCTGCCCAAGTGAGCCACTGTATGTTTATCTTTTAAAATTTGGATACTCTTTTAAACTCTGTGCCTACAATTGTAGAACGGTACACATTGGTTGGCAGATGTGGAGGATAAACTTCTCTAGTGGTTAATTGTGGAAGCATGGGGAAAGTCCAAGTTGCACCTAATTGTGCTGGCAAGCATGACAGAAACATTATATATGTATGTGTGTATATATATGCATATATATAAAAATAGGCATATATGTGTGTGTATATATATATATGTATATATAAAATAATGCTTATTTTAATAATATATTTTAAGAGAACAACCAAAAAGGCCTAGAACTTTATGAGTCTGAGAAAAAGGAACAAAACAGTGTAATTTAATGGAAAGATAAGCAAACCTCAGATGGCAAGACAGAAAGCCAGGATTTGTCCAACCACTCATGAGGACTGATATTTGATGCTATCAAATTGTTGTCGGCAATCTGACGAATTACCAGTGCTGTCTCTTCAATCCCTGGCACAAGAACTACCTACAAGTGATACATAATATTTTTGGTTAAAACTTATACTAGGGAATGTCTTAATTTGCTACAGAAGTTAAACAGGAAATCTTAAAGGTGACCCTGAACACAACAGCTGGTAATGTGGAGTAATTAAATGATCCATGCTATCATGCGGAGGAACTCCAACCTCTGGCCACCAGCCTGGCCACAAATTACACTCCTTATTTATGCAAATCCTATGTTTATCCTATAGGTCTTCTACATGTGATCAAGTTTACGGGTATAATATGAGTTCCTTATAAAACAGGTAATTCTGAGATGCCTGATATAGGTTAAGAAGATGTGTAACACTTTGAAGGTGTAAGTAATTTCCACATGAACTACACTGTTAAGTACATGGAATGAAAAATCCTTCATCCTCTCTTTAACCTTCGTTTAACCAGATAATTTTGAAACAAATTTTAATATGCAAATAAGTAAAAAATTGCCTAAAAAGACATTGTTTCACAGAAAAGAAATAAGTTACAGACATTGACTTAGTAAGCCAAATGAAACTTTTGCCCAATTTTTTAATGTTGATTATTCTAGATACGGGATTTTCTTATTCATAATGAAAAAAGTTGATTTATCTTGCCACATTAAAAAAAAAAGCAAACTAGCTGACAGCAGAGAAAATTACACTTTCTTTTGTTCTACTACAGTAGCAACATAGCACTAATCTGAAACTCCAAATTAAGACATATGCAGGATCAATTCATGTTCTAATAATTTATAAAATTAAAGGTACATTCTCATTTCTTGACTCCTCATCATAAAAACACTACAGCTGCTATTTGCATCTGATTCAACTTGTACTGGATTTAACACAGTCTCTTCACTGACTTCAGCAGCACAGAATTAAGCTCTTCTCTGTTATTTTAGTAATTTTGAGCTATTTTATGTTTTTGATGTAGAATGCATACTTGATTAAGCACTTTAGAAATATCATACAATGAAGAATAAAACAGAAAGGTTGTTACCAAAAAAAATTACCTTCACTTCAAAGTCTTCTGACTTCTGTGTAAGTTCAATTAGAGTGGCATAAATTAAGACAAGGTTAAGCAGAGTATCTCCCCTGAGACTGTACCTATAAAACAGTGCCATTGGACCATTAATATTTAATATGCACATGAAACAATTCCAAAACTTTTGTTCCATGTGTTAATAAATGTCTGTTTCATTTCCTGGAATTCAGAATACTAGCACAGTTTGAGCATTAGAAAGGAGAACTAGGACACATTAAGTGACAGTGCTGAAGGATGCACTGTGAGGAAGAAAATGGAGTCAGCCCAAAGCAAAGCAAGCCTGGCCTGAAGCAAGAGGACTGGATCAGGGTCAGTCATTGGAGAAAAATCATGCAGAGAGGAAAGGCGATGCATGGAAAATTTACCACTTGTTCATAGAAAAAAATCTTACAATAGGTAATAAAGGAATGCTCATGAGCTATGTCAACAAAAGCTGTGCTTCCACAGCAAAAGGACTGCTGATGGACTGGAAGAACACTTGAAGAATGTCTCCCTGTTGCAAATGATATACAGTGATGCTAACACAGTAATTCATAACTATGTATTTATAGGGGTTAACTTACTTAAATGGGTGTAAAGAATAATTCCAGTGGTTAATATCTTTAGTCTTGTGAAATTTCTGGAACTGTTGATTTGAAATACACCTCACAGTAGCATTATCTGCCTCAAATCCTGTTATTTTATAACAACTATTTCTTTATCTCTTGTGTAAGATAACACATAAAAACCATCTTCGCTAAATTTTGGGGGGTCTCCAGTAGTCACTGTTACTTCCACCATTCCACTGATTTTTTCAGTAGGAGCATGACAACACTGTAACTAAGGGAAAGTCAAAAGCACACTAGAAACAATATTCATATTGTTCTAAGAGAAATGTGTTCCTACAGAGAAATTCAAAGAACAGAGAGTGTTAGCTTGTTCTAATAAGCAGCTTCCTTTAGTGGTAAGTTTATTTTAAAAATACCAAGGTAACAAAAGAATTTCATAACTTACTCTAAACTCAGTCTCTCTCTGGAATAGAAAACAATCCAACAGCATGTATATTGGAGTGATAATGCCATCAGCTTCAATAATACATTGTCACAGGATTTCTCATAATTCAGTTCTTCCATATTCTACCACAAAATCAATATAAAAAGTAAAAATGAAACAAATATATTACCATGGCTGTCACAGGCTTTTAATATGCATTGGGGTATTATGCAGAAGTTAGATCAAACATAAATACAGCTAAATAATGTAGGTATTAAAGACATATCTGGAAGTCAGGAAAATTATGATTCCCAAATTTTATTTTGTTTGCTCTTTAAGAAGTTGATTCACTGCTTCATGCCTCTTTTTCCCTCCTGTAGAAAGGAAACACTGCTACTAACTTTTTAGCATGTTTTTAAGATTTTTTGAGAATTTTAATAATGCAAAATACTGTTATAAACCTCTGAAGGACTTACTTAACCTATACAAATCGCATTATCCCTACCCTGAATACATAAAGTACAACACTGCTAACTGCAATAGCATTTGCAGTAGCATGTAGGAATGTCTGTGTTGTGCTTGCAATACTAATTGATTATTGACTCTTTATCTATTTTTCAGTAGCATTTCTTCTACCTGTAAAGTCATCTGTCTTGCTGCATATCAGAATTTAAATATTACACTATTGTCTAAACTATTAATTTTTATTAAAAGTAGGATGAATTATTCTCTAGACTAATTCAGATAAGTATCTGAAATGGGAGGAATTAACATGCACACAGGTAAGAGAATATAGTCACAGGTATATGTAATTGGTTATTACAATATTCCTTTATACAACCCTATTTTCAAGTATGCATCCTTTAACTATATTTAATACAATCCAATTTCAGGTCAAATGTTACACTTCTGTGAATATATGTAGGTACAGACATGAGAACATTTTAAAATAGTCAAACTGGCACAGATAGAATTTTAGAGTTAATGAATTTGGAAATAATTTGTGTTGTGAAACAATGCATGAACAAAATATGACTGCAAGTAGGAAAAGTTACATTAAAAATCTGCAGCTATGGCCTAGAAGTGACCCAATGCATAACAGAATTTGGAGATACTAGTTTCATTTTGTACCTGCAAAAAGATAGCAGTATATTCATCTATTGTTAACACAACATATCGACCTGTACTTCCAAAGAGCCTTAAGGAGTAACTACTGCTTCTTTCAACAAAGCCAATGCTGTACCTGAAGAAGTAAAATTATTTTATTAAATCTCAGTTATGTAAAATAATAAGATTTTCTTAAAGAAAATGAATAACACACATCCCCATGCAATTTTTTAAATTACACGGTCTTTTCATACCTTGATCCTTCTCAAATGCTCAAGTTCACATTCAAATAATACACATCAATGAAGTAGTGACTTAATGAAATATAACTGGATTAATTCAATTATGTTGCTACCCACACCGAATACGACCTTGATATACAGCCTTGGAATTTACAAAAACAAGACGTAAGACAGATAAATCAAGAAAATATACTTAGATACTCCTTTTGAGTAATTAAATGTATATTGCATTTCTTTTCTTCCTTTCATGATTGTGCAGCATAGGGAAAGCAAACTGAGTGAAAACTCCCTGACTGCCATTGGTACGATACTAAATTTTTCTGAGTGAACAAGAACAGCCAGCAGCACAGTGTCCTGTTACCAGCTGTGTTAGCAAAGATTCACTGAATGAATATCACCTGCTTAGGGCTGTCGGGGAGTCTTAGCTGAGTAAGGGAGGAAGTTGAGAAGAGATGATTGGCACACTACTTAGCCTCATCTGCAGGAACCACAAGAGACCTAAACCTGAATCTGCCAGAAGTAAGTCCTCTAGAAACTTGTATGGACAGTGTATTCAGATATTAACAGAAAAGTGAACTATAAGCTTTTCTGAAACTATATAGCTCTTTGCTTACCTATTCAATTGCTTCATCAGTGCTAAAAGGAGCTAGCAAGGAAGTACCAAAAAGCATTCCTGGCTGTTTAGCTTATGGCCAGGCTGAACAGAGAATTTGGACAGGTCAGAGTTTAAAAGTACAAGACAAATTAAATGTTCAAATTTTACAAGTCAAACATACAATTTTTGGTTTTTTTATTGAATTGTAATTAGACGCAGCTCAAAAATGGCATCACAGCTGACTCAATGATACAGCAAGGACCAAAACTGGCACGTCCCTTCAGCAACATGGTGAAATCAACCATCTTTATCTCTGGCACTATGTTTAAGAGATGCTGCTGCTCTGTCTCCTATTTCTTTCTTTTTTTTTCCTCTGCATGATAAAAGGTACTTTTATTAGGTATTTATTATTGTGAAAGCAAAATGCAAGAAAATTATGTCGAAGAAAATAATGCACATGTGCAATGATCTACAGACATGAAATTCTTTGTACAGGATAAAGAGTATCCAAAATTAAGTGAACATTAGATCTGAATTTTACAAATAAAGTAGTCTTGTTTTTAACTTAGCCTCTCCAAAAAGTTGTGATGCATCAGAAAAATGAGACTGTTTCTCTATTGTTGGTTTTTTAGCATAGCTCTAGTAGTTAAAAACCAAAAAATCTAAACCAAATTTTATGAAGAATTAAATAAAAAGTCTTCCAAGCACCAAGAAGGACTAAAGCAAAAAATGTTTTGGGGTAACATTATGATTTTCATGGAAAGGCAGACAATTAAAATAATTGTTTTGATTGAAAGTGCCAGTGCAAAACAAACAAATAGTCCAATTCCATTCTGGCTGACATCTGTGTGAATCTATAGAACTAAGATATCAACTTCAACAGAAAAATTATCTTCTTGTCTCTTAAAATGCTAATAGTGCAATTGTAGTAATGTACCTGATAGCCAAGTAGATGGCTACTAATTGATATAGTAGGACAAGATGTATGTCCTGGAAAAATGAAAATAGTCAATATGATTAAATAGGTTACTTTCACTCACTTGGATTCCAAAAGCTGAAGAATATCTGGCATATTAAGAAGATTTTCAGTTGTCAGAAATACATATGGAATTTGTACCTCCAGAAGAAAGGAACCAGAGTGATTCCCTGAAACATTTTGTATACGTAAGATAATAGTTTCATAAGTAAAAAATTAAACATACATTTAGGCATTTAAATAGACATATCTTTTTAAAATGCAGCTTTTATTCATCCCCATTAAAATGCTTCCATTATATGCTTTTTTCCCCCAAAATTAAACTCTTCTGAATCTCTGAAATTAAGCTTTAATTTATATTCCTTTAGATCTACACCAGCATTCCCTTAGATGGATAGATACAGCTTGTAGTAACTGTAAACAACCTGTGAACTTGGCACAAGTCTTTTATCAATCAACATTTACTACTACACCCTGTCCAAAACTAAGCTCACACCCTAAGAAAAACACCTTCCTATCTTGCTGTATAGATAAATCAGCCCTGTTTGCTGGTCTGCCATCATAATTTATTACTCATTCTCTTCCACAGGCACATGAGTGTAGCATTTTAGGGAACAGAAAATGCTTTCCTTTCATATGCCAGCCCAATTTTTTATTACATTTCTGGAGCACACTTACTCATGTGTATTGTTTCGGGGAGGATGGTTTTAAAAGTCATGTAAGTAACGTTCAGATTTTTGCACGTAGTTTTCCAGCACGAGTTTTCAGAATAATTGTATTCCATTACTAATGAGAAGTGTGTCCAAGGGAAGTCAGCTCCAATTTGCTGATTATGTACAATAGCACAGGAATATCTACTAAGGCTTAAAAAAACAACAAGATATTAATAAAATTAAGTTCAAGTAGAACTACCCGCAGAACAAAATAAACACAGTTTTACTTTGAAGAATTACCACTGTTTAAAGTCTGTTTACAAAAAGAGTATTTACCCTTCCTGAATTTAAAATTGTAATTTCTTTAAAAAATAATTTAAAAATTAAAAGGTGTACTTTCCCCCCTCCAATTATCTACCTGAAGTATTCATATTTTCCCACCATATCATAATTTGTCATTCTCTTATGCCCTTTCCTCCCCACCTTTTTCTAAAGCATGCAAAACAAACATGTTTTTCTACACATTTTTCTAAACAAGTTTTCCTAAAACATGTAAAACAAAACAAAAAGTTAAAAACACGCAATTGCGTGTTTTCTAAAAGTGCCTCTGAGCCTCACAACTAAGCATTTTACTAGATTGTGGACAAAATTCTCCCCTCTCAAAATGAAGCTGTAGATCCATATTCTGAACTTTTTATTCCAGACTGGAAAGTCCCATGGAAATGAACAAAAGTAACAAAAGTTTCACTGATGTTAGTCCCGAGTAAAGACTTTGTTCTCAAAAATCAAGAATTTAACTTACTTGCTTATGATATCTTTATAACCTAAAATGTTTCCTTTTTTCTCAGAATCCAAATCCGTAGCTTTTAAACCTGCATAAAAAGAATTAAAGCCTTAATCAGACAAATGAACCTCTGTGGGCACGAATAAATGCAAAACAGTAAGTAGCAAATGTGGAACCACCCAGGATATTAAAATTTTATGTATTACATTGTCTGTCTTAGATTAAGTCCTGCACAATTTCAGTTTGTATTGCACTGGGGGGGGGTATAATGATTTAGAAACTTCCATTTTTGAACCCAAGGAAGAAGCAATGTGAACAAGTTTCATGTTTCACAAACTCACAACCCAATTACCTTAAAATAAAAAATTAAAGGCTAGTGCAAAAGGAAGCATCTTTACCCCTTTATCATTTAAATTCCTTTACACTTCCTGTACACTACAAGTTTTACAAGTATGACTAGAAGATGTAGATAAAAAGGGATATTTGTATAACACAAATGCCTCTCTTCAAAAGTTTAGTTAGTTGGATTGACCTGTGTTTGCAACCAAGTCTTAAGATCTTAAAACAAATAAAATACTTTTCATTAAATATTATTAGTAGTAAAAGCATTGTGAACATGCCTCCTCCCTTTCAAAACATTCTAAAAGACAGGCTTTCTTCTTTTAAGAGGACAGGAAATCTAACTTTATTTTTAAAAGCAGAAGAACAATACAATACATGACATTGTTGATAAGGTTCAAGCAAGAAGGAGTTACAAAAATGGCTTTTAAAAAGTAACATGAAAGGAATCAGTGGCTTGCTCTAAACATAAATACAGGGTCAAATAACAATCTTCCTGAAATGTTTTACCAGCTGAATCTGTGATGTTGAACAAGCTTGTACAAAAATTACTCACAGGTAAAATAATGAATTCATGAAAGTGTTGATTGTATCAGTGTGGGGCTGGGGTACTCGAAACAGTATTTTTTTTTCTTTGAGTTTAATAGATCGTTACAGCTTATGCTTACATATTTAGCAAATAATGTCAGCAACAGAGAGCTACAGGAAATTATGATCTGTACCTAACTAATTTTTTAAGGTTTTATGCTAGGGAGCTTAGTTAAGACTTCTAAATTCTAACTGCTCTTAATAAGCTTGCAAGGAAGAAAACTTGTGACACCCATCAGCTAAAAACAATGAGACAATCTGACCAAGACAACAAATGCAATTATAATTGGGCAATGGGCTGCCCACATCTCCTTACTGTTCTGTTATATAAATCTTTGACTTGACAGATGAACTATCATTCCCTTGCAGAACAGAAAACATCATACCGGAACTCTTAATCGGGGGAAAATAAAACTACAAGAAAGAAAAAAGACTGATAGAAGAGCAAGGAAACTGAAAACAGTGAGAAAAGTATACAGAAAGGTTCCTGATGAGGAGGAAAGAAACACCAGCAATAACCATACAAACAGGAATGCAGCGAAGCACAGAATAACAGCCACTTTTTCTTTCAAAAATACATATAAAAATAAATAATTACCTTCTACTGTAGATAAAGTGTGAACAAGGGCAGCTTTTTCTCTCTCAGAGTCCATCCTTATTATGACTAGTATCTGGAAGAAAGGTAAAAGAAAATCTAGTACTGTAAAAAAATTGCTCTTTCAGCGTGCATACATCTTTCTCCTTTGCACAGAAAGCGCAAGATTGACTAAGCAGGTGGCAAAAATGGAAACTTCGAGTTTTCCAGAATGACAATCATAGAATCATAAAACATCTCAAGTTGGAAGGGACCCATAAGGATCACTGAGTCCAACTCCCTGCTCTTTGCAGGACTACCCAAAATTAAACCATATGACTAAGAGCATTGTCCAGATGCTCTTTGAACTCTGACAGGCTTTGTGTTGTGACCACTTCTCTGGGGAGCCTTTTCCCACAACCAGCCACCCACTCAGTGAAGAACCTTTTCCTAATGTCCAGTCTGAACTTCCCCTGACGCAGCTTCATTCCATTTCCTCATGTCCTATCGCTGGTTACCAGAGAGAGGAGCTCAGCACCTCCCCCTCCGCTGCCCCCTTTGAGGAAGTTGTAGACTGTGATGAGGTCACCTCTCAGCCTTCTCTTCTCCAGGCTGAACAAACCAAGTGACCTCAGCCACTCCTTTTAAGTCTTGCCCTTGAGGCTGTTCACTACCTTGGTTGTCCTCCTCTGGACACACTCTTAATAGTTTGATGTCCTTCCTATACTGAGGTGCCAACACCACACACAGTCCTCCATGTGGGGCCGCACCAGTGGAGTGTAGAGTGGGACAATCATCTTCTTTGACCGGCCAGCTATGTTGCGCTTGATGCACCCCAGGACACGGTTGGCCCTTTTGACTGCCAGGCTACACTCTTGACTCATATTCAACCTGCTGTCAACCCAAACCCCCAGATCGCTTTCTGCAGGGCTGCTTTTCAGCCTCTCATCCCCTAATTTGTATGTATAACCAGGATTGCCCCAACCCACATGGAGGATCCAGCACTTGCTCTTGTTAAATTTCATACAGTTGGTGATTGCCCAGCTCTCTAGACAATCCTGATCTCTCTGTAGGGTCTTTCTACCCTTGAGGGAGTCCACAGCTCCTCCTAATTTAGTATCATTGCCAAACTCACTTAATGTACATTCAACTCCTGAGTCCAGATCATTTATAAAAACATTAAAGAGCATTTAGGGCCAGAGCACTGGCCCTAAAATTGAGCCCTGGGGAACCCCACTGGTGACTGGCCTCCAGTCTGATGTAACCCCATTTAGTACACTTCTTTGAGCCCAACCCGTCAGCCAATTGCTCACCCAACATATTATGGACTTGTCCAGCTGTGTGCTGGTTACTTTGTCCAGAATGATACTATGAGAGACTGTGTCAAAGCTTTGCTAAAATTCAAAACCACACATCTACCGGCTTCCCTTGTTCAACTAGATGGGTGACCTTGTGATAAAAGGAAAATAAGTTGGTTAAGCAGGATGTTCCCCTTGTGAACCCATGCTGGCTATGACAAATGACTGCATTGTCTCTCAGGTGTTTTTCAGTAACTCCCAGCATAACCTTCTCCATAATTTTACCAAGCACTGAAGTGAGATTGACTGGCCTGTAATTACAAGGGTCTTCTTTTTTGCCCTTCTTGAAAACTGGGACATTTGCCAGCCTCCAGTTGACTTGGACCTCTCCAGACTCCTAAGGCTTTTCAAAAATAATGGAGAGAGGTCCCACAATGACATTGGCCAGCTCTTTCAGTACCCTGGGATGAATCCCATTAGGCCCTATAGATTTATGTGCATCCAGCTGGAGCAGCAAGGCTCAAGCAAGTTCAGGGTTGGCTGTGAGTTTATCATCCCCCTGGTCATGGTCTTCCAGCACAGGGCTCCAGGGGTCCCAGGGCCCATTATCAGAGTTGAAGATAGAAATGAAGAAAGCATTAAATGTCTCTGCCTTGTCTACTTCCCTATTTGTGAGGTGACTGATCTCATCAAGCAAAGGGCCAATGTTAGCTCTGGTTCTCCTTTTGCTGTTAACATATTTAAAAAGCCCTTTTTGTTGTCTTTCACAGTGCTGGCCAGCTTGAACTCAAATTGAGCTTTGGCTGCACGAATTTTCTCCCTGCAGTGGCAAACAGCATCTCTGTAGTCTTCCCATGTCGCCTGTCCTTGTTCCCAATGTCTGTACACTTTCCTCTTCCACCTAGAAAGTTCTAGAAGAAGATCTCTGCTCAGCAAAGCTGGCCTTCTACCCTACTTGCTTTGCTTCCTACACTTTGGAATTGCCTGCTTCTGTACTCATAAGAGATGGCTCTTAAAAAGTGACTAGCATTCATGGACCCCAATACCTTCAAAAGCATATTCCCAAGGGACCTTACTAACTAGCTCCTCCAGCAGCTTGAAGTCTGCTCTCCCCATATCCAGGGTCAAAGTTTTGCTGGCATTTTTTCTCCTATCACCAATAATTTGAAACTCAGGTGTATGTGTGCATTACCACAAGAGTTGGAGAAATATTACAGAAGACATAAGTACTGGAATTCAGTTTTATGAACAAAGCTGTTCTAGAAGAAATATCAAACTGGAATATTTGATTCAAAGTAAAAATGCTGTTTGAAGTTATTATCTAAAGACATTATACCATATTATTACTGTTACACTAGACAGATTATTACTGTCACATTAGAGGCATTATCCCTATGGAGGTAAAACTTAAACTGAAGATATCCAGAGTTCAGTCTGCAAGATGGTTATGTACTGGAGGGAGGTACTAGCTGTACTGCTGAATTAAGTAGAAAGATTTTCCAGACCATAGATGGAGCACACTGAAGTGTTCCTGCCAGAGATTGCTTACCTCTGAGATTCATTAAATACTGCTTAAGATGAAAACTTTGAAAAGGATTAGAATCTACCAAACTGACATAGTTTTAAAAAGAATCACTGCCAGAGAGGGTGTTTATCTTGTCCACCGTTTCAACTGATACAAACTGAACTTCTGCTATGTAATCAGAGTATGTGAAGAAGAATACATACATACATACAGGATTTATACCGTACTTTCAGACAGGATGATCTCTGAACCTTTATGCTATTGTATAGACATTTTTCATGGTGCACACAGGGTAAGATTTTTAAGGAGGCACATGGCATTGTCTAACTCTTAAGACTCACAGATGCAAGATAATTATATATGTAAATATTAATAGTGTGTTAGATCTTGTCAGAAAAGAACTTATGGGTATTGCTCAGCCTGACAAACTTAAGGCAGATTTCCGTTTCCATATGTTGGTGCACAGAACAGACACCTGACAACCCACTGGCTCCTTTCAAAATAGTTTTGGACAACAACTGCATTTTAAAATGCAGATCTGCTTTTCCACATGATACAACAATGTACTCACATTATACATGTTGTTGTGAGGTAGATGACATTTTTAGCTATGCTCTATCTAATCATGAGTACAAAAGATAATGAAACAAAGAGTAAAGTTCAGTTACTCTATTCCATTAGCAACTTCTTGCTTACAAAGGAAATGTCCCATTATAATCCTGCATCAAGAAAAATTTTGGCTAATAAAAGGATAACCAGATAATCATATTTCACATCATATTAACTGATGCTGATGCGATGTGATAGAACAGGAAATGGATTATTCAATACAACTTTCACTTCTTATTAAAACTGGTATACTCCTGCCTATTCTGGCTCATTGAAACCTGTCCTGAATGTTAGGGAACAGTAAACAATCTTTTAATTATGAATAAAATCATATATATTCTTACATTGCATGGGTATGTGTGCATGACCTTAAGTTTAGGTCAAGCAAGAAAGTAAAAACTTAGGAGAGTTGCAGTTAAAAATTTTAAAAATCATATATAGGGAAGTTCAGAACAAAAGCAAAATTGTCACTGAGCTGACATTAAGATGATAAAGTTGTCATATGTCTCCTAGTAATCCTGGTATCACAGAGCAAACTGTGTTACTCTTAAGAAGAAAATGATGCTGAAATCAGCTTAGAGGGTCTATTGAAGGACAGACACCAAGACAATTAACACCATTTTGTTATGGTTGCTTCATTTCCATTTTAAATTCTAAAAGGGTGTACAATAAGCTATTATATTTTCCTTCTCAGGAAAATTTAATCCAAAGATGTTCAGAGCTCTTAGTGCAACTCTTAAGAGAAACAAAAGAAGAAGAAAGCTCCAGGAAGTGAAGTATGGAAAGAAGTTAAAATAAATGAAAGTAAGCTTGAAGATTCATCTGTTTTGGCTGTGTGTTCAGCAGCATAAATTCTATTTCAAACAGTCAGGACACTTAAAAAATTAGATATTCTATCCCTTCTGTTTCATTATGTGATAAGTATTTGGTAAATAAATAATAAATATTCTGCAAAGGAAAATGGTGGTTTGCACTACATAGTATCACCCAAAATATTCACATATCCAGAAAAAAAAAAATCTTTGGATAACTTGAATCTCCTCCACAACTCTATCCTCCCTGCTGTAACTATCACTTCCAGATATTTGCTTCTTGTATAATTATAATGCCAGGATACTGGCCTGATACAGGGCTTAAGCAGAGCTCATCTATGGATAACAATGCACATACATTCCATGGTGTGTGTGCTCTGAGTCACACCTGTACAAGTACACAATCCTGAGTTGCGCTACGATTCTCTTTGCGCCAGAAGATCGAGGCCTTCAAATAAAAGGATATAATATAATTTTCAGTAAGCGATGCAATACAATATACTTACCAGGGAACCAAAACCACCTGCAACAAGATGAAGCCCTGGCAAGGTTAAAACTCATATACAAGTCATTTCAGCCATGCAACAAGGGGAGATTTCATCAAACAGAAACCTGCACTGCTCCTGATAGAGGTCTTAAACTGTATGTTACCCTTATGCAACAGATAATGTGAGTTGGAAAGGTAATTATAAGACTTTCTTCCATAAACCAACCCTTGTTGAAAGATAGTTTTATAATTATTCACATAGGTTGGAGCAGTTTTGTCTGCTTAGAGAAATTGTTTACATTGTTAACCTTAACACTGTGTTTCTCTCCACAACTTTGCATCCAATTTAACATTTGACACTGAAGCTCTGTTATTTTGGGATTTGTTTCATGTTTTTTCTGGCTGCTGTACTGTACAATCTTCAGCTGCCTCCAGATGTTATTCAAACCAGATTCCAAGATGTTTTTATAGATATCCTTTGCCTTGGACAAATAACCTGTTAACAAAGCAACAACAGAAGTAATTGCAGTGAAATAAAATAATTGCCAAGGTTTATGTTTAATCTACACATAAATTCAAAATTTATGTGAAGGTATCTTGCACAAAAAAGATGAAAACTTAATGGCTCACCAGTATGGAAGGATACTATTACTACTTATCAGGTACATAAGTGGCTTTTATAAAACTGCTATACTTCCTGTAGTATCTGCTGTATGACTCCAGCTAGAATTATATAACATTGCATTCTATAGCTGCAGATACCAGCCAGCAGCACTGTTATATTTAACTAGTCTATATGATTTATACTAAATAACAATTTTATTTATTGTCCCACTTTACTTGTCCTGTGTTTTCACCACTCTTCATATTATCACAACTATTTCTCAACTATGATGCCTTTTGTATGTAACTTGAACAATGCCAGGGTTATTTGAAAATGTATAAAGAAAAAATACATCTATGTGATGAATCACACAGAACAGCACAACATCACAATAATAATGAAGACTACAGGGCCTACTTAGTATCTGGCTCAATTTTCTAAGTTTTTTTCAGATCTTTTTGACTTGTGCAGTTTCCTTTGTGAGGTGTTGCGGGATCTGGAAGGACAGGTGCTGTGTGATTCTGAAATATCATCTAGGAGTGCTTTTGCTACAATAGAACAGAGGAGGAAGAACTGCTCATTTGTCTCCCTCCCATCCTCCTACACTGTTTATAGTAATTGTAGAAAATAATTCTACTTAGGATTCTACTTATATATTCATTCTGTATTTTTCTTCCTACTCTTTTATTGCTAGAAATATTTAAGTGAATACAAATAATTTCTTTTCCCCATAGTTCAGTTTATGGCAGATGTTTTCCATTTTACATCAATTTTAAGGAAACACCTTTCATCAAAGGATAATTCAGAGTGACTGAAGTTAGGTGCTCTGAACCACCTTATCTCCTATAAAGACAGAGGGAGTCTGACTTTCCCAGAGCATTCATAAAAGCTGAATTCAGCTCCTTATGAATCTATTCCAATAGATCTATCTGAAAATTCACAATACACAACTATGGGAACTTGACAAGCATGGCATTGTCATTTCAGGCATAAAATTGGGTTACAACAAATTTTCATATTCTAAATCTGAATAGCATAAGACCAGAAAAGCTCAAAAAAAGCTTCTGTGCGAGTCCAGTGCTAAGAATTGGTCTGTAACTTCAAATTCCCTGCCTCACGATATGTTAGATAATATTTTAGATTTTGCTTAAAATGCCCTCAGTTTTAGGTACCTCATTTCCAAGGAGCCTAAGAATATTTTTAGGTGGAAGTGTTCCACACTCACAGAAGGTGGACTGTAAACAGCAAAGGACCTGCCATTTTTTCATGTTCCTCAGTTTCCACACAGAGATTCCAATGAAAATTTGTCATTCTGAGATACAAGACAACACATATATGTGGAATTCGATATGAATGTTTCTCAGGCAAATCCATGTAATAATACAAACGGTGGTGTATTAGTCATGAACTGAGCATATACACTACCAAAGTACAAACCACAGTGAATTCATTTGTAATGATGGAACAGAAATAAGGAAGCAAAGGGGGTTGAATATCATATTGAAGCTATGCTGGAGGTATACCGATGGCAAAGAATCACAGTCTATAAACATGAAAGACAGGCTGCAGAATACACACAAAGCACAGGGTTTCTGGGTATCATTATTCACTACTTAAAACAAACCTAGTGCTGTGTCCAAGCCACATGTTAATAGAAGATCTCGAACTGTCACCAGCAGGTGCACCAGAGCAGCATGTCTGAACAGCATGTTCTCCTTCTCATCTATTTTACCTTTACAAATAGAACACACAGGTGTGGTCTGTATAAAATTTCAGAAATCACACTGTACATATGCAATCAATTTAAAAGATCCTGGTATCTCAGAATTTTCATTAAACACACTTAAACAGACATAATCTTGAAAGGTCAGATCTGGTGGCAAATACCTTATAATATAGCATAACTTTTGCTATGTCACCTGATCCAGAGCAAGTGTAACACAGGGAAGAGTTTTTGAAAGGTGTGTAGGGATAGGTGGTGCTTGTGGGAGAAGGGATAACAGTTCCCCTGGGTGTGCCATTAAACCCATACTGCCTTACTGATTTTAGTAGGGCGGTCTTTAAATATACATGGAAACTGATAAATTTCCCATCTTTGGGGAACTGATAAATTCTCCCATCATAGAAGCTCAGCTGTTCACATTACTACTTCCTCATCTGACTAGTCAAATCACTAAATTTTTCAACAGTCCTGTAACTCCATCTAACCCATTTTCCAAACATTTCAGAACTCTTCCTAAGAAATCAAAATGGCAGATTATCCACTAATCAATAAGCAACTTTAAAGCAGTGATAACCTCAAATTGAGCTTTTCACAGAACTTTTTCAACAAATTTTAGACTATAAAAGCCACATTCTTTATGGCAAATGATTTGGACACAGCTAGTCTTCACACATACCATGAGAAAAATTCCTATTGTCTTCCAATAGTGATCATGTAGAGTCTTAACTTCTGATATTACCTTCCCCTACCTAATAAGTCTCTCCTGATGAGAATCTTAACCTTCTTTGAGAAGGTAAATCTGGAGGACACCTGCTTCTTCGTGGACCCACAGAGTAAATAAAAAGGTTTATAAGCTACTTATTCTGTATTATGTACCCATTTTGTATAAATCTTCAAAGACTTGACTGAACAGAACTGAAGAGTAAAGCAGAATGAAATTGGATATTGTGAAACTATTTAAAACCAGCAAGGCAATAGAAGAGTGAAGCAAGTTACCAGGGAGGTTTTGGAATCTTGTATAGAGTTAGAGAGATATTAATTAGGAATAGATTGGATATGTTAGAGTCTTCTTCATTTCTATGGACCTTCCAGCAAGAAAATTCTTATCTCCTTCTGCTTCTTTAGTTGGGGACAAAATGGAAGACCTCCCTTGCACTTTTCTGTGTCTTCAGTGCAGATAACAGTAGCTAAATCAACTCGACTTTTTTTGGTATTTTAAACCAAGAGCAAAAAGTTTTTACTGCTTTCCTTGAGCTGTAGTCCAAAGACCCACCTTTTTCATTGGTCAATTTTGTGTTCAACAACGGTTGTTTTTGTATAACAAGGGGTGGGTAAATGTTATCCATTCCTCAGAAAACACTTGCCCTTGAAAGGAAGGTCTGATAGATGACCATTTGCCTCATCAGTATTTCAGCCACTAAACATTTTCATTGATTTCATTGCTGTAATTTTAGCAATTGGTAATATACTGCACAGCTAATCCACAAGCAAAGAGGGCCCTGAAGCTTGAATAAGTATGCCACTCGAGCCAGCTCCTACTTTAGGCTATTTTTGTACAGCGTGTAAACTGTATTTGAAAGGATATAAGTTTTCTTAAATTAATCTTGAATTAAAATGCAGACTCTTACATATTTTTTCCTTGATCTTGAAAAGCAGTACTAGTTCTCTGTATACTTTTCTCAGCAATGTTTTTCTTTCTGTGATTCACCCATACAGATATCGATACTGAGTTTCTCCCTCATGTTTGTGAAGATGGTGTTTGCTTTTTTTGTAGGCTCCCTCAAATTAAGAGAACCCTGCTGCTGACAATTTTAACATGGTAATTCTATAGATCACAGGCTGTCATTTTGCAGAGACCACTAAAATTTTTTATGTTTGCCTTGTTTCTCATTTGCAACTTCATTAGCATTAGTTTTACTTTGAGAGAAGTACATTCAGCACAGAAAGCAATAAAGTTGAGATAGCTAAAGTTTATCACATAACTTGTGACATAATATAAAATCTTGGCAGTAGCAGATAGCCTGCTATGTTATCCTTACAACTAGTTCTCAACTATGAGCAGTACAACTCAAAAAATAATCCAATATAACCAACGCCTTTCTAAATCTTCCTCAAACACAGTTTGTATTTTGCTGTGAGGTTTTCCTGACCCTCTCTTTATCTATAGCCAAAAAACTTTGTAAGGGGTCACTGATTTTGCTGGCTTTTGGTTTCATTTTTCTGGTTTTATAGGGTTTTCACATGACACATAGGCAAGAAATGAAGTCAGAAAGAAATCAAATTAATACGGATTTTTTTCCTCCTAATTTCTAACATAGGTTTAGCATTTTGCATCATGCAGGTGTGACAAACAATAGCTACTAAAAGGAAGGAAACAACAAAACCAAAAAAATAATTTAAACATTGTTTGATCTAGAAGCAACATTTCTGAAGCATGTCTAAAATATTTCAAAATGAAATTCAGTTAGAATACTTTTTGTTACAATATTCAGGTTAATAAATGTAATGCTAAAGAACTGGGAGACATTATTTTGGAAATAAAAGAGGAAATCAATTACTGTAACTCTACAAGATAAACAGCTGAAAGTTTTATCATTAATTTATCAAACATCTTGAACCTTGTGTCACCAATTAAACCTGTATTAGTATTAAAGAGGAAAAAAAAAATTTTTTAAAAAAGATGTACCTTCTTTAAAAAGATCACTTATCACTTTCTCTTGCTGTTTTAAGAAAAACCTTGTATGATCACATTTAATGCTGTCAAAGCTCCAGTTTACAGAAGCAAGTACACCCAGATCTGTCAAATTGTTTAGAACAGGAGTGGCTGCTTCTTCCAAGAGGCAGTATGCCTGGCATTGGCTTTCTGGATAGCACAATAAAGAAAAAATAATAATAATAAAGTTTGGTTTCGTTTACTGCTACTGCTCAAGAATATTGAAAAGACCTAGTAAAACACAAACAACACTGACTTCTTCATGAAAGCTTTAACATTAATAGAAAAACAGTTGCTCGCCTGGGAGCCTCCTGGGTGGTAGAATTAAGCTGATCCTCACAGCAGGCAACCATGTTATTTCATGCATTTCATAAAGTGATCAAACTCCATGATGAAAAACTAGGATTTTCTAGTCCTGTGATTCCCACTAAGATTGCACTATTATTCCATTGCTCTACAGCCTTCTTCTACTTTGTATCCTAAACTTAGACTTAGTCCCTTTATGTCCACTTGTTACTATAACTTCAACTTAAACAGCCTTTCTCCTTCCCTCCTATTTAACTTCTAATATCTTTGTCTAGCAAGGCTAAACAAGCCAATCTGTTAGTCTGTTTGCGCTTTCATACTAACAGTTAATAGCTTCTGGGTGGCTGTTTCACAACTCTTTCCAAATTACAACTGAATTTCTTGCTATTAGCATCCATGACAGAGTTGTCAATTGCTGAATGAATTGAAAGGGCTGTCCTTTTACTCAGGTAAGAAGGTGAAACTCTTCCATACCCATTTTTCAAAATTATAGTTGAGTTGATCATATCACACAATCAGAACTGTGTAATTCTTCATTTTCAAAGATTTACTTTTCAAAAATATTTTCAACTGATCTGAACAAACTATTTGACTAGCAGCTGACAGCTTCACTTGGTCAATGCACTACTTCATAGGAGCAATTAATAACTTCAAAATTTTATGCATTCTAAAAATAGTTATATTACTATGTCCAGTTTTTCAGCCTGTATGGAAATAAGTCTGATACTACAGTATTTTGGATGCCCCTTGTATAATTTCACATAGGCATTCCTGTATTAATGTATCATTTTCTTCTTAAGGTGTATTTGTAATCATGCATCTTCAATGTTCCATTATTAAGTAAAATGCTTGTGTGAATCTTTCTAATCTCTGTTTTGGCTATAGCTTAGTTTTGAGAAAGATTCCTTTCCTTCATGTGCAAGACCACCATGGTGAAACACACTTTATTTCAAGGACAGTAGCAGTACATTCAGTCCCAACAAACACTACCTTTGCCAAATGCTAATTTTTATTTTGACTGCAGAAAAGCTTTAAATTTTTTTCCAGTTGCATTAAAGGAGTCTTACTTCAAAATTTATTAAAAAAACCCCCAAAATAAGCTTATAGCTGTTACGTGATTCCCATTTCAGATGGGAACACATGAAAATAACTGCTCTGCTTTTTCACTGGTTCTGTGGAGGAGACTCCCATTAAGCACATGGTTGGAGTGAATGCATTTCCATGGAAACTCAAACTAATCTGTTTTAGACCTACAACTTTCTAGCACTGAGTGTGCTTGATTTGAGGCTGTAAAATATCTTGGATAAATTTCTTCTAGGTTCTTTTCCACCATTTCTACTGCATGACAAAATTGTTGTCAATGCATGTTCTTTGATACAATGCCTTGGAAAGTACAACAGCAAGAGTTCACAGAGTAAGACCCAATCATGTATGAATGAATACAGGTGTTAAAGACATTTCCTACCAAAATGACTGCCAATCCCTTCTGCCTCCAGTTCTCTCATTTACTCTGTCAGAGAAAAAACTGGAGAATAATAATTTGAGGGTATGGATTGACACGAAGAAATTTCATGTCTGTTGATTTAGATCAGACACAACTCAAAGTCTGTACTTTTTAGTTTGCATGCAATTGGCTTTAGTCTTAAGACAGAATTCCATGGCCTGGTCTCACATCCTTGTCAAAATAAATATCCATCTATTTGGAATGTTTTCAGTCACAAGGAGGAGAGACTAGGCCTAATAATTTCCATATTTGTCTAAGTAGTACTATTTAATATAAAATTATATTGCAAAGTTATATATAATAGAGCGTATGCAAAAATAGTATACCTGATGCTTGAATATTGACTGTGACACTGTCCTCACTCTCTTGTTCTTTTTCCTTTATTCTCACAGTCTTACAAACAGAACTGTCCTCTTTGTGAACATGCATATGCTGTTCTTCAGATTGTAGCACTAAATTATTAAACCACAAGTGAACATTTAGATACAAATATTACAAAATCAGATTAATGACTAAGAAAACTGTTCTGTAAATAACTCTACATGCAGAAATATTTTCAAATTAAGTAGCTTCTAAAACACATACATTTTCTTTTCATGAACTTCTTTATTGTTTTCATGGGGTCATGTAGTATGGAAAAACCATTGAGACACAGAAAGAGATGAGGTCCTGTCAGCCTTCACATCCCAAGAAGTCAGGCATTACCAGGTTCCTCTTCCTTAGGGCAGAAATACAGAGCTGGGAAAATTAAGGAGTTACTATAGCTCTATAATATAGCGCCATAGGAAAGCTCATATGCCTTTATATGGAGGAAAAACATGTATGAGAGGAAAGAAGCTGTTGACTATAAGGAGCTCAAACTATTAAAAATATCTCAGGGAGTGTGAGTAGAAAAGGCTAGATACTGTCAGTGACCCAGAAAGAACATGGAAACTGCAAATGGCAGAAAAAAAAAAAGAAGAAAAATTGCTTATTGAAAACAACTTTTTCTCCCGTCTTATAGCTATCTTTTGCAACTTCTTAGTATTTCCAACTCTTCTACCCTTCTTCCTTATAAGTGCCGACGCATGATGTACAGCTTCTGCCCACAAAGCTTCCTTTGGTAGCTCTACCTCTTTATTTCTGAGAGAGGTTCTGGCTGAATAGATGTCTCCTAAATGTTGCTGATTTTTTTTAGTTAAGAATGTCAGTTTCCTCAGAAAGCAAACTGATCATACAGAGACAGAAAGAAAAGAAAAAACAATTTTTTTCCTAGTTAAGTTAAAAAACCTCTCCTGATTTTGAAAAGCTATAACTGGGTTCAAAATTGGATCAATGAACTGTTTCTACTACTTCCCTCCTCTTTACTTTCTAAACTAAATATTATACACAATGACATCTTTAAAAAATAAGCCAAGCAACAAAGACAATAGAGAAAGATTCCTACAAGCAGTGCTGCAATTTCTTATTTTCAGTTAAATTTAGAATGACCAATACGGTTCGGTGGGTTCTTTAGATATCAGACAAAATTGATCTGCAGCACGGGGGTCTACCTGTAAACGTATTCAAAACTGCATTTAACTTAAACCTCCACAAATCTATTCTTAAATGTAACATAGCTTGTCTTTCAATACATTTGGATTTCTTGTTAGGAGATGCAGTTCTTGTCAGAATTCACTAGATGGTGGCATAAAACTTCATTTCAGGTTCCTTGAGCTACTAAAATTGGGCTTGCTGCTTTCTGAGGCTGTGGAAGCGTTTTATGCATGCATATCTACCAGTGGCAGTAACAGATTAATTTTACCAAGAAATAATTTCTTCCACAGGATTACATAAGCTTGCAATTAAATAAATATCCCAATTCTTTTCTATAGGAATTATTGCTGTAAGCTTTTATGCAACAATTTTAACCTTTTTTTTCTTTTTGTGCTGGGACATATGACTGAAACACAGATAAAAGTTATTGTCAAAATTCCGCCATACGAGCCCAAAAAATAACAAATGTTCTTTTTTAATACAACTTTATCCTGAAAAGTGAATCTGGAAATATGTTTCCCGATATTTTGTGTCACAAATATTTCTTTTTTAAAACAAATAAGGAATTTCTTCTACTGCTTTTTCCTCTGCTATTTTGTATTTCTGCAATGTTCAATGTATAGCCTGAGATTCTTTCATAAGCATTGCCATCAACAAGAACAGGGCTAAGAAAAACTTTCTGTTTTCTCTAAGACGTGTTTGGCCTCATTGTTTGATGGGGTTTGCACCAAGGTAACTGGCTCAAATGCTTCTTTCCAGAGAAAAACTTTAACTCTTGTTCATTGTCTAGGCTATGTTGGTTCTACAAAAGTAAGAGTATTGATAATTACTATTTGATAACTACAATTAATTTGATAAGTACAACTGATAACTAGTATTTCTCCAAAGAGAACATATGGACAGAAGAAATCTTCTGGAGTAAGTACCATTTAGAATCACTTTGTCAGAAGAAGAACAAACTCATGTGTTTGTTTTATTAAAGAACATTTCCACCACAAAAAAAAAAAAAACCAAACCCAAAACGAAAGCACCCTCTCAACCAAAACAAACAAAAAAATCCCCTAACATAACCAAAGGAAAAAACAAAAAGTAAGATCATTAGCTGAAAATTCAGCTACATTAAAGATCAGAAAAATGTTACCATTGACTTAAAAGAATTTTTTTCCCCATAAATCCACTAGCATGAACTAGCATCTATTGTAACCGGTATAAGAGAACAGAATTAAACCTGGAAAAATGGCAGAATAAACTGGTTCACATACCTTTTTCAGGACTACCTACATAATTTTTTTCCTCTCTTTGGATGAGTGTACATTCAGATCTCAGCATGATAAAGTTGCTCAGATCAGAATCATCATTGCACCATTCTGTAACAAGTGCAAATGATGCAGATTTTTGACCACCAGATGAGTTGTCTTGTTTAGAAGACACATCTTTACGGCTGATTGATTCAGGTGATTTGGGGGTTTTCTCTTCTTGGTTTAAGAAATAAATTGCCTCTTCTACATTATTCTTTCTTATGCTTCCACCAGTAAGCTCTTCCACAGATGTACTTTTATTGTGAATTTTGGCAGATGATGCAGGACTCATATGCAGGGCAAAGTACTGACTTCGAGTCTGTGGTGACATGTAAAGATTAATTACTTTGTCTGACTGATGTTTTTCACCAGAAAGCAAATCCTGGTTTGTCACGGAATTCTTCTCTTCAAGCCATCCTAAAAACAAAATTTAATTTTTTTGCTGCAACATAGATTTTTTCTTTTCTTTCTCCTGGTTGGAGTTAGCTACTTTGGATAATTATAGAGAAAGCATTTTTTTATTTCTTCTTTCTGCCTTCCCGGATCATTAGAATCCACTTTTAGAAAATTTGTACTGATTAGTCCTAAGTAAAAATGTACAATGTTGAGAAACAGAAGGCCATGCTACTGTTAGAAGTTTTCACCATCTGCCTCGTGCTTACTGGTGTCAGATTTCTAGGAACTGAGATGCAACACATTTCATCAGGAAGAAAGATTAAAAGATTAACAGATTTATTTTTTTTTTAGAGGAAAAAAAGAAGTAAAGCATGCAGTTAGCTCCCCCGAAAGATGTGCTTCATAGAACTGCAATTTTTTGCATTGCTGCTGCACATCCATGTTAAACACAGTAGCTAAACACTTCACAGTATGTAAAAAGCAGTTAAGTGGAAATGTTCTTTCTTGAGGTGTACCTATCTGTTTCACAACGTATCATGTTACTGCCAGTCCTTGGAGCTCTACAATCATAATTGGTACCCTGCAGTCAGGCCATAGTTATATTAAAAAAACTAAATAACTTTTTTGCATTTTCTGTTAAAGTTTGATTGTAAGTATGCATAATGGTCCATGAGAAATTGTAAAGTTTATGAGTGGTTCACATCGGAAATCATAGCCAGCATAAACCCCCTCCTCTGAATAGCATTACAAAATAAAGAATTTTCACTGTAACATACTCTCCCCACTGACCTTCTGCAGATAGGACTATACAAATAGCTGCTTTATTAACATATTCCAATGCAAAATAACTATTTGTTAAGAAATGCTCCTGTATGAAACTATTTTATTAAAAAATAGTATGGCTGGTGGAGGCTACTTTTCATCTGCACATTAATAGAAAAGGTAACTGTGAAGTTAAAGACTTCG
Source organism: Aviceda cuculoides (assembly GCA_035590195.1). NCBI lineage: Eukaryota > Metazoa > Chordata > Aves > Accipitriformes > Accipitridae > Aviceda > Aviceda cuculoides. Next base: position 10,586,826 of record JAVJGG010000074.1, on the reverse strand, counting down.
GTTCCTACGGTTTGTTCCAAGGTTGTGAAAGTACACCTTAACTGTAGTAGTATTGCTACTTCATATTGCTATAAAACACTTTGCTCTTGAGAATAAGAAATCTTCCGTTACCTTCCTTCTTGGAGGAATATAACTGGAGGTATATAACTGTCACTGTGTCATTCTCTGTTAAAGTACCTATCTTTGCCTTTTTATCACTTTTTTTTAAAAAAAGAAGATACTTACCTTCTAACTGATAGGAGGTAAATTGTGTGAATGTTTCTACTTCTGTAGGAAGCAAACTGTTTGCATTACTGGCATCCATGTTTACTTGCTCTGAAGTTTCTAAGGAGGCTGGATTTAAACCCAAATGAAGCCACCAGCCCTCCTCTAGTGAGCTAAGCATTGGTACTTCTACTTCAACTTGTAGCATTTCCTTCAGTTCTGTAAGTGAATGACGCTGATAAGCAAGTTTAACAGTCTGAGGTGCTACAAAAAACAGACATCAACATAAAATATTAATAAACGAGAAACATAAAAATAGAATGTCGTTTTAGAAATGAAAGCTCCCAAGTACTGATGACCTACTACATATACCCATTGTTTATACTTCTGTTTGTAATTCAGTGTCCATTAATAGACTTAAAAGCAAAGTAGTTAGTGTTAGCAGAGCAAGTGTGCTTTTTACTTACTGAGTGTATGAGAATGGGGGATGTTAAATTTTTTTCAGATCTAATAATGTGTAGCTGCAAAACTAAAGTTACAAATGACCTTGTTCATTATCTCTGGGTTTACTTGTCATGCTTACAAAGATTTAACATAGTCCTTACCTGAAAAGAAAATGAACTTAAATAGTAATGAGCCTACCATACATTGTTTTGAACAATAAATTAATGTACAAATGAATTGGACAACATAACAAGTCAATATACATAGCTTAATCCTGAGACTTGTAAAGTAAAGGCAAATAAAATGAAATGAAATGAAAGAACAGTGGTAATGAGTATTCTGGTGCTGTCAGAAATAACCTGCAGCTTACTTTGGTTTTGTGTATTTTGCTACCTAACATGAACTCTGCTCCTGCCAAGTTATTATTTTCCATTAATTGTACTTTTCTGTTGATTGATATATATTTTGAAATATTATTTAAGGAAAAATAGCGCACAGAAAAGAGTTCAACATATTACCAAATTTCAATTACTAGAGTTATTGAGTATAATTAGTAGTAGTGAGCTGACATTTCCATAACGAAATAAAACACTTCATTCAAATTACCTCCATAGAAGGATACATGACATACCAACTTCTATGTTGCATACTGTAACTTTTTACATGTACTAAAAGAATCAGATAATCCAAACTTAAGAGGGTTAAATTAATTGGATAAACCTCAGTGGCTCAAAAATGTGCTCTCTAATATGACATTATCTTTTTCACTATATTTTGTTCAGGTACATGGAACTCTTCAACATCAATTAGAAATTGATGATCAATTAGAAATCCTTACCGACCAACAAAAGAGCGTTCATA
>JAVJGG010000074.1:10524061-10555369 GCA_035590195.1 Aviceda cuculoides | reverse complement strand
TAGTGTTATCATTATTAGTTTCTTCTTTTCTGTTCTATTAAACTGTTCTTATCTCAACCCATGAGTTTTACTTCTTTTCCCTATTTCCTCCCCCATCCCACTGCGGGGGCGCGGGGGAAATGAGTGAGCAGCTGTGTGGTGCTTAGTTGCTGGCTGGGGTTAAACCACAACAGTAACTTACTGTCCAAACAAAAAGAACAGTGATTTGTAGAATCAAATCTCCTTATTCCTAGAGAGACATTATTATACAATTGTGCTTCACTAAGAAATCGGAAGAATTTAATTGATAAACAAGAACTGTGGAGTCTTTGGGTTTTTACAGTTTCAACTGCTCGAGTTACATCAGCTGTATAATGCACGTCTGAAATTGATGCCTCAATATGAAGAAATATGGCTTGATGAGATTATGTTTATCCCACAAGTAATCATATTATCTATGTTATAATTTTTTATGGTTTGTTAAATTGGCCTTTGTTTTGCAACACTGCTCACACCTCCAGTAATATTTCAGTGTTTACTTTTTAATAGGTACTTTGAAGCAGATAATATCAGAGTTGATCTTACCATGTGTTAGACAATTTTAGAACTAGGAGACTGCCTTTTGTTAGAACATCTCAACCAGAATTGCTAAATTTCATCATAATGGTGATAGTAATAACTTTTACATCAAGGTAAAATTCCTGCTTATTGCAATGAAGCCATGTGACATTGGAAAACTACTTCAGGAAGGAGAGAAAGACAAAAATTCCACTTTCAAACAAGACAGTGAAGACTGCAGAGAAAAGCAAAGATATTAAAGATACTTCATAGTAAGTAATGTGCCACCTCAAGTGAGAACAAATGCCAAATGAATTTTTTTTACTTGTGAATCAGAATAATGAGAAAAGCAGTAAAACTTTATGCTCACTTTCATTTCAGAAAAAAACATAACCAGAAAATACAATTGGTAAGTCTAGAAATTGTAAAGGGAGGAAAATAAAACAACTAACTTGATGAATCAGGGCATGTAGCTGTTATCTAGTTAGAGTGCATGAAAAATGAAGAAACTTGTGGTCATATTCATTCATCATCAACATTTGTAGAAAAATACACATCCAAGTAAAGCAAATCCTGCAGTGCTTGTGGAAGAGGAAAGGCTGCTGTGGATGTAATTGTGCTCCACTAGGGGCTGTCATTGTCACACACCTAGGTAAACATCTTCCACTAGCAAGAGCAAAATGTAAGCAGAAAAATCCTACAGGGACTGAAAGAGAAGGGCTTCAGGTCTCCAGGTATCTCCCAAGCAAGGGATCTTCCTATTGGCCTAAAGAAACATCTCCTCTGTCAGAACAGAGGAAGCTCAAAAGGGGGATTGTCTTTAGTGATAGCCACTGAAATAAAAGTGCAATGCTTTCATGAAATTTTGATGTATTTTCCTGCTGTTCGATTTACTTGCTTCCAAAGGAAAAAGAAATGGAATTTAGTGACAACTAAATTATTATGCTGCAACAGAAACATTGTGAACTTAAACATTTTTGTTTAACAGTTCCTGAATACTGCAAATTATCATGTCATCTTCTTTGAAAAATCATGTATTTAGGGTATGTGGTTGTTCACATATAACACTAAAGATTTTTGCATTGTTTTGGCACACCCTGTTTATTGAGGAGGTAGTGTCATGTAATATTTTTGCATAATTCTTTTTTGGTATGAAAAATACTTCTGTCACATGTCTCAACTAAGCCCTGAAAGAAGTTCACATAATTGAGTAATACCATTGTAATATTAAAAATGCTTTTTGAAGTACATTTGCAAACCTCATCTCAAACTAAACAAAGCAGGCATCAGAGTGACAGTAGAAGATGACTCCAGTCCCGGGCCATTTGCATGGTTGAGGAGACCCATTTAAAAGTGACCCTATTAAGACATGCTAGCCCCAGACATCCCTGGAGACACATACAATCTTTAGCAAGATGATAGAAGAGTTTTTATTCTATTGATTTCTTTAAGATTGGAGTTCTATTATGGTTCATTTTACAAATTGGACTATGACATCCTGTGTCATGATAATGAAGTATTATAGAATGATGCAGGTATGCTAGCTTTAGAACCTTGGTGAAAGCATAAAGCACTACCTCAGAAAACATTTACATTTTGGCTAACCGAGACTTAGTCTTTGAGCATGGTTTCAGTGAAAACCACAAGGCAAAAAAGCGGGATTTATTTCAGTGTTTCTCAGTGAGATCATACGGGAGGGGCAGATTAAACTTTTAAAAATCGCAGATAAAGATGGTTATTGATGAAATGTTTCATTTTTTTTTACTAGTCTAGCTAATGAAACATTAAAAAAGACATCAACAGATCCAGTGATGCCTCTCCCAAGGGTCAAATGTGACCTTATAAACTGGTGTTCTCTCTCACTGAGACTAATTTCTGTTTCATAGGCTTTTAATGCGTCTCTTGTCTTTTGAGGTGTGTTACCTCTGATACATATTTCTATGCACCGCCTTCACTGCTTTTGTTTCCATCCAAGTTTAATTTCATTCTCATGCCATATACATATAGTACTCACTGGATGTATTATCAATTTTAATCTTAGAACTGAAGGGCAATTGTGAAGTGTATGTTGTTACTATAAAGACATTGGTGTGAAAATTGTGATTGTTTCATAGTTTCCTCATGATGGCTCATGGGCCACTGGTTTCTCTTCAGATTTATGGAGCTGGCATGGGTACAGTTCTTAATGTGACAGCTTGCAAGGATACTGTAAACCTTAGAAAAGGTAGGCATTGAGTGGTAGGATACATATAGTCTTAGAAAAGAGCTTAGCCTTAATTTACAGGATTGTTTTTTCTTGGGACTCCACAGGCACCCAAACCAGGAGCATTCCTACACTGGAGATGCCACAGAAGCCTCAGCATCTCAGGCAGGTAATACGAGCATTGCCAGCCTTGTTGTTATAAATGTTGGGTGGGCTCTTCACTTTCATGTTTGAAAAGATTTTCACTATAGCATTCCTTTCATAATAATCCAGTTCAAAGCTATGGACAATAGAGGGAGAAAAAATTCAAACCAGCAGTTTACGAGGACTCGATACAATACTATCTTCTTTTGAAGTGCACAAATTTAATTTTAAAATCTGAAATTCTTGCAGCCATATCCCAGCCAAAATATCAGTTGCCATAAAACTTTCTTTAGAATTGCTCACTACCATCCTGAACTGCTTGTGTGGTAGGATATGCTGTGACTAATACAGCAGATATTTTTTGCTGATCTTCCCCTTCTGTCCAGTTTGGAGGTCTGATAGAAAACAAGTTTTCAGTCATTCAGAAACCAAGCTAGGCTGAAGTATTCATTGCTAAGAGAGAAATTACAATGGCAATTCTTTCCATTCACATTTCTTAGTTGATTTGTCCCAGACATGGAGATTTCTAACATGGTAAGGTGTAATCTTAATTATGGTACCATTCATTTTAGTGTCTGAAGCATATCAACACCTTGTATGTTTTCAGTGGCTTAAGGGATGCAGTGTAGTCATTGTTACTATGTTTTCTACTGACTGCTTACTTCAGTATACATTATTTGATAAGATATTTTATTCACTCCAGACAGGATTGTGGTGACTAAGAACAAGAGACAAGCATTATTCTGAGGGGAAAAAAGTCATTTTTCTGTCATAACTGTATAAATCAGGAAGAAAAAGGAAGAAACCCAGGATACCTTTTCATTTCCTGGCCTGCAACAACTGCAGCAATATCTGATGAATCAAACAAAGCCATGGACACTTGATTTTGGTGATGTGAGTCTAAATCTGAAGACAAAGCAGCAGAACAGCAATGACAAGCCCCTTCTGTGCTGCAAAGGTAGGAAGGTTACCAAAGTCTGGACCTTCCAGTGGCCATCATGTGTTTTTAATCCCAAGGGAGGCACATACATTGTTTAATTCCAGGTATTTAGAGTCAGGCGCCTGTATAGTCAATGATAGAGGTACTCTATTTCAGTGCTCTGGGGAGCACTCAGACTGGGGGAGGGTTGTTTGTCTTCCCCTTAGCTATCAAACCTATCTCCCAGCTCAGGCGTGCACAAAGTGTAAATTTAGATGGATTACTACCAGCAGTTCTGGGTTGCATTTCTGGCCTAGACATGCCATTCTTCAGTGAGTATCTGCCATTAGAAACAGCATCAGTTCAACATCCATGTCTGCCTCGTTGTGTTGGGTTGCTGTTGTCATGCTGCTATTCCTGTCTATGCCGTCTTCAAAGCAGCCTTTGAAACTTTTGCCAGGAACTGTTAGGCAACAGTTCCCATAGAGACATGATGCTGAAATACTGTACTCCATTAAATAGTACAGCTCTCAGTCCTGGTCATTAGACTACCTGCCCTCGGTGTTTAATAACACAAACCATCTCTGCCTCTGTATCATTGCTGGGAAACACTTCATGTATTTATTTTAACATTTACTTCAGTAGGCTCAACAGCAGCTTGCTCCACTGTGATGTGTTGAGTGGAGGATTCACAATGCAGGACTGTGCGACACCTGCACCATAGAATCACAGAATGGGTTGGTCGGAAGGGACCTTTGAAGATCATCTAGTCCAACCCCCCTGCCATGGACAAGGACATCTTTCACTAGATCAGGTTGCTCAAAGCCCCATCCAATCCGGCCTTGAACACTTTCAGTGATGGGGCATCCACAACTTCTGAAAGACAGCTTGTCTTTCACTCAAGCTGCCAGTAGGACCAGTGAAAAGGTGAAGGGTGGAAAAGTGAAAAGGGACAACATGCTAACAGCAGGGTGGCTGAGGAGGTGCAGGGAACACTCTGCTATGCATGCGTTAGCAAGGGCGCACTAGGTCATGTAGCCAATGCCACAGGAGGAAAACAAGGAGTATATTTTGTGGTTTTATAAAATTTGCAAATTATAGTAACATTGCAATACTGTGAAACACAGAGGTCCAAATTCAGGGAAGACACATCTGCAGTGTCCTTAGGGATGAATCAAATCTGAAGGGAATTGTCTGAAAGTAGATACTGCATCTAGGTGAAGGAAATGAAAGAGAAAACTGCTGAAGGAAGAAGGCAAACACAATGTCTGCATGTGTTATCAGGTGATAGTTAATACATTCTGTGTTCTCTTTAATGCAGACACTTTTCCAGGTCTTGGTGTGGTTATTACACCAACTAAGACTCTTAGGCTTTCTTTCATACACAATTCCTGCACTTGCTAACTATTGGTAGTGGTTGCCACTTTCTGTGAGCATATTTGATGACTGATCTGAGGCATTTACATTTGTTTTTCTCTGGCATATCCAGAGTTATGAAAAGTTAGATATTAATTAAATCTTTACTAGAAATGGCAACAGTCAGGCTATTCATAATACTGACCTGAGGTTACTTATTAGCTGCAGTTTTTTGTTCTCTTGGCTTCAGGTGATATTTGTAAATAGCTTGAACGGTTCTCTTCAGGATAGGTCTATGACTGGATAAAACTGCTCTACCATATTGGGCAGCCATCCTGAGCAGCCAACCTCAGGTGTCTTGGGAGTTGGGTATGGAGAAGCTAAGTGCTTCAGCACTAGCCGCAATATTAATTGCTGATGTGGCCAGTTTTTTTCATGAATAGCAAAATAACAAGTTTTGAATAATACAGCTGAAAAGATCATTTGTTAAGACAAATAATTTGTGATGTATTTATAGACTGGGGTAGCAAATGGGATGCTAAGGCAAATCTGTGAGGCACATGCAAGTCATCAACTATTGCATTCTAATGTAAAAGCTTAGTAAAAATCTGTTCGCTTGGTTTGCATATGATGCTTTTTTACTTGTGAGCCTTACATATGGGTTTAAATATGGACAACTTTTCTAACTGAACATTTTTGCATATAAAATGAAGAATAACTGTGTAATAAAGACACAGTAATATGATTTTAATTTCTAAACATCTAGACCAGCTAATGTTGAGTATTTTGTCACAATAGCACTTCAGTTATACCTGGCAAGGTACATTCGCTAGGACAGAAAACTGTAACAGAAATGAAGAGATGCTGACAACAGTGGGAAGCGTTATACCTCATGAGGTGAGGTTTTCGTAAGTCTCCTGAACAGGGAGAATACCTTGTTACAGCCTGCTCTAAGTGGCTTGAATGAGATGTGCACTACATTGTAGAAAAGAGAAAGTAATTTTTTCCACGCAGGAACTAAAGGAAGATATTTCTTGTGCTAGGGTAAAAAGAAGCACAGGTGTATCTAGACAGTGTCTGAAATTCTGGGCTTTTGTAATTATGGTTGAGTAGTTTCCCTTGATAGATGGAGTTGTCAGACACTTTTGACAGTTCCTCTGGATGCTTCCTTATTACAATCAGACTCAACATCTTCTGGTCTGAGCTGAAATGAAGCCAAGTGGTTGACATTTTGCAGCATGCTGGGTTTGACAGATAATAGCATCATCCAGCTCTGAAGACCTGGAAGCCAGATAACTGCCAGTTTCAAAAGAAGACTGTAGTTCAGATATAATCTCAGAAGTTTCTACTGTGGTTAGGAATGACTTACAAATGGGAGAGCCGGGGGACTAGTTTGAGCATTGAGTAATCCCATCTCTGCTAGAACGATGACTTTCTGTTGTCTGTCAAAGCCCTTCAGACAATAATGAGAAAAAAAACACAGAATGAGAATGCTCTTTCCCTCTGCCGAGGGAGTCAGCAGCCCCCTGTGATCATTAGGATGGATGGCCTTGTACAGCAAAGCTGTAAGGAAATGAGGGAAGCATTTGGCTCAGGAGAATAAGATATGCTGAAAACTCACTTCTAAAGAAAAAAGCAGTCAGAAGTTTGGAAATACTGATACTCTTGACAAACAGAGGCAGGAGGAGACGGTGTCGGCTTTGAAATTTGGGTGGATGTTGTGTACTGAGAGCCTTCTTCAGTTGCATGACCACATCTAGTGCTATCCATCTGGCTAGAAAAGGTATTCAAAAGATCTCCCTGTGGTCATTGCAGACTTTGAACTTGATCATCTCTGGGATCACCTGTTCCTAGCTGGAGAGTCTGAGGAACAGAGCAATTGCCATGTGAAATCCTTTGTATATGGGGTAAGCATCCAAGTCCATACTACTGTGGGCAGTGAGCACGGAGTGACATCATGATCTCAGGAGGACTAACAGCTGGTGGTGAATTCCTTTTTTATAGGCTTAACTGTACAGTAAACACTTCCAGAATGACTGTACTGACAGTTGAGTAGTGGGGTCATTTTTCAGTTGACAAAAATTCAGCAGGAGAGAGCAGCTTCAGTTAGCACGCTTCATCTGTAACTCCCACTAATACTCTTAACTCTTGTCCTGGGCCTGCTTAGTCCACAACAACTCATACTACCACACTTTTTTTCCCAAGAAGGCCTAAAAAGCCAAGCCCATAAAGGAATAAGGTTAAAAAAGTCAAACACCCTTTCCCTAACCTCAAGATCAGAAAGTTACCAAGGCTGGACCCTCACAGCATGCCAAATAATCTCATTCTGACATCCATTTCCTGGCATCTATCCATTTTCATTTGTCATGTTTTATTTCCCTGCAATGCCACACAATGGTAAATTAGAAAATTAGTAAGTTATTTGAATGAGAAAGCTTCTTACAGTGCATGATTTATAATGTACTGTCATAAGAATGATACAATCATGCAAGAAGTGCTTTGCATAACACAGGTTACATTACACCTCCAGAGCATAATTGCATGTTCCATCAGTACTTAGAAGACTCTGCCACGTTTGTCTTCTGCAATGTTGATATGTCATGTCATGCTCTTGGTGTCTCACTCACAGGATCTGTCAGAAGTTTCAAGAGTGTCACAATTCCCATGGAACCAATTTGACATTGGCTATAGCTTTTGTATGACTTCAGAAAATTAAAGGAAGGTTTTCATGATGTGTGTTTTCTGGCCTAAGAGGAAGTACAGCTGAAGTTTCAGTGCAGTCAGCTCTCCCTACTATCTGCTGAGCACAGTGACAAAAGCAGAGAATTACTATTGGAGAGAACTCTTGAAGATCAAAAGCACAGCAATCAAATTTCTATGCAGAGAAGCAAACCTAACAACACTTAATTTGTATTTTCATAAGCTAAGCAGAGAGAAGCAAGGTAAAACACCATGTAGAGATGTTTCTGATACCTTCACAACTCTTATGAGTTTATCTAAAGTGAATTAAAGAAGAAAGAACAGGTCTCTGATACTTTGATTGAAAGAAAAATGAAAAAAAGTCAGGCTGTGTTCAGTAAGCTGCATCCCTGCCTGTGTCCTGTTTTGTAATGCAGTATTTGGAAGCTGTGGTGTTCTTTTTAGGAATGAGACCCTCAGCTATGAAAGCTTGGTTATTCATTAACACCAGACGGGTAAGGAAATTTCCTTGTTAGTATGTGCCATGAACTGAAAATGGGCAATGCCACAGCTTCGAACAGAGTTTAAAAATGCCAGAGCTTCAAACAGAGTCTAAAAAAGTATTTTGTTTATTTTTGTTTTGGTTTATTCTCATTTACGCTATAATAATCAACTACTTAACTTTTACTTGAAGCAAAAAATCTTCATCTTTTTTTGTCTTAAAGCTTGTCCTGTAAGAAGGCAGGTATTAAACTGAGCCGGCAGGCTCTTTCTGTTCTTTTTGGGGTGGATTGGTACACCCTTGAAATATGTATCATGCAAAATGTCTTTTAGGATGTTGAACACCTTCCTAGAAGCTTCAGGGCAAGGTTAAGGCAAGGAAGTAATTCACTTTACAATTTTTTTGGCAAGCAGCCAGAAGCAAAGAAGCAACTCAGAGCTCTAAGATTACTTGAAATTTGTGGCAGCTATGTTGTCCCCAAGATTTAGACACCCTCTGACAAAATTACACTCTCTTCTTTATATTAATTTGCATATGTTAACTTCTATAAGTATGCTCTATATGTTAATTTACTACACATTATTTACATGTGTTCCTGGTTTTTTTTTAGTCTCAACTAAAATTTGTGAAAAATCAAACCAGCAAAGACTTTCTTCAGTATGACAGTCATTTTCTGTGTGTAGTTATGTCCATGACTGCAGCTATGTTAGAGACACTAGAATCACAGAAGGCAAAGATAGGAATCACCCTTAAAAATAGCAGCTACTCCATTCTCTGATCTTCCTGTGATAATTCATTGTGTTTGGTCCAGTCTTACATTATTCAAGCAATTTGTCTTGTTTTCCTAAGATGAACATCCTTATTGTGACTGATACTTATTATGGTAGTTAGGAGATATCAGTGCAAACCAGGGCACTATTATGCTGCTCGGGGCCCATACACTTAATAAGAGAGTAAGCCTTGGCTCCAAATGTGCTTATAAGCAAATCATGTTTTTCTTAGTCAGACTCAGTATTACATACTAAAGTATTTACACAGTGGGAGCTCTTTGGAAGAGAGAAGCATGTCTAATATTACAAAACTCTTCATGTTGCTGACTGAGCTCCTGGTGATTTATGCTGTATGCTCACCTTTCACCTAATTTTCACATCCACAGAACAGTCTTGAGATCCTGTGTCTTGAGATGGCACTTTTACATGGCTGGAAGATTTATCACAAGGCAGGACAAAGACAAGCCAACTTGGTTTGCCTTGCTCTGCCAAAATCTACTCCTGCTCAGTGCTTAGCTATGTGAAACTTGGTGACCAGAAGGTCCACCTCTGATTTTGTGACTAGTTCTGCATTATTTTATTATTGTCACTTAAATGAACAGATAAAGGAAAGAACGCATCCTGAAGACCCTGCAGTTTAGGTTGGATGTGATCTAAAAAGATGACACTATACAAGGAAATGGAAATAGGAGGGATGATTCTTAGTGAAAGGTAATAGGCTTCTTGCATATATTAAGCCTGTTAGTATTTTTAATAGAATACTGTTTGTGTGATACAGATTTCTAATTAATCTGTGTCTTTCTAATTAATGCTGAATGGCACTGCAATCCATGAGCAGTCCTACTGAAAACCTTTGATCAGGAGTTAGAAGGACTCTGGCTAGTCTTGGGAATGTGTCCAGCAGGGAGCTGTTTTGATATTGAGGAGGCATCGTTTCAATCAGGAAGATTGGTTTTAGATGATGTGACGGACAAAACAGAGAAACAAAAGTAATCAGTGAATCTGAAATCCCCATCTATGAGGTCCCCATCTATGATATTAAAGCACGGATGATACATCTTTGAAAGAACAGTCACCACAAGAAATGACCGGAAAAGTTAGAATGCTACACAGAAGACCACAGGAATTGGTATGAAGGACTCTAAGGCTGAGGGGCCTTTTTCTGGCATTACAGCAGAGTTAAATCTCTAGCAACCAATAATCCTGAGGAAATACAGCCAAAAGCCTCCCAAAGACACTTCTATCACAATAAAGCCACAGGAATAACTCCAGTTGTGAATCCACTCTCAGTACATTGGCAAAGACAGCCACAGAGGATGAAAAGTCTTGAAGGAATTTTGGGGATCAAGGATATATTTTTTTTTACACACAGAAGTCTTAGACTGTTTAACATAAAAGCATTCACAGAGTCATTCAGGTTGGAAGTGACCTTGGGAGGACACTAGCCCAACCTCCCACCCAAGCAGGGTCATCTGCAAGATCAAACCAGGATACTCAGGGTTTTGTCCAATTGGGGTTCAAGAACATCCAATGACAGATGGCAGTCTCTCTGGGAATCCTGCTCCACTGCCTGGCTGCCCCTGTGGGGAAAAATTGGTTCTTTATCTCCAGCCTGAACCTTTTTAGTTTTCGCTTATGCCTGTTAATTCTCACCTTCCTGCCAGGCACCACTGTGAAGAGCCTGTCCCTGCACTCTCCATCCCCTCCCCATAGGTGCTGGGATGCTGCTTAGGTGCCTCAAAGCCATCTCTGTTGCAAAGCTGAGCTCTGCTCACACTGCTGCAGGTGCTGCTGGCCCCCCACTGCTGATCAGGTGCAGGGCTGGCCCATGCTCAGCTGGCTGCCTACCAGGGCCTGGGACCTTCTCCCCAGTGCCGACCCCAGCCCCACTGGCAGTGCTGCTGGGACTCTGCCTGCCCATGGCAGGGCTGCACATTTCTCCTGCCCCAAGTGCATGGGTGCCCTATCAGACCCTTTCTCCTGCCTATCCAGGTCCCTCTTGATGGCATCCCTGTCCTCACGGATTACTGACTGGTCTTCGCAATGTGGTGATATCTGCTAACTTGGTGAAACTGCAGCCTGTCACTTTATCCACCTCATCAGTGATACAGATCTTAAACAGGACAGGTCCCAGTACAGATGCCTGTGGACCCTACTTGTTACTAGCCTCAGGGCGGAGTATGATTCATTATCCACCGGGTGTTCACACATCTGGTTGTCTGCCCACCCAGGCTGTAATATCCCACCTTGGATCAAGGAGTATTATGGAAATAGTGTTGTAAGCATTGCTAAAGTCGCGGTAAATGACATCCACTACTCTCCCCTCATCCTCAGTTCTGGTTGTTTTATCACAGAAGACACCCAGCTGATCATGCATGACTTACCCCTGGACAGTCCATGCTGACTGTCCACAGTCACTCCTTTTTCTCCTTCATGTGCCCAGAAAAGTGCTTCAAGAGGACTTGCTCCAGTCTCAGTGAGCTTGACTGCCCTGTGATTCCCTGGTGTGTCCTTTCGATCTTTCCTGAAGATAGGTGAAGATAGGTTTCCTTTTCTTCAGTTGTTAGGGACCTTTCAAACATTTAAGCAGACTTGCAAGGACATTGGTCATTACTCTTCAATGCAGCCCATTGTGTCTTACGTGCTATTTACAATCTCAGGCTGGGATTTTGGGCAGGTATTAATATGACTGTCAAGCAAATAGTCCTGTATCTAAGGCAGTGTATCCTCCTCAGTTGAACAGATCTTACAGTGTAGCTGTATGATAGATCTTATTTTGCACCAGGTCTCTTTCATGCAGAAGTGACAGTCATTATTTGACTCTCACTCACAAGTAGTCCACCGCACGTTGACAGCGTGACTTTTCAGAACAGTGTATAAGAGGAAGTATCCAAAGAGCAGTTTACAAAGCATGTAGACACACTGTGTTTCACCTCTCACACCTCTTATCTGTGTGAGAGGAAGTCAGCAGCTGTGTGGGGTATGTGTACTGTCAGCATAGCTGAAGTAGTCAGTGAGGTTCTGTCACAAACTGTACATATACACCATGACTATGGCTGTGCAGATTACTTCCCCAGGTCTCTGATCTCAAAGGACTATAAAGAGTGCCTATAAAGATGAAGGATTACAGAAGTCACCATGAAAGACAGATGACTGGACTTGTGCTTAGTCCTTTCTTCATTGAATCATTTCCTCCACTGCTGTAGGAGGGCAAAGTTGGAATGGAAGAGGGCAGAACTCAACTTTCCTGCTAAGACTGGGCTGCAAAGGGCATTTGTCTTGCTGTTGCAACAGATGCACTATGCAGTCTCAGACCTCTTTGGGGGCGATGTTGCTGGTCAGCCATCAGTACGGCTTGTCCTGTGGGTGCGTGTGGTAAAGTTCTGGGGTAGTGGAACAGTCCCACTGAGCCAAGACAGCTGGAGATTAATGGCCTGGAAAATTCAGAGGGTGGAACTGGCTGACTGTCTTAACACCTGCAAGGACTGTCATCCCAGCTGCTGCTGCTGCTAGTGAGCAGCACACAAAAGGAGGCTCAGTGTGGCTGGCTGTGAGAACACACATGCATGCAGCTGCATGGGGCAGCTGTTTTCTACATGTTACTAAATCCTGGGAATATCTTAGAAACTGTGGCAACCTTCACTAAGCCTTGTGGCACACAACTTTATTTTAAGTCCATTCATAACTTCATTTTAAGTTCCAATTCATAACCAACATGAAAGCTTGTTAGGTATTCCGGGATTTTCCTTCCTAGGAAATTTTGGACACATTGTATTAGTTCTTTATTATTATATATCATATAATTTTGATAGGTATGTTATTAGACATTGGATGTCTACATAGGTATCTGTGTCTGTTCTATATGCATTACATTAAAGGCAGAATAATTTGCAAAGTCCTTTTGATACCTCAACTTAAAAAAATATGCAACATACAGGATTTCTTTCTGTTTTCCCTATGGGATTATCTCACTGAATGTTATGAATGTCATTTGCAGCTCTAAGGCTTAGAAGGTGGGCTTTGTGCATGAAAGTTTAATGCCATGACAAAAAAGCTTCTCTCACAGACTTGGAGGCCACCACTGGTATGCCCTGTTGCCCTCACAATAGATGAGATTCTAATGGAGAAGCCACTACCACCAACCAGGGTGGCTTGCACTTGCACCAATGCAAACCTGGACTCCTTTGTCTGTTCTCACTATGCGGTGAAACCACACTGGCCTTTTAAAGGATTTCTTAGATGACATATGCTCAGATGATCCAACAGATTATTTATCTTCCAGCTGCAAAAGAAGTATAAAGCCAGTTGGTCCTCCCAGTCAAACTTTAGAAAAATCATCCCAGATTGTAAATCTGCTGGTGAGATTGACAGATTATTTGAGCATCCAGGAATAGACGTTGTGGCATCACTCCTGCCCAGTGATCTCAACCATCTGATGTCTCTTCTCCAGCTGTGGTGATTGTTTAGCACCTCAGACAATGACTAAAAAGAAAAATCCATAATATGTGCAGCTGAATAAGCTGTTCTCAGAAAAACAAAATCGTTCCAGGTTTTTGCCAGTGTGACTGCATGAACTTTGCAGAGCAACAAATGCTGTGAATACACTAAGGTGTCTCCCCTGACAGCTGTCCCTAGAGCCCTTAGGAGAGAGGTGAAGGAGACAATATGAAGATTCCCAGGAATGTACACCTTATCAGCAATATTTGAGACTGATAGTGAAATAACAGTTTTACAAAACTGCTGTTTCTAGTGCTCTGTTTCCATAGTTACATAGAACAGACACCAGTGTCAAGGGACCAACAGTACAAGAAGAACCACTTGCTGGAAGTCAAAACTAATCAAATTCAGGCTGGAAGTAAGGCATGAATTTTTAACAATGAAGCCAATTAATCACTGGAAATTGCAGTTATGCAGAGATTCTTCGTCTCCTCCAAGATTGGAGATACGCTGAAAAGAAGTGCAGAAAAGCTCAAGCAGAAGGTACAGGCTTGATGCAGAAGTTGCTAAGTAAGTTTCTCTGAATTTACATGAATTCAGTTTCTGCCCTGCCTGACCTCAGAAGCTCTGTGCCAAGTTATTCAGCAAAACACTTCCTCTGTATCACATAGCTGCTTTTAAAGACGTTACCCTCAGACCAAACCCAGACCAATTAAACCAGTACTTGATGGTTTACACACATCTAGGCTAATGGTGATACTTTCTGATATCTGAGATAGGGCACTGCTGTCATGATTGTGGGGGGTAAACACTGCACAGCTGGGACCCACTGCAAGAGTCAAGTGCGTGAGATGAGTTGGTTTAGGAAGACAAACAAGGATAAAAATATTCACGTACTTATTTGGCAGGACTGGTTTTGTGTCAGTTTAGCTCTGAGATCAGGCTGGTCAAACAAGCACCAATAGTGGCGAAAGAGGAGTGGCAAGCACAGAAGAGGGGAGAGAGGAGCAGGGCAGCTGGATAATTTAACCACTCTTCAGCAGCAGCCCAAAATTAGAGTAGTTCACCTGTACCGTACCCTAACCCTGAGAGCTGTTTTTCCTTAAGCTGACAAGGTGGCCACTCAAATGCACTTCCTCTTTTCTTGCAGCAAAGATAAGTAAGCGCTGATGTTATTTTAGTTAGTATTTATTGTCTGTATTGCATACGTGCCTTACAGGCCATACTGTGTGGGTGGCCACACCCCACCCGGGGATTACCCCACACACATTATTGGAGCTGCTTATAATAGAAATAATGGCTGGTGAGTCCTACCCCTTAATTCTGACAAGGTGAAACATGTGTAAGGCTTGTCAAATGGCAAGGCATTCAGACACTACAATGACAGGGCAAAGTGTAAACACATAAACAGGGAGATCAGATTTGCTTCTGAAATTACCTGAGTCTCAAATAAGCCCTCTCAGATAGGAAAAAATGGTTGATCCTTAACCCAGATGATTTCTTAAGCCCCCAGACAGCTGCATAGCGGAGCCTAGGGCTGTGGAAGGGCCGTGAGCGACGAGCAGCAGAGCAGGAGGAATGGGGAGGCAGGATCTTCTCAGGTGAGCTTCATCACTGGAGTAAATGTGGGACTGAGTCATTCCCCTTTTTTTGTGATGAGAAAATAGCAGAAGATACTTAATTGTAGGACATGCTATCCAAGTATTACCACTGTTTAAATTACTATATAATGCATCACAACTGAATACAATGCTTCAAATACTGCAGCTACAGAAAGATAGGCTTGATAGCTGTGTGTTTTCCCAGTGTGAAGTACTACTGTCAGTTGGTACATCATTTAGTTTTCCTAACTTTCCATTATCCTATCAGCTTTGCTGTCTTGTTGTCTTACACAAGAAATGCCATCCCCTGAGTATGTAGGAAAGTATGTATCTCAGCTATTTTATTTTGTAGTTCAGAGTAAGGGACTGCCTCTTCCCTTTTGGTATCTGTTTTATTGTATTTCCCATAGCTATCTTTCTGCTTTCAGTGTCTATCAGCTCTGATCATTCTCTGTTGGAACCAATTCTCTGTTCGAATAAAGTGTCTGTTCTTAGACATGTCTGCAAATGTGAAAGTCTGGTGTAAACTGCTAAACACGGTACATATATTTTCTTCACACCTACTAAAGAATTGAATCTTCAAGTCAGGATATTTTTGATCACCATATAGGGCTATACATTAGTGCTGCAGAGGTCTGTAGGGTTATTTCACATATGAGGGCTGATTTTTTCCTAGTTGTGAAGGGAATTGAGAGGTGGCTTTAAAAGACTCTGACTTTGGTAACAATATCTGCTGGTGCAGACCTCAGCTCCAAGACTTAACACATAGTTTGCTTCCTCCCTGTGAAGCTATGGAATTAGTCCATTAGGTGTTAATCCTGGCGAGCACTGTGGCACAGCATCATCCTAAGAGGGTAGCTTTGATTTGGTTTTTTTTGTTCATTTGTTTGTTTTTTCTTTAAGGTTATAGGTAGCTGACTACTTCAATGGATATGTATCAAAGCCCCCAGACCTGTACATGGCATGATTGCCACAGTCCCGGTTGAACCCTCACCCTAAGAGTACATCCCAGCCCTTCCCTTGTGCCAGATCTGGCATCTGTTGGACAGATTTGCTGAGGGAGGAAACTTGCAGCCCCGGAAAGGACAGCCAGCAGTTGGGTCTCCTTACACTGCCACAGCATTATTACTTGCTGATGCAGTTTCTTCTTTTGGCTGAAGCTGCCTCCAAGAAGGGAATTCTTTCTCTCCTTCTTCCTCTTAATCTGGGTTCTTTGCGCTAGTTGTCATGTAACCAAAAGCATAAACAAACCCAAGGCTGGTTTTCCATCTCATCAATGAGTGGTTAAAGAAGCACTGCCAATGCAAAGAGAGAGAGGAATATGAATGTCTGTGTGTGTGTGTGTGTGTGTGTGTGTGCCTGCTTTCTTGAAGAGCGTTTAAGCCACTGCATCCAGAGCTCTTGGTGGATGAAGTGTCTGCTTGAGATGTTAGAGGAACTTCAGTGCTATTTGACATACTCACTACCAAAAAGTCTTCCTTTTGCTTTGCAGGAGAGTGCTCCTGTCTATATGAAGAATTCGAAAACATGCTAAGAATCTCTGCTTGTGTTTTTTCCTATTTAGTGATGCCTGTGACCAATTATGCTGGGCCTCTTTTTATCAGGATGGATTGAGTTATATTACAGGACAGCGTTAACAACTTCTGTCAGGGAGGTAAGTGGTTATAGTTATTTTTGTAAAAGAAACATTGGGTCAGCAAGGTTTTATGAATGTGTGTGTAGGAAGAAATGAAGGAATTAATATTCCGAAAGGATATTTATTAATTGTTTTCATGTAGTATGTATGGTGGCATATGCTTAAAATATTTCTATGCTATACTTGAAATATTTCAGTAAGCAAAAATGAAAAAAGTATAAATCCTGGACTTAGATGAGATGAGAGTTTCTCGCACATTTTCCAAGAGCAATGTTACAGTAATTGCTATGCACCTTGAATAAATGGAGGAAGAAAATTATTACAGAACAAGCTATGCTTTGGGAAACAGCTTCAGCTATTCTATAAATAATGTAAGTGTTGCCGAAAATAGTTTAACAAGTGAAGTCTTTCACAGACATGCTGGGGGAAACATAGAATTAACGTGTATTTGCTGGGGAGGCTCAGAGGTGGGGTGTTGACAGAAAAATGGTAACATGTATATGATGAAAACAACCCACACAACAGAAGTCAAGGACGAAAAGACATTGGTATTTGAAATTCTGTACAGTCTTTTTCATTTGTTTATCTTTTGACAGGATCTTTTATTATGGCTAGTTTTAAGATCAGATCCCAGCCAACACTTTGCTCAGTAGCTTGACAGTTTCTACACAAATGTTCATTTGCTGCTCTCCATGTTGGGATGTGAAAGAATTTATCCATAGTTCAGCACAACCTGCTCCTCATCATTTTGTCTTGTGTGTGGAGAAGATCCCTTCTCCACTGGTCTTCCCTTGGCCTTTGAAGACCGCTTCTTTTATGCGAAGTATCTTGAGGCCTGAGGGGCAGTGCAGCACATCAGTGGTGGAAGAGGAAAGCTCTACTTGTTCTTTGCAAATACACTGACAGTGTTAGGAAGTCCAAGGCCTTTCTTTCCCTGGGGGAAACTGCTTTGGGCCTTCTCATGAAGTTCCTACTTGGTCAACAGAGGTCTTTACATTTCAGGGTGGCTAGCTGACAAGTTTCAGATGCAGTTCCAGTCTTCTAATAAGATTCCAACATTTCCCATTCTTATGCTGCATTCTTGGTATTTGCTTTTTTTACCTAAAACCAGGGACAGATTGAGCTAGGGTGCACCTTGGAAAACATTAGTGTCTTCAATCAAAGAGAAAGAAAAAATTTTTTTGTTGACTAATAAAAGCCAAAGGAAGCTGTCATGTCCTGCTAAATTCTGGTCTTGCTGCAATGAAGATGTAATATACACACAGTAGTTTTCAAGGTGGTGGGTGGAAGCTGAGTTTCAGAGCTATTTGTAGATAGGCTGTTCCTGCTAAGGAGCAATACTCTGCACTCCCAGTCCTCAGCGAATGCTCCATAATGTGTCTTCTATAGCCAAGATGGCCCATCTGGCCTGTTTCCTGGACTGTAAAAACACATCATTCTTGCATCTCAGTTAATACACTGTTTTGCCAGCATCAGCTTCTCCAGGAATGATCCAGCCAGTCCTGTGGTAGAGACTTCCTGCAGGACTCCAATCAGTGCGGCAGTGGGGACTGGTAAATTCAGGCTATATTCATCTTTGGCATTCAGAACACACCGATCAGGAGTGTGGTCCCAGGTTAAGGGACATGATTATTTCTCTTCAATCTCTTGAAACCATCTCATGAAGCTGTAGCTGGAATACTGGTGTCCACCAGCAATACTGGTGTTTGGGAAGAACAACAGAGATACCAACAAACTGGAGCAAGTCCAGAGAAGGGCCACTGAGATGGTTCAAGGGGCTGGAGCACATGACATGCATGGAAAGGCTAAGGAAGGCAGATTTGTTTAGCCTGCAGAATAGAAAGCTAAGTGGGGATCTGATTGAACTCAAATAATTAAAGATGACCCACAGAGAAGACAGAGCCAGAGGTGCACAGTGGAAAGACAAGAAACAGGCACTATTCACTGGTTACAGCAAGGGTAATTTCAGTTGAATATAAGAAGAAAAATTCACTATGAGTGTGGTCCAACATTGGCCCAGGTGCCCAGAGAGGCTGTGGGTTCTCCATTCTTGGAGAAACTCAAAACTCAGCAGGACCCCAAGCATCATGATCTAGTTGCTTCTGCTTTGAGAAAGGGTTGGACCAAAGACCTATATGGGTATTTTCCCATCTAAACTATTCTATTACCTAATTTTAAAACACCTAAGCTGAGCAATATGCAGAATGGTAGGGTGGTTTGGAGAGAGAGAGTGACCTTCCAGTTACATATAAAAAGGCCCTGGACACCTACACTATCCATAGGTTGTGTTTGATATCTAGTGGACAAACAATTTTTTGTATGATTAGGCTCAAATCGTGAAACTCTGAATCTCTACATCATTGGTCAAATGACCACCCAGGTAAGTTAGGGAGGCAGTAATACATCCATAAACACCTTTCAGCATGGATGAAGACAGAAATAAAGATAAGTAATGTTTATGCCTATCTTTGACTTCCCTATTTGACTGTTTTATTCATATTCTCATGTTTTTAGGTAGTCTGTCATTGTTCTATATGACAGCAGGTATAGACTGCCTGAATGCACATAAAATAGTTTCAGTCTGCATGAAAGCTGCTTTCTTAGCTAAAATCAATTGCAAGTATGTCTTTTTATTTCTATCCTTTGTGTTAAAGAGTACCTGAAAGGCTCTGGTGGAGATTAGATCCCCAGTACAAGCACAAGATATTGTCATATTGTTTAAACTAGCTTGAAATTGATTTTTTTCTGAACTTATGCCCTTCAGTCATCTTTGAAGTTTTGAATGGACTACAATTGTTCTTGTTAAAAAATAACGTCTTACCTAAAGAAGAGTATGTTTGCAAAAGGTAATTTAGTTGGCTGAAAAACACTGTGGGGACATGTTCAGGTGTGCTCCATTGTTCTCAGTCTATGTATCACTTTAGCTGATGCTACATCCCATCAGAGACCCAGTTTTAATTGTAGGATTATGAATCACCCCAGCCCACCCCTCACCCCCCAAATATTGGAAGCTAAAGGACATAGGAATAATTTTTTTTTTTTTCGAAAAAGGCAATTTTGTTAGTAATTTTTTCTGTAAGCCAATATTTATAGCTTATTGTCTTCCTTTTACCCCAAATTTTAAAAAAGAAAGCAAATAAATAAAAAATCCAGTTCTGAGCAGAAATGAGATTCAAGTAAATTAGTAACAAAATTCAAAGAAAGGGAAAGATTAAGCTGAAAACCATTTTCTCAGCAGAGGGTGAGAAAAGGACTTCTTAATGAACTAAAAGAATGTGAACATTTAAATACAAGAACTAAAGAAAAAAATATTCCCAATTCCTTAATTAGGTGCTATATATGAAATATGATTTGCTACTACATATAAAGTCTGACTTGCTAGTATGTGGAACACTGTGAAAAATTAATTTTTAACAGCTTTGTTGAAATACCTCCTTTCAAGTCCAGTCCTGTAGTTCTGATAATATTCATAGGTATTAGCAGGCCTTATCAGGCCTTTTGCCTAGAGCTGTAAGACCAGGAGGCACTTTATGTCCATGGTACAATAAAGTGTAATGAGATAAACTGAGTTAAAAAGTATGTAGGTGGATTGTCAGGAAACACATTTCTTCATAATGACATCTTTCAGACTGGGGAGTGATCACACAGAGGAAGAGCTGCAAATCCTTTTATTTGAGGAACTGCAAGCTGTAAAAAGCTTTTGGAAATATTTTATGTAGGAAACTGTCTTTCATGGGCAGAAGACAGAACTGCACTAATGTGAGGCAGCTTTCCTGGAAACAGGGAGGTTTTTTAGAAAAAAAAAGGGAATATCCTTCCTCTACTCCTTCCCCACAAATGCCTCCATGAGATTGTGTGGCTACACAGATGTATAGGAGATTGGTTACAAACTGTGCAATCTGGGATCATGCTACAGAAGTCAAAGGGCTCGGCGCATGCAAGTGATAGCTAGCATGTTCTCACTTTTATTTTCCTGATTTAGTTTTTATCTGAGTGAAAGGATAATTTGCTGCAGGTGATTGAACACCTGTGTTAGGTAACACCCCACATAATTCGGAAGTGCAACATATACAAGTATTTTCTCAGTTGAAGCAAGTGACAATGAAAATCCACTTGACATCTGCTGAGTGTTACATATCTGGTATATGGAAAATGAAAGTAATTTGCAACAGTCCTGATTAATACTAACCAGAGTCTTTTACGAAGGAGTATTTCTTTTTTGATAGTCTAGTGGGAAGGAATGCCATCCAGAGAGACCTTGACAGGCTAGAGAGGTGGATCCATACGAACCTCATGAAGTTTAACAAGGTCCTGCGCATGGGTTGGGGCAATCCCAAATGTGGATACAGGCTGGGGGATGAGTGGACTGAGAGCAGCCCTGTGGAGAAGTACTTGGGGATACTGCTGGGTGAAAAACTGAATATGAGCTGGCAATGTGTGCACACAGCCCAGAAAGCCAATTGCATCCTGGGCTGCATCAAAAGAAGCATGTCTGGAAGGTCGAGGGAGGTGATTCTGCCCCTTTAATCGGCTCTCATGAGACCCCACCTGGAGTACTGTGTCCCCCACTTCTGAGGCCCCCAACATAAGAAAGACATGGACCTGCTTGAGCAGGTCCAGAGGGCCACAAAGAGGATCAGGGGGCTGGAGCATGTCTCCCTTCTTAAATGTGTTGGTGTGTTGGGTTTCTGTGGCAAGGTTTTTGGAGCAAGGGGGGAGTCACAGGGGTGGCTTCTGTGAGAAGCTGCTGGAAGCTTTCCCTGTGTCCCATGGAGCCAATGCCATCTGGCTCTAAGATGGACCCGCCACTGGCCATCAGTGATGGTGGTAGCACCTCTAGGAGAACAGATTTGAGATGGGAAAAAAGTTGCAGGACACACAGAAACAGCAGCTGGAGAGAGCAGTGAGAACGTGTAAGAGAAACAACCATGCAGGCATCCAGGTCAGTGAAGAAGGAGGGGCAGGAGATACTCCAGGCGCCAGAGCAGAGATTCCCCTGCAGCCCGTGGGGAAGAGCATGGCGAGGCAGGCTGTCCCCCTGCAGCCCAGGGAGATGGAGCAGATCTCCACCTGTAGCCCAGGGAGGACCCCATGCCAGAGCAGGTGGGTACCCAAAGGAGGCTGTGACCCTGTGGGAAGACCACGCTGGAGCAGGCTCCTGGCAGGACCTGCAGATCTGTGGAGAGAGGAGCCCACAGAGCAGGTTCCCTGGCAGGACTTGTGACCCCGTGGGGGACCCACGCTGGAGCAGTGTGCTCCTGAAGGACTGCATGCTGTGGAAGGGACCCATGCTGGAGCACTTCGTGAAGAACTGCAGCCCGTGGGAAGGACCCACGTTGGAGAGGTTTGTGGAGGACTGTCTCCTGTGGGTGGGACCCCACACTGGAGCAGGGGAAGAGTGTGATGAGTCCTGCCCCTGAAGAGTATGAAGCGGCAGAGACAATGTGTGATGAACTGACCGTAAACCCCATTCCCCGTCCCCCTGTGCCGCTGGGGGGGTTGGTAGAGAATGCGGGAGTGAAGCTGTGCCCGGGAAGAAGGGAGGGGTGGAGGAAAGGTGTTTTGAGATTTGGTTTTATTTTTCGTTACCCTACTCTGGTTAATTGGCAACAAATTAAGTTAATTTTCCCTAAGTTGAGTCTGTTTAGCCTGTGACGGTAAGTGGTTGAGTGATCTCTCCCCGTCCCATGAGCCCTTTGTTATATTTTCTCTCCCCTGCCCAGCTGAGGAGGGGGGAGTGATAGAACAGCTTTGGTGAGCACCTGGCGTCCAGCGAGGGTTAATCCCCCCCAGTTACCATATGCCTATGGCTACACTAAAACTACCATAGCATCATCCCGAAAAGCATTAGGGGAGATAGCAAGTTTCTCGCCTCTACCAGCACTGTGTACGTGTTCTTGCTGAGGCCACTGCTGACATCCATTCAGCCACAGGTCAGCGCTTGCCTCTTTTGAGCCTAACAATACTCCAGTCACGCCTACCTTGCTGTCCTGGACACGCATATAATGTTATGCCCAAATATCACAAAAACTATTCTGCCAATCAAAAAATCTGTTTCCATGTAGGTACAGGGGAAATCTTTCCACAAAAGCATTTTGATAGACAGCCATACAAATACAGTATTATCTAGGCATCATTTTGACCCAGGTTAGTTTACAGCTTTCAGCTCTCAGCAAAGAATATGGAGGAGGAAAAAAAAAAAATAAACAGAATAGCATATGACAAGCTGCCACATCAGCTTACAAGATATTTACATCTGAAGAAAATACTCAGTTCTGCTTTTGCTAAAGAGCATGAAAGTACATTATAGGACAACTTACTAATGCAGAAACCAATGTAGTTAAATGCCTGTCAGGGAAAAATATTAAACAATGTGGAAGCTAATTCTCCTCTAACTCTGTGTCTCTGTGAACAGACACACAGAGTCCATGTATCTATAAAATGAAAGGTAATCAAATGTAACATAAAACTGTGTAACAATATAAATACAAGGGAGGAGAGAGGAGTAAGGACTTGCATGCCAATTCATTCATTGCCGTGTATAAAATAAAACCTTAGTACCACTACCCTTCAGTGAGTCAGGTATTTTGATACAAGTTGATTGTGACTAGCAACCTGTAGAGAACAAGTCATACTCGTCTCTTTCTTTTGGTAGAGACTGAAATAGGCAAAGATATGAAATAGTTTTGACTGCTAAGTCTGCGTAGTTTGCAGTCTCCTGTGGAAGAGAACAACCTGCTACAAAAGGCATCCCTGGGGAGCTCCCATTGGACCAAATCTGTATGGATTCAGTGTGAATTTGGCAAACACCATTTGCTAGTGGTACACATGCAAAACAGCTAACAACTCTGAAGACAGCAGAAATGGGAATAAGAAGGGTATCATTCTAAATTAGCATTTTGTTCACATCTGTATTTCTTTTTTAAATGAAATTTTTTGCTGTCTTCCCCTTTTTCCACTCAGTTTTTAAAGCCAATATCACTGATGAAATAAAGAACTGACAAGGACCATAACAGATTTGATAAGTAAATGCAACCTTCACTATTAATAGATAGTAACTATTTTACATTATTTGCTATTCTATTTGGACAAGAATGTTTTTATTATTGGAAAATTTCATTTAAAAGAAATTTAAAAAGCCCTCAAATTTTGGCAGCAATAAAATATTTTTTACAAGAGAACAAGAGATATCAGTACCTGAAATCTACCACATAGGAGAGATCACTATCACAGACAAACACACTAACAAATGGTAAAGAAGCAGCAGCCCAATGGTTCAAGCAGAACAAGAGAGATAAACTGGGAGAAAAACTCTGTGCTGAATTCACAGAAGATCCTCCCCAAACCATCAAAAGTCAGTTTTTAAGCCCTGTGAATCTCATCTACTAAACATCAAAAGTAGTCTTGAAGTCTGTAGCATCCCAGACAGAGCCCTTACTTTCTCAGCTCTGTCCCCTATGACTCTTTTGAAAAATCCCAGCTCTGTCTCCATGTTCCTCCACTTTCAGGCCACTTGTCTGCAGTGTTTGGCAACTCAACTTCACCTGAGGCTGACCGAAGAAGGCAGTCAGTCTCTTCCATAATTAAGAGCTAGACAATTCAAGGCACGTGGAACATAAGAAAGCAGCAGCTACTGCAGTCTTTGCAGTTTTCCTTTAGTTGTCTTTAATTGTTATATTGTGACTGTAATTTTGAACTACTGTTCACATTAACTAGAACTTAGAGAAGAATTATTTAATTTCCATAACATAAAATAACGATGAGCACACAGAAACCACAAGAGAATGGAAACCTAGTTAATTTATTCTAACCTTGCTTAATGTGCAATGATAATGGTAAGTGATGGTATCTTTGCAGGACCAGTACATGAGTTAATTTAAATTTATTAATTGTGTTAAAAACTGTGTCACAGAAGGCAGTAAGGGCAGGGAATTCTAAGTTTTAAGTAATCCAATTTGAGGGAAGAGGGGAATTTCCTAAGATACAAAATGAAAAGTGCTTACAGCACAGTCTAAAGATATGGTGAACACCGTCTGAGGACGCAGCATGGCATCTTTGCCTGTCTGCTCCAGCAGAACAGCATGAGAAGAGGGCTGGCGATTCCTGACACTTAACCATTTCCTCCAATCCCATGTTTGGGCACAGAGATGTCCTGAGGCCCAGCTTAAAAAGAGGAAACAGATCATAGACCAGATTCACAGGTGAGCATGGCAGTTGTGGTAGGAAAGGAATTCACAAGGGAAACTACCAACCTTGCCCAATTCTGGAGTCTCTTTCATACCAGTCTCAAACTAACTGGAGTGAGTGTCCTGAGCATCATACTACAGAGTTGCAAGACATCTACTCCCACCTTCCCTTTCACCAGACAGTTCAACTTTCTAATGCAGTGGCTTAGCAGGGCAACAAGAACAGAGCCAGACACAGTATTTTTCAATTCAAAATTGAGAAATAATGATAGGAAGACTTCAATAAAGGGTGTAAACACAGCCATAGAAGCCGCTGTTGAGGAGAAAAGCATTTGTTCTCTCAGCCAGTGTTAATCTAAGCACTCGTATAGAGCTGGCAGCAGGAAGAGAAGCACTTAGAGCACTGCATGGCACACCATGCTGTGCTCCGCCACACCATGTCCTCCCACCCAACCACATCAGGAGGGGCCAGGTGGCTGCAGCAATTTTCCCCACATCTCCCCTCTGCCACACCAAAACCTGAGTTTTCACATTGGATGCAAGTACTGCCCATGCCTCCCTGGTTTTCCTTCTGTTACTCGGATGCATGCATACACCACACAATCACAAGCAACAGTACTCCAGCATGCTTATGTGACCACCTTGTGACCCAGAACAGGAAAATCTGACTGACAAGCATCCCATGTTTTTATGCAGGGTGACCTTTAACCCCCATAAGTATAGTGTGCTGCCCTATGAAACCACTGTACAGCCAGCTGTCTGGCACAGGGCAAGGCAAGTGGGAGGGCAAGGACACAGAGGTCAGGGAGGTGGCCTCTGCTGTTTACTAGAGCCTCAACGGTAGCCTGTGCTGCTGAACTACAGCCTGAGCCAGCCTGTGCAAGTACGCCACAGAACAAAAGCACATAATAAAGTCATAAAAGGGTGTATAATTAAGCTGCTTATCCAGCCTGGACACCAAAGAAATGTGAATAGTCCAGAGCCTAATACAGAAGCTCCAAAAGGCAAAGCTGAAGGCGTAAACCTACAGCAAACCACACTGTAACAGCTGGGTGTCACTGCCCAGACTCTGCCTTTGGAAGTGCAAGTTCTGAGCAAGCTGTGCGTTGGAGAGGAGGTATGTTCAAGAATTCTCATCCTGATTCATCAGAGAGCAAGTGTTAGGGCAGAATTAAAATTACTGTCAGTGGCTGCACTGTGTTCTCACAACTTTAAAATTAGGACAGATTGCCAGCCATTAACTATTCATGTGTCCAGGGACTCAGGCTACAAATTACATTTTATGTAACTCAAGGCAACCAGTACTGTCTTACTCTCTTGCTCTTGGAGCAGGGAAGCCATCAGTGAACCAGCTCTGAACGACAACATACGAAAAAGCACATTTACACTAAATAAAAAGCTTTATCAATACTCTTCTGCACTGACTTCACATGTGGCTTAGAGAGAAATATAAATTCAACTCAGCCTACCCTAGTATCAGACAAAGGACTCAGTAATGTTCAAAGCTATTGAGTGCTAGTCTCAAGGAGCAACATCGCATCCTGATGTAAAACGGAGCAGGATTTCTGTCTTAGCTTTATATAGCCAAACATGACTCCAGGCCTTTTCGCACAGCACTAGTTTCCATGACATGAGTCTCAGTATAAATGCCTCATTCTCCTTTACCTTCTATTGAGGCCTTGCAACGAAGCACATCTCTCTTCCTTTTCTCTGATGTTATTAGATATAATACTCTTAAGAGAATAATAGGTCCTTGAATGTATCAATCCCAGAGTCTAGATGTAAGTCTTACAGTACTGTGATAAAAATCACAGTATTGTACATGCTTACTATAGATAACAACTGCCAGACTATCTTTGCTACTCTCTACACTCTAGTTGCCACTTGCTAGATGACTTCAATTAGAGTCTCCTTTTTGGCATCTGTGACTAATCTCAACTTTCCTACTACCTGCAGCTATAATAAACTCCTGTTGCACTCAGTGAAGGTCACATCATCTCTCTTCTGGAACAATTTCACAGACTCCAACTCCCTCCACATCTCATTGAAAACCTATGTCCTCCCTCGCCAAACCGTCTCACAAATCTGACTCTGTCAGCACCTGAGCCTCTACTCCCTGCTACACCCTTCATGCCACAAACGCTGTTTGCTCACATGGCTCTTCTCTTCCTTACCTCTGTACTCCAGTTTCAGCATGCATGATACTTTATAAAGACTTAAGATTAGTCTTCATAAGTTTTCTAAGCAAACTATGGATACAGTCTATTTATCAGCACAGTACTAAATACTCTGGTTGCCCAAGTAAATAAAACAATCTGTTTAATTACAAATTACTGCTGAATTATTCCCTTAGCAGAGCAATGAATTCCGTGACAGAAACATGAAATCCTGTTTAATTACTCAGAGTGTGAAAAACTATTCACTTTTCACTATTCAATTTTGAATATGCTCCTTTTCTTTTTCATTTAATACCTGCTGGTTCTTGCACAATGAGATAGGCAGTTGCTGTACTCCATTTATTTTCTTTATACAAGTCATCATTTCCATATGCTTTTATCTTGTACTAAGGCGACCCTCTCCCTTCTTCCATTGTCTCTCTGATCTCCTGCACAATCCCTGTAGCATCTACAGTCACAGTGCTGCTATTTGCATCTGCAAAGTACCATACTTTCACATTACATTTAATGACAATTTTAATTCAAAATGGCAATGGAACAGTTTGTTCTGCTCACACCAGTCTAGCAGCACAATGGGAAATAGTGACAGGCAACCCAGCTCTATAGGTTTCAACAGTAACAGTTCTATTCCCTTCAAAGACAGCTTTCCCTGAGGAGTGTAAGAGCTAGCCTTTGCTGTTCCCTCCTTGCCTTACACTAACACCATCATTAAATCTGTATCACCTGATGTATGAATACTTACCCAGACATTTCATAGAGTTCACGGTTCCAAGAGACCCAACTAGTTTGGACAGGCTCATATTCACAGTGCTCCAGGCTGGAACACTGGATGGCATGTGCCCAGGATCTAACTTTACATTCATATGAAATACAGCTCACACATCATGAGGATTTGTGGGTTTGTGGTTATTTTTGTGGTCCTCCCCTTTCTTTTCTTCCATCCCTGCAAGAAGGATCCACATTTCTGAAATACTGACTGATGTATTGCACCTTGCCAGAATGGTGTTTTTATAGCCTGACACCAAGCATGTGCTGCTTGCCCTATGGCACAATGCAGAGGCACTAACCCTGCTTGGATAACAAGACTATGCCAGCTGGAAGAGTCAGATTTGGCAAATTTTATACCCATATCATCTGTCTGGAGGAAACCGTGGAGTGAATTATCTTTTCAATGAATTATCCTTTCAACAGTGCCTGCATTCCCTTTTGGCAAGAGGTAGCAGCACCACCACAGAAGGGAGTCCAGTACCAAATCAGTATTCATGATGTGCAGCCCATGGGAGATGTGACCGCCTGAGGCAAAATGGAGCGTGACAGTGAAGGCGCACCCTTATTTTCCAGCTTTCATTCCATTGTGAAGGCAAAGGTGACTTTTTTAGATGCTATTTTGTTTCAAGTAAATGAGAGCCAAGATCTTCAAGCTGCTGTTTTTAGAGACACGCTTAACATAATGAAAACAGTAATAGAACCTCACAAGTTTGATAATACCAGGAATCCATTTTTGTTATTAGTTGTTCTCTCTCTAGCATTTCTACCATAGAAATCACACAGCAGGTTTATGACTCCCTTCTTCTAGTGGTTAAAAACCAAACCAAACACAAATACACTTCTTGCTTTACAAGCAATTTATGGCTATTTAAGAGCCACCAATTTACTTTCACCGGCATTTTTATGACATAATTCTATCAGGATTCATTGACATGAATTTCCTCTATATTTCAATGGAAAGATACACATTACTTAGTTACATGACATTTAGTAAAGAAAAAATAAATAAATAAAAAGTAATCAATAAGTGGTAATCAACTGAAGTGGTCTTTCCTTCTGATGAAGGCTGTCAGACTCAACATTTACTGGTTTTTCAAGTGCAACTAGTACAAACCAACAAGGACTTCACATGAAAAAAAAAAATCAAAACTGTGGACAGGGCTCTGTGTGTGTGTGTTATAATAAAAAATAAAATTGTTGGTTCCAACAACAAAAAATCCTGCCAGCCATGAAGATTTATGCTAAGTGAGAGTAATTTCTCAGATAATTAATTTGAAAAGGGCACATTGTTTTACAAAGACAGATCACATAGCAGTTGCTCCTCTTTCCTTTTGATCTAATAAACGTGGCACAGCTGGAGCATACAGACAGCAGCAGCAAACAGTGACACTGAAAAACTTCTTCAAAGTAAAGTAGGATGCCTCAAAATTTATTTTCCAAAGGGCTACACTTTGACAAGTGGATTTAAAGAAAAATCAGTGTTCACACCATTTAGCCTCGATCTGATGCTCCGGTAGGTTAAAAGAAGTTAGCTTGGCCAACTTAGCTTGACACTGGCACTCAGAGAAACTGGGTCAATCACTGCAGCTGACAGCTTCCCTGCCTTTCCCTTTACAGGTCTGTTTCAACATGGTGGTGTTTAGAGTTAGCAGCTTTGGGGAACTACCTTGTTGCCTGACCTGAGCCAAGAAGTCTCTTGGCTATAAACCCAGCTATTGTGTTTGAAGAAATACTTCTCCTCTTATTCTTCCTGCCCAACTCCCTTTGTTTTAAGGCCATAGCATAAGGGAGAAAGGGGAAAAAAAAAAACAAAACAACAAAAAACAAACTACATCCAGACACAGAGAGGTGTACACAAATATACACTCCCTACTTCTCCATGATATTGCACAATACTGTGTTCTTCAGACACCACTAACAGGAATACAAAGTAGCTGCTCCAGTATGGTAACACTTCCTGTGAAGCACAATCAATATTTCACTCAAGGTCACAGAAAGCTAACTGAAATACTGAAAAGTAGTCAAGGATCAGCAAGAAAAATATGCAAATGGCTTACTTTGTTCACCTGTATAAACATTTATCTGTCCTATTAACTGTTTCAGTACAAAGTGTTCCAGAAGAAATAAATCAGTAATTAGAGGCTTCCAATACTATGCCTCATTGCAGAATTTGCTGCTATTTCACAGTGACTTCCAGAAATTTTGGATTTTCTTTGATGCTTTCTCTTTCAGGTGAGACTGCTGTCCTATGATCATATGTCAACAGAAGCACCTCTCCCAGAAGTGCGCAGCCCACTGCAGGATGTTACAAGGAGAAGGAGCAGCCTAACTAAGTAACTGCCCAGTTTAAAAAAAAAAAATTAAAAAATCCAGAGTTATAATAGCTAGGAAAACATCTAACTTTTCATAAGCATACTAGTTTGGTGTGCAGTTTCCCTTTCACCAAGCAGCTGGTTGAGTTACCAGTGCTTTAGATCCTCTGAACAGACCAGAGCAGAAGGGGAGAGGTTATGCCTCGTACCTGTGAGAGAGCGAGGAGGAACAGCCATTCCTGCCCCATGAAAAACAGCAGAGGAAAACAAGGGAGATTTGGTAATTCTGTGGCCATTGAACAGTAATCATCAAACTCGCCCCAGAGCACATAGCACGCATCACAGACCCATCCCCTTGTTCACTTTTCTGGTTGTGAAACACTAGTTAGTCCTCAATTGCATGTAGCACTGAGGTAGCTGAAAACCTGTATTCACAAATCAGAATTAAATGAACCCATAATACCATTTACCACATATTTTTGCTTGCATCTCAAAGATCATTGTATTCAGCAGTGTTTTAGAAGCTGACTTAGGAGGGCCTGAGGCTATTAAAAATTCAGAGCTAGAAGCTTTTTGACACCTATTTATTTTCTAGTGCTTTACTGCTACACACAAAGCACAGACTGATGAATTCTTTTATGCGCTTTGTTAAGATTAGTATCAGCACAGCTCAGAATTTCAACAACCAAGCAGCTGTCTCAATTTCTTTCCCTTGCATAGTTATTTTTCCTGTACAATTTTGTAGGAGAGAATTACTCTGCTAGTTGAGAAAAGCAATATGGCCAAGAAGTTGAAAACTGCCCATAAAATTTTCACACAAAAGTGCATGATGAGAAAAAAGTATTCTGTATGTATCTGTCTATACACACACACGTGCACACACATATATATACAGCTATAGATAAATAAAATCTCCCCAAAAGCAACATACATAAACACAGTTTCAATTGCTTAGGAAAAAGAGTATGTTCTGACTCAGAGATGAGACAGAGACTGTTCTGTCCCTGTTGGAGTTTCAGAAACTCTTCTGTTTTTTTCTGTTAAAGGAATTTTTTCCCCATACGGGTTGCTAGGGGGACAA
>JAVJGG010000074.1:10502977-10514788 GCA_035590195.1 Aviceda cuculoides | reverse complement strand
CTGGCCATGCTCCCTCCCAGCTTCTTGTACACCTGCTTGCTGGCAGAGCATGGGAAACTGAAAAATCCTTGACTTAGAATAAGCGCTACTTAGCAAGAACTAAAACATCAGGGTGTTATCAACATTATTCACACACTAAATCCAAAACACAGCACTGTACCAGGTACTAGGAAGACAATTAACTCTATCCCAGACAAAACCAGGACAATATACTGATGTATTTATCGGCATGTCTTCATCTTTTAAAAACAAAATATAGATAATCTGCAGAATAGTGCATTTGAGAGAATTCCAGCTTGGAATATGTCCTAAGTACAGGCTTTCTGCATTCTGAGTTTTGTGCTGTCTCCTCTATATACACATCAGTGATTTTAATAGCAGCACAGCTCACATAATCATAGAGGTAGACTGGTGTCTGAAAGGAGACAGATCTGTTCAAACTAATAAGTCTCATTCAACAGGATTTCCAAAGAAGACAGGTGAGAAACATGAAATGGTTGATGTATTGATATGGCATTTATTATTATTTATATAATATCTTGCTGATTTATTGATATGGCATTTATTATTATTTGTAATTTATTTACTATTATTTTCTTAGGTGACGGCAGTATTATACAGGCAAGCACAATAGGTTCACAGTCCTGTCACATAGATGCAGCTTGGATTTCTAGGTAGAGAAGGGATGAGTGTCACCACATTCCTTGAGCCCAGAATAAGCATACAGGATCCAAATTTCTCTTATTTTTCCACTCCATTTTCTTCTGCTCTTGGTGCTTTTTTTCAGAACTAGCAACTTGCTGGTCAAAATTTTGTATGTTTTTGTGCCCTACCAGGCTACAATTGCATTCCAGAAAACTTCTTGTAGTGCTTCTTACAATTAAGTATAAGAATGCCCCTTACCATTAAGTATTCTCTGGCTGATGTGTCCCCTGCTCAAAGGGCTGTTATTTACTCCCTTTGTATTGTTTGAGTATGTAAAAAGATGCAAGAAAACTACTGCAAAATAACACAATCTGACAATCTTTAAATACACAGATCTCACTGGGGAGATCATAAAGCCTGCAGGACAGCTGAGAGATTTCCTGGCTTTTCATGATAGGGTCAATCAGAAGCACAGCATTCATGTAACTTGAAAAGCTATGCACTTCATGTGAACAGATTTAATACAGGAGAACAGGTGGGAGACATAGACTCTTTTTTTCTCCTTAAGTACAGCCAATTCCTTAGGACAAAGAACCTCATTAATGAAATATTGAACTTTCATATGCCAGGAGAACACGGAAACCCTATACTGGGAGGAAAGTGATCTGGAGAGATTTGTCATAAAT
Organism: Aviceda cuculoides; assembly: GCA_035590195.1. Taxonomy (NCBI): domain Eukaryota; kingdom Metazoa; phylum Chordata; class Aves; order Accipitriformes; family Accipitridae; genus Aviceda; species Aviceda cuculoides. The sequence goes on along the minus strand of JAVJGG010000074.1, from coordinate 10,513,457 downwards.
ATAAATTCTGAAGTAATCAGGGTCAGAGAGGCATTGAGTCATATTTGTCCATGGAGTTAAACCAAGAAGGAAGAAATTTTTCTTCTTGACATGGTCCTGCATTGAAGTTATATTTGCATGGTCTTCTCTTATTTCCAATACAAAGGTGACCAGCAGCACAAAGAACTTCATGGTGTTGAACTGTATAACTGTTGCTAAGAGAAAAGCAAACAACATTCAAGGATACTCTTCATCTAACTGAGCCTTTTGTACTAACTGTTTACCCAGGCTATGTTATGTGGCTTCTGAAGATGGTTTTAGGTCCAGTCAGTTTACCAACATAGATGTGTGTATCTGGAGAAAAACTTGGTTTGAAAACAGCTATGAGTCTGATCAGGAGAGGTTTGTTAGCAATTAGCAACACCCAAAGGAAAAAGGCAGCCAACATTTTAACAACTTGTATATATTCTCTCTTTAAGCCATAATTATGGGAGTGTTATAAATGCAGAAGGTGAGGTGCAAAGAGATGACAGATTCTGCACAAGTGTGCACCTGTGGTTTGGACATCCCAGCAAACTCTGCAGAAATTTGCAGGATTTTTTAGGCCTCTTATGAGATAGAAATCCTCCAAGGAAGCAGTAAATATGTGATTTTAAGTGTAAAATACTTCCTGTAATAAGAAAAAAAAGCAATGAATGTGTTTGCAAACATGCAATCTTTTAGCCTAGACACTTATGACATAAAATCTGCATACAGTTAAGAGGAAAAAAACAGGGTGGGAATTCACAAACAATGAAAATTCAAGGCATCCTGTCACTGATCCTCAGCCCAAGATCATAGCTGCTCTTCACTACCTGCAGAGTAATACTGCAAGATTCATCACAGCATGCTGCTTTCCAGGTATGAAAGAGCCCAGATGAAGATCACACCCCCAACCATTCTCAGAGCATCCATCCAGGATTTACTGAAAGCACCACCGAACAGCACAGTGATTGACTCTGCTGAGGCACACTGGTAAAAATTAACATTTCCTTCCAGTGAGAGTACCATTTTCTGATTTTGCACTGTGCAGAAAGCTGCTCCAGTAGAGCAGTGCATTTGGCATCTCTCCACCATCTCTCCCATATTCTTTCCCATGTTGTGGTGGAGAGGTTGTATGACAAAATAGTTTGAAATGTTGTCACTGCCCATGCAACTTCTACAGTTTCTATGCATGAAGCATTTATAGCAACATGCCTTGACACGGGAAACATCATGGGAAACTCTGTGACCACCTCTGGAACTTGGGCAAACTGGATGGATGATCTGCTGTCAGAATTGGAGATGTTTTACATAGCTGCATCTGCAGAACCACAGGCCTCTGCCCAGTACATCTGCATGCCCAGTATTAGGAAATGATTGTCTGCACTCCTTGCAGGCACCAGTATAATGTAGTTTTCATTACCACCTCTCATCTTAGAAAGCCAATGATACGAATTTGGTCATGATATTTGCAGACTTGTGGCCAACATCTTCTGGACCCTCTAGCGTGGAAAATCTGAATCTGCATCAGAATCCATTAGTTTGTCCCACATGAGAGGACTGAGAGGCTCTCCGTGCTCTGCTTACGGCCTCAAGAAACGCAAGTTTGTGACAGACTGCTGATGACCACCAGCTGAAGGATTTGAAGGCCAGCAAGGACGTTAGGGCCACTTCTTTAGCAATTTCTGTGTAATACAGAGTCGGAGGACGTCAGTCAGTGAACAACAAGCCCTTATCTTTTCTGTTTGCACTTTCAGATCATTTCCAGAGGTTAACATGGGTGACCAGAGTGGCATTCCCCGAGCCCCTGACACCAGGTGACAGCTGCATTCCTCAGAATAGGAAGGGAATGACACAACACTGGCTATCTGCTAAATCAAATGCCAGCCTGACATTCACCTAGCCTATCTCCAACAACCACAGATGATCTTTTTCTGTTAGAGGATGGAGAGAGATCACCCCAGAAATACTAGACAGAGCATTTATATAAGCACACAATGATGAAAGCAGTAGAGAGGAAAGATAACTTTTCTTGATCTCTAAATTAAAAAAGCTGTTCTCTGCTTCTAAGTGCAGCTTTGGGCTCCTACTTGAATACCAATATTTTTTTAAACTGTATTTCACAGCACATAGAGCTTCAGTGAAACTATATTTCAGTTGAAAAGGAAACTGCATAGAATTTTTCTAGACTAAATTATTGTGAAAAGAATGACCTTTTACTGCAGCAGATAGAAACAGAAATTACCCAAGATTACTAAGATTTTCTGTTAGTTCCCATTTACTTCTCAGGTCATATCAACAACTTGAACTTTCTACATCAGAAGGGAGGTGAAACACAGCACATTAAGTTAAAACCAGGACATGAAAGAAAACAGGCGCTTTTAGGGCTGAGGCATCTGGGTCATACTGTAGCATTAACTTCCTACGTGACGTTGGGCAAGTCACACAGGGCGATTCATCCCACCCAGCTATCGCTGAAGTAGTGTCTAATTCAAACTACTTGTGTAAATTACTCCTGAAGAGAGCAATTATTCACATGTATTTAAGTTGGGTTGTATGCCCTTCTGCAGACATGTCCCTCTCTTCATTTACCATAGAAGAAATCTACTTGCTCACTTAGAATAGATATTTAGCTTGTGTGTGGTCAGAGTTAAGTAATATGAATCTAGGTCTTAGTTAAATGTATTAGCTATAAGTTTTCGTTTAAACTAAGTTTAAGCTGATTATCTATAAAACCGTGTGGTTAAAATATAGTTATTCCTCTTTTCAGCTTGTCTTCTACAGCTAACTGTTTAGCTCTTTGGAGACAGGACTATCACTCAACATGGTACATGCAGTACCTCGCAAAACAGAACTCCTAGGGGGTTAAAGCACTACTGTCAGATAAACAATATTGGCAACTCTGTCTCTGAGTCTTGTAGTGGGTACTGTTTGTCTTGAAGTCTCAGGTTCTGTAGTCCTGTGGTTACACTGCAGTCTCAGCTTTTGCTTCAGTCAAAAGTAGATTTACTTGCTGGTGGAGATCATTAAAAGGTAAACGACCTGAAAGAAATTATCTGAAAGAAACAGTCAAAGTAAAAAGAATTTAGATCAGATCTTTCTCTGTTCTTATTTTTCTAATCCCTTGGGTTGGAGATAACGTAGTACTCAGCAAGACAACAGCTTTCAACCTGGCTGTTGGCTGTGGTCAAAGTGTCACCTCATTTTCACAGAATAGGTGGGTTCCCAGACCTGTTAAGAGCCAGGGTAGGCATCTGATTAAGGATGTGTTTTTGGAACAAATTTCTGTTTGCAGCTTTCTTCCTGTTTTTAAGGTCACAGAGAAGGGAAAATATCTTCCTGCCTTGCCTGCTATCAACCCTCAGATCAGCGGTGCCTTAGCATCACCAATAGCTGTGGGCAAAGGCCATGTCACTGCAATAAGCTGTCCATATAAATGACATATATGGCATGTGTGCTGGCATAAACAGAATCTTCTGGGAACATATCTGCCCACAGAACAGCTGCAGGAGTCCCACTAGCTAGCATCCTCACCTCTAGTCTGCAGCTAGTGGAGCCCTGTTGTAGGCACTGTGGCAGGATATACAAATTCAGTACATTCTTTCCAGGCATCGGCACTGATGGAGCTCCCTTTGGGAAAAGAAAAACTCCATGAAAATGAAATATTTTTACCCCAAAACTGCCTCCTTTAAACACTTACATACCCAGTCCATTGTCTGAAGAACACCTGGACAGATGTTTATGCCTGCTTTTGCAGTGCAGCCCACAGAGTAAAGTGTGAGCTAAGCACCACACCATTCTTCTGTGCACACCAGTAGCAGACACGCGCCTCTGGCACCACACGTGCCCAGCCGCCCAGACGGCCAGGAGCTGCATCCCAAGTTTGTTTTATTGTTCTTTGTCAGTTCTTGCTGTGTGGAGTACAGCACTATAAACATTAAGCCCTTTAGAGCAAGGGCTGTCTTCCCACCCTTTGTCAGTGCAACATCAATCATTGTGGCATCCCTACCCATGCCTGGAGTTTCTTTGCATTTCCCACAATGTACATAGTAACTAGGAAGAATAGTAAGTGCTGTCTGTCTGTTTGCTTTCTTTCCGTGTGCCGGCAGCTGATTTTTTGGGGGTGTTTATGTCTCTAGTTCATAAAGAACTGTGGAATCCTCCCTTCTTAAATAGCACTCTATAAATCTCAAGTGATATACTTCTCAGAATTTTGCCCACTTTTTAATGTTTCATAGTTTTAGTTATGAGCAACGGCAACCATTCTAGTCCTGGATTAATCTGTAGATAAAACTCCAAACACTACAGAGCGTGCTCAAGGGGTAAGAATTAAGGACACCATGCACTGCGTAGTCAGCTGATGTCACTGTGGCAGTAATGACACTCAAACCCTGAAGCAGTCCATGATGTAAACCTGACATAAGCCATGCATGACCAAGATACCACCAATCCTGTGGCCACAGACCCCAGGTACTCCTCTGTCAGAGGTGTTATGCCCCAAGGTTTACTTGGATGAGATGGCAACACAACATCCATGAACTCACATTGACAAGACGGGCATTGAGCCAGCCCTCATCTGGCTACGAGCTGGCGCTGGTACAGCACAGGAAGATAGGTAAACTGTTGTTCAGGGAAGGAGACAGAACTGAAGGACCCTAAACTTAAATTTACTCATAGGATGTAGACAAGTCTGCAAGCTCAAGACTTAGAGCTAACATAGGTCTTGCCCAAGTCTTTTAACAGCAAAAAATGAAGTTACTATTGCTAAGATTGTTTATATTGCAAAACACAATTGGATAAATTTCTTTTTTTTCTAATGTTCTGACAGTAATGTAATGGCTGGAAGGAAGAGGTCACATTGCCCAGCCTCCATAGTACTTATCACACGAGGAGCAGAGCAGTAAGGACTACAGACTGGATACTTAACTGTTAGTTTCGAAAGCAGCTTTTTGGGTAAAATCAGCAGCCATAAAGAATGAGCTGAACAGCTCCATCTCACTAATGGGTGTTGCTATGGAAATGAGGAAAATATGCTTGTTTTTAGAATTACAAGGACACACAGGATAATGGTGAAAAAACATACATTATTACAACTGTCTCAAGTGGTTCCATGATACTAGACAAAAATGTGTATGTCTGTGTATAATTCTTATCCCAAAAGTCAGTTTGCTGTCATTTGGTTGTTCTCTAACAGTTTAGCACAGGCATTTCAGGGATCAACCCTTACACAATCACAATACAACCTTGAAGCTCCAGTTAAAGCTGGGGCTCAGGCAGCTGTCTTATAAGCTTTGCATTGTTTGCCCCAGTGTTTCCATGGGAACCTCTGACTCTGCTGCTGGTAACTGAGAAAGGAAAGATTCAGAAAGTTCAGCTAAGCCAGTTTAAAAGAGCAGCTGCAAGTTGCTCATGTAGCCTAGGGGAGACAGAAAAAAGGAAGCTTTAGTAGGAGACAGGATGGAAGAAATTGTAGTCTTTTTAAATGAAATCTGTATTCCACAAGAAATAAGTTATTTATTTTTAGCATATCAGTTCCATCAGTCCATATAGGGCAAAATTCAGCTAAAAGTACATAGCACAGTTTTGGCTCAGTGCATTATTAAAACTGCCATATTAAGGGCTAAATTTATTTTGCTGGGTAAAGTGCAAGCAATACAGACACTTGCGTGCAAAACCAAGAAGCAGCAATGCATCTTTAGCTTTGGCCAGAGCATGGAGAAACTGTGCCTGGCTACAGCCCAGGTTTTCTCTTGCAATATACTGTATTTCTTGGACTCTTGAGTGCTAGGGATGACACCCATGTATATTACACTAGCTCTTTCATTACCAGTGCTAATGTTGGGCTTCCACACTTTTTGCCCAGAAGAAATAAAAGCTGGGGCAGGGCTTCCTGAGTCTGTTTGCTGGCAGGGCTTTCAGTCCTAGTAAAATTGTTACGCAATGAGGGAATGTCACCTCTGAAGTACAGAAAGCAATATATCATGACCTGACAATAGACAAGGACAAACGTGACTTGAAATGTATTCCATTAATAAAAATACATATATAAATGAACAAACAGCTCCATGGACTGAATATTCCTATTAAAATAAAAAAAGGGAAATTACTTGTTCTCAAAGATAACTTGCTAGTTTTGTACAGTATATTTATTAAGACCACACAGCTGTATCCTGGGATTTTATGAAGTATTAATTATAATATGAAAATTGGAAACCCATGTTCTTACTGGTGAGTTTGTTCTTGTAATATTGCTGGATGAAACCTACCAGGATTGAAGAAAATCATACTAAATGGGTATCTAAGGTACTAGTTTTCTAGCAGAAACTAGTTGCTAAGTTTTGGGGAATGATTTGATTTCTGCCTTCCTGGAAGGTCTCAACTTTGGCAGGCTTAAAAAATATTCCATCTAGTGTCTTTTATATAGCATCACCTCAGAGAACTTCAGAAAGGAATATATTTGGCAAATGCAGTTTGATACTTTTGCTAGCACACGGAGTGACCATTGCATGCCAGAGTTCATTGGGCATGGCTTGGCATGTAAGCTTTGTTTTGCTACGAAACAGACTGTAAGGCAAGACATCACGGTTCTAGCCTTCTCTATTGCTGATAAGATGCAAAGATGAAAATAGGAGCGCAGAAGCTCACAGCTTCCAAGATTTCTTCCCGTGTTGGATGGTTGGGTCATTTAGATACAGGGGAGTAAAACATCTGCGAGAAGAGTGAAGTTACTCCAAGCCAATTTGCTGTGCAGGTGCTCCTACTCTTCAGTAAGTGTCAGGTGGCTTAAGAAGTTCACCACCAAGGTAAACCGAATGATAGAAGATAAGTTTACATTGAGTGAAGATTACTGACAGAAGACTTTGCACTGATACCATGAACTTTCCTTCAAACTAATTTAAAGTAAAGTTTGTGCTGAATGTTGAGTGCCCCTCTCACAGAGAAGGATGATGGTACTGTGTCTGGAGGGAGACAGCTGGACTGTTAAGTGAAATTTAACCAAGTGCTGATCTCATTGGCTAACATCAAAAAAGTAATTTAGACTGGGGTCAATTATCTCACAGCTGTATAAAGCAGATTAATGCTTTTGAGATTCCTTTTTCTGAATGTGACTTTCCAAATTGTTCAAAAAACTGTAAATAAAAATAAGACCTTAACTGTCATATGGCCTTAAGCAGTCCATTAAACTTTGTATCTCAATTATCCTTTCAGTAACATGGTGATAATTGTACCTACTTGCCTCACTGAAGGGTTGTGAGAATAAGTTATTGTTCATAATCAGCTTGCAGGCTGAAAAATGATGCCTTTTAAACATTCACAGAGGGATGGGAACAGCTAGTGTTAACATTCACCAAAAAAAAGGAGCAGAGAGAGGAGATCACAGTTAAAACTTGCTTCCCCAGGTGCGTTTTTTACTGTGTCCTCACCCAGTATAGTAATCACTTCAGGAAGAAATAAGCCAGGCACATGAAAACAATGCTACGATACCCCTGGCAGAATTTCCAGTGCAGGACAGCACTGCAGCAATGCCTGCTCATGGGTTGTCAGGATCACTATGGGAAATGCACACAAGAGCAGAGGTTGTTACACAAGTGAAGGCACAGAAGGCAACTCATGTGTTTACGGTTGCTTAACATGGGTTTGGGCAGTGTTCTTCCCAGGCCCTCTTAAACACGCCCTGGTACCTGGGAACACCTTCACATGGAGCAGTTATGAGATACTGTGGTCGATGTAGTTCTGCTAACAAGCTGCAGCATTATTTATAAACTGCAGAGCTCTATACATAGTAATATTTGGTAACGGGAAATGGGGCATGGTTGCTTCACCTCTGCAATACGTGAGGGAAGTTGCTGCATTGCATGTTCATACACCTTTATACAAACAAGAAATTGATAGAAAGATCCTATTGCCACTTGGACTCACCAAAAGGCCATAGAGACAGTAAAATATCACAAGGCACTGGGCAAAACAAAAGAGCATAAGATGCACTACCTTCTTACAGTCAAATTCTCTGATACCTGTCCTGCCATGTAAATAATTAAAGCACTGACAATGCTCGGACGTTGGTATGGATCATATCAGTTTAAGGGACTTCTGTCTGTATGGGAACATATATTAATCTCAAGTTGAGACTGCTTTTTGCATCCATACAGAAAGATTTTCACTTTCTAAAATATATGTCTGTTCCCCAAGCTGGGGAGCTTTGGGAATGCTGGGCCTCTGCCTACAATCAAAATCCAATAATGCCAAATAGATGTAGAATAGCAGAGAGAAGTTAAAATCTTGGTCAGGGCATCTCGTGTCAATGTTTTCTCATCTCCGTCAGCCAAACAGTTGTCATTTCATTTTTCCCAGGCACTGGGTTAAACTGCTTGTGAATAGCATTTCTCCTGCTCCTTCTCCCCTCTGCTAGAGCCAAGGAATTTAATCTGCTTGGAATGAAAATTCACAGTCTCACTGGCCATAAACTTCAGATTGATGTGGTCAGGTTTTGCTTAAGCACTACCAGATTTCACACCAGTTGAAAGCATGTTCTCTGACGGTGATGCAAATTAGCTTTTTTCTAAGAGCTGAGATTGTGAAATATGTTGCATAAATACGATCATCTTACTTTTAAGAAGGTTTGTTAGAAATCAAGTATACATATAGAACAGGAAGGCAGTGGAGTGTTAGCACTAAAATGTCACCTACCATCTGGGGCGGGGCTTAGCACAGTGAAAAAGCAAGGTCTGGGCATAAATTTGAAAGCTTTCTTAAAGTTGTTTAAAGGCATGACTAAAGACACAGAGCACATAATTCTAGGACTCAGGTTGACGTTCATAGTAGAGAAAATCTTCCACAGGGTGACAGCAGCTATGGTCTTGGTGACAGAAAACCAAAGTTCTGCCCCGACAGGAGGATTGGAAACAAAACCGTACTCCATTCTGAACTGGCTGCACATCAGTACAGCACTTCAGTCCTGTCTGTCATGCAAAAGTGAGGTTTTTCTAGATCTGGTATGGTTTAAAAAGACAGAATGAAAATTAAAAAAACAAATGGATGTAAGTTGGAAGAAAAAGTAGGAAAAACATGTTGAACCTTGGGGAAGGAGGGAGAGGTTTGTTCTCTGCTCTGTGTATTGCTGATGGCATGGTTGGCACTATGTGCATTATAATCACAGCCATTAGAGATATGCAAGTGTATGCTGCAGATATTCACAGTAAAGCTCTTAGCCAGTAATGACTCCTAGTGCTGCACTTCACCACGTATCAGCAGAAATATGTAATCCTGTGGGCCAAACATTCCTGCACATTGCTGTGCCAGCAGGCCACTCATTCATTTCGGTGAGAAATCCAGCTTGCAGGACAGTGATCAGGATTTCTGTGTTTGGTAAGCTGCACACACAGTGCTTATTGCAAGCCAGACACACACATGGGCTTTGTAAAAATGACAACATGCCCCAAACCCGTACAGCACGTGGCTATATTTCCAAACAATCTTGCCACATATTTTTCTGAACAACATTCTTACAACATATTCTGCTGACCGTCAAGGTTTATCAAGGTCTGCACCTCCCTGACTTGATCCACTTTTCCTGTTGCCTACCCAAGCTCGTCCTGTAACAAATATTTTTGGTTGTTTCTGTTGGTTTTCTGTTTGTTTGGGTTTGGGGGGGGAGGGGGGGTGAAGGGGTGTGTGGTTTGCGGTTTTTGTAACTGTAGCCTTGGGAATGATTTTCCTAGCCCTCAGAAATGTGGATAAAAACTAGGAACAGCATATACAAGGAAGGCTGTTGGTGTTCATTGTGTTTAAGGAAATAATCTGTCGAGCGAAGGTTCAATTCCACATGTATAGCTAAAGTGGGAAAAGATTTAAAAAATAAATAAATCCAGCATGATCGGATGTGAAACATCCTATAGTTCAGATGGCACAGTGAGAATCATGAGAGCAGAATATGGTTTTGTTCTGTTTCAGTCTTTGCACAAGAAGGTACACTGAGGTTTCTTTAAAACTTCAGAAGAGTTTTAGGATAAATAATGAAAATCTCAGTAATACCTTGGACATGCAGCATGGACTTATTTTAATATCAGGGTTTGGGTTTGGGTTTTTTTTTTTCAGTGTTAGGCTAGGCTTTAGGCTGGTACAGCTGAACATAGCTCCATTGCAGTCAGGATTCAATATTCCCCAACAACTGACAGTGCATTGCTTCAGTCTGGAATCACCTTCTGGGACAGCAGTTACAACAGTTGTTGACATGCTGCTTACTTTTTTGCTTTAGTGATACTTGGTCACGAACTACTCTATATTTAATGCTTAATAGCACATATGAACATATAACAGCATCTTATCCGCCTGTGAACCCAGGATCTAGTTAACTATGCTGATATCTGTCCGATAAATGGGAGGATATTAATAGATATGGTAAAACTTAGCAGAGGGTGGGGAGGTTTTTTGCTTTTGGGGGGGGGGGGGGGGGCATGCGGTAAGTTTATTTTGCTTTTCC
>JAVJGG010000074.1:10488391-10502877 GCA_035590195.1 Aviceda cuculoides | reverse complement strand
CCCCCCCCCCCCCGCGCCGCGCCCCCGCGGCCGGGGCGGCGGGCCGTGCGGCGGGCCGGGGTCGCTCCCCCCCCAACCCCTCCGCCATCCCGCGCGGCGGGAGGTAGGGAAGGAAGGAAGGGCGAAACAGTCTTTGTGTTCTCGCCCGACAAGGCGGTGAGGATGCGGTGGCTTATCTGTGCCGCCGGGACATGCCGGGCCCGGAGCCAGCGGCGCCGTGGGGCACCGGCCGCGGAGGACGCCCGGGTGCGGGCACGGGTTCGCTGCTGGGAGTGGGGCGTGGGGCTGAGCACGGCTTTGGACCGTCGGGCGAGCCTTTACAGGCCGTCTTCCTGGCAGAGGTGAGGCCGGCGGGGTGCGGGCGGCAGGCAGCCGAGTTTTGGCTTCCGCTGGTGGAGGGCTGCGGGGAGAGGGTGTTGTGATAGCCGGGCTGCTGCGGGAGCACAGCCGGGCTCCAGCCCCTAACTGCTGTTGTGCGAGAGTGTGAAGAGTCACTCCAGCTAAGATAAGTGTAGATTTAGCGAGTGAGGTATTTGATTTTGCTAAACTGAGAGTGTGGTCTCGCATATGCACACACTTGATTTTTTTAGTAATTCTGGCTTAATACTTTCCTGTTTTCCTTTTTTTCTCTGTTTCCTATCTTTCTGCACTTTTATCTATTCTGTACTCTTTTATCAACATTGTTGTGAGGAACAGGTCATGGGGGGCAGAGAAGATAACAGAACAAAATAGCTGAGATGAGGTGTGGAGTCCAGAATGACCCATATCCCCTTTCCCTTCTTCCCTGAATCAGCTTAGGACAGAGACCCGTTCAAGTATATAACTTAAAATGCGAGCACTGGTTAAGCATGGAAAACTTGAGGAAAAAAAATCTGCCAAGTTGTGCAGGCATCGCATGCGTCCCAAAGCTGGTACTTGCAAAGCACTGCCTTTTGTGAGAGCAGAACTACCTCCTTTGACTTCCAGCCTGCAAGAACTACTGTTCACTCACAGCTTTGGTTTCCATCTGAGGAAAAAAAAAAAAAAAATCCCTGTTGAAAAGGCTTTTTGGGGGCTCTAGGTTTGGTCTCTAATAACTGTTGCATTTGCATCAGATATCTTTGGCTGACAAACAGGAGGCGCTGGCTGTCCTGACAGCCTCGCGCTTATAAGCCGGAGTCTGGTGACTGGACTGTGTGGAGGTGTGTGCTGGCCAAGCAGAGTCTTACTCCAGAGGGCAAAGCCTGCCTTTCTCTTTTGAATATAAGTTTTTCTCTTTTCATTCCTCCTGCCTGTCAGGAATGCCAAAAAAGACAAGATAGGAACTTGTTGAACTGTTCAGTAATCTCACCTGTGCTAGTAGTTTTGCCAAAATGTTGCCAGAGGGCTATAGTAAGTGAATCTGTTGGTGGTACTTGTAAGAAAATAAAGAGCTCTCATTGACTTTAGCCAAGTGTTGTCTGAGATACTGAATTTGCTGCTTTTTTTTTCCTTTTTTTTTTCCCCCCAGGTGGCTAGAGGCTCAGCCACTTCAGTTTTGTTAGAGTCATTTCTGAATAATAGGAAGGTTTAATACTTGTATGTAATAAGCTAGACTTTTTTTGGGGGGGGGTAAAAGCAATAGAAGGTATGCTTTCTGGTTCTTACCTTTTACAAATTAAGTTGAACTTAGTTTCAAAGCAGAAGATTGAAACACTAACTTCTAAAAATGTTAGTTCTTAAAAATATTGGTTTCTTGTCCTGAGCTATCTGCTAATCATGTTGGAATATGGCTTCAGTCTGAAGCTGCATTTTCCTTTAACTACTTGCATGAAAATGTGAGATTATTCAAATGAAATGGTCTCTTCCTCCCCCATCCCTCGTTCAGGAAGGGTTCATTAGTTAAAGCTGGAGTGCAAGTAAATGCTTTATGTGAAGAGTGTTGCCAGGCTTTGCCTGTTAGTGTTTAACTGGTGGCATAAACAAATTTAATTTTTGAAAAGCTATCTTTAGTTTCCTTTTAAAAATCACATTAAAATTATAGGATTTATTAAACTAATAGCCAATAAAATTGTTAACTGTGGGCTTATTAGACTTTCTTTGACTTCCTCAGAGACTCTGATCGTATTTTAATATCTAGGGGTATTTTTCTTTGGCTCCGTGCAAAATGCAGAAGAAAGCCAGCCTGACTTTCTCATGATGTCAAGAGCTGCACGTTGTTCAGCATTAGCGTTAGACCAATTTGTGGCAAACCTTCATGTTCTAAAAAATCCCCAAATGACTTCTAGTTTTGCTCATAGCCATAGATGTAGCTAGCTAAGATATGGTGGCTGAAGGGAGAGGAGGAGTAATTTCTTAGCAGCCAACCACCAAGTAGTAAAAAAACAACAAAAAAACCCCAAACTGTAGAACTAAAAGGCCATTTCAGACCACTTACCTTGTGTCATCTGAGAGTCCAAAGTGATCTAGTCCTTACCAATGCATTAAAAAAGAAAAGCAGACAGAATCAAGTTCTGGCACAGAAAAATTAATATATTTCAAAAAATTATGATAAATTATTAATAAGGCAGTTATTGTCATCAATACTCCTGTCAATACCGGAATAAAAGGAAACTCATGTCTTCCAAGTATTTTTTGTATAAGAAATTGTCTTGCAAAATGAAAACAATAGGATTTAAAGTTTGCTCTCAAGTTTTACAGAGGGTCAAATACTCTTTTTAAAATTTGCTATGGGACTTTAGTGGGCACTGAAATTATAAGGCTCCTGAGCCCATATTTAATGAGGGTCATCTTACTCTGTCTTGCACTGCTGTCTTGCTGCCTTGAGCCCAGTGCATTGCGCTGGGAACACAGCGTCACCTTCGCAATTTGAAGAAATTCATTTTGACACCTTGGCGAATGGCGTGAGGGGAAACCATTGCTGCTTCCTCTTGAGACTCACACCTGGTGGTGGGGGGGTAGGGTGTGTGTGTGTGTGTCAAGGCAAGAGGCTGTTATTTTACACACAGCTGAGAAAGTTGCCAGAAATGTAGTATTTTGGGATTCACAGAGGATGTTTTTTGAGGGCAGCCTTCCACTGTCAGTGAACTATGTCTTTATGTGGCTATTTTGATCTTAACATTTTGAATCTATTCAGGGAAGAAAAAAATCACTGAATTAAAATAGAGAAAAATAAGGAATGAGGCAGGATGAAGCCCGCTTGCCTTATCAGATGCCTTTGGTACTGTAGAAGTAAGTGCCACAGGACTGCTGAGACATACATTAACTAAATAGCAATGGTTGCTGGTGCTGACGCGCAGAACAAACTTTACAACTCAGACAGTGAGTTATAAAGCAGGCACGTTTATTTCAGCGCAGGGTACACGGGGGATTGCTCCACCTATCGTGCACACTTTGAGTTATTTTTCACATCTTAAATACATGTTACATGAATATTCATGGGATATACAAATTATTTTCTAATAAAAGGTGGAGAATTCTGGGAAATCATTGACATATTGTCCCTCCTTCTTGCACACGCGTCTGATTCTCGTGGTCGTACCTGGGGGTCTTTGGGATGAAGGCAAGACGTCTTCCTCGCCTTTAACTTTTCACCTTTTCGAATTATTTTGATATTAAACTTCTGTTTTTCCTTTGTTGTTCTTCTGTCTCTCATGCCAAGTAATCTTTGACCCCTAAGGTTCTGTTCTCATGCCAACAAATCACTCTTTATCTTCTTACTTGGGTTCTCAGTCTCCCTCGTCCTTGAGTCCATATGTCTATTTTCCTGTGTTTTCACAAATCTATCTACACATCCTTTAATTACTTGAGTTGCAGGATGCTTTATCTCATCAAAAGAAACCATATATTCTACTTGCGCCTAATTATTGCCTACAAACTACAGAATATAATTGACGTCTAAAATATATCAACTACCATATATCATTCTACTTGTGCCCAATTATTGCTTTCAAACTACGAAATATAATTGACGTCTAAAATATATCAACTACCATATATCACTAAGAGCCCTAGTAATCCCACATCCTTTCTAACCAGTAGACCCCAGTATGCACCCAGTTCACACAACACCTCAGAACTTAACATTTACAATGAAGAAACAAAAATATGTTCTGCTTAGGGAGAGGAAGAGGTACATAGAATTTTATAAAATCACTATTTAAAAAAGGAGTTCTCAGACTTTTCTCAGAGCTGCCTCCTTTGTAATGCATCAAAGCTCAGCCTTCTCTCTCACCTGCTGTGTGCTTAATTATAAGAATATTCCATTGCAAAGAAATTTAGAAGGGCATTAAACTGTGAGGCTTTTGATGGGCTTAAATGGTAACTGAAACTTGTTAATTTCCCCATCAGCTTTCTCCACTTTCTTAAGGAGTAACTCATGTCAAGCAGGATGTAACAATAAAACTAAGGATGATCTTTCATTTGCAAAGAACCTAAAAATGCCATGGAAATGTTGAATATTTTTCGAAAAAGAAACTGAGATAGCAATGGTTATCTAGAGAGAAACTGAAAACTCTGGTTTCAAACTGTGCCTGTCTAGACTCAATGTATATTAGTCTTCTGAGCCACTTAACAGCTGCTTCACTGTGAGAGTGGTAATGAAATAACCACAGCAGAAACACAAAGGGCCACAAAGACATCACAGGAAACCTGACAGCTCAGACATGTCAGGTCACCATGTTAGTTACCTGTTGTTATTGCTTCTAACTCGATGCTTGTCCCTGTGAGTAGCCAGAGCCTGTAACTACTGTGGAAAATGGGCGCAGCTCAGAATAGATGATCCCTGTCATCTCAGTGAGCACGGTGAGAACATCTGAGGCATGGATCTGAAACTCTCTGCATGAATGATTCCCCACTGTTTCAGCTAGTCTCGGTTCATCACACTCTGTGCACCTCCCAGCCGTGCAGGAGCAGCTACCAAGGTCATAACGACCTATTAGCATTGCCCAGTTCAGGACATAATTGTGAAAATGGCCGTGCAACTGCAAGCCCACATCAAAAGAGTGGTTACACCCTTCTGGAAAAAAACATTTCTCTGGTTGAAATAGCGGGTCTGGAGTATGCTACAAACACATTTTGGGACAGCAAGCTTCCTAGGTACAGGGGCCTGCTTCTTGCAACTCCGTTAAACAGCAGGCACAGAAATGCAGGCACTGCTTTTGCAGGATGCGTACCTGTGCTTGACAGGGTTAATAGAGGTGCTTCTGAGAAAGATAGGGAAAACTTGCTCACGGCTGTGGTAAAATATTATTTGCACAGCAGTTTTTATCACATTCCTGTGAATAGAGCTCTATTTTTGAGCTTGGTTTCACAAAATAAGGAAACTGGGATGACAGAAAGCAAAGTGGTAAGATGGAGAAGCAGCAGTAAAAGCTAAAAGTGAGCAACTCTGGAATCATTCATATTTGATTGATTGAAATATTGTGTTAACAACTATTTAGAAACAACTGTTTCTAAAACACTTAAGTAATAGCCACTAAAATAGTTTTTTAAAAAGCAGTCTCAAAAAGCCAGATGAGTTTTCCTCTAACAATTTTAGCAGTGTATTTTCATCCTCAGGCTACACTGTCATCAGCTTCTTTCAGCAGCACTCAGGTAGAGACTGGACAAGTCAAGTTGTCCCTTTCAACCACAGCTATCAGTCTGTGACTCTCTGCCATGAGAACCAAGCATACGGGTAGAATGGATGTCTCAGGGAGTTCTGGCTACTCATGCATAACCTTTCTTTCCATCTTCAGTCTGCACCTCCATGCAAATTCTGAGAGATGGCATGCAAATAGTCGCATATATCAGGAAGGAGATCTCAGAACTCCATACAGGAGTGCAGAGTGATTCCTGAACATTTGGCAACTGTGCACAGGTTGGGAAAGACACAACCACAGCTCCTATCTTTGCAGGTGCTTGGGAAAGAGACATTCCTTAGGGAATGATGAAGCTAGTGGAGTATGCTTACTTTTAGCCCTTGAGACATGAGTAGGAAACCATGTGAGATGTCTTGATGACTATATTCAATCACAAGAGATATCTTGTAATAAATGTGTTAATTGTGGACTTCAGAAATTGCCAGGCACTCTGCTTCAAGGCAGGGCTGATCCTGATTTGTAAACCGGATATCTGTCTAAAGCATATATTTGCTCCACTCCCCTAATACTGGAGTACTTTGACAACTAAGGACAAAAACATCTCTATGATTTTGCTCACCTACCTGGCCAAAGCAGTTTTGCTTTCAGGCTTTCATGGCTGTTGCAGTGAGAAAGGACTGGGGGGTTTCCAACTGCTCCTGGATCTGCTTCCACTGAATTCAGGAACCATCTCCCACCCTAGACACCACTCTTCTACCATAGGTGTCCAGTCTTGGGGACCAGGAGTGCTCCAGCTGCTTTAAGGACTAATTTCTGTGTCGGTATCTATAGATACATCTAGCTATATTAATTCTATCTATTCATATTCTTGGAGCATCAAACATCTGTTGATGGAAGCATCAAACATTAATTTTAAATCTAGTGTCATATTCAGTCATGAAACATTACTGCTTAGCTCACTTCTGTGGACAGACTCTGTTCCCGCTATTACGTTTTCCCTTGATTTCACGCTTTTTAGCTCTTGCTCTCAGCTTAAAAAAGCATTCATATTTTTGGTCCTCTAGCCCAAGGGGGCCCTCTGACCCCAATTTCTGTTCTGTTGCTCCCAGACCAAATTCTTTCCCCCAGTTCTAGGCCTTGCTGGATGCCTTTGGTTCCTGACCCCCTGAACAACTTTCCCTTTATTGAATCTACTAAGACTTTGAAACTGTACTCTTGACTGCCCTTGCCGGGGTTAACAAGAATGTGACAGTTTCACAGCAAAAAGGGTTGCTAGATGCTAAGAACCGAGAGTGTCTGCTTCGGTCCAACGTCTGCAGAGAGAAACTTGACTGTATGTTTCTATTGGCATTATGCTTTTTAAGTTGTACTTCGCATTTATTTATGGGAGATTTTTATTTGCAAGAATGTTTGTATTGATGGAAACTCTCAGAAACTCTCCCATTGAAAAAATGCTTGCTCTTCCAAAGTCATGCAAAATTTACCTGTCTAACAAATTTGCAATTTTGTTTGATTCTTCTCCTTATCTTTGTAACACTGATTTGCCCCTACAGGACATGAACCATTATGAGGTGATGTCAATGGCCAATTGAGCACCATGAATAAAAAAATAAATTATAGTCAGAGTGAAAAGTCCATGCATAGTGTGTATCTGACTGGACAATGAGCAATAAAAAAGTTTTTGAAGATACTTGCGAAAAAATCAAAGTTTATTCTCAGAATATTAATGAAAAACATAAATTTAAAACATTATCTAAACAGAGCAAAAAGTTGTAAGACCTGGTGACCTTGTCTTTCCCTCTCTATGTTCATATTCAGTATTTCTCTAATGTGTTTTTTGGTCATAAAAAACCAATTATATTTTGCCATATATTCTGCTCAGCATGTAAAATTCCATGGACATATCTGCAAACAGATTTAGCTCTTAAAGGGAAGCTGTTTGCTTAATATTCCTTAGAGGGGTGACTTTTTAAACACTGGAACAGAGACTATTTTTGAAATAAAGCTAGCCCCGAAATTGAGAGGATTTAAGAGCTTTAAAGAAAAAAACTGAGCCTACAAATATATATAATTTCCTTTTGTACCTCAGATATCATTGCCCATGAAGGATTCACATAAATTCCATGGGAAAAACTTCGGATCTGAAAAATAGCATAGATATTGAGCTGTTTTAACCAGATGCTCTCACCCGTGATCACCATTCCTTTTTCTCAGATCACCACACAGGGAGAATCTTGGCCATCCTCCTTATCCTGTGGCTCAGCAATAATTGAAATACTGTGGCCAGATGGTTTTGTTTTCCAGGAGGTGAGGATAGCATGATATTCCCCAGAAGCAGCATGTAATTTGTTTATAGGGCATTACATTTTTTTAAAAGCAAAAGAAAACACTGGTGCATAGATACGACAATTTCGTGGCAGTTTGTATATTGGTAAATGATGTCTTTTCACCTTGGAGAGATTATCCCTGTCCTGAAAAGCTCACAATAGAAATAAGTGGAGACAAGGGAAGGTAAAGGAGTAAAAAAAGGGCAGATGAAAATGGAAAAAAGGAGCTGTTAACACTTATAACAAATCCACATTGTTCTTGCTCATTGATAATTGGAAATTGAAAGGAGAAACTCCAGAGTACCTAACAGAGGACAAGATAAGAGCAAACACGTTTGGGGGGGAAATGTGGCGGAACATTAGCCTAGGGAGCAAGCAGGGATGGAGTAAATTTGCATAAATTTGAATAAAAAGAGACTCAGAAAACAAGAAGACAAAAAGACTGGGCAAGGCAGGAGAAAGAGCCATTAAAATGCAGTGAAGATTGAACTCTACTTGGCCTTCAGAGTGAAGAGTAAGAAGTTCAAAGGAGAGTCAAGGAAAAGCAGTAAAGAAATGCTAGATATTCAAAGCATATGAAGGAAAGAGGTTGAAAAGGCCTGCATGGATGAGCAAGGGCTCCTGACCAAAATCAAACATAAAAAGGAACCTTACAAGAGGTGGGAGCAGGACAGGAAACCTGGGAGGAATACAAACACACTCTCTGAGGATGCAGGGAAAGCCACACTCCCTCTGGAGTTGAATCTGATGAGGAATGTGAAGGACACTACGAAAGCTTCTACAAGTACCCCGTAGCAAAAGGAAGACCATAGAATATGTGGGACGGCTGCTGAATGGGGGAGGGTACCTAGTGACAAAGGACATGGAGAAGACTGAAGTATTCAGTGCCTACCTTCAGTGGAGGAAGATCAGGTCAGGGAACACGGAACTGAACTGGGGACACACAAGACCATTGGATCTGATGGGATGCACACAGGTGCTGAGGGAGCTGGCTGACATCATCATAAGGTTACTTCTGATTGTCTTTGAAAGGTCAGGCAGAACAGGGGAGGTTCCTGAGGACTAGGAGAAAGCAGATGTCCCCCTGTTTTCCAGAAGAGCAAGACGTTTGAGCCAGGAAACTACAGGCTGATTAGTCTCACCTCTGTCCCTGGGAAGGTGATGGATCAACTAATCCTGGAAACAATTTCTAGACATATGAACAAAGAAAGATGATTGGGAGTAGTCAGCATGGATTTAGGCAGAAAGAATCATGCTTAACCAACGACGTCATGCCTTCTACGACCAGATGACTGGTTTGGTGAACAAGGGGTGGTATCTGGATGTTGTGAATCTGAACTTTAGCAAGGCTTTCAACACTGTCTCCCATAATACCCTCATAGACAAATGGACAGAGAATGAACTAGATAAGGGTATGGTGAGGTAGGCAGAAAGTTGGCTAACAGCCATGTTCCAAGCCTTATGATCAGTGGCAAGAAGTCCATCTGGAGGCCAGTCACTATTGGAGTGCATCAGGGGTCAATAGTGGGGCCAATGCTGTTTGACATCTTCATTAATGACAAGGTGCACGCTCAGAAATTTTGCAAATGATACAAAACTGGGAGGAGTGGCCGATACCATACATGGGTGGACTGCCACTCAGAGGGATTTTGACAAGCTGGACAAACGGGCTGACAGGAACCACATGGAGCTCAGGAAAGAGAAATGCCAAGTCCTGAATCTGGGGAGGAACAATCCCAGGCACCAGTACACACTGAGGGCCAACTCTCTGGAAGGCAGCGTTGCAGAGAAGGACCCAGGGAAGCTGGTGGACGCAAAGTTGACCATAAGCAGCAACGTGCCCTTTTGACAAAGGCGGCCAACAACATCCTGGCTTGCATTAGTATGTGTGTTGCCACTACAGGAGAGGCATGGACATAGTGAAGTGAGGTCCGGCTGAGGGCCACAAAGATGAGAGAGGGTCTGGAGCACCTGACATAGGAGGGGAGGCTGAGAGAGCTGGGACTGCTCAGCCTGGAGAAGAGAAGGCTCAGGGAAATGTTAGCTATGTGGGCAAATACCTAGTCGGGGGGAGTAACGAAGATGGAGACAGACTCCAAACTGGACAAACTGCTCTAGTTGATCCTGCTTGAGCAGTAGGTTGGAATAGGTGATCTCCAGAGTTCTGTTCCAAACTCAGCTATTCTGTCACTCTGTGAAATGATTTACTTTGTTTTTCTAAATTTAATTCTTCTCCAAGTATACCACAGTTTAATGCTGACTGCATAAGCATAACTGTATTCAGCAGCAATACTTGGGAGAAGGGTCATAGGTTACTACAGACCTGGATCAGCTTCTCAAGAAAAATAACATGTAACTGAAACATTTGCATGGATTTTACAATATTGTTTGAAAAATTGTTTAAAAGTGCTTTCACATTCTGTTACAAAACAACTTCTGAAGATCAAAAGTAGCAAAGCCTTATTCCTTTAGATTTATACTTTGAGGTTTCACTGCAAGCTGTACATTTAACTTTTTCCATTCTTGGGCATTTGTAAGAGCTCTGGTGTCTAATTTTCCTGGTGTTTGTTGAGACACTCTTCCAGACAAGAGACAGCCTGTGCTGCAGCTAGCCTAGAACTGCATTTGTTAAACCTCACAGGCCTCTTTACATACGCTGATTAGATAGCCTGTTACTCCCAGATAAGGAGGATACTGGCAGAGTTGTCTGAAAATTGGGTGTCTCACTCTCCCCACCTACTAGACAGACTTTTCTTCAATATTTACACATGCTTTAAGACTTGAATAAAATTCTGAACTCATTTAGGGAGGGAGACTAATAGGCAGAGAGCAATTGCATACATTTCTATATCAAATCCAACTAATGACTGCATACTTCTTTTCATAACCTAAACAAAGGAGATTTAAACAAGAGGAAGCTGCAAGACAGAACATTTAATATAATAGCATACATGCTGAGCAGTAATATATACATTTCTTTGATTTAATTAAAAAAAAAAAAGGTATTTTAATAAGAGGTTATTTATACATACCCAACATCTTGCTCGGCCTTGGAGGCAGACTTTTTAGAGTTTAAATTATTAAAACTTTGTTTTAAAGACTCACATGCATATTCCCTTTATAATAAGGTATTTTACAAAGTGGTTTCGGAGTGCAGATGCATGAGTGGATCTAATCATTATGCACAGGGAAAACTTACACTGTCTGTCCCCTTATTTCCATATTTTCATAAAGAAAAATGCACATAAGCAAGAGAAAGCTAATTTGTTCTTGCCTTCTATTTGCCCCGAACCTCAGTGATATCATTTGAACATAAACAGTAATAGTACAGTGAGCTGCAGAGTAGATACTTGGAAATACTAACAAAGGCACACACAAGCTGTGAAGTAGCATTTCAGCAGATTTCAAATACATTTTTAACTGGAATTCAGGTGACAAACTGTTGTGCCATCTGAAGATGGAGAACTAAATCACAATTTTCTCTCTCCAGAGTTTATGTAAACAACTTTTTTTGATAGAAACTCTGATGGTTTAGGAGGAAACTGAAAAGTCTGTGGAGGGGTTAAAAGCTTC
The DNA here is from genome assembly GCA_035590195.1 of Aviceda cuculoides. Classification (NCBI taxonomy): domain Eukaryota; kingdom Metazoa; phylum Chordata; class Aves; order Accipitriformes; family Accipitridae; genus Aviceda; species Aviceda cuculoides. The sequence continues at coordinate 10,491,437 of JAVJGG010000074.1, read as the reverse complement.
TACAGACATACTAGTAAGAGAAACTTTTGTGGTTTTGGTTTCCACAGTCTTCTTAGAACTAATATCAGTATCACTACAGGTTAACACACTAATGTTCTTTTGCTAGTGATCAAAATATGCATATCCCTTTTTAGGAGTTCAAAATTACACAAGTGTTTATCTTGCATCATTTTTGCTGTCGGAACAGAAGGTCTCACATCTAGGACATTTAGGACCCTTATGAAGGAGGCTTCTAATAATCTTTTTCAGTCTGCAACAAAGCTATACTCAAACACTGTTAATGAAATCTGTCAGTATTTTGGCAAAATGATGTATGAACCAAGAACAGTAGCTCTATAGCACATGGGAGTGTTGGTTTTTTGTTTATTTGTAATTTAAACACAGTACACATTAGCATAAGTCCAAAGCATTTGATTAAAACACCAGGGTGTACCATGCCTCCAAGGCATGACATGATGAGGCACCTTTGAGGAGGAGGCAGATTTGCACTATCGGGAGAATACTGCTCTCTGTGAATCGTTGCACTCCACACTAACAGAAGGGAGACCAGAAGCACGTCCTCTACCACTGAACTATCACAGCTCCAGATGGCCCCTTGTCCAGGGAACCTTTACTCTTTGCTCCCCTACTAAACTTAACATACCTGCTTAAAGAATCCATCTGGCAGGGTTGACTAGAGAAGTTACTCAGGTCGAAGGCCTTACCCTAGCTGACTTTCCTCCACCATGCTCCCAAAGAATCTCCTGCAAGTATATTGGAGCTTCCTATTTTAAACCAGGCATCGACTTGAGAGTTCGGTGCTGCAGCTTTTTACCTTGAACCCGTCGTGAGAGAGAATTCTTTCTCCCCATACGACAAAGCCAGGAGGACAGAATGCCATCCCAGAGAGGATGGCAGAAAGATGGGTCCTTTGTTAAACTGAAGTTATTTACACCAGCTTGGCATCTTCCTGTGCAATATTGTATGAGGACTGCTCATTCATCAGTGTGGTTTGAAGTATAGGAGTCAGTAGCAGGTTTAACAACCTTTATTCATTTTATTTATGAAGAAGCCTCAGAAAAGTTTGTTTGCATGGAGCTGTTGATCCTAGCTATTGCAAAATAAGCAGCCCATGAATGTAATCTCTCAGGCAAACACCTTCTAGGACAAAGAATAAGCTTTACTTCAACTCAATACTTCTTCAAAACCTGAAACAGTTTAATAATTAAACTGTGATTATTTGCTCAACTGACTACTGAACACAGGCCCTCAATCTTCCTAAATTCACTGTACTGCCATATCTTAATGCAAGATATTGTTTCGCATAGGCTGTTTCTGCCTTGGAAGAGAGATGCAATCCAACCAGATAAGGGTTATATCCGATACATTCTTACAACTGATACATATCAGCACATAACTCTCTGGCTAGACTAGTCTTGTGACAGTGCCAAAATTGAGCATGACAACTCAAATCATGGCTAATAAATGTATATAAAGCTCATTGAGGTGATCTTAAGTCAATATAAATGTGATCGTTAGACTCTAAATGCAGGAACACATAGAAAAATGAAAAACTGACCGCCACTTTCAGTTACAAACGAGATATGGACACAATCTGTGACAGGGGAATTTGAAAATTAAGGTCCTTTGTTTTACGTGAAAATTTTATTTTAAGGAAGTTTTACTAAGAAAACACTGAAGCCAGTGTAAAAGTATGTTGCTGGCCACCATGATTTATGTGGGAACTAATGTTAAGCAGGAACTAACAGACTACATGCAGTATTGGCTCTAGAATGGACTGATTCCTTACCTGTTCTTACCAGAATTATCAGTAGCTTTTCACTTTCACATTTAGATTGTGCTTTTAGTTTAAATTTAGTCAATTTCCTGCCACATCATGTGAGATCCTAGCTTTTCTGACAGTAAGTTGCTTTTAAATCTCTACGTGCTAACTACTCATACACAACTACAGCTACCTTGAAACCTAGCTCTTCCACAGTTTCAAAGCATTATAGTGACCAGAAAGTATTAAAAAACCATGACTGAGGTCTTAAGCAGAATTTAAGAAGACTCCTTCACCTGCATTAATAATTGAGAGCTGTGGAAGAAAAAAAATATCTATTAGAGAGTGTGCATTACACTGCAACATTCAGCTTGTGCTACTGTTCAAGAGTCCTGAGGAAAAAGTGTACCTTCTTAGGTACAGGCAACCATAATCTCTTACATATGTCTATGCTTCTTCCAGATTAAAACTTAACCTGCAACTGGCAAGCTCAGTATGCAGGCACAGGTGCTCAAATAATTCCTTCCCCAGCATACCCCAGAATAATGGAGCTGAATTTAAAACGGTTAATGCATGTTTGACATTAGACAATCAGCAGAAAAGATAAACTGGTGTCTCTGACCTCAGGTCCAAAATGCTATCATAAACTGTAAAAGCTGAACAGCCGTGCTTCTTCATACAAATCCCCTTGGAAAGGGGGGCAACATCACAGTAATAGGAATTGCTATAAACACTGTAAAGAAATACAGGCAAAACTAGATAGCTTAGGTGAGTAGTAACGAGCAACAGACTGTCGCCAACTAGGCACTAACCCAAACCTAGCCCAGGCTGCTGGTAGTCGCCAGGTTGCTTTATCACGGCATGGGCCCCGCTGGCGGTAGCTGCGGGGTGACTGCTGCCATCACCCCAGTGCCCTCGGCAGCTGGTCTGGCTCGGGGCGGGGGGGAGCAGCACCATCAGCGACCTCCAGGCGCACACCGATGCTGAAGTTAGCAATCCTACCCTGCAGCACTCAAGGTCAACGAGAAAGCTTTCAGACTCAAAACCGGTAAATAAAAAATAATAAAGGCTACGCTGCCCCATCAGCCCATCTGTGCTAGACCAGCTCGGCAACAGCCGGCCACCCCGAGCCCTACTTCTGCGGATACAGAGCTGCGGTCCCCTCGGCAGCGGCGACAAGGCCTTTGCGGGGCAGGGAGCCGCCCTCAAAGCCACCGGCAAAGTCTGAGGACGAGGAACGACCGCATCTGCCCCTCCCGCACCCCTCCTCGGCCGCCGCCGGGC
>JAVJGG010000074.1:10472119-10487480 GCA_035590195.1 Aviceda cuculoides | reverse complement strand
TGAGGCATCGCGGCGGTCGGGTCGGCTGTTGTGAGGGCGTAGCTGGTACCTTGCCATCGGTGACACCCGTTCTCGGTCGGTTTCTGCAGCCTACTGTTGCACCCTGATCTTTGCTCCTTCAGCGCTGCTGGGGAGGGCTTGGGGTTTGTTGTTTGCCGGTACACCTGTAAAGCGAGGCTTTTCCGCTGGTGGTGGGAGACCAACGTGGACAGCAGTTATAAAATGTGTGCTTTTTGACTGTGCAAGGAGTGTACAGAACAACCGAAGTAGTGCGCGCTGTACCCTGTGCTGACCAGACAGAATGTTGGCTATAAGTACACTTTTTTCTTTGTCTTTTTTTTTTTTTTTTTTGAGATATAGTGGTAGTACTAGTAAAAAGAAGCATATATAGTGTGTCCAGACCTATCTTGGATAACTCCAAGGAAAAATGCTATATAGGAGTTTGTGAGGAGTGTTTGCATTCTGGTGGCTGACAAACAAAGCAGATTCCTGATTGGGCTTTTCAGAGGAGTTGTCTGTGGGTATGTGAGAAAAGGATTAAGAACCCATCTCTCTTTTTTTTCCTGTAGCAGACCATGCTTTTACTCCCTTAAATAAAAGGCTAGTGTTGCATCACTACAGGGATTAGAAAATATCTGAATTTCTATTTGCTTTGCTTGTGCTTATCTGTTCTCCTTTCTGGCTGTTCCACAAGCATTTGATAAGTATCTGTGATAAACCCCAGCGCTTGTTGAAGGCAAAGCTCTTGAATTCGTGGATGCTAAAGACTTGCTACTGCTGCCCTTGGTCACGGTTGCCTTGCTCTTTTTTTATGTGAAATCACTTGTAAGGTCTAATCGTTTTTCTGTGCTGTAGTTTGGTTGCCTTTCAGTGGTATATTTACTCGGATAATTAACTTCTTGAAAACTACCTATGTTGGTTGTCTTGGGTACAAATGGCAGGATTTCAGTACTGGGGAGCTACAATGGTGCCTGGTGGGGGAAGAAACTATGAACTACTGTGGGTGCAGCTGATCCTGGACAGCTTTGAAGCTGGTGAAAACAGCCCATTGCATGCTAAAACCTCAAGCTATCAGATGAGTATGTGTGGTGCTGCTGCTCATAAATCTTTTAAGAGTGGCAGCTGTGAGGGGCAGGAGACACAAATGGAGATATCGGGGAAGACATTGTGAGAGGATAAACAGAGAAAGAAAAATGATGAGATACACTAAGAAACATGAGAGGAATAGAACAGAGGAGAGCCAGAGGAAGAGGACATTGTCAGGCAGCCCATGCCACAGGAGCTACATCCTCAAAGGGACTGCCTCCTGTGGAGGCTGCACGCTGGAGCAGGGACTCTCCTGGATGGACTGTGGGCTGCAGGTAAGCCATGCCAGACCCCTGAAGGGACCGTGACCTGTGGGCAACCCATGCTGGGGTGGAGGCATCCTGAGGGACTGCAGCCTGGGGCAGAGACACTGCCAAAGGGATTGCAACCTGTTGGTAAGTCGCTGCAGAGCAGGTACACCTGCTGGTGCAGAGTAACAGTTAAGAAGCAACCAGCTGTAGAGGAAAATGAGTAAGAAGCAAGGTGTGTCAGAAAAACCATTACGCACTGACCCTTGCCTCCTGCGTCATCTCGCTGAAGGGCTTGGGAGGGCCTGAGTGTAAGGAGCTGTGGAAACAAGAGCAGTTCAAATAGAAACCTGGGGAAGAAAAGTCTCTGACTGAAGCCGAGCCTGGGTAAGGAGGACAAAGGGTGCTTCCATAAAAGTTTGGTTGTTTGTCCTTTTTTTTTATTATTTTTTTTTCTTCAATACCCAAATCAGAAATTAATTGTCTGTTAATTGGCAATAATTTAAAGTAAGTAGAATTCCCTGTTTTGCCTGTGACAGTAATTGGTGGTAAATGCAGGTAGCAGCTGGACCTGGTGTGGCCTGGGGCTGGAGTATTTGCAGTGGTGTGAAAACTGGAAGAAGTTGTGGGGTTTGTTATTAGGAATTTGTGTTGCAAGTGTATGTATTGTATATGGGGAGTTAATGCAAACAATGTATTAACAGGTAGAAAACTTGGCAGCTGTGAAGGGGATGGGTAGAGAATTGGGGTAGTCATGTCCCAACCTGTGAGACATGGAGAAAAGTGTGCTTCCAGTAGGGCTCTCAAGATATCATCTCAGCAGGTCCAGAGCCAGGAGCTGACTGTCTTTCTTGGAGTAATGGGCTGGTGGTAACAGGAGTATTTAGTGTTCAGTGTGAAAAGTTGGCCCTTGGTTGGAGTTGAGCAGCTGGTAGCCAAACTGCAAGCTGTGTTGGGTTGGCAGGCTGTTGTGGAGGAGGTGCCCCAGTTGCAGTGATTTGGCAGATCTGTGGAAACAGGACTGCTGTTCCCCATAGTGTCACCATGCAGCTGCTCTTTGCTTGTAGTGAAATTAAAGAAATGCTGGACACTTACAGCAGCCATCCCAGGGAGATGTCCTTGCAGTGGCTGTGGTGGTGCTGGGATACTGGAGCTGGTGGGATATAGCTGATGGCTGGGGAAAGCACTGTTCTGGTGAGTTTGCAGCTCTGCCCTGTGCAAGGGAAGGAGGGCTGTGGGGTTGTCTGGTGGAATGGTATGTGGAGGAATGGCCTGGTCCTGCAAGCGAGATAACCTTCTGAAGTGAATTTACAGGAGGAGGTAATCGACTGTTTGCTTTAACTGCTGGAGTGTATTTATGGGGAAGGGATGGAGCCCAGGTAGATTGTAATTGTTAATGCCATGGCTTGAAAAGTCTGGTGGCTGGACCCTGTTACTAGTGCTCTTTATCTCATAGAGACTATTTTGTCCTGGACAGGAGGCACAGCACACTGCACCCTTTCCTAGACTGCTGAGGTATGAAGGGGCCTCCACTTACAGGGAGAAATTCATTTTGATGGCAGTGGGAGGACGTAGTATTAGAGTAGAATTGTGTGATGCTTGTCATATACTGAAAACTACTTACACCGTACCTGTTACAGGAACTGAAGAAGAAAGATTAAACACTAATTAGTCTTCCTGTTTTCTCTTTATGGGCAGTATTATTGGTTTAACATTTTTTGAAGTTGCTGGGGTAGGGGCTGTTTGTTCTCTATCTGCACTGCATCTAGTAATGTTGAACTGGTGAGTTGGAAGGGTTGATCTGTGCCTCTTCGGTAGGAAGAAAACATTGAAACATATCAGCAAGCTGTTGTGGCCTAGGGAGTTGTCCTCCTGTGGTTCCCCATTGGTATTTTAGATGTTTGATTTAGCGAAATACTTAGACCATGTGTGAATTAAGTAGATAAATGGGATTATTCAAGAAAGTAAGCTTTTATGTCTTGGAGTGCTGTCAGCAGTTGTCAGGGTTAAGGTGATGACAGCATTTCAGCTGTGTTGGTTTGTGCTGTAATTGCCTTAAAAGATGTAGGGTTTGAATATCTAAGGTACTGTACAAGGTTTCAGTTGAGGAAGAATGTCTGTTCTTCCATACTGCATTTGCAAAATCTGGCTCTTGCCACCTCTTTCCCCTACTGCCCTTCCCCACTATGAATGGTTTTTATTTATAAATAAGTATATAGTAGTATGGGCTGATTTCGTACTTCTATAAAATAAACAGGTGGGCTGAAGCAATGAAATGCAAATAGCCACACTGTTAAGTCAAAAGGCCGATCTTTATAAATTGTCTAATGTATGTGATTATGAAATGGGTCTTAGTTTGGTGCGCTCTCAGTAATACTGAGTCAGTGAAGTAAATGCAATAAACACGGACCAAACAGCAGGTTTTTATAGCTAGTAATTAAATAAAATGTAGTTTGCATATATTACTCTGCATACTAAGGCTGTGATATTTGACCTATTTGGGTTGCTATCCTTTATACCCAACTCAGGACCTTGACTAAGACCGTTCCATTCTTGCATATAGGCTCTTCAGTTGGATTTGAGCCACCAACTGAAGAGAGTTCAGTGTTGGAGACAGCATCTGGTACACTGACTTTGAAACCATCTGAAGTTGTGTAATTTTATGGACAACTAAAATAAACTATCAGAACTAAAACCAAATGTATAGCTATATCTGAAATGGAAGACCATGTGTATGATGTGCTAATAGGGGAAAAAAGTCTTACCGTATTGGCTGAAGTCGTGTTTAGGAAACTGTGGCGTAAATGTTGATATTTTAGCTGTCTGTTAAAATAGTTACTTAATGATTCTTACTAACTTCCATTCTAATCACATGCAAAGAGCAGAACAGAAGTCTTGTGAAATCAGGGAAAAGGAGGGGGGGGCAGGGGGGGAGAAAACCCAGAAACTAAAGTTTATTTCTTGGGGTTTATGGCCCTGTAACACATCTTGTAATTCTGAATCACTGTCTGGCAAGATCTGTGGATTTGCTGTTTTAACTGTATTTCAAAATAGATGGCTCTTGTTTAATAATGATAGGAGCTTTCTGAACATGGTGTGGCTCTTTCTAAAATAAAGCTGGCAAGTGAAGCCTGCAGAACCTAGAAAATGTTGAAGAGCTTTCTGAACACAGCTTCCAAACCTAAACAAAAAACCCCACATAGCTGATGTTTGACTTCTGGGTTTTTTTGTGAAGTCATTTTGATCTTTTGGCTAATAATCTATTACTGTATAGTAATTATGACCTTTCATTCTTGAGAAAATAACAATTCTATTTCTCTTGGCCCTATTTGATTGTCTTCTCATTCTTTTTTTCTCTTTGTCCGTGCCTTGCTGCTCAGTCCATGATTTGTGTCCAGGCTTACCCTGCTCTGTTCTCTGACCTATCTGCTTGTCTTTTGTCATCTCCTTTTGACGTTTGTGCTTGTTGGTGGGGCTGTTTCTTCCTTTGAGTTGTCTTAATTTTTCCACTGTCAGTGTCTGGCAACAGATTGGCTAAATCACTTTGGCATCATAGAGTTGCATTTTCTTGGTTTGTAGAAGTGCTTCAGAGGCAGTCTTGTCACAGACAGGAGCCAGGAGGGGATGTAGTGTACATCTAACTTGAAAGGTGATCTTTAGAGAACTTGCCTGTTACTATCAAGTGTTACTAGGCTTAAGTGAACTAACATTTTGATAGACTTTGATGGAGATAATGCAAATACTTAATTCTGAGATTAGAGGCACCCCTCCTTCTTGCTGATAAACAAAAACAGAAAAGTGAGAAGTATGATTGTACTGAAGCTTCTCCAGGAAATGGCTGGAAGATGTCTAGCACATGCAGAATACCATGTCTGTTCCTGGGTCCTTAGTTGAATATTTATTGGACTTGAACTACTTACACTGAAATTTTCCATGCAGGTTGTCTATCTCAAGGTAAATGTTTTTTCCAGTTATGTAGCTGATGACAAGGTTGATGTAAAGTGTTGGTAACTTTAACAATAGATTGTTGTCTGTGATCTTGTATATGTGAAACAGGGAATGTAGCAAGCTCATGATCTGTATTAGCAATCTCTTTCTGCAAAATTCTTAGAGGGTTAAAAGCAAAAAAAGGACTTGTATGTTTGGCCACAAACTAGGACATTGGAGAACCGTGGAAGGTTATCTGAGACTTCTGTTTGATCTTGGGTAGGCTTCATCTCTCTTGCTCTTTCTCTCAGTAACCCTGTCTCTAGTAATCTGTGCATTGAGGACAGACCCTACTTTTATGCAGAAACCTGAAGGTACTTGCTGCGAGTGTTACATCCATACAACTTTGATGGGTTGCTTTTACTCAGCATTGTAGCAGGGGCAAATCTGAAGGATAGCAATGCAAAGGTATGAAGTCAAGTACAGTTACTGGGGAGGAACACAGGAAAATGACAGGGTATGGAAACACACAAGTGGCTGAGACTTTAACAACTTAAACACAGAGGTGAGAGTCAGTTTTTCAGCACTGTGAAGGAAATTGGAGTACTTCAGGCTGGAAACGCCTATTGAAGGTTCTGTTCCAACCCTCTGCTCAAAGCTGGACCAAATTTCAGCAGTTTGCTCTATGCACAGTGCTTAGATAGGATAATGATAGCTTGTGATAGAAGGTGGAAACCACTGAAGGGATGCTAAGTTTGAGATGTACAAATCATTAGGGGTCGGTGCTGGGGCCAATAGTGTTTGACATATTCATTAATGACCTGGAGGATGGGACGTATCAGCACGTTTGCTGATGATTTGGAACTGGGAGGGGTGGCTGATATACCAGGTGGGTGTGCTGCCATTCAGAGGGACCTGGACAGGCTGGAGAAATGGTCTGACAGGAACCTCATCAAGCTCAACCAAGGAAAATGCCAAGTCCTGTACCTGGCAGGAATAACTCCATGCATCAGCACAGGCTGGGGGCTGACTGGCTGGAAAGCAGCTTGGCAGAAAAGGACCTGGGAGTCCTGGTGGATGCCAGTTAGACTATGAACAGCAGTGTGCCTGTGATGGCAATGAAATTCAACAGTATGAGACACATGTATACACTGGAGCAAGTCTTGCTTAGGGCTACAGAGGTGATGGTGGGGCTGCAGCATCTGACATACAAGGAGGGGCTGAGAGCTGGGACTATTCAGCCTGGAGAAGGCTCAGGGGGATCCCATCAATGTGTGTAAATACCTGATTTTGGGAGGGGTCTGAGGAAGATGGGGCAAGACTCTTCTCAGTGGTGCCCAGTGACAGGATGAGAGGCAACAAGCACAAATTCAAATGAAAGACTCATTTTAAACAAAAGAAGACTTTCTTGGTTGAACACTGGAATGGGCTTTCCAGAGAGGTTGTGGAGGCTCCATCCTTGGAGGCCTGAAAGGATGACTGGGTGGTCCTGAGCAACCTACCCTAGTTTACCCCACTTTGAGCTAGGGAGTTGGAGTAGCTGATCTCCAGAGGTGCCTCCCAACCTCTGTTCTGTGATTTTGTGAAAGATGACACCCAGGTCTGGACTGTTATGGAGTGATAGACTGATAAGGAGGTCGTGTGGAGGATGTAAGTTGTATATGTTGTGTATTTTAAAGAAATTGAAATTTACCTGACACTGTGTAGTCACAAGACTTAAATGTAGGTAATCCTTAGGGGAAGACAGATCTGGAGAAGGCAGGAGTTAACTTTTGAGTTAGTTATACTAAGATTGTGGTTTCTGTATTACAGAATTAGTAATTATGGAAAGCAAAACAGTGCAGAACCAGAAATCTGAGTGTTGGAGGTGGTTAGGGAAGGCCAATTTTTTAATAGTGTGTCAGGAGGATAAGACACAGACTATAAACTTTGAAGTGACACTATGGTAGTAGCACCTCTGAACATAAACGATTTAATAGAATGAAAGGAACGAAAGCCTAGACTAAAGACTGTCTAGTGTAGATTTAAAGGAGAGGAATTGTGGCAGACCGGATGGTATGCTTATGTTGAAAGGGGAGAAGATGGTGCAAAAGATGTGACAAGTAGGCTTTAAAAACAAACCACATCTGTTTGAGTCATTTGCATGGAAGGGGAGGATAAAAGACTGGAAGATTTAGAGTATATAAGATGGAAATTAAATGGGTTGGGTTGATGGAGCGTGTGGAGCTTTTGGAAAGCAAAAAAACCCATGCAGCCTTGTTTGTCAGCTAGAGTGGAAGAAGCTGAACAGTAGGGTGAGGAAGAATATAATCTTTTTGTCAGCTTTTGTAAGGATATGAAGATTTCAAAGATGTTTAAAGAAACTGAGGTTTTACATGAACCATGTTTCCATAGAGGCATAACTATGATTAAGGTGGGTGAGTAGAGTGGTAGATGATAAAGACTTTAAAAATTAATTTGTGAAATTTCTGTCAGAACTGCTCTGTGGCATGGTATGTAACTAGTTTTACTGGTTTACTAGAGCACCCTTCAGTATTTGTGTCCATTGCTCCCTGGGAATTGCATAATGCCAAATAATGGTGTCAGAGTTCACTGGGATTCTTACATTTTATTTTAACTGCAATGAGTGTCTGTGAGTTTGAAACACTTAATATTGGGTTTGCATCTTACTGAAGACTTTAGCTTAAAAGAAATTATTAATTACTTTATTGTGAGAAATGTTTTGCTGTAGATCAAAAAAAGCTTTTATTTTTGCTAATTGCAAGGTGAATAGTTTTGCATTTTCTTAAATATGTTCCTTTTAATAGTTGACGAGGACCTAGGCTAAAGTATACCCTCTCATAATTGGCCTGGGTGCATTCATACCTTGAGTCAAATTATTGAAGTTGTAACATGCATAAAGAAAGCCTTACTCTTTCCTTTGGACAAGTAAGCTAAAAACATGTTTACAAGTGTAGAGAAAGGTAGAAAGCCAAAGTGAAGCATTGCACTAAGTGAAAGATTAGGACTATCTTGGCAGTGCTGCTTGCAACTTCTTGCCTTGGAACTGTTGGATTTCTTAATGCCATTTTTGAACACTTGATAGGTCCTTCTAGTGGACCAGCCTTTTTTTTATTAAAACAGCAGGATAACAATAATGTATCTTCGTTGCCAATTTGTGCTGATAGTTGGTTTGATCTGGTTTAGACCAGTTGAATTATTGCCCCCCTTTTCTGAAGCACCTCTTTGTAAACCAAAGACTGTTTTGGTTGGTTGATTTCCCCCATGGTAGGGCTCATCTCAACTTTGTCACCAGATAGCCCATAAGGAGGAATCTGTAAATGAAGTTAAACATTCATTTTTATGTCAAGTGTCCTATTTCTATTAAAGTGCTTGTCTTGAGGTCTTGGTTCAATATGCCTGTATAGTAATGACTTCCCAGGTGACTGCTGCTTGGGTTTGATAATAAGTGGTGTGCTACACTTCATTATGAAGCAGAAAAAAATATTTCTCTAGTCATATGCACATGTTGTTAGATACAGAATAATCAAGCTGCTGAAACTCAGATTTTGGTCAATGTACTGAGCTGTATTGAGGAGGTATCCTAAGCACTTTCTACTGAAATACTTTTATTTAAATCAGTATGCATTTTTCTTGCAAGCCTTGCTAAAGTAAGATTCTGGGTTAAAAAGAGGTAGAAAACTTTCAGACTCATCTTCTTCATGAGAACATATATTTTGAACTGTTGAGTGTTAATAATAACAGAAGTAGCAACTAGAAAGTGAGAAATTCTTCCTGCCTGCATCCTCATAGATCTCTGTGATGGGCTAGAGGAGAGGGAGGAGTAGACAGGATTTTAGGCTGCAGGAGTCTGTGGGGTTTTTCACGGCTTTTTTCCCCCTGCCTGCTGTACTGACTGCACAGTATGAGGTAGTTGAAATAGTGTCAAGGGTTGTACCTGTTAACCTTTTGAAATACTAATGAGATGTTTCAAAATTAAGGTACTCCACACTTCCTTTTAAGCATTTTTAAGAGATGATACATATGTTTCATAACAGCATTTCCAAGCACGTTGTTTTATGTAGATTGTGTAGTAGTGATGGAGGTAAATGACTTTTTGGAGGGTCTATGAGCCAAGTGCTTTGTGTTGTGGGGTTTTTTGGGGGTTGGGTTGTTTTTTTTTTGGTTGGTTGGTTTGGGGTTGTTGTTTGTTTTTTGTTTTTTTGTTTTTGTTTTTTTTTAGAGAGAAGACAGGTGAAATTTACCAAGTCAGTTTTCCTGGTTTGTATCTGTTGGAAACATTAAAAAAAATTGTCCTTCTGAAATGCTGCCAAATATGGTGTTGAGTGTAGAAGTGTTACTTTAACTTAACATTTTCTTTTAAAGTTTTTTTTATAATTGCTTTCTTCAGTTTCTGATATTCCTTACAGGAGACTTATTCAAGCTCTGCAAGGCATTTGCAGTGTGAGGGCAGTGACACTGTCTCATTGACAATTGTGTAGTCCAGACAAAAGTTTACAGCGTTTTTTATTATGCCAACTGGGGGTAATAGGGCCTGTGACTGCGTGTTCAAACTTGTGTGAATTGGTGTTTCAGTAAGGTTTATGCTTCAGTGATATTCTGTTTTGTACTCTGGAAACACTTGCAGCTGTGTTAAATAAAAAAATGGCCTGTCATCCACTGAAAATTAAGAAAAAAATATTAGCATGGTGTCTGCTTTATGATTTGTTAATGTAGTTTCTGTTCAGTCATTAACATAATGCTGTTACTGGCAGTTAACTATTTTGGAAGCTTTTAGGGAGATGAAACTGGAAAATGTTGATGAGTAGCAGGGATCTTTGGCACAAAGGGAGCAGTAAGGAGCAACCTGGGGTCTGTAGGAAGCACATTATCTAATTCAGCTAATGATGTTGTCATTTAAACTTGTGCCTTATGAAATTAATAGGGCTGAGCTATTTTAAACCTACAGAATTGCAAAATACAAGTCAGAAAAACAAATTGAATAGTTTCACAGTACAAAAGTTTTAAAGCTTTTATGTTTTAAAAGATCCCATACTTAACATTGAGGGGTTGATCCTGTACTAAAAGCACTCTGCTATGGTTGGTTTATTTGGCCCAGAGTTACTGCCATCCGCTGGAGATGCTTTCATAAATAAAACACAAATTATGCTGGATGCAGTTCTCTGAAGTTGCGTAATGTTTTTTGCAAGGGGTCTGTATCAAAAAGCATTCCTATTTCGGTGCCTCAGTGGCTCTTGATTTGATGCACAAAGGGATAATCCAAATCCCCTCCTACCCCTACACCTTTCTAAACATTTCTGCCATTCTAATCTGTCTTTAGTGAGCATGTGGCTATGTGGTGACTCAGATCAGCAAGCTAGCTTTTTCTGTGGGATAGTTCTCTGATCAGCAGGCTGATCCAATTTATCTTGTGGTGCTGACTGCTTTGTAGCCACCAGTAGGCTGAGGGTGTGGGAAAGCAGAAACAGGGAATGAATTGCTATTTTGATGGCAGCTTGCAGATAGACTACAAGAAAAAACTGTGTGTTTGTTTTAATGCGTAGTATGATCCAGTAATGGCTGTGTTGTAAGCAACTTGCTGTGTTTTCATTAAGCATGTTTCATTTCAGCTTGCTGAATTGTAAACTGTCTAGGGTTCGGACATTACTTCAGGTTTAATTACAACCTATTGTATGGGAGCCTGTTTGTTTCTCTTTATCATGGAGGTGTGGGGCAGTGAGGGCAGTAGGAGAGGAGTTTCTAGATTAAAAAAAGGGAGTGTTTGCTGGTTTAAGTTGAGGTCCGTAGTGTTTGTTCTTTCTTGTTCCTGAAAGATAAGCGTTTTTTTCTACTTAAAAGTCTAAAACGTGTTTAAAATCCTCACTTTCTCTCCCTCCCTTTTAAAAAAGGCTATAGCAAGTTATGGATCACATCTACTGAACATGACTTTTGTGATGACATTTGGAAGATGCTTCTTAAAGAATTTCAGCTCTGTATGAAGATTTCAGATTCAAAATGTCAAGTAGCACTAGGCAGGATTTCTGCTGTTCTGCACTGTATGATTTTGTTTGTCATTATTATTACTAGACACTGATCGAACTACTGCTTCCCAAAACTGGAAGAGCAAATTGATGTTTGGTTTTTGAGAACACTTACCTTCTGAAAAATGAGAATGATCACAACCTAGGCTCTTCCTCAATTCTTTCTCATGACCTTTAATTTGACTTTTTTTTTTTTTTTTGTGGTAAAGTTTTAACTCTTGCTATTTTGGAGCTTGTTTTAAGGTTGTTTTTTTAATCGTTCCCTTTCCTCTCCACTACCCATTGTGATTTCAGTACATTACATTCTAAGGTCCTTTTTTTTGACTGTGGGATATGTGTAGTACAGGAGAAAATATGCATTGAAAGTGAATGAAATGTTTGGTCTGCCTTCTAATGTCAGCTGGCATGTTATGAAGCACTAACCAATTGCAGCATGCTTTTCAACATAAATTTCTAGTATGCAAACAGTAGGATTACATTTTTTTTGTTTTCAGTTTTTTTGCAGGCATGCACAAACTTACGACTTTCTGGGCTGGCAGACAGCCACAAGAAGTCTGTACTACAAAGTGAGCACCTGAATCTTACCCACCATTTCCTTCTCTGACTTGTCTACTTCCCTCCATCTCTGACCATTTTATCAAGGCCAATTGACACATTAACTGTTTTTAATTACAATTGCTGTCATACTAAAAGTGACATTAGGGATTCCTCTTAAGTCCTTTCTACTTGCTCTCAGCTGTGCATTTCTGTTCCTCCCTGGTGTTTGATGTGACACTTGTGTAACTTGGGTAGGTGGATTGACTTGCCCTGTGTCCTTACGGCCATTGAATCGGATGTAAGCAAGTGGCAAGAGTAGAGGTTGGGCAAGACTGCCTACCTGAGAACACTGGTTGGCTGGTGGGATGGGTTGACCTGGGCCAGCAGCCAAGCAGAGGTGTCCTGAACTGGTACCAGCACATTTCAATGAAGCAATCTCTTCCTTTCAGCCAGGAGAGGTAGAAGAGTAGTGTGCCTTAAGTGTTACTTCAGGAGTCACTTGTGAACTCTGGCAGGGTTTTCTACTAGTAATTAGTTCTAGTTAGCTGTTTCTGTCAGGCAAATAAGGGCAAGGGAGCAAGCTGTAAGCGATTGAGTGCTGTAAAGGAAAACTGCGATCCAGTTTGTTCTGAAAGAGTTTTCAGGGGCCTGACCCTAATCCTTGTGTATGTTTCTAGCGGAAGGTGCTGTGCCCCTGATGCTTCCTTTGTGCTGACACTGGTCCTCCTCTGACTCCATGGTGAGTGGGCTTATGCGGCTCATCCAGGGGCAATTCTGCTCTTCTGGAAGCCCACTGAAGCCTGAGGAGGAAGGAGACCCTATTCCTCCTCTTCTCCTGTGATCTTGGCAGCACATTAACAGCCACCTTCTTGAACATGCTCTGGAACTTCTTTGCAGCCTTCTCTAAGGCACCCTAACTCTAATTTGGCAGAAGACAACCTGAAGTGGGAGGAAACAAAGCCAGATTTAGCTTTCTGTTAAGTGAGTGACTTGAAGCAGGATTGTATGGGCATCGATCCTAGCATGATGTCTTGTTTGGCTGTTGTTGATGGCAGCACAGTGGAGAAAGAACACTGAGGGATCTGTGCTTCTAGTGAAGCTGCATGATCATCTTGCCACCTCCTTTCAAACTGTATACTTGCTAAGTTACAACTGACAAAATGCTAACATTACATATGGGGTAATAGTTATGTGGTGGTTTAAGTATCTCAACTATGTGACTGTGGGATCAGACAAATGTCAGCACCATTGACAAGCACAGCATGTCCCAGAAAAAGAGAGGAAAGAAGGAAAGAGGGGGTGCCTCTGAGCAGTAGCCTGTAGTTAAACTGGTTCAGGTGTGGTTTGATAAGGAACTGGCTGGATGGTCACACTCAGAGTCACATCAACAGTTCGATGTTCAAGTGGAGACCAGCGATGAGTGGCGTTCCTCAGGGATCAGTATTGGGACTGGTGCAATTTAATATCTTTGTCAGCAACATGGACAGTGGGATTGAGTGCACCCTCAGCAAGTTTGCTGATAACACCAAGCTGTGTGGTGTGGTCAACATGCTGGAGGGAAGGGATGCCATCCAGAAAGACCTTGACAGGCTTGAGAGATGGGCCCATGCGAACCTCATGAAGTTCAACAAGGCCAACTGCAAAGTCCTGCACACGGGTTGGGACAATCCCAAGCACAAATACATGCTGGGTCATGAGTTGACTGAGAGCAGCCCTGGGAAGAAGGACTTGGGGGTATTTGGTTGACGAGAAGCTCAACATGACCTGCCGATGTGCGTTTGCAGCCCAGAAAGCCAACTGTATCCTGGGCTGCATCAAGAGAAGCATGACCAGCTGGTCAAGGGAGGTGATTCTCCCCTTCTACTCTGTTCTTGTGAGACTCCATCTGGAGTACTGTGTCCAGCTATGGGGACCCCAGCATAAGAAAGTCATGGACCTGTTGGAGTGAGTCCAGAGGAGTGCCATGAAGGTGATCAGGGTGCTGGAGCACTTCCCCTATGAAGATAGGCTGAGAGAGTTGGGTTTTTTTCAGCCTGGAGAAGAGAAGGCTTTGGGGACACATTATAGCAACCTTCCAGTATCTAAAGGGGGCCTACAAGAAAGCTGGAAAGGGACTTTTTGTAAGGGCATGTAGTGATAGGACAAGGGGTAATGGCTTTAAACTGAAAGAAGGTAGATTTAGTTAGATATTAGGAAGGAATTCTTTACTGGGAGGGTGGTGAGGCATTGGAACAGGTTGCCTAGAGAAACTGTGGATGCCCTATTCCTGGAAGTGTCCAAGGCCAGGTTGGATGGGGCTTTGAGCAACCTGGTCTACTGGAAGGTGTCCCTGCCCATGGCAGGGGGGTTGGAACTAGATCATCTTTAAGGTTCCTCCCAACCCAGAGCATTCTCTGATTGTATGTTATAAAGCTCCACTCTAGGGGGAAAAAGATTGAAAACCGGATCAAGGTGTTTAGTTCTTGCTTTAAGAATAATTCTGTCCATTTGGTAAGGGGCTGTGGCCACAGATGATGTTAGCATTTGTTTGATCTGTTTTACAATTTTCAAATGTGTCTGAAGGCTAGGAGTTCCCTAAAAAGGAGTGATAGTGTAGTAGGCCTCTTAATGCCCTGTAGTATGCCTGTGTGCTTAAATCTGGGTAGAGCAGTATGATAAATAAATACTTGATAATGGTGTGTTATTCAGGCTTAGTAGTGTCATTGCAGAGAGTCCTCTTGTGCTTCTCTCTGCCTCCACACCCAAGTGTCTTGTTTTGCTTCCTCGTGGGGGGGACTGGAGCTATGACAATAGCTGCTTGTGTAGATCCCTTCCCTCCTGCCTTCACAGGCAGGCAAAAACTTGCATTGTAGCTCCCAAGCCAAATGCTGTCTTGAATTCATGACTCGGATATATATAAATAAAATCTTATTTCATCTATGAATATATAATCATAGAATCGTTTAGGTTGGAAAAGACCTTTAAGATAGAGTCCAGCCGTTTACCTAGCACTGCCAAGTCCACCACTAAACCATGTCCCTAAGTGTCACATCTACATGTCTTTTAAATACCTTCAGGGATGGTGACTCAACTGCTTCCCTGCCCAGCCCATTCCAATGCTTGACAACCGTTTTAGTGAAGAAATTTTTCCTAATAGCCAATCTAAACCTCCCCTGGTGCAACTTGAGGCAATTTCCTCTCATCCTATCTCTTCTTACTTGGGAAAAGAGACTGACCCCCACCTCACTACAACCTCCTTTCAGGTAGTTGTAGAGAGCGATAAGGTCTCCCCTCAGCTTCCTCTTCTCTAGACTAAACAACCTCAGTTCCCTCAGCCGCTCCTCATCAGACTTGTGCTCCAGGCCCCTCACCAACTTGGCTGCTCTTCTCTGGACACGCTCCAGCACCTCCATGTCTTTCCTGTATTGAGGGGCCCAAAACTGAACACAGTACTCGAGGTGCGGCCTCACCAGTGCCGAGCACAGGAGAACAATCACCTCCCTGCTCCTGCTGGCCACACTATTTCTGATACAGGCCAGGATGCCGTTGGCCTTCTTGGCCACC
>JAVJGG010000074.1:10378714-10459727 GCA_035590195.1 Aviceda cuculoides | reverse complement strand
CCCCCCCCCCCCCCCCCCCCCGCCCCCCGCGCCGGCCTTCCTTGGCAGACACCTGTCTTTCAAACCAAGACAAATTCATTGTTCAAAGATTTTCTAATCTGACAATCCACCTTTTTGCACTATTACAGGTAATAGTACTATTACTTTTTACAGTATTATGGGAGAGCTACTGTAGTCCTTGCTGGAGATTCTGAACAGTCTTGCTCATTAGTCTAGCATGCAGCTGCTTATCAGTTATGCTTTCAAAGCTATTGTTACTTTAGCCACAGAGCTACAATAATCAGACTTTTTCATTTTGGCTTTTGTAGCATTGCTCTGGCCCACAATGCATAATGCATAAGAGTTTTTGTTCAGTAGCTTTTTGTTACTCTGGTGCGGGTTTTGTATCTTATGTTTAAAGCAGGAGATGGTAAGACTCTTGATGATTGTCTGGTTTTTGTGGGAGTTCTCATACAGGCCTTTTTCCTTATCACAGAATGCTCCAACATAAGGAACAGCAGTACTAACTTGTCTTTTACCGGCTTCATAGAATCATGGAATCCACGCTGAAAAGACCCTTAAGATCATTGAGTCCAACTGTTTACCTGACACTGCCAAGTCCAGTACTAATCCATGTCTCTAAGCCTACCGTGTCTACACCAGAGCTGGTGACTCAGCCACTTCCCTGGGCAGTCTGTTCCAGTGCTTGACAACCCTTTGGTTAAGAAATTTTTCCTAATATCCAATCGAAACCTCCCTAGGCACAGCTTGAGGCTGTTCCCTCTTGTCCTATACTTGGGAGAGAAGACCAACACCCACCTCACTATAGCCTCCTTTGAAGGTAGTTGTAGAGAGTTATGAGGTCTCCCCTCAGCCTCCTCTTCTCCAGACTAAACAACCCCAGCTCCCTCAGCTGCTCCTCGTAAGACTTGTGCTCCAGGCCCCTCACCAACTTGGTTGCTCTTTCCTCTCTAAACATTCTTGCAGAAAAAGTTGTCAGTGAACAGTACTTGCATAAATACATAGA
Source organism: Aviceda cuculoides (assembly GCA_035590195.1). Taxonomy (NCBI): domain Eukaryota; kingdom Metazoa; phylum Chordata; class Aves; order Accipitriformes; family Accipitridae; genus Aviceda; species Aviceda cuculoides. Next base: position 10,458,721 of record JAVJGG010000074.1, on the reverse strand, counting down.
GAGTTTCAAAAGCCTTACCTTGTTTTGGCAGGTTTATTTTGGAACTTCACATCCAAGGTCATATATTTCAGCCAACTTAACTGGCTTTAAGTGTGTAACAGGAATGTCATGCTTGATGAGGAAGGATGTCTTGGACCAGGCTGGAGGACTGATAGCTTTTGCACAATATATTGCTGAAGATTATTTTATGGCCAAAGCTATAGCTGACCGGTAAGATGACTGAAGTAAGCTTATTGCTTTAAGTGCAGTTTAAATCATTTCTTAAACACATGGTATATACTATAAGTATACGTGTTCAGGTCAGCTTCACATGTGTACGGTAGACGTGCTTATGACATGTGCTTTGTCCTACCAATATAGTCTTTTAGAAATAATTAAGCCATATCATTGTCAATTCCTTTAGAAAAAAGTTTCTGAGAACTTGGTTTAAGTATTATTCAAGTGGTATTTGCTTTCTTGCAATGAAGAGACTTGATAAAATACACTTAATTTTTTTGTTTATACCCATTGTAATAATATGGCACATAATGCCAAAGAAACTTTTCAAGCCTAATAAAATTCTTGGGTGTTTGTTCTCTAATTGTTTTTTGCATCTCTTATTTGCACATTTTTATAATAATAAATCAATTTTTCAGGGGCTGGAAATTTGCGATGGCCACACAAGTTGCAATGCAAAACTCCGGTTCATATTCTATTTCTCAGTTTCAGTCCAGAATGATCAGGTAAAACTTTAATCTTTAGTTCCTCTCCCATTCACCCCTGTCGCCTGCTTCTGACGTGGATAACCTGATAATGAGAAGGAATACATTTTTAAAAGCTAATTTATCTACTGTCCAGAGCTCTGAAGTTCCAGTGAACAGCCTGATACATGCTTCTTGTTAGTGTTGGGACAGAGGCACTGACTTTACCAGAAGTATGACTGAGACAAGTATAAAAAAAAGCCCTAAAAAACAAACAAACAAAAACAAAACCCAAAGCCCCTTTGTACCTTTTAAATGCTGTGTGCAGTATCTTTGAAAGGGAGAATTTTTGCAGTATTTTTTTTTATTGTAAATTAAATGAGATTAAACTAACATTGTCAGAAAAGTCCATGATGGCTCATCATTTGATGAGGTGGGAGAAGAGGACATAAAGAATAATGCATAGTCAGAACTGATTTGATTGTCTTTTCTAGGTGGGCCAAACTGCGAATTAATATGTTGCCTGCCACAATAATTTGTGAGCCAATCTCGGAGTGCTTTGTTGCCAGTCTAGTTATTGGATGGGCAGCTCATCATGTGTTTAGATGGGATATAATGGTATTTTTCATGTGTCATTGCTTGGCATGGTTTATATTTGACTACATTCAACTAAAAGGTGTTCAGGTATGTAGCCTTATTTTCTTTGGAGGTTATTAAAGTTATTAGTGCTATCTACGTCAGCAAAAAGCTAAGCCTAATTATAACAACAAAATAATTCTCTTGACATCAAGGAAATAACAGGTTAAATCCTGTTACTGCTGTCTTCCAGCTTCAGTTATAGTAGGACAAAAAGGAGTAAATGTGCTTGGTTGTAATTTTGTTTTCTGTATGCACCTGCCTCTGCCTAGGCTCTGAAAGTGCATATCTGTCCCCTTAATCTTTGTTTCCAGTCTGCTCTGCCTAGGCATATCCAGAAACTTTAAGCTTTTTTTAACAGTACAAGAACAGCAGTTTTGTGGGATTTTGTTTTTTTTCTTTTATCTTAGTTGCCACTTTGTCTTGTATTTATTGAGGTGTATAAGTACTCTTAAGTACATTTTTCACTCTATTTTGGAAATAATGGACTTACAAGACAGCTGTAGCCTATTTCTAAAAATAAAGTCTTCCCATCACTAGCAGTAAGGCCTCAAAACTTTTAATATAGAAAAATGTCACAAATCAGAACAGCATTTGTTCTAGTGCTGTAGGAACTACTTAGATGACTTTCTGCTGTGACCATATTCCATCCAAATCTGATCCATAAGTACTTGTGTATTCAAACTGCTCAAATAGCTCTCATCATACTGAAAAATATTCTTTTGGTAGACTTAACATGTACTGAAAATAAAAAAAAAAACCAACAAAACAATCAACCAAAGTTAGGCCTTGTGTTTATTCTGTAGGACCCCAGGAGATCAGTTTAACAGTCACCTTTCTGATCAGTCTTCTCACAATGCACAGCATGTAAAAGAGCTTTGTGCCTATCCTTCCTCTTCTGAAGCCTCTTCAATTTCCAGCTCTGCATGTAGCTGGAAATTCTCAAAGGAGCAGAAAATTTAGAGAGGCTGTAAGCTTTTTCCTTAGTCCCAGTTTTCCTATGTAATAGGCCAAAGGCTTACTTATTTGAATTTTACTCCTCTGGGAATGTGCAGGAGTGTTCTGTCTAGATGATGTTCTTCTGAGGTCTGTGGTAAAAACCCGTTGTCTGCTTGAACACAGTTTTACAAAGCTTCAAAAAGAAACAAATTAAATCGTCAGCCTTTTCCTTGCCTTTTACTCTACATACAAGTCTCTTTTTTTCAAACCTTCTGGGTCATTCTGCCAACCTTCTCATGTTTAATATGGGTAATCATATCTTGAACAGGAAAATGTTCTTGGCTTATAAAAAATGTTATTGATATGCAAATCTGTATAATAAGCTTTATAATAATTTATCTGTAACACAGATATTTTAAGTTACTTCAGAATTCCTTTTGAATAATCAGTATGTTTAAATCCTTGTTTTTTATATTCCTAGGGTGGTGCTCTGTGTTTTTCAAAACTTGATTATGCTGTAGCTTGGTTCATCAGAGAATCCATGACAATTTATATTTTCCTGTCTGCTTTGTGGGACCCCACTATTAGCTGGAGGACAGGACGCTACAGATTACGTTGTGGAGGCACTGCAGAAGAAATTCTTGATGTATAGCCACACCTTTGTAACTGTGAATGTCAAAAAGAGAAAGGGGGAAGAAAAGTATTATAAATTGTTTATAGAAATACTTTCAAGAAGATCTACCTTCAGTAGTTTTATTACTTGTATGTTTTGGTATCTGTTCTTTAATTTATTTTTGCATGGCACTTGCATCTGTGAAAATACATCTGTAGTCTTGGCCAAATGGTACCTTGCTCCTATGTACAAATAGAAATGGAGAGAATTGGTCCTGACATCTACTTCCTATAGGAAAGCTCTGCAGTGAACTCTGAAGAAAAAAAAAAAGTATCCTCCTATCCTCCTGGATATGAACAGCTTCCTACTCCATGGTGTGCTAGCCTAGCAAATCCAGGATTCACGTAGCTATTTTCCAGCTGGATTATACAAGGCTGTACCTGGTAAAATCACAGAAGTACAGCTCATTTCTGTTTTATCCCACTAAATTGAGCTAGTAACAGGACCTTGGGAAAGAAGCTCTTAAATGCTTTATGCCTACCTCTTGCAGTTGCTGCAGAACAAAATGAATGGAAAGGTAAAAATGCTTTGCAAAAACAAACTAAAGTAAAGCTGGAGTCTTGTGTTTATATGTGTATATGAAATGCTTTAGTCATTGCAATGAACCAAAAGTGGACTGAGTTTGACAGAATGAGTTGGAAGGAATTACTGGTCAGGCATGTATCGTGGGCATCTTTTGGCCAATGCTGATCTGGTTCTGTCTTGAACCTTGTTAAACACTGTGCTGTAACTAGCCAAGCTGGTCCCCTTCAATATTTCCATCCTTTTTTAAGGGGTGTTTGTTTTTCCCTGTGAGTGAATGCTTTGATGGGGAGGGTGGGGGGAGAGTGTGTGTGCAGGGGACATAGTAGGGGGTAGAAGGGAGCAGAAATACATTTCAGAAACATTTCACACATGAGCTATTTTCTTACACAATGTCTTAAGAATGTAATTTCATGATGCAGGTATTTAATATCTTTTTATAGTCAATATACATACCTATACTAGTCATAATTAAGTATTCAATTGGAGTAGATGTTATGAATATATTAAAGGACCGGGTGAGTTTGCTGTTACTGATTAAAATTGTAATCTTAATTTAAATATCAAACTAAGTCTACTCTTGGCTTTTTGCCTTCTACTGTTAGTCTAGCCTTTAAATTGGACTTTTGTATTCCGGTGGTATGACTATAAAAGGACTAGATTATAATGCATGCCGTGTTTTACCTCCCTCTGCTCCTGTAGCTTGGTTTCCAACCTCATTGTGAGACTTCCTAATTTGTGGTGAACTGGACTGTTTTCTTTGAACACTTTTTAATTAAAAAAAAAAAACACAGCAAAGCTAGAGAGGGATGTTGCATAAGCCTTTTGTTTTCATAATTGTATTTATGCTGCTTTACTTTTCTTATGGAATAGCATATTGTCACCATGAATGTAAGCTGCTAATTAAAAGGCTAATGCCAACAAAGCAGCTTTAAAAGTTGGATGATAACGTGTAGCATATTAGCAATAATGACATGTATTTATAAAAATTGACATTTTTACCTTACTGAGCCAATCCCTTACCTGTCATATGCTACACAAGTGTAATGTGTATGTATGTGTCATAAAACATACTCTGGGCCAAAATGTTTCATCCACCTTAATATATCTTTTGCCTTATGGTACCATGGAACTCTTAATTGGTGTTTCTGTATGAACAAAGGCTTTTGATGCATGCTTCATTCTTTTCATGTGAATCAGGAAGAAGCACTTTTCCTGAGGAAAGTTGCACACTGAAAGCTAGTCTAGTTGTGACCCACGAAAACATTCTGGTTTTAGTGTAGTTTTTTACATAGTTGAATTTTGCTGACAATGTTTGTATCTTTGTTTCATGAAGTTTGATGCCATTCATTGCACTGCTAAAGTGAAGCTTAGCTTGCAACTTAGCTTTATGCTGATTTCTATGCAGGCAATGGAACAGAACCAAAAATAAAAGGCTGAACAGACTTTATTTTTAAAAAAATTAGGTGGGGATAATTGTTTAACAGGTGCTTTTGTATTAGTAGAGCCATCTTTGGTCATGAAAAATAAAGCTTCATTTAAGCAAACAGTTTCATTTGGGATTGTTCGGTTGATTATGAAATGGAAACCAACACTGTCAAGTCTTGTAGAAGATGCTGCAACAGAACTTCTAAAAGTTAAAAATGGGTAATGTAAAGTTGTGTTGATCTACAGATGTGTAGAATATACCATGTTTATTTAAAATTGTCTTGTTTTTTCTCTTATTTAAAAATAAATTTTGAATACAACCTGCTTGGAATGTGCCCTTTATTCAATGATGCTGTAACACGACAGCTTTAATTATGGCAGTTTTGATAAATTTGATTTCTGATTAATCTTCATAGCAATAAATAGATGTGCCTTTCTTTTGAGGTTTTTTACACCTGGACACATCTGGTTTGGATTTTATATTTTGCTGTAATTAATTCACATGTACCTAAATCTGATTTTGAGTTATCCTTAGTTTCTTAGAATAACTTCAGTATATAAAAACCTCACAAGTGAACAGGTAGTTCCCTGGCTGTTGTAACTAGTTAGCCTAGATTCAGATTTTAGAGTTGAATATCTTTCCCACAAACCACATTGAAATTGAGGAGTAGTGTTGATAGTTTTTGCTTTGAGGTACTTTACCAAGAAAGCACTCTATGCTTCCTCTGTCATCTGACTTGGGTTTTTCTTATCTCTTCCCTAACACTTAACTAAGGTTTTCATGTGAAAATAAGAGGAGTTGTTGGAATCTGGGAGGTATGGCAGAAACAAACACCACTGGTATCACTTGAAAATTAATTATTGAGACTTAAATATTCCTGAGTGTAATTTGTGCTCAGTACATTTGCAGCCACACAGCACACCACCTAACTCCTATTTCCTGATTCTTTTATTATTTTCCTCCCTACTGTTAAATAATGTTTTGATTTTATTCTGTGCTTTCAAATGAAATCTTTACTTCTTGAATTCCTTTCATTGCCACTCTTCTGTCTCCTGACACTGCTGACTACCTGCACTTCCTCTGTCTGTTTTGTCAGCTGGAAAAGTTTGTCTTCTAACCACCTGCATTTGTGTATCACTCCTGGAAGCTGTTCCATTCATCTTAAATGCTTCTTTTAATCCTCATACGTAATTTCTGATCATCTAATTTTAAGGTGGGTTTGAGCTCCTGGTATTCTTGGGTTAACTGGTCCCCCAACAGCCGTGACGCTAATTCTGGCTATTGAGGTTAAGGAAGCATGAAGTTTTGTATGGCAATAGATAAACTTTTTACAGTTACACGAAGTGACTTCAGCTTAAATAGTCTCCAGGCTTGTATCAATAATAACACTTAGAAGAGAGGATGGCAGTATATTGAACGGCAATAATTTCAAACTTAACCCAGCTTTTGGGTCTGAGAATGCATAAGCTGATGTTTCTAACTAATTGATTATACTGCATGGGTCTACTACTTGCATATGCAGAGTGAATGCACAACTTTATTTAAAGGTATTTTCTCAGTTCTTCAAATAAACTAAATTCCATGACCAATCAGCCCCATAACAGTGAGTGCTGTGTATCTGGGCAGATGAGAACTTCCCCCAGGGAAGTCATCTTCACCTTCATGCTGGATTTGGAGAAGGCATGTATGTGTTCTAGGACTGCACTGTAACTCAGATCAGTGATCTGGGATGTGCTTTTAAAAAAAAAAAAAAACCAAAACAACCCCCCAAAAACCCCACCCAAAACCAAGCAACCCCACAAACAATACACAATCCCCAAGACCCCTCAGGACTAAACGCCACTGGCTTTTTATATCCTGTAGATCCTGAGCACTTGAAGTCAGACTGCTTTCAAGGTTGTTACCTCTTCTGCATTGCACAAATACATTTCCATTACTGGCTATCAGACAACTGAGAATAAGTGATAATTCTTATGGTTAAATTCCCCACATTCTGCTTTCACTCCTTATTTGTCTGGCCTTTAGAGTTTGAACCTTTCAGTAAGGAGGCAAAGTTTAATGAAGCACTTCAGGCCAGTTTAGCCACTTCCATGTTTGTGTTAAAGAGTTTGGTTACCTGTTGCGTGTAGAAAGTTGCCATTGACTATATTGCAAGTCTTTGAAAATGTATCTTTTTTTGTGGCAGTTTCTACTGACAGCTGGCTGTTTTCAATTGGAAGTCTACATGCAGATCAATGCCCAGTTCTCCCTTCAAATCCATCTTGTTCAACTACAAGCAAACCAGCCAGTCTTGTGGATCCTAAGGCTTTGTCGATGTTCAGCTGTAACCTTGTAAGGTTATGTTCTGTGTGTTTCCTTTTCAAAAGCAGTTTTAAGTTAGTGTCTTGTAAACATTCTCCTAACTATGCTGAAGCCCTGCAATCTGTATATGGAAAGAAGTGTGTCTAACTGGCCTTTTCAGTGGAAGATGCTTGTGATGTGTGTCTTCACACTTAGCTTGGGTTACAATAACTAATCAGCTTACTCTTGTAAACCAAGAGACTGTAAAGAAAAGAAAAAGTAGTATTTCTAATTCTTTCCAGCACAGCTTTTGGAATGCCTTATTTCTTAAATTCTCATCAGCTCAAGAGTAGCCTGCTACTTATGTGTGGCTCATGCTTCTAGGAAGAATATGCTGCTGCTTCTTGATCTTCATCGGCTCAAAGTATTTTTGCCTAAATGTTGGTGTGCCTGTAGATGATCAATTTGGAGGTGCAAACCAGACAGCTCAACATGGAATTTTGTAGATTGCTGCTTGTTTCTGTCTCATCCCTCCACACACATCCCCACAGCTCTTTTTCCCTGTTGCTGACAGGAAGGAAGGGCCTCAGCCAAACCCATGTGCCAGCTGGAATTAATGGCCATTTTATATGCGGCCAACTTGTGGGTGAATGGGAGAGGTCAGGCTCGTGCGTCTATGCAGGAAGCCAGTAAGCTCACTGGGAGCATGAAACAGGAGCTGTCAAAAGAAATATCTTCTCTGGGCTTTGACATGAAGTGAGTTATTGTTCTTGACTTGGGCTTTGCATCCTCTGGCCCTGTGTTAAGCTTAGATCTGCTCACAGGGTTGCAGTGAGCTCAAATGAATCTAAAGCTCTGCTAGTCTTAACCCCCTACCCTCACCTATGGTGAGTAGCTTTTCCTCTTTTAAGGCTTGCCTGTTGCCTGAAAGAGTGTATTTTTACGTATTCAACAGTAACTTATTTTTGGTGGCAATGGCTCCTTCTGTTCTCTGATACCAAATGTTGGGGGATGTGCAGGGACAACAGGAGACCTGTACAGTACAAATGTAGAATGCAGTAACACATTCAAAAGTGACCCCCTAGCCCCATGGAAATGAGAAAATAAGGAGAAACTATGAAGCCTTTGGGGGATTCTGTCAGTATATATAATTAAGTTTATTTTTTATACTTGCACATACATACAATTATATATCTGAATTTATGTGCATACATTTTTATATATGAAGTTTTATATATAATTATATAGGTACTAATATCAAAATAAAACCTTGCTAGAAGCCTTGAATTTGACAAGCCTGTTCTTTTCTGTAGGTGGACCAGACAGGTAAAATAATGTTTTTCTAATATAAAAAGCCAGCAGCTCAAAGTTAAATAAATCATGAACCACTGGGGCTAGTATCCAGTTTCATTTCATCTCTCAGTAAGCAGACAGAGGAAGACTTAAGAAAAGAGGGTTTTTTTCTGGTCTGATTACTTACAAGCTTGAATAATGTTTTATTCATTTAGCCTTTTGGGTCATCTTAGTAACGCCCCACTGAGTGAGAATTCAGAGAGACTGTTTCCTTAGTTGGCAGCCCCTCAAAATCTGAGCAAGGCAAGGCATGTACTTTTATTACTTGCCTCCTTTCTGTTCAGTTTCACTGTCTTCTGCTGTTCCCTCTTGGGACAACTGTTTTGTCCCTGAAGTTCTTTATAAAAGGAGTTTTCCCCTAGGACAGAAATGTGTGGGAAGGAGAAAGAACAGAAAGAGGGACAGAGCTGTAGTGATTGCAGTGTTAAGTGTGTCTGCGACTAATGCTCCAGAGTGAACGAGTACAGGCAAATCTGGGTGCTTTTGCAGCAGGGGAAATGAGGAAGAATAACACCGAGGTGAAACCTTAGAAATGTTGTTAAGGGTTCTTGCTTAGAGAGAGGCTGAGACCTCTGAGATGTTCCTCAAGGGTAACTCTCTAGAATAAGCCTCTTTCCTTTGAATTATATGGGGCTTTCAGCAAGACCTCTTCGTGTGGCTGGCAAAGGAGGAAAGCAAGTCAGCAGGACTTGCTGCCCACCCTGCAGCTGAGAAGTGAGACATGCAAACTTGCAGCTGTTGTCTTCTGGTTACAGACCCCTTGGACACCTTCTCATTTTGGTTCCCCATGTCTTGGAGCATTCAGTTGCATGCAAGCTCCTGCAAATGACTTGTAGGATAAGGATGGCTTGTCACTGTTGGCTAAGTGAGGAGGAAGCTATAGCTGGAGCAGGCAGATCTGGACCTTCCCAAGTTTGGAGTGTCTGCAGCCACGGGCTTTATTTGAGATGACAATATCTTGAAATTGCTGCTGGTGGATTTCCCTACCATGAAGGGTCCCTGATGATGCTGTGGGACCTGGGGAGTCTATCTGTCTAAAGCAGACAGCGTATCAGGGAGGGAGATGGGAGCTGACAGATGTTAGAAGGAGTGTTGTCCTGGGAGTACAACCTGTCTAACCCTGGTGGTATGAACTAGGAACCCTCTTACTTGCAGATGCTAGAACAGCACAAAGTTAAAATGTTCATGTGTTTCAGGCATCCTCCAGCAATTTTGATGATAATTAAGCAGACGTGTAGCATGTGTTCAATGATGACTGCATGTGAATGTAAGTGTATCTTGCAGACTGACACAAACAACGATCTCATCATAATGCGTCAGCTATATGCTAACTCTGCTAGGAGTGAACAGTCATATTTGACATTCAGTGGTACTTTCCTAAAGACAGTCTTTGTGCAGCCAGAATACAACTGCATAATATTTTCATGCTTTGCTTGTAAAACCAATTGCTTTTGTATGTAGCAGGTGATGGCTAGAGAGATGATTTCATTTCGCTTAAAGCCATAGCTGAGTTGAGCACCAGAAGTGAAATTTGGCATTTCCAGTGCTCTATTCTATGATTAACATAGAAGCTGGTGCATCTCTGCCTCTGGCAGTCTGTTGCTGTGGACCCATTCTTTATTGACTACATCAACTACTAAAACAAAGTCCATAAAGCAGGAAAGACTGGAGTTGTACATAGGGTCTGTGTGAAGGCTGTTTTTCACAGATTCACACCAAAGTAGCCTAAGCACAGCAGCAGAGTTATGCCCAGAGGCCGTGTACCCCAAGTGCTGTTCAAAGTTAGAGCACTACAGGTATCCCAGGGGAAATTGCCTTTCACATGGCTGGTACAGGTGGTGATAGCTGTTTTGCAGGACCACAGAGGTCAGTTTTCTGGCCACAAAATTATGCCACTTTGCAGCATTTCCTGCTGTTGCGTGAAGTCTAAACACAGATCACATCCTAAAGGAAGTATCTTACAGACTGAAGGAGACTCTTTTTACTAACCCCTTTCCTCCACCTCCAACACCCAGTAGCTTTCCCTTCTAAAAAAAACATTGTGGAATTAGTCAATTTATAACTCCCAACATCACATTGTTGTTTTACCTCCTCTTGGCTGTGAATTGTTTGGAGCTTTTCACTCCCCAGGAAGTCGATATTGTCATCATAAATAGGCTGGACGCATTTTTTCTTCCTTTTTTTCAGGCTGCCAGAGGTGGCAAGTGTCTGAATGGACTGAAGCTCTGCTGTTTCATTGCTTCACACCAGAACTTCCCTGCTGTGTGCCTTCACCTGGTATGCACTGCAGCCACTTCTGATGTCTGCTGCATCTGTGAATCTGTGACAGCCATTTGCTCCTATTGCAACACTGCAATTGGTGGACTAATGCATTGCACCTAAGCAAAGGAAAATGACCACCTCCTCCCTTCTGTTAGCAATGATTGAAAATCAGGGGGCACTAAAGGGCACACTCAAGTCCTGGCTGCTGAACGTTATCTCCATGTACCACAGTGTGCAGGTGGTGTAAGTCTGACACAGTTGATGCTCGGCAATCCCTTGGTGGGAACTGATTTCCACCAAGGTGGCAATAGAAAGAGGAAAAAAAGCCTTCACATAGCATTTATTCAGAGATAAATAGGTTGTTTGGAGAGTCTCACTGTAGTATTTCCATGAAAGACAGTCCTTGCTACCCATCTACTTAGCAATGTTTCAGGTTCCTGGACTTTTTTCCATACTTAGCTGAAAACTATTATTTTGTGGGAGAAAGGTGTGTCACTACCGACTTGAGTTGGATCAGATTGACTAAATCACAGCCATCCTTTTTCCTCTGTCTGCCCAATTGATAGATCGTTAAACTTTTTTTCCTGGATGGTATGTTGAAGTCTTTTTGTGACAGGCTTACTTTGGTTAGTTACTTTCTGTGTGTCCTTTAGAAGTACTCTACAGATGTCCGCAAGTCCATAGGCAATGAATCAAAGGACACCAGTCTAAGAAAACTTTGTGTGACAAAGAAATTTGTACTCCCCACCAGAGAGGGTCCATGCTGCCTTGGGGATCCTCTTGGTATAACACTGGATTCTTCAGTGGAAGATAGATAATCACTGCTGCTGGAAACAGCACCAAATAGCCCACCGTGAGTGTCCTTGTAGCGCAGGACCTTCTTGCTCCCTTGCCCATCCAAGAACAGATGTAAGTGCTGCTGTCAGGGAGCTGCAGTGCAGTTCTCCCCACAAAGAATTAGGCGTGAATCTTGGACTTGCAGAGTAGCTGAGGTTGGGAGGGACCTCCAGAGACCTAGTCCAGCCCCCCTGCTCAAAGCAGGGTCAGCTAAAGCAGGTTGCTCAGGACTGTGTCCAGCTGGGTTTTGAGCATCTCCAAGGATGGAGACTCCACAATCTCTCTGGGCAACCCGGTCAGCCACTCTCATAGCAAAATGTTTCCTGGTGTGCAGAGGCAATTTCCTGTATTTCAGTTTGTGCCCATTGCCTCTGGTCCTGTCACTGGACACTACAGAGAAAAATCTGGCTCCATCTCCTTGACTCCGCCCTCCTCAGGTATTTATACACATTGATAAGACCCCCTTGAGCTTTCTCTTCTCCAGGCTAAGCAGTCCCAGCTCTCTCAGCTTCTCCTCGTATGTCAGATTCTCCAGTTCCTTCATCTTTGTGGCATTTCCCTGGACTTGCTCGAGGGGTAGCCTCACCAGTGCTGAGCAGCAGGGAAGGATCACCTCCATCGACCTGCTGGCACCACTCCTCTGTGTGCAGCCCAGGACACCATTAGCCGCCTTTGCAGCAAGGGTACATTGCTGGCTCATGTTCAACTTGGTGTCCACCAGCACTTTCAGATCCTTTCCTGCCAAGCTGCTTTCCAGCCAATTGGCCTGCAGCATATACAGGTGCCTGCAGTTGTTCCTCCCCAGGTGCAGGACTTTGAACTTCTCCTTGTTGAACTTCATGAAGTTCCTCTCAGCCCATTTCTCCATCCGGACCAGATCCCTCTGGGTGACAGGATGACCTCCTGGCTGCCATATGTGCATCAGTGCCCTGTAAAAAGGGAGTACGTATACCAGATCTATGATAAAAACCCTTTGTAGCACATATATTTGAGTCCTCTTGATTGCAAGTCTCAGTCATACAAATCAGGTTATTTTATTGGCTCCTTCTAAGTCCCCACAATTCTCCTTTGTACAGACGAGGTGCATAACTGGTCTCTCATTTATATTTCCTTAACATTTGTGCCTGATGTCTGCCTAACTGGCAAGCTATCCCAAGCAGCTATTTAAATCATCTGAATATTTGGGCTCTGGCTTTTGCCATGTTAATTAATTAACTGTAGCTAAAGTTGACTGCAGGAGAAGCTGAGTGTTTTCTGATAATTCCAACGAGCAGGAATCAATGACTATGCAACCTCTCATTTTTGCACCAGATCTTAAAAAAAACCCAAAACCAGACAACAGAAGAACACCAAGTCTGGATTTCACACGCTTAGTTTCTGGCTACTGTGCACTGAAGGTCTGACTGGACTTGGCCTTTTGAAGACTTTCAACTTTTGTTGATGAGAACTGGAACTGAAAGTACTCTAGGCATCACTAGGCTGACTCTAGGCTCTCCTGCCTAGACTTCAAGTAAAGAATACGTTCATTTCAGGAGTGTGACACAGGCAGTCAGGGCTGCCAGATCTTCATGTCTGCATTACGTGTTAACAAATAGGTGCATTCAGGCAGGGAGCAGCATTCAAGCCTCTCTGCAAGCATTCAGATTATCAATCTGAAATTATTTTACTTTGGTATAAATAGGGAAAAAAGCATTCTATTACTCCCAGCCAAAGGCAAATTATCTCCTTCTCAGTCTAAAATGGAAACAATACAAATGGGTTGCTGATTGTAATAATTGGCTGTGACAGTTGGCTCCATCACTCATTCCTGAAATAACTGGGTGAAAAAAGAAAATAAATGGGTTTTGTATATCCCTGATATATGCACCTGGGCACAGATTCTGAGTGCATTCATTGCATTTTGGATAACAGTCATCTTTTCTGGGTGAGGGAATCAAAAAATTGTCCCTCACATCAAACATTCCTCTCTTCCCCGGTGCCCCCTGTCTCTCTCCCAGGCTTCTCCCTTCACCTGCTCAATCTTCCCACTGCAACGCATTACCTCTAGGTTTGATCTCTCCGCTATTGCTTCCCATTTCTTCCCTCCCTGCCCAGAGCAGATACAGGTTGCTCCTCCCTGCGCAAGAGCACATCTATGGGAACGAGTTGCATGTCCTCTGTGTGCCTGGTGCACGTCACTCTCTCCACCTTTGCTCTCATCCTCCATTTCCAGGAGTTCACACAGAAGCCAACCATGCATGTGCTGCTGGCGTGTACCCTCCTGGAGGACTTGCATGTGGGAAAAGCCTGCTGCTTGCTGGAGCATGATTACAGAGGCAGCCATAGTGGCTTGATGGCCACCATCATGCTGACCACCAGCCAGTCCTGCTGCTCCCATGCCTGGTGGGGTGGTGAGCAGTGGGAATGTGCACCATGTGCGGTGGGTGTAGCATGGCTTCCTGCTGGGCTCAGGGTATGTCCAGCCTCTGTGCCAGAGTCCACTGCCTGAAACCTGGTAAGTGGAGCCAGGGGCTGCTGGAATGGGGTGCTGCATGCTCTGGAGATGCTTCGGAGCAGTGAGGAAGGCAAGTTGGGGAATAAAACAGAGGGTTCAACTGCTGTCTGGGTGTCTTCTGCCTTGTGCTTTTGTGTGGCTGTCCTGGCATTCAGAAAGCTGGTGCACAGAATTGCTCTGTGTCTGGCACCTATCGTCTGTCCCTGAGAAGTGCAACTCTTTTGGTTTAGACAAACGGGCCTGCTGGTCCTCCAGTGGGCTGAGGCACAAGGTGTGGGCTCGTGAGCTTGACAAGACTCTGCAAGTCATAGTCATGCCTTGAAACAGACCCTTAGCAGCAGAAATTTGAGCACCTGCCAGCTTCAAGGCGTGGGCACAGCTGGGCAGAGGCCATGGAGGTCAGATGGTTTCTGCTTTGCGCTGGCTGCAGTGATGGCTAAAACCTTTGCAAAGCTGTTTCAGCAAACTAAATCCAGTTGCAAAGCAGGGGAAGTAGTCGGGGCTGGGTTTGGGGGTGGGATTTGGGGGAAGGATTTTTGTTTGTTTGCTGCTTTAAGGGTGGAAGAGCTCAGTGAAGGGTCTGGTGGCTGGCAGGAGGAGGGGAACTGCAGCAGCCAGCTCCAACACCGGTACAAGCTGCAGCGGGCTCACACCCTCAGACAGTGATGTCTTTAACGGCTTAGCTCAGGTTTCAGTGCACATGCTGGTTTTTGGATGTTGGGCTAAGTGATTTACATTTTATGAATGGCCATTAAAGCATGCAGCTTAGTCATAAAATGTATTAAGCTGTGGGAATTGGAGTTGTATATTGGATTAGGTTTAGCTTTAAGCTAGCTAAGCAACGTTAACCATGTGCGTATTGTATTTATATGCAATATATTCACTTTCAAACTAAATGTATTGACTTTCATATTAACTCCTCATTTTTTGTCTTTAGGAGGATGTATTTTATGTAATTTTAAATAAACATAAGGCATGCTTGTTTCTGCATGTAAATAGAAAAAAACAGAAAATGTGCTGTTAATAAAGCTCCTCCCCTTTATTTTCTCTTAAATATATAACACCTCTATTTTAGTAAATGAAAAAGGTTTTTAATTTGTAGGCTTGCCTGTCTGCTGTCTGGAGATGTTTGCACTCCTACTTGCTAGAAAGATCTTTTGTTCAAACATAGTACTCTTTCAGCAGGATACCAGATATTACAGAAATACAAGCAAATTGAGATCTTAGCCTTGAATTTTTCCACAAAGTGGTACATCCTATTTATGAGAAGCTTTATTATTTATTTAGCAGCCACAGGGCTGGATTCCTCACCGTCTTCATTTGTTCCAGTGCAAAAGAGAGGGGAAAAGCATAAAATGCTGCCAGTTTGAAATCTAGCATCTTCCACTCTCTTTATTCTGGTTTGACTGACATAATGACACATAAGGCATTGGATGTGTCCTCTTTGTGTCTTGTTTGAATGGTTATACTGGTATTTGCCAGCAGTGTTATTTAGAATTAGGTTTTTTTAGCTATAACTGCTGTTTCCTAACCAATACCTTTACTGACACTAGCATTTCTCAGGTTTCTGTGTTTGCAAATGTCTCCTCCAGATCTAAGTCATTGTGCTTGTGCCTTGGAATTGCTCTTTAAGGCCACACTGCCTGCTCAGGAAGGAGCACAAAGTTTTGTGGCTGCCCTCCTGCCAAAGTGACGCACAGAAAGTGCCGTATAATGATGAAGTCAGACAAAGTCCCTGGACACTGCCTCAGGGGAAGACAGAACATTTTTCTTCCTTGGAAACACATGTGGCGGATGCCTGCGTACCTACTGCATTGCATACCCTATCCCATTGCATTCATGCCTGGGACAAGGGATAGTGAGAAAACCGTGCCGTGGTATTTGCTGTGTGCCCACAGAGGCTATGTGAGAGCTGTGTACTATGTGAGAGCAGGGACCAGGCTCAGCACCCTCAGGCTTCATTGATGTGTAAGTAAATGCCATTAAGACCCAGAGCCTCTGCTGCGCTCCATCATGACCCATTTGGTGTAACTCGCTCCTAACAACCTCAGAGCTGTGACCCGAGCAGAGGCAGGCTGAAACTGGGTGCTTTTAACCAGTGCTACATACCACGTTGGTTTTCTTCTAGGGTGTCTTTAGTATTATCTTTATTCTGGGTATTTATTTGTAATCCCCATAAAAGGATTTTGAATTAGCTTTTGGACTTTGATGAGCTTTGCAGATAACACTGTTCCCTTGCCTGTTTCTTGCATTGTTTCTTTGACAGCTGAACAGCTATTTAATACAGGAAGGTTTTCTGAAAGCCTGCTCTAGTAACACTGCATACCATTGTTTTTCTCATTACCAGCCCTTTTCCTGTTCAGCTGAGAGCACAGCCCTGTTGTTGGGTCTGCAGCTTTGCTAAAGAACGAGGTTGGGGGGGTGGCGGGGGGGTGCCGAAAGCTGACCCAGGGGAGTGGAGCCTGTAGGACACATGGTGCCATGGCCAGCACGGTGCTGGGGACATGGGCACTGCTGACTGGGTGGCCGGCTGCATGGCATTGGCAGCCCAAGGCAAACAGCCATTCCTCAAGGAGTGCTGGTTTGGTGTTTAACTATACTGTAAGCCTTGTGTGACCTGGAAAGTGAGAAATCACAGGGACAGGTTGTGCAAATCTGTCAACAGTGCCAGTTAGACTGAGCCAGAGGTAGGTCTGAGGGTGCCTTCTGCTGTTTTAAGTTATTCATCCTACCCGATTTCAAAGCAAGGGAGACTGCTGTCCATGAGCGCAGCTCCCACTGATGCCAACGGATGGACTTGCCTTGGCACTGGGATCAGGCCTCTGCTGGGGAAATAACTCCTTTGCTTAGAGGTGTTGCAACTATTTGGCCCACTTCTGAGCAAGCAAGGACAGGTGGCACAACATCATATGCACAGCAAGCTGCAAACCTCCCACTGCGACAGCCAGGCAACATCTGCAAGCAGAAGCTGGTGGGAATGGGCCTGACAGCAAATTCAGAGCAGGGCAGTGAGGATGGATGGAGCTGGCATGGCCATTTTTCTTACCCGTAAAAGCACATGTGCCTCTTCCCCTTCCTGAGGCTGGGAGGAAGTAATTTGGAAGGATATCCTGATGAGTTGCCACTTAACCCTGCCTGAGTTATCGCTGCATAGGGAAACAGAGAGGAGTGGCTTCCCGCATCGTCCCTCTACGTCAGTGATGCAACTGGAAGCAAGTGTCAGCATAGCCCATTCTCCCTCGCAGCGCTGCAGCTGCACAGGTGGAACCTCTGCTGTCACCCATGCTGTGGATTTTGCTGCTGGTCTGTCACACTGGAGGAGGCAGTACAAAGGGGCAGAAATAAGTGGCAGAGTTGGCACAGTCCACCTCTGTGATTGGTGTTGCCTGTGCAAGATGTGCTGCCGGCCCCGCTGTGCCCTTGGGAGCCCCGGGGCAGGATTGTTTAGTTAGGTCCCCATTTCTCCAAGAAGGTGCTGCCACAGGAGTCTCTTTGCCACCCGAGACGTGCTGGTGCAGCACCAAATCCCCACAGCCGGGGCAGTGCCAACCCTTCGAGATGCCTTAGAGGGTCTCATGTGTCCCTGTCAGAGCCAGGCATCACCTTCAGGAGGTGTGGGCAACACTTGCGAGATGAGGGGTTGCCTAAAAACTTTGCCAAATCTGGGCTGTGGACAGAGGCAGCTGCCTTGTACTCACGCAGAAGGCAGGATCCTGGGGCTAAATGTTGGGAGCAACCTCTATCCCTGTATCAGAGTGTACCCTGTTCCTTATTCTGTGCCCACAGCTACCCTACTGATAGCTCTGATCATCTGGGGACATGAAACAGGGACTTCTTCTGCAGCCTTTGTAGCCACCAGTGGTGTTGCACTGCCTGGGCCCCCATTCATGGTGCAGCATGCTCCCAAAAACTGCTGCCCACTCTCTGGGGGTCTCAGTGAACAGGCGACCTCCTAGCGAGAGGAGTTAAGTCTGTTTGCTAGTCACCCTCATCAAAGTTCTCTTTACTTTTTCGTGCCTTTGGAGGTCTCTCCTGTGAGGCCAGACAGGAGAAACAAGTGACCTCTCCTTGCAGCAAATGACGTCATGACATTGCACCGCTTTTGCCACAACTGTTTCGTTTCAGAGAAATCACAGCAGTGCTAGATGTTCAGTTGGCACATGCTGAATACCACAAAGGTCTGGTTTGCTTTTTCTTGTTTTTTAAAAAAGCAAGAAGGTGATGCCATTTCCAGAAAATGGGGCTTTCCAAAGCATACTAAAGAGAATGACGTTTGTGGCAGCAATGGGAGACCCGGCAGTGCTGCTGTTTAGGGGAGGCACATGAGCAACATTCTACACCCTCTGCCTAGCTGCTTTTGTTGTGTGCTCATTACTCACCTCCTCCTTGCAGTCTGGATAGGAAATAGCAATACTTGGCAGAGTTCATGCAACCCACTGCTAGATAGTACAGCTGTTTTGTTCGAGCTCAGTTCCTCTTAAGCCCCGTGTGTCTCCAGAGAATTGCCAAGACCATTTAATCTCTGTGACTGGGGAGAAGGCTCACACCTTTCCAGAGCTGCTGATCAGCTTGCAAGATTTCTTGGACATTCCATTGTATTTTGGAGCATGAAAACTGTTTGCAAATGCCAGAGGAAACAGGATGTTATCATCCCTAAGAGAGACAGCATCTGACCACAGCCTGGATGTCAGGTATAGCCGTGTGAAGCAAACATCTTCCAGGTGTGTTTTCCCAGCATGTGTCTATTGGGCGGGCACCTGGAGGGCAACACATCACATCCCAGGAGCCTGCCGATTACCAGGAAAGAGTTAAAGCCCAGCAAACTCACGGGCATGTGAGCAGCACCCCACAGCCACCTGCCCCAGCTGGCTGAGTACTGCCCTGGTAGCAATGTTGTGGTACAGCCCTTCTGCCAGTGGGCAAATGGATTGCTAGCCCATCCCTGACATTACCTTCTGAACACTAGCAAAGGGGGCTAGGAACATGGTAATAAGTTTTCCAACCCTCATGACAGTCAATCAGGACAAGCGGGACAATATCTGCTCACTACCAGAGCTTTCTACAGACTTTTTACTGTCACAGAGCTGCTCTCCTGTTTTACCTGCACAGAAATGCAAAATGGCTAAGCTCAGACCCCCTCCATTGCAAATGCCTGAGAAAGGAGGGGAAGCTCAGAGCAGAGGCTCCAGTATGAAGTAAAACAGCTCTCTAAGCAGTGAGCCTGGCTGATGTAAACTGATGCAAGTCCATGGCTGGTCATCTCTGTTGCCTGCTGGGTTTCTGTTTCTCTGGGAGCACTGATTGATTTCACCTTGCTGAACAGAGTAGAAAGAAAAAGGCAAAAAGAGAAAAGCAACAACATAGTCTGCATGTCTATTTCTTTAGTGCCACTTGTCTTGAAACACTCCTCGGCCTCGTCCTGCTGCTGTTTTACAGTGTGGTGAGGCATAAATGACAGCTGTGTACAAGGCATGAAAGTATGTGGGATATACAGGCATGGATGCTACCTGCAGCATGATTCCTCAAGCCAAGATAATCTTACAAGGAAATTGTTTCAAAGAAATGTTTCTACTAATGCACCAAAAAGATCACAAAAAGCTGCAGAATCCTGGAACTTCCACGTGAAATTAGATCATATAAAACCTTTGAATTGCAGCCCGAAAGGAAACACTTGCATACCAAAGCGTGGCTGTGACCTGGGACAAGCCTATGGAACAATGCTTAACAACTCCATGTCGTAGAAGGGCATTTCATACAAAGCTTCCTGACAAAAGCCATAGGTCGACCCAAAATATCTCTGGCTGTCATTGTACCATGGATTTTGTTGAGCATTTACTACCAGGAAAACCTGGGCACATTGCAGGCAGATCTTGGGGCTTCTTACTCCCATCTCTCCTGGACTGTAAAGAGTCACACTGTTGATAGTTTTAGCTGCTGTGTCAGCCATGTGGAAACTGGCCCTTTATTTTGTGCTGCAAATGGTGATGGAGGGTCATTTCCTCTTGACACCCCACCACAGACAAGATCAATTCAGGCAGGCAGAAGCCAGTCTGCACCAGACAGCCTGGTTCTGGTTTGCAGAAAGACCTCTGCAGCACCAGATGGGCTGTATGGGGCAGGCAGGCAGCCTGCCCTTTGCTGCATTGGCACATCTTTGCAAACCACTCAGATCTATTCCTTCCACGCGTTGTAGTTTGCTTGTGGGCGATGGCTACAGAAAAATTTGTAGGTGGTGCAAATTTCTAATGATGCAACCATCATAGTATTGGTGCTTTGAGATGGCTTAGTATAGAAATGGAGTATTAGTATTTTTATCTGCATGTCAAAGCACAATTGGGGTTTTGCTGGTTTGTAAGAGAGGAAATACCTTAGCCTCCATGTGTTTTTTCTTCCCAGGATTTCTTCCTGTGAAGTAGTGAGCACACCTAAAATTCATTGCGGTGTGTAATTTAACAAACGGTTTCACTTAAAAAGAGAAACAAAAGCATACTTATTTTGGAGAGGATTTGGTAAAGTTGCTGTTTTCCAGAAGTCTTCAAATTCCCTATTTCCCTCACCTCTCTGCAAAGGTCCAAGTAAAGGCAAAGCGCTTAGGATAACTTTCTGGCTTTAAGGAGTTAAAGAAAGCCTAGCTGGAAAGGTCTGGTTACATATAGCCAGAATTTTGACTTAACAAAGTGGAGAGAATTGCAGCTGCAGAAACGCGATGGAGATCTGCTGGCTGGTGGCTGAGAATGACTGGTACGAGGGGTAGGCGTGATGTGCAGAGGGCGGATCTCACAGGGTGTGCAAAGCCAGCGGGAGGGTCCGCCAGCACGGGAAGCACTTTCCGCAGTGCAGCCCTGCACCATGCTTTCCTGAGGAGGAGGGAGAAGTGGGCTGCAACCCTCAAGCTGAGGATGCAAACACCTTTGGGCCCTTTTGCTACCGGCTTCCAGACCTCCTGCCCTGGTGTCATTGTGCTTTCCAGTAAATGCTGAAAAAAGTGTATATTATTTTTTCTGGATGAGGCTTCCTAAGGGTGCTCAGAGGACTCTGTGCTGTGGGGCCAGGTGGCCAGTTCGGCTGGAAGTCAGTCTGCTCAGCAGGGGTAGGGTCCTGGCTCTGCCCCAAGGGCCTGGGGCCATCATGCACAGCAGCAGGTACTGACCCTCTTGCAGGAGAGGGAGGAAGGGCTGCCAGCTTTAGCAGCCCCGGCTCATCACCCAGCTTATACAGAGGTCCAGGGCGTGTGACACTGTATGTTGTCACATGTCATCACATGGAGATGGCATGTGCTAGAGGAAGGTAACTAACTAGGACATGTGCATTTGTCTCCCTGAACTGCTTCTTCATATTTTGGATCTACTGGGAGGTTATGCTGTGGTTTCACAGTTTTGGTTGAATAAAAATACAAATTTTTTTGTATTTTTACAAATTTGGGGTTTTGGGCAAATTGGTTTGGGCAAATTACAAGTCATGTTGTGTTTGGTAATTACAAACAGCATGAGCTGGTTGTCCCCTGGCCTGGCCTTCAGAGGTTGGTCCTTGCATGTGTCCAGTGTGGTCTCAGAGCTACTGATTCATCTGCAGAGAGGTGCTAGAAGTGCTCAGAAATGCAACGGGACTTCAGAACCCCCACCACAGCCTTCTGTTACTGAGAGCTTGACCCTGGCTTGACTGTCTGAGAGATATGGTCTGGTTTCTGCCAGGAGCTGCCTACTCTTGTGCTGGGTTTACCACTTTTCTCTAACTTTTAAATCCTCTTTTTATTTCTTCTTCCTCTCTGATAATGTTTGTTCTGAGTTTTAAGACTTTCAGGTCATGTAACAGAGAATATACCTTCTAACTTTACGTAAAGGCAAATGTGTATGTGTAGCTACATTTAGGTATTTAATTTTGAGTATTTTAAGCACAGATAAAGCACTATTCATGTAAAATATGTCTCCAAAAAGAGCTTAATCTCTTCTTAGTGCTCCAAATTACCTGACAAAGCAGTCCCTGTGATTAGTGGCTGATACAAAAGAATAATTAGATATTTGCCAAGTTGTCTCAGCTTTTTCCCTTCAAAAGGTTAGCACCAAGTTCAAGTGGAGGATCAGTAGCTGTGTGTGGTATTTACCACAGCAGGCATTGTGAAGGTGTGTATTTGCTCACATCAGCATGCCTGTGTGTGCAGGAGCCCAAACGATTGCACAGGAAAATATCTGGTATAGGATTACAAACCAGGTGTGCTCCGGATTACCTCGCTCCCTTCATCTGCCCTATGCAAAGCACCGGTGAGGAGGCTGCTGTCCTCTAATGCTCCCATAGTCTCAGAAGAGGAAAGGGTAAAATTCTTGATGTGCCTTTATTTTCTTCTTGCTTGCAGGGATTTGAGGAGTAGTGGTAGCTGGGGTGATGGTGCTCCGCGGGTAGCTGTGCAGTCCCCTTGCCACACCAGTCCCCGTTCTCCCACCTGTGGGTAGCCCACCCTGGGGAGACTGCTCAAAGGCAGGCTGCAGGACAGTGCTCAACGGTTATTCTGTCACCTACTTAAAAAAAGAGTATTCTCCAGTTTTGTATGGGGGCTTCCAGGAGAATCTCCCCTGTTGTCCTGCAGCTCAGGCTGTAGTGCTGCCTGTAAACAACAGCAGAAGAGAAGGAAGGAAATAAAAATTGAAAGCTGACTCTGGTTTCCTTAGAGTAAGCTCCTACAGCTCCTGTGCATTTATTTGAACACATCACTGACCACTGATTTCCACCTCTTTTAACTTCCCTCTCCTCTTCCTTTTTCTATTCTCCTTGACCTTCGCAGATGTGCTTCCTCTTCCATGGGCATGGGAGCAGTTCAGAAATTATTTATTTGCCATAAAGATTGCCTGACACCAGAGGAGAGAGGGATGTTTGTTTATTTTGCCCTTGGGCTACCTGTGTTACGGAAATCCTGCCATATCACCATGCCAGTTCAGGTAGGTGGAGGTCATGGTGGCTGGCGAGCTCCCAGGTTCTCTTGACTGATACATCAGCTTCAGATTCCCGTTTGCTCTATGTATATTGTTCCTGATCACTACCTCTTTCAAGACTTCCCTCTGCCTTGTTTCACAGCATCTCACCTGCCCTATGGCCTAAGTGAGGCACTGAGATACACCCTGGCACTCTTGTCTGCTCTGCTTATTCCAGACGGTCCGATATGTCCTCAGCACATGGAGTTAGTGAGCCAGTTAATTCTTGCACAGTCCCCTCTGGAATGGCTTGACTCCCCTGGCCTGGTGGGCAGCAGGGTGGCCCAGACCTGAGAGCACTCAGCCCAGCTACATTGCAAGTACATGTCCTCTCCAGCAATGGTGCCCCTTTCAGGTTAATCTCTGCATTGGCAGCTCACATAGCTGTGTTTCAGCTAGGTGTAAGAAAGAGTTTGGAAAGGCGTAAATCAGTCCCTTTCACACACTCTTTTCATAAAACCAGTGGCCCATCGTCTCAGTGATGAAGTTTGCTGTGTATGGACAACACTGTGTGACTGTCTAGGAACCTGAGCTTTAGCATCTGCCTCCTTAATGGGTGTTCACAGAGAATGGTTGAGGTTGGAAGAGATCTCTGGAGGTCACCTGTTCCAACCCCTCTGCCCAAGCAAGGACATCTAGAGCCAGCTGCCAAGGACCATGGCTTTCGTATACCTCCAAGGATGGCAACTCCACCACCTCCCTTGGCAACCTGTGCCAGTGGTCAATCAGTCACAGTGAAAAGGTGCTTCCCGACATTCAGGCTGAACCTCCTGTGTTTCAGCCTCTGTTCATTGCCTCTCGGCCAGTCACTGGGCACCGCTGGAAAGAGCCGGGCTCCATCCTCTTTGCACCTTCCTGCAGGTATTTGTACACATCGATAAGATACCCCCTGAGCCCGCTCTTGTCCAGGATGAAAAATCCCAGCTCTCTCAGCCCTTCTTTATTGATGAGATTCTCCAAGCCCTTCATCATCTTGCTGGACTCTCTCCAGTATGTCTATGTCTGTCCTGTACTGGGAGCCCAGAAAGAAAACATAAAGAAACCTGCGTGGGAAACTACCAAAAGTATGAACCAACTGAGACAGCAGCTGTGACCTTTTCTTTTCTCTTTTCAGTCTAGTGAAGGAGATTGAGCAGCGTGAGGTTTTGGTTTTGATTTCAACCTGCCTTTCCACTGAACTCAGTTAAACCTTGTATGCTTGGACAGTTTCACTCTCAGTGCACTTTCACTGTTCCATTTGCCAGTAAATTTTTCGTTGTGGTTTCTGTGCCGCTCTACACTGAGCTGGTGGTGTTCAGCCTGCTAGGCCAGCAGAAAACAAATCCATGGAAGAAAACTATTGCTAAAGGCTTTCACTTGCTGGAGATAGGTCTTTGCCTCTGTCAGAAGACCTGGAAGCCTTGGAGATGAAAAATAAGTTGAAAACCACTACTGTAATGTAGCTACTATAATTCCAAATCAAACGCTGTGAGACCCAAGCATTAGCACTACAGTCTTGTGCTCAGAGGTGTAATGGTGCTCCTTGGTGAAGGTGCTCATCAAAATGCAAAATAAATAAACACCTTCGCTTTAAAGAGGCAGTCCTGGTGTGAGGAACTTCATCCTGGGCAGAGCACTATGCGGGGCACCAGCAGTGTCCCGCAGCTGGGACAGGGGCTGTGTCTTGGTCTTTCTTTCATAGCGATGGGAATAAGACTGAAGAAGAGACATAAATGGTGGTGTGTTTGGTTGTCTGACATCCTGAAACACATCTGAAATGCAGAAGTTTTTTGGGCTGGAGGAAGTCGTGGCTTAGTGTGCGAAAGGAGTAGTTTGACTTATGGCTTGTTGTATTACCTCACACACAGTAGGAAGCCCTATTTGTGGATCAGGCCTTTTGAGTGCAAACCCGGAACAAAAGGGTGTCTGAGGTGAAACACAGGCATTTTCTTTCATCTGCACACTCTGCAGGTGCTGCTCAAATGCAGCCCCTTGCTTTTGAGGAGCTCCTGTAAAATGTGCAGCTGAAACAAACATTATTTTTACAACTAGATGATGCAGCTGCACTGACACAGTTACCAGCCTATAAGGCTGCAGGTATTAGCTGCTTGTGAAGGTTATCACAGCTAGCCTTACTTGGGACACACCTGCACATGCGTAGCCAGTGTTGTGCTTAACGGGATGGGTTTCAGTTCATTTTATTGCAACCAGTTATTCCCTTTGAAGTGTCACCTGTCCTGCAGAACAGGGCTGCCAGGAGCAGCAAGGCTGGCTGTCACTGCAGCAGCTGACCTACCTTACTGAGATGCACACTAAATATCCTCCCGTCGAAAACTAAATCCCATCCTTTCAGGCTTGGTCCTGGTCTGCTCAAGCTAGCTCTAATGTACTTGAGAGCGGCTAAGAAGCTGAATGCCCTGAACTCAGTGTAAACCAAGGTTTCAGCTCGTTTTGATTTCGTGGGTTTAAGGAAGCCTTATGTCTGTTTCAAATGTCAATTTGGGAGTGTGCACTGACTTAATTGATTTTTAAATCACATCTTTTTTAATCTGCAGTGACTTGGGTTAAAAGAAGAGCTTAGGTCTTCCGTGATGAGAAGCCAAAAGTCAAACCGAAAATGCCATGTTTGATGTCTGGAAACGTAGAACGCACAAGGCTGTGGATGGTGCAATCTCCTTGAGAAAAAAAAAAGAAGCCTCAGGAAAATCTATCTTTTGCAGCTGATGTCTCAATTTGCAACTCTGTCTCTGGACACAGTGACTATCATCTGCCTCACAAAATTCACAGGGTGGGAGCTAATTTGCTAATTTTGTTACCACAGATGTAATTTGGTTCATTTCAGGAAAGTGCCATAACAATGGTTTAAATGACTGCCCTTTGTCCGATTCAAGAATGACTGTTTTGTCTAAGCAGAATTTACACATTTTCATTATGTTCCTTTAGAATATGTCACATTTGTGCTGTATTAGCTTTGACCAAAAAAAAAAAAAAAAAAAAAAAAAAAAAGGAGGGAGGCTGATAATGAAGCCAGCTTGAGCTGCATGCTGAATTGCATTTTGCTTGTCTAGATGCACTTGCTGAAGGCCAATGGGCTGCCTTGTCTGCTCTGGAGTGACAGTACTCCAGTGCCTTTACACCAGGGTAATCCATGATAGCTGTTTTAAACTTCAGATTTAGAACAATGTCATTTGGCACTTGATGGGTCACATTAAACACCTTGAAAAATAACCTTCAGGTCTTAGACCTGTACCAGCACAGAGAGGCATACCTGCATATTTATATGTATGTATATGCCCAAATACATGTGTATTTTAGTTCAGTGAGCATAGTAATTCCCTGAATCCCTCTTCTCAGCTAAAGGATCTGATCTGGAGGGTTTACTTAAGTCTTGCACAGAGAAAGCAAGAGCATTCAACCTCCTCTTTTCTTCAGTTTACATGATGGGAGGTAGCTCAAAGGATGGGAAAATAAGCGCTTGCTTACAAGAGTGTAAAGGGAGGTCTGATTTTCCTTTCATTTACTCCAGTTCTCTGACACTTTCTGTACACAGCATCAATGATGCTAGGATCCAGCCCACTGATATTCTGGATGACTCTGTTATGTTCCTGTTGAGTTTGTTGCTCGGTAGTGTTCTGCTTTCCTTTATTATTTTTTTTTCCTGTATGTTAGAGTTTCAAGATGATTTATCCTGTAGTTGCAAGAAAACGTGATAGCTGGGTCTGATACTACTCAGAGGGAATTAATACTGGAGAGTAAGCTGAAGGAGGTGGCAAAGTGGATCTAAGAGGGGAAAGTGGAGGGAAGTTGGGAGGGGGGGCAGGAGGGAAAAAAGTTTGAAATAGATGGACTGAGATGAAAGATTCAGTGGTAAAGGTGGAGCAACCAGAAGCTGTGATGTGATAGTCAGTGTAGCTGAACTTCACTGGCTGAGTAGCCAGGGAATCTGGCGAGGGGGGTGGTGGTGGAGTGGAGTGGGGTGTGTTTTGGTACACGAAGAAGAACTTACCCTAGAGATAACTTTGCTCTAGATAAATTGGCTTGGTGACCTTAAGACTCAAACTGGATGTTGTACTCATTATGTTCTTGGGACGGGAGAGATGGTAGAAATGTCATACCATGTTTACAGAGGCTGCAGCTTTCCTTATTACCATGGTTAGATTGCACAACTATTTGGTTTCATGCAGTTTGATTAAACCTTATCTTCACCTTTAAGATCATGTGCCCCCATGTGATTAAGTAACAACAGCAGTTGCCCTCAAGTAATTTTTATAGCCAGAGCTGCCTCCTCTAACCTTTGGCATGATCCAGGCAGTGACTGTCACCAGAGCCTTTTGCAGCATGGTGAATGCTCATATCACTGCAGGCTTTTCCTTTGTGGTGGCAGGGACTTTTGTCTCCCCTGTGCTGTGGTCTCCCTGGCATTCCTGTGCTCCCTGATTCTCTGCTGGTTTTGCTGTGGAGCCCTCCAAAGTACCACCGGCAGGTGCTTATGTTTGCCTGCTGCTCCGCTGAGGACCCAGCTCCAGGACAGGGAGGCATTGGCTTGGTGACCTTAAGACTCAAACTTGGCGTTGTACTCCTTGTGATAGAAAGCTTGTGTCTTCTGTCAAAAGCCATTTTTATTTTAGCAAGACATTTTCACTGTAAGTCAGTCAGTTCCTTTTTTTCCTCTACCTGATGACGACATTGTCACATATTGCTGTTGCAGCTCATTTCTGTACAGCTGGCAAAGGTTAATGTTGTTCACATGAAGTTGCAAGCTTTAGGCCTTATCTGCCCCGTCTGGTGTTCAGGTATTGCTGCAGTTCAGAGGAGGATCACATTTTATTTTCATCTGTCAATCAATGGAAAGTTTGGCTCTAATCTCCACCAAGTAACCTTGGTCTTTCCATAACAAGTCACTGCTTAAGTCATGGACTTTTGAACCCTCATCATAGTCCTGTACTGATTTTTCTGCAATGACTGATGAGTTACTGTCAATTAATGGAAATCTGGGCATGCCGGCCAGGCTTACTGGGGAAATCAAGCCCTTGGTTTTCTGGGCAGGGGATCCTTTGGCACCTTGTGGTGAGTGCAGGAGGCAAGTGTGTGCTGAAGCAGAAGCAGGAGGAGCTGAGACAGGCACAGAGTGAGCTTGGGGGTTACGTCCATCACTGGAGAGCAGTCCCCCAGAGAGGTGGATTGGTGGTGGAACTGCTTTACCAGTTTTCACAGCAAGTGCAAAGGAGGTGGGACTCCCAGGGATGAAGCCATGGGCTTTGGCTTTGCAAGCTACCTTTCCTCACCTCTCTTTCTTCCAGGAGCTTCTGCCCATGGCGTGGCGCCAGCTTGGAGAGACTAACCTTGCTGCATGTCACGGCGCTGCCCACATCCTCCTCTCCAGGGGATGGGTGTGAGCAGCAAGGGAGAGCTACCCACGTGCAAGCAGCAGCGAGCCCAGTCCTGCATGGGGACTGCTGTTGGACACGCAGCTGTTGGTGCATGCTTCAAGATCCCTCCTCACGTGGCTGTGGGCTTTGCTGTCATTACTGAAGCAATTACTGCCACCATAGCCTTATAAACACCCCATTCAGCACCTGCCCTTCTGTGCTTTGGGGCTTGCCAGCTCCTCTGGTCATGATGAAAGACCAACACCTGATATGTGACCTTTGACAACTGTGTTCTGAAGCCTTTTTTCAGGCAAGGCAGTGTTAGCTACAGGCACATTTCCTTTCCTCCATTTACAGTGAGCTGGGATAGCCTTTATCCTCCCCACATCTTGCGGGCTGCCAGCATCTGCCTTCTGTAAGATCTCTTTCTGCTGCTCCCACCACCCACCTGCGCAGAGGCTGCTAGGAGCATGGAAAAGCAAGGTGATGCTTCCATGAAGAAGCTTCCACAGCCAGAAGAAGGAGCCTTAGCCCCTGCAGAAAGAGGCACCTGCATTTATTATTTACCTAACACTGACCTTGGAAATGAAACAGTCCCAGAAGCTCAGGTGGCATAGCATTTCTCTGGGCATTTCTCTCTCCCAGCAGACAGGGATTATGGTCTGCACACAGAGGGACAGAAGTGTCTGGTTACGGCTAACAGGCAAAACCATTAGAGCACACCAGAAGCAATGCAGGTGTGATAAATATTGCATGAACGTGTTTGCTTTTTGCCCATGACCCTCTGTGGTCTCAGGAAGGAGGACTTTCTAGTTGAGGGCAAAATGCAAAGCAAAAAAATCCCTATGCATCTGAAGCAAATAAGGGTCATGAATCCAAACTCCATAAAGCTGAAGAAATGTCTTCTGAGGTGAAGTGAGACTATAATAGCTAATATTTATAAAGCTCTCAGGAATGAATTATTGATTGAAATTATAAATGGGCATTATCAGCCTGAACAAGGCAGAATTTTACCTCACCTGTTGTGATATCAAACAAGCACAAAATGAAATTATTGCCATATCAGACCAACACCATCCTCTGAGCATTTCCCACACTTGGGACAACATACCCCCTCCTTTGGTCTAATGGGAGTCTTGCTCCAAACCCCACATTTTCTCAGATAGCATTTTTGCACAACTCTTCTTCCAGTTCTCAGCCTGCAACCAAACCTGACCTGAGGCAGTCCCTGAGATGAACTTGACCCATCCGCTGGCTGTTTTTATAAAATCTCAAATAATTAGTGGGAGCCATTGTGTAAACGCAGCCAAGTCTGCAGCTGTGGTAGCTCTGGAGAAGGGCACACAGACCAGACCTAGAAGGGAGAGAGAGACTCATACTACTGCAGTGGCTGCGTATTATGTCAGACTGTCTTGTCAGACTACTCTGGACATCTGGGATCTCCTACAGGTTTGGTCTGAGACTCTTCTTTCCTGTGCAATAGTCCCTGTTTTTTTCTAGGATATCCCTTGTCTTCAGAGAAACTCTAGCTGGATAGACCTTACTGTATTAGCAGCAGACATAACCTTCTCTTACTGTGGAGAAATAGCTCTTTTCTCTTCTGCCTCTCTAGCCCCCAGTGCCTGTTGCTTTATTTCTCCCACTTTTGGACAAACGGAAGCATACTTCATTCTGCTGATCTTCTCTTCCACTATTGCATTTCCATGTTATCTTTTTAGTCTGGTGCATTTTGGAGGCAGGGTACATCTATTACTTCATGGCTGTATCACAGGTGGCACACTTAGAGCGATCCGTTCTTGATTTAATAGTATTTTCCTTACCAAAGTAATATTATTATACATGAGAACAGCCAGGCCAGGAGCCTGAATAGCATGAACCTGGACCTTGCACAAGTCATCAACAACTAATCAAGCCCTCTTGCTGTTTCTGAGATTGAGCACAAGAATGAAAGATGTTAATTGCCAACATATGTGTGAAATTGCTGAGCATAAACCAAGCTGCTGTGAATGTCAAAGAACACACTCTGTCTGTGATAAGAACAATGTTGTGTAATGTCCTTTTATTACAGGCCAAGCTAATAACAGATTATCTCACTTTTCCATCAGCTAAGTGCATGCACATAGACTGCTACTGCACTACAGTGTGATCCCATCTGGCCTTCAGTCTAAACAACTGATGTGGAGAGACAGAGAGCAGCTTTCACAGAGGCTCTACCTAATTTTACTTGGACTTACAGTAGGAAGTATCAAACGTACTATGTTCTCCTGGCAATATTAGCATTACTTACAAGCAGCTTAATGGGCTTTGAAATTAGGAGTATTCATAGTACAATATTAAAATCGGTTTCAGATCAGCTTCTGCCTTATTCTGCCTAGCAGGCAGGAGAACCTGTAAACAGAGTATTTTAGAGTATTAATTCTCTGCTCCTTGATTTCTCAAATTTGCTTTAGTGGCCTGACATCTTACCACACCAGGGTGCAGGAAGGCCTGGGAGAAGATCTCAGCCTGTTGAAAACTGGAGAAAAATGTCTTTAATTTTTGTTCCCAAGACTGCTCTCTTGCACAGCCAGAGATCTCCACAAATGGAGGAAGGCCACTTACCCCAAACCACCTCTGAGCTAACTATCATCAAGGATCAGCCCTCTCCACTGGCAACAGGGTCACCCTGTTTAGGGTGAGAAGTTTATACCCACCAGTATAACAAACATAAACACTTGCCCAGGGAAGTAAGCTATGGGCTATTTGTTTAATCTTTGGAGCAATCTGACTCCCTTTTTTCTTTCCTCTCTGAGAAAACTCCAGAGGTGAGTGAAGACAAACTAGGTTATTCTTTTTATTATTTTTTTTTAATCAGGGAGTTACTGCATTTGCCCGTCCAAATTGCTTCTGACACAGTGTAAGCTGTGAATGAATCTTGGAGCCTATAAGCCTAATTTATGTGCTTATTTCCACCACTTTGACAGCATAAGGAGATGGCAAACTGCTCATGTATGTGATGAATATCCACAGAAAAAAATGTATGTGCTGACAAAATGGCTTCAGGTATCCCTAATGCAAATGAGAACTGGGCTCACAGTGTCCAGGAGTTATTCACAGCTCATGATACCTGTCAGCAGCAATAATGATAAATCTCAGCAATTCAGAAGGTCATCAGTTCTTCCCCTTCTCACGCTGGGTACCTGTTTGCACAAGGAGCTCCTTGGAACTGAAGAAAAGGGACCACTGTGTAAATAAATAGGAGTTTTTCCTACTGTTTTGTTTTTCAACATAGAGAGGCAATCTGAGGACTTCTGAAGTGCAGGCTTTTCTTTCTCTCTTTCTTTTATTTTTTTTTTTAATTAACCAAAACCTTTCCTTCTAGATGGTAAGGTAGTGGAAATAAACAGTAGAAAAAAGAACAGGAGGGAAAATAGGTCACCGGGTCTGGGTGTTTGTAGCCAAAGGACCCACTTCAGCTTATGTGCTAAAGCACCTGCCTCCAGCTCGGTGGAAGAGGAGCATGGCCAAGCTGGTGGCACTCAGGGAAGGGGTGCAGTGCCCCATGCCCAGGTGTCTGTGGCAGAGGAGGAAGATGGCTGGCAGCAGCAGGCTCAGATGACCACATCCACAGAGGCGGAAAGGAGAGACTTGTCCCCCCCTCCACCCCAGCCGCACTTCCCCTCTGCCACAGGGCCCTCACCTTCCCTCTGCCGGTCTC
The DNA here is from genome assembly GCA_035590195.1 of Aviceda cuculoides. Classification (NCBI taxonomy): domain Eukaryota; kingdom Metazoa; phylum Chordata; class Aves; order Accipitriformes; family Accipitridae; genus Aviceda; species Aviceda cuculoides. Next base: position 10,426,608 of record JAVJGG010000074.1, on the reverse strand, counting down.
CATACAAACCAAGACCTTGCTGTGGGTCACCGCTCACCCTGCTCTTCTTACACACCATACCTCTTTCCACCTTCCCTACCTCACAGAGGATCCCCCTGTCCGCATCATCTCCTTAATGCCACCTCCTTTTCCTCCTTGACCTGATTCTGCATCTTAATTGGGAAACAGGGCTGGGTCTCTGCAGTGGGGGCTGTGAGAGTGATGCTCACCCCGTAACTCATGCAAGTGACTTTTGTACCTGCATTTGTGCTTAGCAGTACTGGGCTCCTGCTGGCACAGGAGTGCCTGGCCCCAAACACACCTCTCAGCCAAAGCTCATCCTCTGCATGAGCCCTGGGGGGCCCAGAGGGCTGAGCAACTCCTACTGATTTCCCCTTTTCCCTCTCCCCGACAGATGCCACCATCTCAGTCTTCCAGCTGGCTGCAGACACAGCAGCAGTACCACAGCGAGATGAACAGGGACTCTGAAACTCCCACAGATTCGCTTTGAAGGGGTGCTGTGGGACCCTAACACTGCCATTACACTCGTAGGAGCATCTGCTCCTCCTTCTGCTGCTTGTCTGATCCATGTTCACCCACATCTGAGGGTTGTAGCTGAAAGTCTCACCCTGAGCATGCATCTAAAAGGTCAAGTGAGCCAAAAAGTAAGGAAGGCCAAAATGTGCCCCTCCATCCCTGGTCAGGACCCCTGCCATCCCAGCCCTCAGGGCCGTCCATGGAGAGCAGGGCAGGGAGGGGAAGGGACATGCAGGTAGTATGGGAAAACATAGTACCAAGACCTTGGACCTCCCTTGGGTAGGCTGCTGCAGAGGAGCAAATCTGCCAGCTGGGAGGTTTTACACAGAGCCCCACATGAAATAATTACTGCAGGAGCCTGAAAAGGATGACATCTGGAATGAGCTTCCCAGTTCCCTGCCTTTCAGGGGAGGAATGCAGGCTGTTTGCGTCTGTGTGGTGCCTGGCACATTGGGGGGGCCCCCATGGCACTGCAGGATGCTCATGAACCTGCCTGGCACCTCGGTGCTCGCTGGCACAGGAGGCAATGCCTGGGCTGGCGGCCTGGCCACCTGCTCCTCCACGGCTTCTCCCCAGTGCCTTCACATGGCAGGGCTGTGGCACACAGGCATGCGTGTGAGCTCTCCCGGCCACTGGTGAGTCCCGTGCCCATCCATTTGTTGGTCCCATGCTGTGGCCTCTGGGACCGGCGCGCTCCCGCCTCCTTGCAACCATTTGTTCTGCATGTGATCATGCATAAGATAGCCATCCCAGGGTGCCTAGCAGGTGTGTTGTAGAAGATGGGCAGGAAGGTGAAAAAAAATAGGTGTTTCGGTTTGGCGGGGGCTTGGCTGCCTCTCTGTAACTATCACTCCAACACACCAAGCAATAGGAAAACTGTCAAAAGACTTATTTGCTCTTTATCTTTCCCACAACAACAGCTCTCAGCTGTGAGAAAAAAATCTTTCTTTAATGCAGAAACAGCTGATGCCAAGTCCACATACAGAGACCTGTGAGAGCATACACCAGAGTGCTGAAAACAGGAAATTCAGTATCGCTTTAAGCAGGTAAAACGTTTTAAAACAGTCCGGAAAGATGTACAAAGCCCTATTTCTTCTCTCCAGACAACATCGCTTAACTTCCCATGATGGATAATGAGTTTGCCTACAACTCCTGGTAACGATGTCTTTTTTTCCATTGCTTTGATAGCGCCCTTTCTGGACACCCCTGTCCCCATTGCTTGAACTGACGCAACACAGCAGATGTGCAATTACTTCTTGGCACACTGCAGGAAAGTCCCACCTAGAAAAAGGACTTACCTGACTCAGACTAACTGACTTAATGGAAACAGGAGTTGCTACACTTTGACAATATCCCTTCCTCCTCACTTTATTTTTCTTCAGCATTTTGCATGTGCCTCTGGACACCTGAGTCACAAGAACAGATTATTACTGGCACAACCTTTGTATTGGCTCAACCCCTCCCCAGCACGGCTCAATGCTGTGGTTCAATACCATGGGGGTGGGATGCTGCATGATGCAGCCATGATGTTGTGCACATTTCCAGGTGGGCCCTGCTGTATCGGATGGACGGGGGAGACTGGAGGCCAGCAAAGTCTCTTTTAGCACCAAGAAATCGTGACTGTTACTGGTGGCACAGCTCATACAGCATCACCAATCCAATCTGCAACAGCCAACAGTAATGCTGAGGTCCCAGGCTGCCTTCATTTCAACTCTTCTGGAAGACCACTAGTGCTCAGATTACTTCCTTTGGTTATTGTACTGCAGGAGGCTAAGCAGCAGGAAACATCTGCCCCACACTTTGAAGGCATACAGCACTTGGCTGTATGATGCATCAGTGCTTTCCTCCCTGACCCTGACTGTCAGCAACCATTTTTACTGTGTCTGGGTTTTGGGCCCTGTGCATGAACAGATTTGCCCAACCGATCTCCCTTCCTCACATGGGAAGCTCATGTCACTGCAGTGATGTGGAGGCAGAGAAGCAGGATGGTAAAGGAGAAAAGCAACAGGCTGCAAGGCGGGGGGGGGGGGGGTACAGTTGTGGGCAGGGGAGGCAGCTGACTGCGGCGGAGGTGGGTGCATGCTGGCTCTCAGTAGCGTCCTGTGCCCATCCCTGCAGTCCCTCCACAGCAGGGACTGAAGCCACAGTGTGCCTGATCCATGCTCCAGCATTACTGCTGGGGGGACAACACCCATGCATCCTTTCCTACACGTCCTTTCCCATCCTTACCAATACACTGACCATTTGAGAAGTGGTAACAAGAACAAGCTTCCCCTTGAAAGCATGATGCCTCGATGCCTGTCCTTCCACCGCGGGAGACTCACCTGCCCATTTGCTTTGGGTCTGCTCACGGGAGGGCTCCCCGTCTCGGGCAAACCGTAAGCTTTGCCTTTGGTGCCCATGACAGGACAGAAACCTCTTGCACAAGCGTAGCATCCTGGGCTTGTGTCTTGCAGCCAATTCTTACGAAAAAGCATGGCAGACCGGGTTTTGGAGGCCTGTGCAGGGGTGTCAGTAAAATTGCTTAATTGAAAATGCTCCCTAAATCAATCCTGAAAGCCTCACCATGCTTTTGTTTAGTTTTCTCATCAGGTAATTTTTTCTTAATATTTACTGGGAAATGTTGAAGTTCACATTGTGAGTTTTTTGCAGATTTTGGGGTGGTTTTTTTAGTTAGACTTCCCCTTTTGTGGGTTCGTGCGCTGGAGGCTTAAGAGAAGTATGGTTCAGGAAAGAAATGTCTGGAGGTGATTTTAAGTAGCAAGGCAGGAATTTGCTGGTGTTGCAGCATTCTCAGTGTCTCCAGAGATATTGCTGTGGGTTCTCTGCTGCTTCTCCTTGACTGTCCTCCTGTTTGTTTGTGCCCTGGGGCCTGGTAGGGGCCTGGTGTGCTCCAGCAGTGCCGTGGCTTTTTGGTGGGATTCCTTCACCAGTGCAAGTTAGAGTGACAATGGGGCTGTTCCAGCTTGTGCTTTGAGCTGGTGTGGCCCTTGTGGTCTGCAAAATTACAAAGGATGCAGAATGGTTATGGCAGGCTACCAGCTAAAGGCCTCATGTTTCAAATCAGCTCGGAGGCAGCAGCTGAAATCACAGTAGCTCTGCTGAAGCAGGAAGATCATATGTCAGAGGTGGGGAGAGAGAGAGAGAAAAGAGGCACTTTGAAAGAAAAAGGGACAATTTTGTAGATGGAGTAAGAAAGAGTAATTGCACTGACACACTTGTCCAAGCAAGGGAGTTTTCCTGGCTGTCTCTGTCACACACTTTGCCCATCTTTCCTGTCACACTGGCTGAACAACCGTTGCTCTTTTGTGCCTCCCCTAAAGTGGGCTGAGGTGAATTTTCCAACAAAGCCACAAGGAGCCTCATGGGCCTTTCACCCCAAGTCATCTTCCCTGTTGGCAGGTGTTCCAAAGAAGTTTTCTGTAGCAAAGACATATCACAGCAAAGCTGTCTCTTTGCAAGTAATCCTGAAAAATCAGCACCCTGGCAGGCAGGTAGCATCATGTTAGTTGTACAATAACCACTCCACTGGAACTGTATCAGGTGAGCACTGGCATTTCATCACCTACATGGATATTTCTGTGTCAGTAAGAAAACCCCTGGCTCACCCTCTTAATACAGTGAAGTCCAGCGTTCAAACATGTGGTCAGCTGGTGATCGGGCCAGGAAGAGTCAGGGCTTGGGGCTCATTCAGTCTCTGTACATTGCAGGAGAGTGGTAAAAAGGACCAGGCTCTAGCAATCCAAAACCACCACTGCTTCCTTTCTAGCACCAGGGCACCAAGGTTTTACCAGGAGGCCTCCACTAGTATTCCTTCAAATACTTTTTGGAAACTTTTTTTAACCCCCGAAGTGTCTTTTGAATATATGACAGAATCCTACTGCTGGGCTTCTTGCTCAGCATTGTAATATTAATGAACTAAAGCCATGCTCAGAGACAGGGACTTTGGCCGACAGGAACTTCAGTGTTGACTTCATGTATAAAGCAGTGCCAAGAACATAGTAAGTCTCAGCATTTACCATTTAGAAAAAATAAGTACTAGACCACGAGATATTGTTGTGGGAACACTTTGTGTAACTGTTGCTTCAAAACCAGGAGCTTGAAATAAAACAGAAAGACAAATTTCTCCAGAGAAGTCAAGCCCATCTTTGATTCAGAGTGCTGGGGGAAAAAAAACAGAAAGAAAGAGAAAAAAAGAAAAAAAACAAGCCACCAGCTCTCTTGTTTTGGTGGAGATTTATGGAGCTGGAGGGACCCATTCCAGCTTGGCTTCTGATCTTCCCACTTGTGATTGCTTCTTCTGTCAATCCTTTGATTAGTCACTGAGGATATTTTCCACCTCTTTGGTGCGTGCAGCAGTGGTGAGGGAGACCAGGAGGAGTTTCTCTGTCAGCAGTGGTTCAGATTTTGGTAGTTTTCACAAAGCAGGTTCCTGCGAATTGAGAAAAATGGAAGGAGGGAGATGTAGAGGAAGGAAAAAAAGCTCAATAATCTTTGTCCTTCCTAAAACCTATGAACTATAGCATTGTACCCACCTCCTTCTCTGATGTCAGTAGTAAGCTGAGTTTCAGATTCAGGGATGGGGTGCTCAGTGACAGCTCACCGCAAATAAGCTTATTTAGAGAATCCTTATGGGGTGTGTTCAGAAAACAATTACTTGCAAAGCTTTTTTTTCCCATTGTTCAATGATTTTTTAAAAATACACAAATGCCACATATGTAGGAAATGTCAAAAGGATAGCTAAAGTTTAGGAGAACCATCAGACTCTTTAATAAACATCTCAGGGGCTGGCCTATTAATCTTCCTTGCCATTTCACAGACACACCAGCTTTTAGTTGCTTTTAGTCGCTTCTGTGAAGCACCAGGATTTTGCAGAGCTGCTTCCTGTACTAACACAACAGATGTGAGGATGTGTAAGACTTATCTTAACGAAGCAGCTAAAATAAAAATTACTTCCCAGACAATCTAACGTGGCAAGGCTTGCTGACCTGCCATGGCAGCATGCAGCACTTGCATGTCTGGCAATTTCACAGCATAAGCTATGTTGAGCTTGAGAACCACTACATTTGTCCTAACATGTTCACTGGCACTGGCAAAGGGGGACATGGGTGCTCAGTTGCCCCTCTTCCCCCTCTGTCAACTGTAGCATTTTTAGGAGTGGGATGAAATATAATCAGTTCACATGTATGAAAAATTGAGCCTCTCCCTGCCCATATTTATCAGCAGTGTTATCAGAAAAGATATCAAAATGGGCATGAACGTTTTCCACTGGCAAATGCTGTGGAATGCATGGGCAGATCTCCAGAGGGAAAGCTCGATCACACACCAGGGCAGAAGTGCCCCAAGACAGTGTTCCAAGAGGATGAAAACTTTCAGGGGGAGAGAAGAAGGACAAACTGGGGCAAGCTGCCTGACATGGAGTGTGTGACTGGTCCAGGATGAGAATGGAGGTGCCTCCAGGGGAGCACAGTGAAACTGTCAGCCCAGCTTGATGGTGGCAAGCAAGGGTTTGCTTGAGGTTATTCACACAGACATGTATGCTCAGCTCTGCAAGATGTTCTGCTGCACCTGGTCCACCCTGATGCTGCCAGAAACCTGGGGACTTCATTCTCCACACTGAGGAGCATAACCTTGGGGCCCGGCAGCCTGGATTTGCAGTGCGTGCTGGGCACGTCAGTGACATTCACCATTTCCAGGTACTGGCTTACTAGGGTGCCTACACTGTGTGCATCAGATTTCCAAAGCCAGGCGTGGGCCTTATCTGCTAGATTGCTGCTGACAAATTGTTTCCAGCACTGTCCATCAGCCAGCTAGGTTGTTTGTGGGGCACCAAGTTGTCCATGCCTTTGCTGAAAAGCATCCAAAGAGGAGGAGAAAAAAAATAGGCATTAATAGTTGGTAATCAATTCTATTTATATAAAATGACAAATGTTGTGACATGAAAATATTTGACTTTCAAACACACAAGAAGGCTTGCTTAAATCATTCTGACTGGTATGTAAACACCGCCCGGGGCAGCTTGAGGAAATTAGCTGTGTTGCCCTACCGGATCCCGAGGGGTGGAACATCTGCAGAGATGTTATCAGGCACCCTTTGCCAGCACCAAACAGCAAGGTAGCAGTTTCACACATGCGAAGGGGCAATGCCACATCCCCGTGAGGTTTTTGACACAACACGGTCTGCCAGTTAAGCACCTGAGCTGCTGAGGGACCATGGCTGGGGGTTTTTAAAGAAGACCTTGGAAGGACAATATTTTGGAGTTCGGAGCCAGCGAGCAGTGTGTGCCAGATGAGCTGGGCAGGGTGCACCCGCTCTGCTCCTCCGCTGTGTGCTTGCCTGCTGCCCACCCCGTCCCCGCACCACCTTTGTGTGCCGTGCTTGGCAGGCACGAGCAAATGAGCAGGGATTTCTTGCGGTGGGGTCAAACAGCTCTGCTGTATCTACGGGGATTTTAAAGCACTCTGCTAGCTTACTCGTAGCAGAACAGACCATTTTCTATGCCAATGCTTGTGGCCATGCTGCATCAGTAATTCTTCTTCTTGGTTATTTATTTTTATTGCTGTGATTCACGAGCAAGTAGATGCTGCACTGTGAGTTGTGGGCATGACTCAAAGGAAATATAAATGCTGACAAAAAGAGGGAGAGGCTTACAAGCTCAGCAACAGTGCCATTTTCCATAGTTATTCGGTCAGGGGTTACCCTGCAGCAAGTTTCTGATTTCACCAGAAAACTTTTGGGGTAGTGAATGTCCTCTCATTCTTTAAAGCACACAAGTTTTATTGCAACCATTCTTGACAGTGCTAAATATTTGGAATTCCATCCCAACCCGTACCCTGGATTGGCAAGCAAACCTTTCTGCCTATAATATATCTGATTTTCTTACCTAAATGGTTTTTCTCAGTATTGTTAAGTGCCAAACTTTAACTTTTTTTTTATAAGGCATGCAGTACAAGACAGATTTTAAGGGCAAAATTTGAAAGTTTACTAGCCCAAGAAAAGTGGATTATTGTGTTTAACAGGAAAGACCTGATCTTTCTAAAATGGCTTATTGTTTTTTACAAGGCCCCTTTTCTTGACTGTCCACCAAACCATTACTGTGATGAGATTTTTCAAATTATAGGGGACAGGAAAAGAAAAAACAAACCAGCTGTGAGTGGACCAAGAGGAAAGTGTTTACAATACATTTCCCCACCTCCTCCTCTTTCTCCTTTTGCACTTAACTTGCTTTCCTTGCCTCTTCTTTCTCCTTTTGTACTTACTTGCCTCACACACACACCTCCCTTCACAAATATGTGTCCTAGGATAAGCACAAGAGGGTTTTTTTCATTATGCTGTGTTTGGAAACTGGTTTGGGAGGGAAAGATCATGTTTTTTCTTCATAAATACACATATAAAGTACCTGATTTACCCCAGTGAGGGAGGGAGGTTGAAAGAACAAAAAGGCTTTTAGGAGAAAGTAGGAGATAAATCTTCAGGGTTTCAGCATTCACTTGAGTTATTTCATGTACATATTTCTGTGCTTCTTGGAGCTCCCTGGCTCCCTTCCCTGTCGCTGCTCTTCTGCGTGCATCTTCTCCCCAGCGGACAGGACAGGCAGCGGGGAGCAGGATTTGGGGAGGGCGGCGGGTTGTGCCAACTGGGATTGCTAACCTGGGGAGGAGGAGGAAGGTGGAAGGGGTGGCAGGAGCAACGCTGGCTCCCTGGGGTCTCCTTGTACTGCCACCAGCAGTTAGGAGCTCCCTGGCACCCCTGCCCCGACCCTCAGCAATGCTCCTGGGACTGAGGTGTTGGAGAGGATGGGTTTGCGGGTGAATGACGTAGAAGAGGGGATGCAGTGTCTTGGGGCACACGTGTCTCCCCATCCTCAGCGAGGTGGGATCCCCTCTGTGCTATAGAGTGTAGACTAGCCCACAAATTTTTATTTTCCTTGTGAGGATACCAGTCCAGGCTCTGCTGTGTGAAACATGGAAGTAAGGCTGCAAAGCCCAGCACTGTCAAGTGTTTGGCGACTACCAGTACAGGACAGCAGACCTGGTGAGTGAGCTTGACACAAGCAAAACCATGTCACTCTGATCCCAGAGGCTCTTTGCAGCGCACGGGAAAGGTGTGTTGCAGCACAGCCATGAATACCAGCTGCCTTCGGGGCGGAGGGTGGGTGTAGGTTTCTCCATCTCTCCAGCAACTGTTCAGCTCAGACATTGGTCTCGCACGGCTGCTTTCCCTCACTCAGACGGCCATGTGGTACAAATCCTCATTGCTCTTTCTTGACTGTAAGCAAAGTCCTGTAGCCAGCCAAGAGCACAAATACAGCTGGAAACCCACTCCCACAGCTGCTCCCTCAAGATGGTCCCGTCATCAAGATGCTTCCTCCCAGCAAGCACAGATGCAAATGGTGAGTGCACATGCACCCACCCAGTGCAGCCCCTGGACACACTTGCTCCCCAAAACGGCCCCTTCTCCTGCCTGGCACGGTCCCCTGGTGCCCGTGCCTACTTGCAGCAAAGCAGCACACCTCCTCTGCCTTCTCTGCACCCGTGTTTCTCACCAAGCACACCCTTTCCCCATCCCCAGCAAGCTGCTGGGGCACGATTCTGTGATGCAGGAGTAAGTCCAGGACCGAGGTCCGTCAAGAGCGATAACTTTACATTTGGTTAGACCTACTGTCTATTTCAGGTGGTTTCCACCTCCATGAAAAATGCCCCATGGACTTCCACACAGCCTGCCTTTTGACTGGGGTGGTAGGGCATTTTGTGTGTCAAGGGTATCACTTTCTAAACAGCTTTAGCAACAGCTGAATAAATCCAGTTCCTGCAAACAGTAAAGATCAATTTCCATCATCACTGCTGAACAACAAAAAAAAAGGTTAATCTTTCCCCCCTGGTTGAACCATTTTAATCAACGGGAATTCAGCAGGACTCGCTTCTGCTTTCGTGTGCTGCATGCATTCCCAGGGGAACTCCAGATCTGGCCCTTACTTAACTTGCCTGTCTAGGCAGGTTACCTTGCATGGCTTTTGAAATACTTTATCCCAAATTATGTTGAGCTGAGCAAAGCAGAGCAGGGACTGACAGTATTTCTGGTTCTCATAGACTGTCATGTTGATTTATTCTGAGTGCTCTTTCACACTTATGGCAGCTAATGTGTGTTACATCTGTGTATTAGTGCTCGTTGCAGCTGCTGGCCCTGCAGAGGAAAGTCCCCACTTTAGCCACAGAACTAATGTATCACAGGAAGGGACAAAACAGTCATCTCCAAACTGCCTACACTGCTGTGGCTGAAATCTCATTAGGAGGAACAGTCATCTCTGTGCAGGCAGAGGTTAGCACTCGTCTCAGTTCAGTAAAACATCTGACTACATGCTTAATATTGAATCCACTAAGCCAGCTGCCATTACCATGAGCTGTCTTTTATTTAAGCATGCCAGTGAACAAGGTTTCCATTGTCTTGAGACTTTCACTCTCGGTTACTTTGCTAGATCTGCCAATAGCATTGCTTTTTGGGGGGCTGAAAGCCAAAATTTGCAACATCCTGGTCTGGGACAGTCTGAACAAACAGTATGTGTTTGCTGCGGTTTTCTGATCACTGATTTGCTTCTCTCATTTTCCCCCTAATGACTTTGCTCACTTGGCTGCTCCTTTAGTTGCTTTGTCACTACTTTCCTGTTTCTCCAGAGACTTTCCTCATAGTGAGAACAATGGGGAGGTGTCCTGCCTAGTCTCTTCCCATCACTAATACCCAGGAACGTGGGCGTATCTCATCTGGAGGCTTGCAGGTAGAGCAGGGACCTGTCTCCAGCAGAGTCAAGTGGCCCAGCACTCAGGGATTCACTTGCAATGTTTTTCTTCCCAATTCCCTTGAAAAGCTGGTGCTTTTAGCATTATAAGGAAAGCTTGTCATTTTGAAACTTGGGATGAAGGATAACATCAGTGACCTGCCAATACAGCGAGTGTTTGTGGAAGTATCAGGAATGCAACCAATGGGTTCAATACATCTTACTTACTGGCAAGCTTGAACAGTATAAACAAGGAGACAACACTTCCGCCCTCAGATATTAAGGGTGCAGTCAATTTTCTCTTTCTTATAATACTTCACAGTTTCAGGTTTTGAAACCTACAAAGGACAGCAGAGTTTATGAGAACTGCATTAGTGTGCTATTAACTTAGAAATCCTCTTGAATTTAAGCTGATATTTAAAAAAATTATAAATAAAACAAACCAAATGTGGTGGGGTAAAATGTCTTTTTTTTCCAGCTTTTCTGCAGCTTACTGCTGAACAACAGCGATGGAGGAAGGCAAAAGCCAAGTGCTTCAAGAGCATACACCTATTACAGGGCTGTACTGCAAGGAGGCTGTTTGTAGTTGGATGATTATAGGATTGGAGAGGAATGAACAGCTCAGACAACTGGGAATGGCCCTGTCAGCTCCAGATCAGTACCTCTCATCCAGCCCAGAGCAAGCCGGGCCTCCCCACTGAGGTTGTCTCTACTGGGCTGGGAAACCCATTGCTGGGATGCAGCTACAGCTACAGGTAGCTGCACTGGGGTAGTGGCTGCGGATCACCCAAGGAGGCAGCAAGCCCAGTTTTTCTGGGGAGAACAGATGCAGCACACCTAGTATTGCAGTGGCACCCAAACTGGTCAGCTCCGTGCAGCATCCTCCTGGTGAAATCCATAAGGCAAACAAGTGCACAGAGCTGGGCTACTCAGCATGTGCAGCTCTGCAGGCTCATGTGAGCTGCCTGGGAGAGGATCCTGCTTTTCTTTTGGATAGTTTTGAGATGCACATTGTACCTCCCATGTTTCTGGTAGCACTTGCAAGAGCCTGAGGGTCAGAACAGTGGACAGGTCTGGAAGCCTGCCCGGCTTGTCCATCTGCTCCTAAAATTTCCAGCACAGAGAAAGCGAGCAAACGGCAACAATTAACCTCACCATCCTGATGGCTGGTGACTGCTGCTCAGGGAGCACAGGCCTGGCATGGACCTGGTTCCTGCCAACCCTTTGCTGTGTCACTATTGTAAGGATGGCATGAAACTCATCTGGTGACGTCTGAGGGTGGACAGGGCTGTGGAAAACCCAACTCTGCTCAGACAGCATGAATGAGAGCTGTTGTTAGCAGGTCTCTGGACCATGAGTGCATCCGGCAGAGCAGGGAATCCCCTGCAGCGAACAAGGGCTGTGCGCAATCCAGCTCTGTTTTAGCCCAGACTACACAAAAAGTGTTTGTGTGATGCTGTGTTACAGCCCTTCGGGGAATGAGAGCCCGCCAGGACCACACAGAAATTTGTTTGTGCTCAGACAGCTAGGAGAGGAGGAACACTACAGCTGTGTCATGAGAAGCTCCCAATCTGAATTGCCCTGTGATCTGCCTCTTCCAAAGAAACCTCTATGCTAGAACATGCCATATGAGGCCCACACTGCATTCACTTGGTGCACTGGTGTGTGTAGTGTACCGACCTGAGAGGTAGCAGTGCAAAGGCTGAAACATGAAAGGGGCCTTAAGGAAGCTGTGTTCAGTTTTGGCTTTCTCATCTGTTTTCTGGAAGTTGGTCCAACACTACAGGGAAAACCTGTGATTTACAGGCAAAGCACAAGCTCTTTGCCTCTGACTCTGACCATCTGCTGATTGAGGCCATTTATCTCCAGTGAAGCAATGGGGCAACTTGCATAAGATCATGGTTTGGCCAAATGTGACAGCTGGTATTAGGCACTATGGGATAATGGCAATGGTCAGAGGACTCCAGCTGACACTGTCACCCTCATTGGAGATGTTACTAGCAAACCCTACTATGGTTTATTTTTTTTATGGTGGCATGAAAAGCTGTTCCTATTTTCCATATTAAAATCTGCTGCTATCAGGCATGACCTCCCATTCTTTAACTGGAAGCTCAACCAAAGCTGCTATTTTTAACCAGAATTTTAACTTTTAACTGCCATCAGCCCTCTCTGGCCCTCTTTTGCCAGTTTCTCAGTGCTTGAGACTGGTTGTTCTACCTTGACAGGAAAAGTGGAGACAAGTGCATGGTGAGGGCTTCAGAGAGACCCTTTTTGCCCCTGCTCAGAAGCCTGTAGACTTTGTAACATCCTGCTCTTCATATGGACTGGCATCTCAAGTTTGCTGCTCTCACACCATCTGGGCTTTCACCTGCACAGGTCACGTGACCCGCAGGACTTTAACTGGGATTTGCTGTGGCATCAAGAGATTGAAAATGCTTCCTGCACCCCAAGGTTTGCCTGGATTTCCTGCTTACCACGGCCCAAGCGTCCTGTCAAAACCGTGATCACCCACCTACCTGGACAGAGATAAGAGGTCATCTTGCCCTGCTTTTGGGAAGGGAAAGCCAAAGCATGTGCATAGGGCTTGTCTGGCTCCACTTGCGCCGGATGCTTTCTGACAGCCTGAAAAAGCACTGAGTTTTCTGCAGCTCCATCTACCAGCAGGGATTACCTATTTGGCTTTACACCACCTCTACAGTGACTCTGCAGAGAGCAGCTAGAGGAGACCCGTACAGATCTTAGAGGTAGATGCAGCCAGGCTGTGCAGGGATTTTCTGCCTGGATTCGTGGGTGGCTTCCAGCTCCACCAGCCCACCCATGAGAAAAACACTCATCCTGGAGGGCCGGAAGAGCCACAGAGTTCAAGAACTGGACAGGAACTGGTTTTCTGTGTCCCAGCTGATCTCAGTGAGGATTTTTTTGTGCTCTGTGACCTACCTCCACTTTATTCATCGGATATAAAACAGATAAATAAACTAACAAAGTTTGTACGAGACACAAACATGGTCAGGATGATGTCCAAGCTGTGTACTTCAGAGCTATCACCGCTCTGGTTTTTCTGGGTTGAAGGAAGGATTATGACAGCAGCCGTGCCGCTCAGTGTTCAGTAGTTTCATGTTACCATTTACAGCTGCCAGATTCCATCCCATCTGGCCAGAATAGGGGCCAGGTTAAGGGCTTACCGCAGAGCCCCTGTTACCCTTGGCACAGGGCTGCCCCTGTGCCACAGTAACGCAGGCTCAGGTGTGCGTGGGCCAAAATCAGAGGACAGCAATCGAAAATACAGAAACATGTGGAAAGAGCATAGAAACACACAGAACGAGCACAAAACCACAGAATACCTATGCAACTTCTGGTGCCCAGAAGTCATAGTAAGGCAATTTGTAATACACTCCATCTGAATGATTTTTTACTTGGGTTGAGCAAAAGGAAGCAAATGAAAAAACAAAGAAGGTAGCAACTATCTCTCTGGAAAAAGCATAGAACACATTTTATTTCCCCAGTTTTAGTCAGTTAATCTTTCCTCAGAAATGGCTACAGCTAGCAGCCCCTTGAAGTGGCATTGTGCACAGACAGTAAACCCCAAGCCTTTCCCTAGCTACTACAGAACAAAACACAACATTTCTTTGCAAAAGAAAAGGCATGATGGAACTTGAATGTCTATGTGCATTTGTACATTTCTTTTGCGTAAAAACACTGGTTTAATATGTGCACACTGGCAAAAAGATGAATATTTATGTGCTTGTGCATTAAGTTTTCTTTTCTGGGTATACTGTTGCTCTTGAGAACATTTGCAATTCAGCACCCCGTTGGTTGTGTATTGGACCAGGCTTTTGCAAAAGGAAACCATTTTCTAGATTGCATTAAAGAAACACTTTGACAATATAAGGAATTAGCTCCTTTCAGTTTCTGATGTACGTGCTTTCCATTCTTGATGTATGTTAGAAAGATCTTCACAGCTGGAACAGCAATTTAACAAAAAGAAACTTTCAAACAGTGGTGTATAGGTGCATGGGAGTGATTAACAGTCAAAATGAAGCTGGACCGATTTAGATCTATTAGGCTGGATCTGCAGTAAGTAACGTCAGGATTGATTGGTGCACCATCCTTTCCTCTCTGGAAGCCAGAACCTCTTGAAGACCTCTATCTGAAGGCAAAACCGGGTATCTTCTGCTGAAGATCTGAAGTCTGTGTCCTCAGGCTAGGTAGCTCAACAAATATTTACCAATTTCCTTATGCGGACTAGGAAAAAGTCCAGCCCAGTGGGAAACATCGTCATCATATGTGTTTAATTAGTCAGGGGTTAAGCAAAAAAAAGGATTTTGTTAAAATGTAAATGGATCTCAACCTGTACATATAATTTTTGCATATGAAACACACCAATCTCAATACATACAATTCTTTTCTGATGCATTAGCTCTGTGCCCTAAGGTAATTTTTAGTTTAGCTGGTTTTCACTTTATGGAGAGCCTGTCTTGCTCAGGTCCAGTGCAGATTCAGTGCTGCTGTTCCCAGTGCCTGCATTTACGGCAACACGCAAATGAAAAAAGGGGTTTCACCAGCATCTGGCAACCTAAGTATAAAGAAGTGTGGGTAGGCATGGAATGTATGGACACAGATGAGCACTAGGTACTAAGACCAGGAAAAGCAGAGGTCTTCTGGAGAACACCTGGAAGAAGTCGTGCAGCATCCACCTCCAAGGCATTCTCATTTGCTCACACATCCACTCCCCACTCAAAGTGGTTTATGCCCAACCTCCTAGGCATGGTCACATCTTCCATCTCTGGTTTCCTGCTCTGGTTTGGTTGTTGCTCCCTCTGACGCCTTCTGTGAAACGCATGCTAGAAATGGATTTACTACTGTCTTCAAAGAAGGAATGCCACAAGAGAGAACACTGCATAATCTAGCATAGGGATGCATTAAAGCCAACATAACAGCTTGTTTTAAGAGCATGCAATGCAAGGTGGCAATGTGTCTTCTACACTGGTCTGAGCTCCAGAGCAGTTCTGCTGGCTTTGATGGGATTGCTCTTGAAGTATGCTAACAGGCTGGCAACCAGGATTAAGCTGCAGCATGGCTTGGTCTTGGGTTTGCAGCATGGATGAGAAATGTCTCTGAAATGATAAATAAAAAGGGCTTGAGAAACTTTTATTCTTCCTGGCCCTCTGTTCCAGGATGTGCTTTTTTTCCCAAAGCTGCAGATGTTTTCTGCTGTGTGCTGCAAGATGCCTACTATTTGCAGCATCCTTTCAGGAAAAAACAAGTCCTCACCCAGAGTAACACTTAGGGGGATCATTTTCAGCCTGTTGTAAAAGAGAGCAGCAGATTTCTCCAGTGTTGATTAGAGCTTCCCAGGACATGGGGAAAGCTCTGCTGTGCAAGGGGCTGCTCAGCTGTGCACATGCGCACAAGGACTGGGACCATCCCGCTCAGATGCTGAAGGCAGAGCCCGGCTGCACTGCACAGGGAAGGAAAGTGCCTGCAGGCAACAGTTCCCCAAATGCTCCCCCACCCTGGGCAAGGCCCTTCTGCCTTTTTTTTGTCCAAGCAAAATGTGTGTGATTAGACACCAGCTTCATAACAATGCCCTCCTTCCACTTTCAGCTAGGGCCCATGCTATTGTAGGAATATATGGCTGAAAAGGACTTATAGTAAATAGAACCATCAGCATTGAGCAAAAATGCAACATCCCTAGACCACACCGGACAGAAGATGGTCTAAACACAACCAAAAGCTGTCAGGGAAGAAGAGTCCTCTGGTTTGGGCAGCTCTAGGCAATATTTTTCTGTCCTGCCCTTGCAGAAAGCATTTCTTCACTTGCCATCGCAGGTCACAGTTGCAGCGAATGGGGCTGATTACTTGTCTGACTTCTAATAGGCCCTGGGAAGAAGGGATTTGTGTCATCATACATGATTGAAAACCAAGTGAAGATGGTGCTCATCTTCTATTTCCTTCGTAAATGAGAACTTCTTTCAGCCTTTCCCCAGTTACCTGTATGTTTCTAACGCTTCTGTATAGTGTTTTTTGCTTCCAGCTAGCTTTTTCCCTGAGTGCCACATATCTCACATATGCATGTCACTGCAGCTGAGACCTACCCAGTGCTAAAATGAAAATTACCTTCCTTGGTTGGGGCATACTTTCTATCATCCATCCCACAACACTCTGCCTTTTTGCAGCAGCATTATCCTCCCAATGCATCTAGTGTCTGTTGCTTTCCTTCCACCCACTGCTCCTATTCTGCTATCTGACTACCCTCTGCATGGTTCCCATAGGTGTTTTTGTTTTCTATTCCAGACGCCGTGCATTTTTGCTTCTCTTGCTTTTCCTCCTGCGGACTGTGGCTGTGGCCCAAGCATAACTGTTGGCGCAGACGGTTTGTCTGCTGAGATGAAGACAAGTTTGTCAATAAGACATTGACTGACTGATTGTGTTAGCCTTTCACAGCCTGTGCTCTTTTTATCCACTTCCAAGTCCCTGCAAGTCCCTCCAGTTTTTTTTCTCCTTAGCGCCCTTAGATTAATGGCTGGCATCTTCAGCGGGGTTTAAATAGTTTGAGGGAAACAGCTTTTTCCTTGTCCTCCTCATGAGTTTAGAGGTTAGGAAATAACTTGCGGGGCTCAAGCAGGGTCAGCAACTAAATGCACTGGCTCTGCAATGTTGTTGAACCATGCTGTGGTGATAGCTAGAGCCTCTACACAAGAAATAAAGCTGTATAGAACCAAGCAGTCTCAGCACCACCCAAGAGAGGCCACCAGCTCCCATACATGATGAGAGACAAGCAGAACTGGGGGAAGGTTGGGGAAAGCAGAAGCAGCAACCATTTGTTCAACATTCCCCTGCAGTGTTGGGAAGCAGTGTTTGTGGGACAAGAGAGGCTGGCTGCTGCTAGCCATGGGGCATCCCCATCGCTGTCCTGGGCACATTGCCTCGAATGGTACATCCCAAAGGAGATGTTGAAGAAACCCAGCTGCAAACAGACTGATCTCAGTGACCTCATGGGAAGCTCCAGGAGAGGGTGCTTAGCTCTCAGCCATGCCTAGGGTACAGTCCTCCTATGGAGAAGAAACAGCTTCCAGAAAACCAGTCCTCTGTTCCCCGAACTCAGCTATTTATAAACCTGTGTTTTCACTCTGAATTCAGAGTTTCTCTTTTTGCTTCTGTAGCTGCTGGGAAAAAAAGTAAAATTGGCTCAGCAGCCAAACACTGTTTACCATGGCATGGAGCAAATGGTCTGTTTGGAGGTGCACTTTCCTTGTTAAGTAATTACCAGTGAAGCAGAGAGGAAAGCGGAGGAGACTCCTGTGTGGGTGATTGACAGGCAAAGGAGGTCAGTATCACTGAAGGAGCAGTTGGACCATCCATCCCCCACATTGCGCTCCAATGCCTACCACAGTTTTGTGGTTTGCCAGGAGACACCAGTGGGAGCTACAGAAGCTCTGTAAAACCAGGGAGATGGCACAGAGCCCTTGGCAGGGATGGAGCTTGGGAAAGGGCTCTGGCGCAGAGTGCCTTTTGGTACAAATTGTCTTTCAACCCTCCCTGTGTTGGAAACGCAACTGATTTGTCAAAGGCGCCAGGAGGAGGAGGGTCTGCAGAGCAATTGCTTTCAGATCATTCCCCAGGGTCATTGTTCCTCTGTGATTTAAACCTGTTTACTTTGTTCTGAAGCAGCTTCTTTGTCTGTTTTCCTAGCAGGCTCTTGAATCCCAGAGCTTATTCCAGTCTGCCTTTTGGTTTGTGTGTATTTCAAAACCCAGGAAAACCCCCCAAAAGGAGAAAGCATGGCCTACATCACAGGTTCTCTGCCAATGCAGACAGCATTTTTCTAAGAAAGCCTGATGGCCCCCTACAAAAAAGGATTACCCAACTGACTGGTAACTGCAGAACAGTCTTTTGCAAGTGTATCATCTTGACACCTTTGTTTCAGCAACTCATTAGTGGAGATCCTGCTGTTACTTTGCTCTGCACCCACCCTCTCTGCAGTTGCAGCATTTGCAGAAGTACATGGAGCATGTGCTGCTGAACCTGCTCTACACAAACATGACTTGGCCACAAATGGGAAGCAAACCCACCTCCTGAACAGCATTGCCCTTCCTATCTGGTATGGGCTTGGGAAGGGACTCCCAAGAATTCAGATGTAGTTAATGTTACAGATATGCTGTAGATAAAACATGCCAGAGACACAGTCCCACTTCCCCTCTGCAAGTAGAGCAAGGCAAACTTGTGTAGATAATCCCACCCGAATGCCCCAGGGGGGTTGCTAATGGCTAGGCACAGCTAGAGGCTCACATCAGGGAGTAAAACTGCAAATAAGACCATGAAAGGAAAATAATTCTATTAGCTCCCCATGTGCAGAAGGAGGAGGAAAAGGAGGAGAGTTTTCATTTTACTGTCTACCATTGGATGAACACAATAGCAAAGATCCACTGATGCTTTCCCTTCTCGAACACATTTTGTCAGTGTTGACTGCATTTGACCAAGGGGCTGAGGTCCCAAGCAGTTCTTACCCTTTCATGAAAATAAACACTTTAATAGGGTCCTTCTCCACACATTCCCCACTCAACGTGTTCAACGTATATTAGCCGTCACAGCATTCACAGAGTAGCTCAACCACTAGACAGATTAACAAGGAAAAACAGGCTTCATTGATTCAACTTGCTAATTACTGTGAAGCCAGGGAGACATCTGTCCTGCTGCCGCCTGGGATCTGTTACTTGGGCCTTTTAGAAATCAAGTACAGGAAGCCGGGCAAAATTACAACCTAATTATAAATTGTCCCAGGCTGCTAATTAAGTCATAGCAGGGCTGTCCAAACACAATGCATGCTGTTACAGTGGGAAAGATGGTGGGTTCAAGGATGATTACAGCAGAAGTCAGCAGCCATTGTTCAGCATCCATCATTGACACAAGCTGACACTGAGACCCTCCAGTAAAAGGAATAAAGGTGAAAGATCCCAGAAGACACTGGAAGTGCATGTTAGCAGCCCAGTGTGTTACCATCACAGTGAGCATATTCTATGGGGTTGTCCTTCAATTTGCATTTCTTTGACCGTGCTTGTCCCAGAGAGAAGCATGTGCAGGGGACTCAGTATGCATGCACCACTCCTGCGTGTGACCTGCAAAAAACTTATTCCCAAACCACTTCATTCACTGTCCTATGGCTATTTTCCAAATGTCCAATATGGGAGAAGGGGAACCCCAGGCCATCCCACCTTCCCTGAAAGCACCAGATCTAACCTTCATGTCATCCATGGGGTTGGGCACCTCCCAAAATAACCAGAGACTCAAAGAACATATGCTTTCCATGACTCAAAACTGTTTTGTTCAAAAAGCAAGGGAGTAGTTAAGATGACCAGAATAAAAGTGAGAAAGCAGTTGTCTAAACAAACGAAAGCTTGTTCTCCCCCCCCCGACCCCCGCCTCAAAAAGAAAGCTTCTGCATGCTTCTAAAAAGTCATCCCTCCCACAGAGACAGTCTTGTCAGGGAAGCTGTTTGATTTCTGCTTGCTGAGTACTCCTGAGGACACAAAGCCAGAGGTGCGTAGTTTTCTGCAGTGTTAGCAAGGCAAATGGGCTGTGGGCACTGGTGCTGGCGGAGGGACGTAGCAGGACCCCTGGGTTGGAAATGTGGAGGGGAGGTGTCTGCCCAAAGCCCCTGCTTTCACCTGCAGCCTGGGAGCAGCTGAGGGGTGTCGTGCAACTGAAGCCAGGCATTAGGGATAGCCGAGCTCCTCTTGAGTGGAAATTTCTTACCCAATTCTCCAACAGCCTTTGAGCCCTTACAGTGTTTATATGGACCTCGCCAGCTGGATTGCTGTCCATTGGTCATAATGTTAGTTAGACATCCCTTTGAGCACCGTCTTCACTCCTGTCCCCAAATCCATTTACAGACACTAGGGTTTTTGCTCTCTGTTCTCTCACTGCAGGGTCTTCCTTGCTGCTGGTCCTGTTACTGGTGCGTTTTCTCACCTCGCCAGGTCCCAGCTTCTCATGCACAGCAACACTTCCGGGGAAAAGTTTCTTGGCCCTCTTATAATCTGTCCATGCTGCAATGTACCTGATCCAGTATCTATGCAGACACAGCACATATACCTGGCCTCCTACAGCTCAGCCCTGGGAAGTGGCTAACTCCCTGGGCGAAAAAGGAGCAAACAGCCTTCCAGCAGGGCCAGAGATGGGCTGGAAGAGAAAGGTCGGTTGTGTGTCATGGCTTTCAGAATCTGAGCTTTTGTGGTTGCCAACAGCAAAAAAATACCTTTCAGCTCCACTGCAACTGCCCAAGCGCGGAGGTGTTTGTGTGTGCCACAGGAGCTGAGCCGTCTGCAACTGCCCTGGTAGGGACAGGGAGAAAGGAGCGTGGAGCAGGTGAGAAGGGACCTGTGTGAACAGCTAGCAATTCCCCAGGAGATCCTTCTCAAACTTTGTTAAGTAAACAAAGCAAACGCCGCCTCCCTCGAAAAAAGAAGAAACACCGCTCTTCTGTGTAGGGGTTTTAGTGCAATTTATAAGCACAAACCTCTATGAAATGGGAGAATAATTATGCCATAGGATGAGGTTAAATGCTTCCCACTTCACCACAATTTTTAGTGTGGTGGTTTGAGACCACAGCTAGGGACAGAAGGCAGGATTGAGTTGCAGTGCCATGAAGCAAGAAACACTATTTCCTTTCAGGAGCGTCAGTGAGGCTTTGAATCTTCCCTGCCCACAGCATAATTTTCTCAGAGATTTCTTTCCAGTTCACATTGGGGCATTGCTGCACCACTGAACCGCAGTATTGGTGTCACCTCCATAAGACAGTGGTACAGTAAGATCTGGTATTCTGAGCAAGGAAAAATAAATCTCTAAGGAGCTGAAACTGATTAAGCTGGGAAAATCAAGTTACCTATAGCCTTTTCTCTTTCAGAATAATTGTCTTGTGTAAAGAAGGAGAGAAAACAAACAGGTGGCTGTGAAAAAGGATGGTGGAAAGGGAATGGTGACCAGCATTTGGGTAGTGGAATTGCATTAGTACAGCAAGCAGAAGTCTGTTTATTCTCTTACTTGCAGTCAAAGGAAAAGAAAAAAAAAAAGAAAGAAAAAGAGAGGAGAGAAAAAGATGAAGCGAGAATGAGTATGTTTCTGACCCACTTAACAAGAACAATGTGGAAGTTAGTAAAAAGCTTTGATGTTTAAGAAGCGAGGTTTGTGGTAAGACTGGAAAATACCCAGAGTGTAACCACTTTTCTTTTTGTCACAGAGTCCAAAAAAGGGGTTTGGTCCTAACATGGCAGTGAAAGCAGAATGAACTGCAGATATTATTTTGGTCCTCACCTGCCTGCTTTTAAGATTCAGTGATCCTACTCACATCTGAACCAAAGGCAAGGTCTACCTTGGCTTCAAGAACACCTGATTTTCATGGCTGGTTCTGATTGCCCACTATCATATCTTGTATTACTGTTTTTATTACCTATTTATTAAGACCAGGTCTTTCCACACCAAACGGTGCCTGTATGTTGTGCCCCACTCTTTCTTATTCCCAGGTCCAAAGGTACACGCACTGTCCCCAGCTCAGTGTCACCTCCCCACAGCCTGCCCTCGGGGACGCTGAAAGCAGAGAGGTGCAGATAGGCACAACCAAATATGCAGCCTGCTTTAGATCTGCCTCAAAAGTGGTCAGAATTGGGTGGCCTCCTTTACATCTTGGGCCAGCATTTCTGTTCTCCAATACTTTTCCTGCTACTGATGCAGCAACTGCAAGTGGCTAGGAAAATGATCAGGCTGTGACACATGGGTTCAGATGTCCCTGGGCATGCCACTTTGCTCCTTCCTCTCTACCAGCCCAGCTCTTTTGAGCATGGGTCGTATGTACAGTAACTTGCCCAGGGTGGAAGCTGGGAAACGGTGCATCTCCAGTTTGCACTGGAGCTTGACCACTCCACCGTAAAATACACCTGTAATGACTTACAAACAAAACAGTTTACTGCGGCACGGCTGATAATTGCATTTTTGAAGGGAACATGCCTGAGGCAAAATCTGTTCAGAGGCCAAAACACTCAAACAGCAAGAGACATTTCTTTCACAGTTTTCCACATCTGGACCTCCCACTAGGAGATAGTTCAATATCTGAGAAGCTTTGAGCAACAGAAGGAAAGAAATAGTACGTATTATTTAACGTGTTAAAAATAGAAACAAAGTAAGACTTCAATATTGCTTTGCATACATTTTTTTTTAAGGAGGTTTAATCCTCTATAAAACATATAGGCCTTAAAAAAATAACTCATATGCCTAGCACAGACAGCATAGTGGGAAACTTGATCAAACTTGACAAAAGCATACACAGTTCACATCCACTGATTGCCTGATTGGTACCAAGGGTAATTTTGTGCAGCAAGCATTAATGATGTCCATCTGCCAACAATTATTGTAATTTTCCTGGGAACATAACATCAAACATAGAAGACTTTTCCATTAAAGATAAGCACTGTCACTGATCTGCAAGTAGCAGGTTTCTTTTTGTTAGCTAGGTCCCAGCACCAAGGGTTGGTATGACCATGTGCAAAAGACTGATGGATCTGTTTGAAAAACAAGGTAGGGATAGGGCTGGGTGTCATTCCATGAAAGCTCAGGCAAAAAGCTTTCAGAGGGCCAAACATCCTTACTGGTTACAAGGGAAAGCGCTGCAGTTCAACTGACAGATGTTTGGCAAGAAAGAGTGATGAAGGAAAAGAGAAAGAGATGAGTGAAAAAAAGAAATGTTCCTCCTTGTTTTCCAAATAACATAGCAAAGAAAGCACTCAAACACAAAGGACAGCATGGACAGATGGAGCTGACAGCTAACAAGAATGCTGAAGAGTATGTGTGGGATCTCCTGTGAATCCATTTTTGGAGGTGAAACATCAATATATCTAAAGGAAAACCACAGCAGGCACTGCCATTTGAACAAAAAATCGGGGAGCAGAAAAACACTCACATGCAACCACTTTCCAGTGAAGTGTTTGGTATGTTGCCTTTAGGAAGAACAGTCACCTACCTCATGGGAAGCAAAACATGCCGGGAGTTGATACTTGAGGTGTCTTTGCCTCAAGTCTAATCTAATATGCCTTTACATGCACACAGGTATCATGATCTGTGGGTACTCATTCTGCATCCACATATTTTAATTCTGCCTCAATTCTGGCAGTCACTCAATGAGCTCCCAGCAAAGTGTTCAGGGCCAGGGCTGCTCAGAGGAATGGAACATGCTGTCCCCTCTGGGGATGCACCCAAATTACACAAGTTTCCCTGCGCAGCAGAACTACACGGAAATCCTCGCCACCTCCAGCCATCGCAGTGTTAGGAGTTTGCATTCATCTAGCTGTGCTTCTGGTAAGGTTTGCTTGGGGTGGGTGCCTGGTTTTCATTACGAAATCCTAAGGAAATAGTAGCCAAGGCCAAGTTCATCCCCAGTGACGTAAATTCCCCTGACAGAGAGGCATTGCCTTACTACTGAGACTGGCCCCACATTCCTCCACAGCCATGTTCGCTTTAGTGTAAGTTCATAGCCAAGTTATATGGTGCAATAAGCAGAACACCCCCGCACCACAACCCAAACCTTCACAGAGTTGTGTCTTTGAGGGAGTAAAAATAAGAAAATAGACTGTGGGAAGGGTGGGTTTGTTTACAAGCATTAGTAAACAGTTTTGGGAAAGACAGAATTTTTATAGTACAGGCTTTTTATCATAAAGATAAAAATAGGGATATTTTTTTGGAAGAGAATACCCTACAGACGCAATGTGCATTTGGGTCTCCCTCCAGAGATGTTCCTGGTCACACAGGTCATCCCATGCAGCTGAAACCAACCTCCAAAGCTTTGCACCAGCAACGTAAATGGAAGCAGGGCAAATCTTTGCTGCCTGAGACAGTTTTCAGCCCCACATATCTCATGGGTAAAGACATGCCTGTTTACCCTCAGCTGGAACCTCAGCTAGTTGCACTCCTGCACAGTGTGACCACTAGCCAATGGCTAATATCCACGGGGCTTCAAAGCCTTGTATGCAAACTGGGGCTAACACCAGTTCCTCATCTGTGTAACAATCTAGCAATTCACTGTGACAGATCAGGAACAAGACAGAAGTATCAACTGAGCTAAGGACCACCGCTTTCCAGAGCACCACATCCTGCTGCCCTTGAAATAGGACAATTTCACCTGTAGCACCATGACAATGGGTAGCTCCTTTGGTAATCCCCTCGGAAAACCTTTGGAAAACAGCTGTTCATCACAAGTGTGCACTTTCAGGAGATCTGTATGTCTGTGCCAGTGGTACCAGAGCCGTAAATGGGATGTTGTAGTGTCTGGGGTTTGTAAACTGGTAACTCGAGTTCTCTTTCCCAGTTATTCCAGTTGAACTATGTCCTTGTTCAAACCGCACAGTTTCTGTATTTCCATTTCTCCGCCTGGCAAAGCTTACCGTCTTCTAGGAAGAAGCTGCCCCAGGCTGCCCAATGAAGCTAGCGGCAGCCAGGTCCAAAGATAAGCAGAGGAGGTGGCTCCTCACAGGGTGGGTGAAAGCTTCCCCACAGGCTGTCACGGACACAACCAGTGCAAGGGGAAAACACAACTGCTGCATCGCTTCTTCCTCTCTCTCACTGGTGCCTTCACCGGCGGGCAACCACCACGTCGGTGCAAGAGCCCTGCATGCCACAGGTAGCTGTAATGGCAACAGCTGCACAACAAGGTGATGGCTGCAGTGCCATGATTACCTTATAAATTGAAATCACAGCCGGCTAAGGACAAATATACATGAATAAGGTATGTAACCAGGTGAACCAAAGTACCTGGAAATGAAAGAAAAGAAGAACACCTTTATCAGCCTAACACCACCTTCCTTGATGACATTGCATGCTTGAATGTGGACCACTGCTGCAGAGATTTTGGCTAGTCTTCAGCAAAGCATGCCAGCCTTATTTGTCATACATCTGATGCAGAGCTGGTGGGCCTGGGATGCTGTAATGTTTCCTCAAAAGGCCCAACAAAAATCATACTAAAATACTGGGAGACTGGTCAAGACCAGAAAATAAATTCTTCTGTGGTTACGAAAGAGTCAGAAATCACATCCATTACAGGAAATGCCTCAAGCTAAGAAGTGTGACCCTGGGAGAAAACTCAGGGGAGATGCAGCATAACCTATTGCAGTAAAGCTGCTGCTGGTCCGTGTACATCCATTTATGGCCCCAGCCGGAGACAGCATACTATGCTAGTGGGACCCATGGTCCACACTAATGCTTTTGGACAGCTTCAAGCCTTAAAGTGCCAAGTACCATCACGAGAGTGACTTTATTGCCTTTCCATTGCTGAGTCTAATGCAGAAGATGGCGAGGGATGAATCTATGTGTGTGAAGCCTCTACAGAGCCATTTACTTGCGTGAAGGTGTGAGTCATCCAGCTGTGGAGGAAAGACCAGCTTTCTGGTGTTTGCTCCTAAAGGCATGTGTATGGCTCCCTTTTGGCATCTCTTAGCAAAAGCACAGGCTTCATGTCTTCCCTCCATGCCAGAAAGCCCACATCCAGCAGCCTTGCCAACCCAGCCTTTTGCTTAGCTGTTAAAACATCTGCTGAGTGGAAAGAAGAGATTGTCCCACCATGCCACCATCCCTTCAGACCTCAGAGGTCTCTTGTAAGAAGTGTTGGTCACTCTTCCCACAATGTACTGCAAAGAAGCAGCACAGAGCCCAGCATACTACCAAACGCTTTCCAAAACTGCATGCAAAACAGAGCCATGCTGCCTGTAATAGCGACTCAGAGGAGTCACTGCCACCCATCTTGGCTGTGTGGAAGAGCTCAACAAGGTAGTAACTTGAGACCCAACTCTAAATTTTCCACGAGTTCATCAGAGCCATCACTTCAGAATCACATCAGCCTTTTTCTCTTTTTCCAGTTCATCAAACCAGCGTGATCTCAGAAACCTTTCATAAGCCTCCACTGTGGCACATGTACATGAAAACAGTCTGCTCCATTGCATCAAGCTGGGAGGTACTGAAGGCCAAGCCTCAAGTGCCTGCCAGAGAAGCAAAGCCTTTGAGCACACTTAGACTGGAGGGACTGGTCTTTCTCTGTGTGCAAACAGCCTCCCCTGAGATGCTTGTCAATCTCTGAAAACACCAAGATCCAAATGCTAAGGTCTGAAAGGAAAGCAACTCTTTCCAGCTGCTTTCCCCAAAAAGAAAATATTTCAGAGGGAAAAAAAGTGCAGAGATCTGGGAGAGAGAAAGGGAGATAAACTGAAATAACTGGTCCAAAAAGAATTTTCTTTTAATTATTTTTGTGAAAAGGGAATAATATCACAGTGAAGAAAAGTCTGCAGTTGTAGCAGGTGCAGAAGTTCAAGCCAACTAATCATTTGACCTTCTTGAGCATCACCTTCACTTCCAGCAACAGCCTCCAGCACTGCAGTAGAAAGGCTCACCCCAGAGAAAGCAAACAAATGAACCAACCAAATGAAAATGGGAAAAAAAGGGTAGGAAAACTTGATGGAGACCTATTTGAGAGAGAGCGGAAGCAGTCTGAGAGCCTCTTAAAACTTGAGAGGTTGTGTTTAGGTTATAGCACTACATACCTTCTGCTGAGCGCTCAGATAGCAGAATCCATTTGGTGGTTGGCAAGGTTTGCTTGTGCAGATATTGGGGTAGTGGAAAGGTTGGATAAGAGCTGGGGTCATGGCATGTGGTGGGAGGGGTTGGTAAGAAAGGAATAAGTAGAGAAAGAGGTTGCTCTGTTACATCCATCCAGCACCACCAAGCCTTGATACCCAGCGTGAGTTTTACAGTCTGAAAATGTGTGAAGGTTACGTTGGAAGGGTGAAAGCCTCTGCAGGGTGCGGCGTTCGGAAGATCTCGCGATGTCACGGAAAGAGAGTTGGTCACCGCCTCCCTGTGTGCATGTGTAATCCGGCCTACCTTTGCTAGTATATAAAGAGTTAACTGCGCAATAAACGAGGAAGTTGATGCTCACACCGTGTGTGC
Organism: Aviceda cuculoides; assembly: GCA_035590195.1. NCBI lineage: Eukaryota > Metazoa > Chordata > Aves > Accipitriformes > Accipitridae > Aviceda > Aviceda cuculoides. The sequence goes on along the minus strand of JAVJGG010000074.1, from coordinate 10,399,343 downwards.
TATCTGTCTCTTCCCTGGTCTGGGCCGACCAGTGATCTAGTCACAGCGCCATAATATGTAGCAACGCTACAGGCTCCCAGCTGCCACCCCAGAGGAAGCCTGTGACTTCAGGAGAAGGATTTAGGTTTATTTTTAAAGTTTATATTGAAATGGGTTTATTTTCTCCATTAACTAGTTGGAGAAAACAAGTTTTTCTTGTTTTATTCATGTTTGCAAGTGGGGAAAACTACCTCTGCGCGCACCAGAAAGTTTAGATTAAACATCACATATTTTGGGAGAGGTGTTCAAGCTCAGGGTTTTTGCAGTGGGCCCTATGCACATCAAGGCAGTCACTAAACCCACATAGTCATCTCCACATCAGCGGGAAACAGAAGGAGACAGCAGCCGAGGACAGAGGGAGAGGAACCATGAATCAGTTCCCCAAAGAAACAGCAAATATTTTTTCCAGTTTTACCGTTCTTTATAGAACCCTTTCCAAATCTGTTTCAGTCATGTCAATTCATATTGCCATCCTGCTGCAGTCAAGCCAGGCAATCAGATGTCTGATGCACCTGTGCAAAATATCAATATAGACTTAAAAAGCAATAGCAAAGCCAGGTAAATACACAGTTTTTATCTGGTGCTTTGAAATCACTGAAATCTTTGAAAAACATTGAAACAACCACTTGCATAAGAAAAATGTTTTTAGGAGTGTTGTTCACCAGCCTTCACTTTTACCCTAGTTGTAGTTAGAAGATGTAAATACTCAGTCAGATGACACTTTCATTATATCTATTTCTTTATCACAAACCTAGGAGAACAATGAATTATAGCCACGCCCAGTGGCTTCATGTTCTTTCAGTGTCACCAAATGCATTCAGAGGTTATCTGTGCTACGAAAAGAAAAACACAAGCTTTCTGTTTTCCTTGTTTCTTCCTTTAGAGTTCAAGCTCCTTCTTATCCAGAGTTGTTGCTACCAGGTTACTGTAAGCAATGCCAGGCTTGATTTTGCACTGGCATAATATCAGCTACTTCAAAAGTGGATGTGTCCATTCCCATGGGTGCCAGTAAGGAATGTGCTCAAGCCTCACGCTTCTTTTCAAAGTCATCAGCTGAATATGAAGGTCTCCTTAAGCCACGGAGGCTTTCCTTGAGACTTTATAGGAGTGTGTGCTGAAGGGCATCTTAAAATGGAGGCTGTCTTCCCGGTTGGTATCAGTCAGCCCAGTCATAGTAACTTCAAATACAGATAACTCAATTACTATTAGCTGGGCTGTTGCAGACCGTGTGGGGCTCCCCTTTTACCCAAACTTAATGTTCCTTGAATTACAGGCAGTGGAGAACTTGAGCTAAACTGGCATGGTACAGTCTGCTTGGCTTAAGCCTCTGTACATAGCTATGTACATTGCAGTTTTAAACAATAACAATAGCAAAAAAATAAACCCCAAGGGTGTGGCTTTGCATGCGGAGAGGTAAAATGGCTTTGTTTTCTGTTTATAGCTAGATTGGTTTGGATAATAGTGACTGCAAACTGAAACTTAAGAATGACCATTGCAAGCTCCAACTAGTGCAAGTCACAGTTTTTCCTGTTTTGTTTCAAGTGAGTTAATAATTGTTTATTTTACAAGTTTATGACGTTCATTCCTGCAAGCAAGTCAGTTTGGAAGCATAAGGGCAAGCTTGTTTCTTCTATTTCCTGTAAACCTTAAAGAAATTATTCTATGATCCATAAAGCAAAACAAAGCCCCTTTTGGAACCTCTGACACAAACCAACATGTGATCAGCCCAGCAATAATTTTATCGGGCTACCATTGTAGTTTGCACAAGCTCCAGCAAAGAGGGGCAGCTGGCATTTATTTTTAAACTTAAAAATGATCATGAGCAATAGAAGTGCTTTGGGAGGAATTAGTCATGGTTCACAATAATAATCTTTGTTAATGAAGCTCTAAGCAGGCTTCTATCCAGAAGCGGCAAATAATGAGGTGCAGAAATATTTACAAGCCCATAGAGAATTCATTAATGAAGATCCCTAGTAAAAGAGCTGAAGGAATCTGCAGGATTTGAAGAGTGATATTTATACCAGGGATGATGTTAAAATGCCAGGCTGCGAGTACACACACAGGCAGAATCTCAGCTTGTTAGCGGATTGCTGTCTATGCTTATAAAAGTCTTACATTCCGCCAAGGGTCCTCCTCTGCCTGTTGGGGAAGAAGTAAGGCAAGCTTGTGGTCAAAGTTACCTATGATTTGGAAATCTCTGCAATTTCCCCTGTGACTATCACTTAGGATCTCCATGGGCGTCCCCCAGTGCCAACACAAATGCACAAATTTACATGCAATTGCAAGCCTGCGGTGCAAGGTTTCTCCCTGAGAGCTGCCTCCTGCCACCCTCGTTGCTCAGTCACTCAGAAATCAAACCATCTGTGAGACCCCAGCGGCCACCACAGAGAAGTTATGGAGAAGTGCCATCTGCAAGCAGGTCACCACCCAGGTCATCACAGGTATGTGTCAGTGGTTGTTTCTGAATAGCAGAGGGCTACCCACCTTACACAGGCATCACAGAGGCCAAGTGGATGTTCTTATCTGGAAGGTTAAAGCTATAAAAAAGTGCTATTATTTGATCTCATGCCCTGGGCTAACAATGACAGACGGGAGATCTTCCCGGGGGCCCATGGCACGTGAGGGACAGCACATTGCGGAAACAAGACATAGTAGATCTTGGACACCCAGTTGCTGCTAAATCACTTAGCTATGGACTGCCAAGCTTGCCACAACTATGAAGGATCATGGAAACAGAGATCCACTGATGTTGCCTCTGTGGCTTTGAGGAAAACTCAAAAGCTGTGTGAAATGCAAGGGAATGCATGGATTTCTGCGCTTCTTGCTACTCAAAAATTGGAGGTACTGAGCCTTGTTTCGCTGGCACAGACACACAGCACTAACACATGCCCCATGCTGCGCTCATTCTCCAGGAACAAACCCTTCTTGAAGACTAAACGGGTTTTGTCCAAGGGCCGACCATATGACTGAACCCTAACTTCCAGTAATTGCAAAGTGCTGTGGCCAGTTCTCAGACCCACTCTAGCAGAAGCAGAGTGATTTAAAAAGACAGTCACAGCTCTGCCCTGTGCAGGTGTTGGATGCTGGGCAAAGGAGTCAGGAGATCATTGGATTCTATGCAGCTCCTGGCCAAGGAAATGCCTCGCAAGCAACATTTGTCCTTTCTCTCTTGCTCTTGCAAAGGATCTGCCAGCACCTGAGCCGAGCTGAGACTGCCAAGGATTTGAGTGTTTATTCCTCCTGTTCTCTGTGAAGCCTCTCTCATTTTGCAGGCAGGAATGATTACTGCACGCAGGTGACTGCTTGGTCTTGCAGCATGGGTACAGGGCCAGTGGCATCATCCCCTGCTGTGCCCCAGCACCCGTGGACCTCCCTGCTCGGAGGGCTGCTCGCTCTCATGCTCGGTGTGATGCTGACACAGGAGGTCGAGGAGGTGTGATCTGCCCTTGCTCACAGCAAGGAACAGCTTTGCTTTGACATATGAGCACTTCCCCTACCTCTCTGAAGAGATGGTACTAAGCAAGGGTGTAGACAGCCTTCTAGCCAAGGTTGCGTAATATTGCTATCTGGATTTTCAGCTGAGTTTTCCTTTTAATATCTTCAACAGTTTTATGACTGCATGAGTGCTCTACAGGCAGGAACACAGCCAGAGGGTCGAGGGCGGTGATTACTGCCTTCTCTGCTAAGCCTGAAGAAGGATTATCAAGGAGATGGAACCATACTCTTTTCAGCAGTGCACAGCAAAGGCAACTGTAAAAAGTTGCAGTAAAGGAAATTCTGGCTAGACTCAAAGGAAAAATAATTTGCCATGAGGATGGTGAAGCAGTGGAGCACAATGCCGAGAGAGACAGTGCAATTCTCCTCCTTAGGAGCTTTCAAAACTGGGCTGAATAAAGCCCTGATTAACCTGACCTGTCACTGAAGATAACCTAGCCTTGTATAAGAAGCTGGATGCGATGTTTCTAGTGATCTCTTTCTGCCCAGACTAGTCTGCATTTTTTTTCCCTCCTGAAATTCTGAGTAGCTGCAATAATTCCTCTCATGAGATCTCTTGGGCTGTGAGAGAGGCTTGTTAGGAATGTTGATTTTAAACTAGAAATGCCAGCTTGCAGCAGATTTGCTTGTTTGAGAGAAGGTAGAAAATTTCCAAAATTTCACAAAATTCTTGGGCCCATTTTCAAAGCATACACAAATTCAACACAGCCCAGCTGCCTTTAGTTTACTGTGAGTAGAGGTCTGGTCCCCCACATTTTTTTGCATGATTGCTTGCCTACATTCTGTCTAAAACACACAAGGTTTCAGACGTCCACCACCACAGTTGTCAATAGGCAACTGGTCCTGAATGAAGTATTTAAGGGAGTTATTTGCTTTGTCTTCTTTTTTTCTTATTTCTTTTTTCTTGTTTCCTTTCAGATTTCCAAAGAAGTTTCTTAGGCTTGATTGTGTTTCAATAAACACTTAAAACCCCCCAAAACAAAACCCCCCAAAACCCCACTCCTTGCAAATATTGGATAATTGCAGATGACACCAAATGGGAATGGACCCGTCAATATGCACAAAGGCAAGGCTGCCGTATGGAGGGTCTGGGACGGGGCGAGGAGGGGGCAAACGAGGCCCCATGCACTTGCACAGGAGTGAAGGGCAGCCCTGCCCCGGCCCACAGAGCCCCGCAGCGATGCCGGCGGGGCCGGGGGCAGCTCTGTGCCCTGGCATGCAGTGAGCTGGGCTGGGCCAGGGAGGCTGGAGGTAAACGAAAGCTTTTTCCCCTACACAGACAGCACAGGGAGGTGATACCACCTCTGTCCTTGGAGATTCCCAAACCTTAGCTGGATAAAGCCCTGAGCAACCTCATCTGATCTCACGTCTGATCCTGCTTGGAGCAGGAGGTTGGTCTAGAGACCTCCCAAGGTCCCTTCCCCTTCCTGCTACTTTTGTTTTATTTTGTTTGTTCTCTTCTTTGCAAGTCTCTGGAGAGTATCATTACATAGAGACAGAAGATATGTAAGCCTTATCTTCAGGCTGGGGTGGATGTTTATCTTTTCCAAAGACCTTGCTCTTCCAATGCCTCATCAGATGCTCACAAAGAACAATAAATTGAGAAAAGAAGCCTCCAAACTGTGGTGTCCTTTCCCATTCAGGTCTGCTTTGCTTTTGAATATCATTGTGTTCCAGTACTCATAGTTCACCCTACATCTGGAAGCTGCTAGAAGCAACAGGCTACACAGATTGAATTCTACCCTTTTTCCAGAAATATGCAAAAAGTTCCACATATAAGAAAAAAAAAAAGCCATTTGCTTCTTTGTACAGAAGATCTTTAAAAGCTGCGTCTGGACTTCTGTAGCATTTATGAATAGTTCTTTTCTCCAAGACAATACCGTTACCTTCACCTTTCTATTTAAAATTAAAATTCCCTTTGTGTTGTCTCCCTTAGGTTTTTCCGCCTCCCTGGAAGTGTTCAAGGCCAGGTTGGATGGGGCTTTGAGCAACCTGGCTTAGTGGAAGGTGTCCCTGCCCATGGCAGGGGGGGTTGGAATGAGATGATCTTCCAGGTCCCTTCCAACCCAAACTATGATGCTATGATGACTTTATGCAGAAAATCCATCTTGCTGTAAACACACTCCGATACACACAATTTTTTGCACAACTGCTAAAGATGCAACGGCAAGTTACTGGAGTTCTGCAAGTATGGTGAGATTATTTTCAGGAGGTGATCACATTATTATCATGGCTTCTGTCAGAGGGGTCTTTGGGAGTTTTCAGAGCTTCATTCAAAGAGGGAGAATATCCCAACCTGCTGTTACCCTGGCAGCTGCTCTTCCTATCTGAAAAGTAGTAAGTAGTTCTTTTTCTGTTCTGGTTTTTGGTTTGGTTTGGTTTGGTTTGGTTTGGTTTGGGGTTTTGTGGGGTTTTGTTTGTTTGTTTTGTTTTTTTAAGGAGTTTGTTTTGCATAGCTCAGAGGCTGAATTAGTGAAAAGTAAAAGACCAGGGTATGTTTCTGTCTGGCCATGCGGAGTATCTCCAGTGCTACACCAGTTTCCAAAGTGTATCATCTCCTGCCTGGATGGCAGGGGCTAAACCATGGTTATCTTCCGGGAATGCAGATACTTTGCAGCCACCAAGACACGGTGACTTTGATCCTGATGTGGGTGCTCAGAGCTGCCTGTGCCCTCTCGTGAAATATTTAGCAACATTACCATGAGTGCACTAACCAGTGTGCTGCTCAGGTTCAGTTCTCCTTAGTAGTTTCTACAAGTCACAGCATTTACTCCTGAGATGAGTGCATGTCAGTCCCCAAACAGTAAAACGTGATCAAGCTAAAAATGTATATGCAGTTTGTGTCAGAAGGAGGGAAAAACTGAAGTGACAGACCAAAGCTAGAAATCTGGAAAAAATCGGCTGGGAACTAGCTGAGTTAGCCAACATCTTCTGCGCTTCTGTGCTCCATCTGCCAGGCACTGGAAATAACACTGCTGAAATAAACCCGTCCATTGGAACAGCTGGTGTAAGATGGAAGCAGACGACTACAATAACAGGATGCACCACTGTCAGGCAAGCTGTTGAGCCAATACTTTTCAAAGGTGCAGCCATCGCAATCTTGTCTTCATGTCAGGAAATGAAAAAGAAAAGGCTGTTTAAAGTCGAAGCACCAAAAATGCTGAGCCAGCTCGCTCCCCTGCCTGCAGGAAGCAATAGCAGCAGCACTGAGACGCTAGTGGGACACAGGAATGTAGGAAGTCACGGGAAAGCCAGAGAGGCAAAACCAAAATCCTCTCTCCAAACCTAGGCTCTTCCTAGGTTAACAGCTCTCATGCCATGACTGCACACTGCTGCTGAGCTGGTACCAAATAGTTATTGTATTAAATATATGCTTTGGGACATCATCCTGCCAGGAACTTGAGAGTATCTTCAGCCAACGAGCTGAGTGTTGACAGCACACAGCTGTTGTTCAAGGGCTGCTAAGTCACTGCCAGCATTGCTGCCTGGCCATACGTACAACTCATTTTGTTCTTACACAGTGTAATACAAAGAAATGAAGGTTAAACAGCGGATCTGCTGACTCTCCCCTTCAGCCAGTTCAATGAAATAGGAAACCACGGATGTTTTTCAGCTATTTACAAAGCTGAAATCTCGTAGTCTTCACAGATGCTCCACAAGGTAAATTAGATGCTTCACATATTTTATGTTAATGCTTGGCCTGCCGACAGCTATCAAGTGGTAATTTGTTAGCCTTTTAATACAAACAGCACTGAAAAACCATCACAAGGAGTATTACAACTACCTCAGCAATTATTTGTGCTTTAAATCTCCATTATTTCTACCGAGGGGAAGGGGTTTTTTAAACTTGATTACTCAGTGGGTGCCTTAAATTTTGCCTGATCTCCCTATTAATCCCAATTCTTGTAAGAGAGGATTAAGATTTTGTTATTCTAATGTAGGGACAGCAGCTCTGAGGGTTGCAGCAGCTTGTTTGATTTTTGCTGGGAGTTCTGATTCTCTTCATGAGATACACGAGTTCAGCTGCTAACACTCTGGTTTAAGGCAAAAATTTGTTATGGGACTCTCAACAGCTTGTTCTAGCATAAGCAGTTACTTTCTGGTTAGCAGCCACAGACTTCAAGCTGTCCTGAACCTAAGTAACTTTCTCAGTGTATTTCTCTCTTTATCCTCACAAGACGTGGTTGAATCACTTGACTGTCTGCAGAAAGCAAAGGCTGTCCAAAATACTGTATGATGCATTGCAAGGATGACCCTCCCGGGAGCAAACTGCTGATCCTTGGTTTGTTCTGTGCTGAATGTTGTTTGGAAAGCTGCCAGCAAAGGCAGGCCAGTTTTGGAGCAGGGGCTGCTGCCCCTTATGTGACCAGTGGATTGTATAGCTCATAAATTTATAAGCACTGAAGTGCCTAGCTTGAGCCTGAGCTCAAGCTATACTGCGTGAGCCAGAGCTGCCTGGAAAGCTGCTTGGTTTTGATTGAGGCTGCTCCCTAAACTGACGCTGAGCAAATTTTGCCCAGTGTTTTCTAGAATTTACCTCCACAGAGAGTGTAAATTTATTTTATGCTGGTTATCATTAAATTATTTAGCAAATAGTTGGATATTAAATACAGAAACATTTTTCTTGAGCTATTATTTCTGTTCCTGAATTTATGAGATTTTTCTATTTTGCTAATATCTCCTTGTTGATCAGGAGCTTTGTGCTTTTCAGTTTTACATGATACAGACATTCTTGAGCTGCACCACCACCAAGAGTTCCAGTTCTGCATGGGATTTTTCCCAATGTCCTCTTCACTTGCATTTCATTTCTGCATTTTCTGTTAAAAGAAAATGTCTGAATAACCTTGGGACTGAACAAAACAAATCCATCTTGACATCCTTACAATATGGAAAAATATCCATGGTCTAGCAAATGTGAATTTGGAATCACAGAAAAACTTTAACATCATTTATTAAAACTCCAGGAAAGGGAGTGAAAATGAAAACCGGGTTGTTTGGTTGGTTTTGTAAATATTTATTTATTTCTAGGATTGGGTGACATATGGCTTAATTTGGCAAAACTTGTATTTAACTCAAGGCCTAGATACAGGCTTTTAGAAATGAAAATGGGATTTGGTGCAGGTTTCATATCTCTCTGTAATCAAAAATAATAAAATTGTAAATAAACACTATCTAATGTATAAGAGGGATTATTTTTTTCTGACACAATTGTTCTAAGAAATTATTTTATTTAAAGGTGTACTTTTTTCTACGAGTTCTGCATCTTCCTGTTAAGAGTAACAGAGGCAAGGTTTGGTCCTTTCTAATATGACATCTTAATAACTAATATTTAGTTTCAGTAAGAAGCAATGCAAAATAACATTTTCTATTACCATTCCAGGAACTAATCAAGTTTGTACTTGGGCTGTATATATTTCCTTACAATTAAGCCCTTTCACTCTAAGCAGGAATATGTTTAACAGAAGATGTAGGAAAATTACAATACTGATCTTCCAAGAAACACTAATCCACTGTTACCATTTGCCTGGTGAATAAAGTAAAATTCTTTCTCTTTTAAAGTCTCTAATAAATCTCCCTTATAAATCTCTCTGGAAAGAGTAGTAGCCATAGAATTAGACCAGATAATAATTGATATCCCATGGCAGACTTTCTACCCCTCTGCTTAAATTAGTCCATCATGTGGTTGATGTACATCTGGAATATTTATTCCTCTCCTGACAAATGTTCTCAGGGTTTTTTTAACTTCAATACTTTTGAAGTCTTCAAAGTACTAGTGAAGTCATGTTTAGCACAGGTTTGGACTTCATCAACTGTCTCATGTTGGATGAGAAAATCTCAAAGATGATTTCCAGAGGATCAAAGCTCCTTTAGATGTTCCTCTGGCTAGTACAGGCAGAGGTTACAGCACACTGTTAAACAGAAGCAATTTTGGGGTATCACTATGGATGACTTGTTCAATAAACTTAATTACTTTTTTTCAGGTGGGCATATAAAATTTATTGACAGCATTACACAGTTTGTTCACACTTTTACAGAAGAAGTTAACTCAGGCTGTGCAGTGGCTTTATCAGACAAAGAGTTTTCCAAGTCCTGTCCCTTTCAATGCTTTTCAAGTAATGATTTAGCTTTCTGAATGCCTCTCTTTGGTCTTTCAGGTACCAGACTACTTAGAGATGGGTAATTGTCATAGAAAGATATCAACCATTTCCAGCTCACCAGTGGTCAAAATACTCTAGCCACAAATGAACACCATGATCCAGAAGCAGCAGCTGAGGTCCAGTAAGGACCTCAAATCTAATTTACCCTAGGACTCAGCCTGCAGACAGGAGGTCCTAGTTCTCACCACTGTTTTTTTTTAAACCTTTTTAAGGATCCAATTTGTTCTTTTTACTGTACCAGACCTTTGACATCAGGAAAGTATAGCTTTTCTTCAGTGGCTGGTAATTGCATGTGAGCTGTAAAGACCTCTCTGCCAAAGGATGATCTTTCATCAGAGCTAATTTTAAGGTCAAAGTGCCCCTTCACTGTAAGTGAACTCTACCTATGACTTCTGCAGCAATATTTTTCAAAAGTATAAGTTTCAATCTATTTTTCAAGACTGTCAAGTACTGGTTCCCTTGGCTGGTTTTGGAAGTGACTCCAGAAACTTGATCTGAACTTCAGCATGAAACTGGAAATGCTTTGGGTTTCAAGGGTGCGTTACACTTGGTTGCTGCAGCATTATTTTATACACAAATCTGGTGACACTGGTTTACATTTAATTTTGTAATCGGCAGCTATCCTGCTATTTTCAGTAGTGGTTAAACTTGCAATTCACACTATTGGACATTCCTGCAGTTTATTGCTTATTAGAGGCTTTTCTATGATCCTTGCACTTCTCTTTTCTTGGAAGTTCTGCTTTGGTATTGCCTTTTCCCCAGGCTTTTTCAACACTTTTGGTATAAAAAGCTCTCTGTTCTGTAGTTTAATGAGAGTGACAGGAACTGGGTTAGCTTTTGATATGGTTTGATTGCAATTTATACAAAAACTGTCTGATTTCTCCAAACATCATGAAAGACTATATTTCACCCTGTGATTGTTTGTCTGGGTTTTGGTGGGTTTTTCTTCCCCAGTTTGAATTAAAAAATTATTCTCATTTACTGTTATCTTCTTCTGTTTTTTAAAAACAGCCTAAGATAATTTTTAGCAAGTGTGATTGATAGAAAGTATTTGCACATTTTATCACTATACCAGAGGAATTGAAACTAATATATATTTCTGATTAGGCAGAAAAGTAACGAGTGTTTTTCAAACCCAGTTAAAATGTGAAAACGGTACTGGTGTGTTTTGACATTTGACTGCATTGTTACAATACCCGTTGATCAACTTAACATACAGAGGTGACTGCACCTTACATTATTTAAAATAGCAGTAGGTTCAACTTTCTAACTATATTTAATGTGCATATGATGCCTCAAATATTTTATTTCAGCATTGTAATAACTCATGTTAACAATAGAAAATGTTTTAACATGGATGAAGAACCCTGAGTGGTGAGTAGGACAAAAATAGTTTTTTTATTTTGGTAGATTAGTACTACCAGTGCAACACTGGAGAGGGATACCACTGTACAGAAGTGCCCTTGGAAACAAAGATGTTTTAGGCTGGCTTCATTTGTCTGCATATTAAAGGTGCCATCCAGGAACAAAATCTGGTGCTGGATACCAAAACATCTTTAATATTGCTCAAAAATACATATTTGATTGGACAACATTGAGTGTAAGTGTTAAATTAACTATTTAAAGAGATTAGACAAAACCAGCATGAAAGACCCATGAAAAGAACAACTGTAGAACCGTAGCACTGCCATATGTTAGCTCTGCACCAAACCAGATTTAGCAAAACTCTGAAGGATCTTTCCTATTTCCATAGCACAACAGACAGGAAACTAAACCTGGAGATCGGGGACACTGAGTGAATTCATAACTAGATTGCTACTTCTAAAAGCATTTTCTAGAGCTAAAGCACTGAAGGTCTCAGCTTTGGGGTCTGGTGATTTATAGAAATCTGGAATGGCAGCTGCAGTCAGACCAAGGACACCACCACAGGGATTGACAAGTGACACCAACCCTTCGTCTCCCATTATCTCCCATGAAACTCTTTTGGTCCAGCAAAATAGTACTCGTAAGGGGCAACCTGTACCTTTCCATACTTTCATTGCTGAAACAGTAATCCAATTGTTTAAGTCCTTTGAGAACTGGTGTGTAGTTTTGGATATGCTGGTTATTTCACCATAAGCTGTATATGTATTTTACCACATCTATGTATGAGAAGCAAAATAATTTTCATTTCCTAGTTGTGTAATGATTCAATGATGTATTAAACATATCCTGAGGAATGTGGTATCTCTGCTGCTCCCCTCTGCCCCTCTCTGGAATGGTAAGAATCATCACAAAATCCTTCAAAGACATTTTTCAAACTATTTTCTGGCAAACTCTAGGATCGTTTTGAACTTACAGAGAAATACCACTATCTCATGTACTTTGATGTCCTGGTGAAAGAGTCAGGTGTGTTTATAAACTGCGCCTTCTCAAATACATACAACTTCATATAGCTGAATTACCACTTCTTCAACATAAAGGTTTTTATCTTAGATCTACAGTCATGGAGCAATTTTACATCTCACAACACAAATCACAAAAGCAGAAACTGTGGCCCCACTGGCTCTAAAACACTAAAATCAGCCTCCTAAATTTGTGCATTATTAGTTTACCATCTTTGCCCAATTTAACATAAGCTAACATATTATGTGATGAGAGGCAGCTGGTGACACTGTGGCATTTGCCTAATTCCTGATGCAGGGAGGAAGCATGTTGCTGTCCCAGCCAGGCATTGTGCTCACAGAACACAGGAACCACATACTGGACTTTCTTCCAATGGTTTCATCTCCATGTGCTCATGCAGTTAATATCATCTGCCTTTCAGCCCCTTCAGTGACAGAGCAAACTGGAGCAGATGGAAGGCTGTAAACTGGAGGAAATGAGGGGAAGAATAATGCAGAAGCAATAACTGTAAGAATTAAACGAAAAGTGATCCTGAGCTTGGGCTTGAACTTTGTTGCTTGGTCAAACCATGTGAGATGTCACTAGTGCCAGCATAAAAATAGAAATAAAGAACAGGAGTTGAAAGTCAAAAGGAGTGTGACTTGTTTGTGAGATGCCATAGTAGCTGCCCCCACCTAGGGACACATTGCTTTATCCCCTAAAGGGACATTTGATGTTTTCTGATTGCAGTTTCTTTAGGATCAACCTCCCACCTTTTATGAGGATGGCTCCGTGTCCTTGTTTTTTGATAATCCTTTAGGGAGCATAATTCTGATGTGAAAATTGCATAATTTCTATTTATATCTTTTTGCTATCCTTGAAAGCAGCCTAGATTATTCTGGAGGGGAAAAAAAAAGTGCACCCTTCACTTTGCTAACAAAATCCATGGTACAGGTTTCCTAACATTAAGGCAAATCTTATTGGCAGAAAAAGGCTAAGTATTTTGAAGAAAATTGCTAGAAGAGTCTTAAGAGTTTGACGTTTAGTTGAATCTGCTTGCTGTCAGAAATATTATAGTGTATCTAAATATTCAAAATTTGACTCCAGTGCCTACTACACCTTTTAATTTCAGAAGAGTTAAGGCTCTTTTATAACTGTTTGAATGGGAAGTTAATTTGTCTGTAAGTGCTTCTAAACTTTCCCCATAGTTCCTGTACACAGCTTAACTGGCAGTTAAAATGGTAACTCTTGGATATTGTTTTTTTGCAAGGACATGATGTCAGAGCTATCAAATTTAAAGCATGACTTCTTTTTCTAATGCATAAAGATGATGGCATAAAATTGCAGTGTTTATAAAACCTAGTTTTTAGTATTAGCCATAAGGACCTGATAAGAAGTTTTTCTTTCAGAAGTGCTGAGCTATGTGCTGAGCTATATGCTGGCAACTGCTGTTCAGATGAAATCTATGAAATCTTGCAAGTCTGGAAATAGTGGGATTGGTGCACACTCCAAATTGGGTATTGTTTCCTTTTTGGGGTCTTTTATTTGATATCTTGAGCATCTGGGGACTGGGAAAGTTTCATCTCTGCAGTTAGAAGGCACAAGCTCTACTGTAGCAATTAACTGTGAAGTACTACTAACCTCCTTTCTACAGACAAGACTGTTTCTTTAAGAAATTGGGATGGGGAGGGGAGACAGCCAGGAATTTAATTTGCCTGATTTAACTGGGACTGGTTAAGAGATCACAGAAGCAGAAATGTTGGGGGTTTTTTCTACAATATTTCTGCTCCTGAGCTGAAAACGTGACCTGCACTTCTAATGAACCTCGATCTCGTTGGATCTCCTGGGGTCTGGCCACCTGCCCCTGCAGCAGCAGGAACGAGGCAAATCCTTGCAGAAACGGGCTGGCTGGTACCTCCTGCATAGTGGTCTCTGACCCTCAGTACTTCCCACCCCCCTACGGCACCCAGCAATGTGATGGGTCAGAGCTACTTGCATTAACTCCTTTCTACACGGTTAAGAGACCTGTGCTGGTCTCAGTGGAAAAGCAATTGACTGGGAACAGCCACCTGCAGGGACCTCACCTAAGTCTTCATGTACCGAAGGCAAAAAGGAGGAAGTTTTTTTCTCTTGATTTGAAATAGGATTTAAGAAATCTAACATTTTTTTTGTCCTTGGAAAACACATAATTGTTTTGCTGTTCTCTTTCATTTAATGTTTTAATTGCTTCCAGAGTCAAGAGCCTTGACACCACTGGAGCCTAGTGTGCTCCCCCTATTTAACTGAATAGCTTCAGGACAAAAAAAGTCTATCACTGGCTGCAGCACACTCCTGATCTTCTGTCACTATGCTCTGGCATAAATGAGGACTGATCATGGTCATGAACTAAGCATAACACAGCGTTTTATGGGCTGGAATTTGCTCAATCTCTCCATGGCATTTCAAAGTTGTGATATTAACCTTTCTAAAGCACTCATTGAGTTTCAACTCAGAAGCGTTAAGACATTTTAAAATGGGCCTTGTCTAAAACTTGTGTACACCGTGTTTCAAAAGTTTACAGGTTTCCTTCTATTCAGCAGTTTTCCCAAATCAATGCAAGATACAACAAGCAAATCCTTAAGACTCTCTGAGTTGACCATCTTTTTACTCCATCAAATTTAGAAACACTGATATTGACAAAACCTTTGGACTGTGATAATTTTTCTGCAGACATTACCTTGGCTTCCCACTCAATACTGCAATTTCTTACAAAACACTTTAAAGCTCTAGGGTGTTTTGTCTCTTTTCTACCATCTCCTGAACTTTTCCTATGCTGGGGATCTTCTGGAAGAGAGCACTCTCACATGTCCTGCTCCAGTCTCATCCTGAATTATGCCTTGTATAGTCTTTATAAACAGGTATCAACTATTAACAAATACATTGTAAACCGATTTCATTTATCTAACTCAGGAAATAATAACGCCCAAACACTACACAGGCCACACAGCAATAAGGACATACTTCTTGATTTAAATTTAATTTTAAATTCAGCTGTGTCCCTTGGCAACAGAGTTCCTCACACAGAGAACTGATCCTTGTCCTACCTACTGTAACAGATACTGTGATCAGCTCTGGGTCATGAGGGCTTTTTGGGCCCTGACTGTAGAAAAGTTCATCTTATCTCTTAGTTCTGATTTCTTACATTTTCTCAGGTGCCACAGAATCATAGAATGGTTTGGGTTGGAAGGGACCTTTAAAGGTCATCCTGTCCAACCCCCCCTCCAATGAGCAGGGACACCTTCCACTAGACCAGGTTGCTCAGAACCCTGTCCAACCTGACTTTGAATGTTGCCAGGGATGGGGCATCTACCACCTCCCTGGGCAACCTGTTCCAGTGTTTCACCACCCTCATCGTAAAGAATTTCTTCCTTGTGTCCAATCTACATCTACCCTCTTTTAGTTTAAAACCATTACCCCTTGTCCTATTGCTACAGGCGCTACTAAAAAGTTTGTTCCCATCTTTCTTTCTTATAAGCCCCCTTTAAGTACTGAAAGGCCGCAAGAAGGTCTCTCCAGAGCCTTCTCTTCTCCGGGTTGAACAACCCCAACTCTCTTGGCCTTTTTCCACAGGAGAGGTGTTCCATCCCTCTGCTCATTTTTGTGGCCCACTTCTGGACCTACTCGAGAAGGTCCATGTCTTTCTTGTGCTGAGGACTCCAGAGCTGGATGCAGGACTCCAGGTGTGTGGTTGAGGGAGGGCCAGAGCCACCTCCCTCAAACCACTGGCTACGCTTCTTTTGATGCAACCCAGGATATGGATTGCTTTCTGGGCTGTGAGCACACGTTCTGGTCACATGTCCAGCTTTTCATCCGCCAGTACCCCCAAGGTCTTCTCCACAGGGCTGCTCTCAAACCCTTCATCCCCCAGCCTGTGTTGATGTCGGGGGTTGCCCCGACCCATGTGCAGGACCTTGCCCTTGGGCTTGTTGCACCTCATGAGGTTCACATGGGCCCACTTCTCCAGCTTGTCCAGGTCCCTCTGGGTGGCTTCCCATCCCTCAGGCTTGTCACCCGCATTGCTCAGCTTGGTGTCATCTGCCAACTTGCTGAGGGTGCGCTAGATCCCACTACGGCATTGGTGAAGACATTAAACAGTACTGGTCACAATATGGACCCCTGAGGGACACCACTCCTCACCCATCTCCATCTGAACATTGAGCTGTTGACCACTACCCTCTGGATGCGAGTATCCAACCAACTCCTCATCCACTCAACAGTCCATCCATCAGATCCATATCTCTGCAATTTAGAGAGAAGGATGTTGTGGGCGACCATGTCAAAGGCCTTACAGAAGTAAAGATAGATGACAGTCAAGGCATGTAGAGTTACTAGCTGAGCTAGTGACTCCAAAACAGAAGTTATTTATTTTAACTGGGCAACTTCAATGTTGCCAGAAAAGAGTGTGCTACTGGACTGTTAGTTCCTGTTGTTGTCACTGCTTAAGCATGCCGTGTACTTGTAACTCAAGCATGGCTGCCAAGTGCTTCATCTGACACTGTTTCTTGCCTTGCAGTTAGTAGATGTTCTGAACTGCCTCTACTTTCCTTGGGACATAAGCACCACGCAAACTTAGCCTACAACTTACTCAAACCTAAAAATACCCTGCTTGCTGTGTTCCACGGAGGTGAGGAGCTTCAGTGGTTCCTGAGGTAACAGAAGCTTTTGATGACATTGATTTCACAGTGCATGATAAAATGAAATATTTTGCCTGTTTGTCTTCATTTCAAAGAATGGATATTTCTGCTGTCATTTATACAAGAATTACAGAGGAGTTAATTGATTAAATGTTAAGAGACTTACTGTATTATAAGCAAAACAGTATTGGTTTATGAACTTACTGTTGTTAGAGAAACACCAAACCAGAGAAGAGTTTAATCCACGTTTTTTTGGTGAAGCTCAGGTCTCTTAAAAAGCCTTGGATTACAAGAATTACCGTATGAATTTGCAAAACTGGTAATAGCATCTTTAATGCAAATCCGAGGAGGTCAGATCTTTTTTTGGTCTTGTGCTTCCTTTTGACTTTTCTAGCTGGAGATCCATATTTAAAGTTAGGGCTTTTCTTCAGCTTTCACTTAAGCTCATTGCTACTGATGCCACTTCTTCCCCTCTAGAGGAGGGCTGAAGTTGACCAGGTTATATCTCTATCAATTTATATCCGTATCCAGACAGCAGGAAGGATATTGGACCTTCTTAACCATTCAGCTTTTCTGAAGATAGTCAGTGCTACATGTCTCCCAGGGTCTTGGGAATGCCAACTCTGAACCACCGTACTTGTTTCTAGCTACGGTGACTTTGTTCTCTTTTAAGTTTCTGACTGTGCCAGAAGTCAGACTGACTGTTCATTTAAAATGTAAAAGAATTCCAGCAAGACTCCTGGCTGGACTTCAAGTTGGTTGAGACCTGGGCTTCTGGATACAGTTGGTGGTTTCGTTTCTAGCTGATGTATCCACCATGCATGCAGATCCAGCAGAAGATATGGCAGTTCAACAGCTGTTCCTGTTGGTGGTGACTTTTCCCGTGAAATGACTGAGGCAGAAAACAACAGCTGAGATAAACAGTGTTAGAGAAACCTGTACTTTTCCAACAGCCCCATACAAGCAACCGTGCTTTTGCTAAAATCCAGATTTTGTAATGTTCAGTGGTACGGAGCTAATTGACCTCATGTTTTGTATTACCGTGAACAAATGTTCTAGTCCATATCTGTGCAAGGGGCCCAAATGGGATTTCGGAAAATGTTTCTCTTGTAAAGGTTCTCTTCTAGCATAAACACTTGCATACTGGAACACATTGGCCCTTCCCCTCATGGCTGCCTTTCCTGTCAGCCGCGGGCCTTTCATTTCCTAGCCTTGAATGCAGAACAGTCACTCAGGCTTAGCTGAGTCTGATGAAGGTAATGAATTGCACATGTTTGGCCTATTTGTGGCCTATTAGTTACTACTACACTAGAGCTGTTCAGCTGCAGAAACCTGAGGTTTACCCTCCCCTTTTGCCTTTGCTTTCAACACACACTCATTTGCAAATGTGTTCCCATGTTTGTTTACAGATGCTATGCATAGACAGAACAACCGGTATGCAACAGATACCCGATACACTTGCAAGTGTTTCCTAACCTGTTGAGGTTATGTTGCACCTGCACGGCAGTTTATTTCTATGGAGCAACTGAGGTCCCATGCCACAGTCTCACAGGCATCACTCTGGTGAAAGGAGAGATGGGTTTCCTTCCCACCTGAATCAGCATTAGTGCTGATGCACAGGCAGGAGGCTTTGCAACTCAAAGTAGTTTGAAATGGTGAGACTTACACGCACACCCAGGAACTGGGCTGCACTTCTGGATTCTCCAGTTTAGATATAGCCTGCCCCTGCAGCTGTTTTGTTTTTATTACTTTGCGTTATTCATCATTTTTGTTCAGTAGAGGGCCCGTGCAGGAGCTGACAGCTATTCTTTGATATGTCACATGTCCTTATTTTTGGGCAGTTATGTCCCAGCCTACAAAATTGAAATAGAAAGGGGAAGGCTTCAGGAGCTTTAAAATATTTTCTGCATTTATTGTTGGAGTTATCCAGTTATCACTGGAGGCTTTGGATGGAAAAGCCAGTGTGAGGAAACTACTAAAACAGGACAAACCACAATATCAGGTCTTAAGCATCCCCAAGCTTGATGCATAAAGCTTTTTTTTTTTTTTTTTTTTCCACAGTTGTGTAGTGGAAGGAATGAAGACTTTGGGCAGGAGTACCCTCTGGTTTCTGACAGTTACGGGCACAAATCTGGATTTCAGTAAGGGGTTGCCTCTAACACAAGAAATGTTCAAAGTTAAGGCAGCTGTTCTTACCTGTTGCACTGTGTGATGTGTCGGAGTTACTGTGCACGTGTAGTGTGTCTGTGCCTTTTGTATGTCCTGCAGGTACAGAGTGTAACAAGCACCTCCTGGGTGATGAGGAGACCCAGGCTTTGACTAATTCATTTCCTTTTCAACTGGATTAATCTTGATTGCATTCAGTTCACTTTCTGCCACCAAGATAAGGATAGCTATCCTTGAGGCATTTTTGTGTCTTGCATGTTAGGCAACACTGAAATGTGTCTAGTAGTGACTGAATTCCACTGGAACAGCAATCTGTTCCAGCACCCACACGTGGAAGTCGCTCTGGCACTTGATTGTTCACAGTTCAACCCAAGTTTTGTATGTGTACATGAACAATTGTCTTTTGCTAGATATTCTTCTGCATCTTCTATTTGTCCTGCAAGCAAAGATTGTTGGTAATAGAGATGCATCTCCAATATCAAAAGATAGAAAAGGTCTAATGAAAAGATTTTTTTTTTCGTTCTTCGTCTAGGTAACTTTCTTAACCTCTCTGCATCATCTAGCAACTAGGATATAGCATCTCTGTTCCTTCCCCGTCCAATTGTCCTTATAATTTTTATTATGTTTGTTATTATTATGCTATTTATTACTTTTTAAAGAGTGATGCTTTGTAACTATTTGTTAAAAAAAAACATATGGGAGGAGAGGTATCGCCAGTCTTTAGAAGGATATTTCCTCACTGTGTGTCCCAAGGGAGTTGTCTCCTAGGGGAAGACAATTGGGGAGGGTCAGAAATAAAGGTTGTCTCGTTAAACTCTCTGACTTGAGCAAGCTAACGTCCACTGTGTGCAGGGTGCAGAGCGCCATAGGCAACTGTGGACTCTGCTAGAAGAATTCAGTTTTGCACTGCCTAACTCTGTGTTGAATCATGTGGGATTAAGCTGGTTCTTAGCTGGTACCCAACTTCTTTGCCAAGTCAGGAGAGAGTGCCAAACCAGGGCTCAAAGAAGGTGCTGCAAGGCTGGAAGTGAGGCTTCCCATGCAACTGTGGTCAGAGGGTTTCCCCCTGGTTTGCTCGCTCAGTCTTCTTTGCAGGCATTGGCACTCTCATCTTGACACAAATGGTTGCACTCAGGTTAAACTGGCTGTGGCTTATGGTGCATACAAATGATTTTAAAAAACCCAACAGTAGAAACTTGGCTCCTGTTCAAAAGCCATCATGATTTATCCACCTGTTTAGACACTTTGTTCTGTTGTGAATCTATCTGCCTTAGCAGTACCTATCTGCATTTAGCCCTACTGCTTCAGAAGAGGAGTTGCAGCCTGCATGCTCTCTTGTTGGTAGAAGGCTCAATTTGACTGACCAGATGCATCCATCTGAAGTGTGTTAAATCTAAATTCAGTCTGACAAAAAGTTAGTTTCCATGCCTATACACATCTAACTACTTGAGTTCAGAGCACCTGAGTGTTGCCTTACAGACTCTCAGGAAGAAGCTGTTCCCAGCCTCAGGCTCTACAAAACTCACTTGGCAGTGTGCTGTCAAGAGACAGAAAACCATGAATAATGTCCACATAGCTGCTGTTTCTCTCCATAGGGCTCCCTCATGGCCAGAGTCATGTGGCATTAGTAGCTGCAGCATGAGTGTAGGTATGTATCTGTTGGAGTTTCAGAAACTCTTCTGGGTTTTTTTCTGTTAAAGGAATTTTTCCCCATACGGGTTGCTAGGGGGACAA